>CM062288.1:152211057-152893557 GCA_031216915.1 Pictodentalium vernedei | reverse complement strand
ATTAAGTTCATTGTTCGATCTCTCGACAGCTCTTTACTACTCAACATTTCGCCTATGCGTCGCGTCACTTAACCTAGCAACCGCTCGCCTACTTAAACGGAGCCCGCTTAGTCTCCACAATTAATTTCTACAAATGACAGCCTCAATGGCTAGAGCTCCGAGCCCTTTTTCCGACGGATTACTGACTCAATCCAAGGTCGACTGACTACCGATGATCAGTCTCTCATCATATAGCATTTTCGTGTCTCATTAATCATTAAGTCGGTTCCTCTGTGATATAGGACACCGTTAGTAAGATAGATGAGATATCTCTTTGTAAGCTCGTGAGTCTGACATTTAGAACTACGGGGATCACACTTATTTGAGGGCCACATAGCGTGGAACACCATCTGCGGCTGACTGTAACGACTTACTATTAGCGACTTTCAGAGATAAGTTGCGTCGTAGTTTTAAACGTCGCAGCAGGGAACCATTAGTCCTCTCAACGAGAGATAAACACCCACCTGGTCAAGCAGTTAATTGATTAGCCTTCAAATATTTTCTACCCAGTGTCTATTTGCAGCTTTTACAAGCAGACGTATCAAATTAATTATTTACAATCCCTGACCATTAACTCTTAACTCGGACAAATTCGAATCGATCTTGACAACAACGCAGTTACCATTGGTCGGAATCGAACCGTGGTCCTTTCGGTTTGAAGTCAAATTCCCTAACCACTGAGCTACCGTTCTCCATATTTCCGATTATATAGAGAGGCGAGGAACGTTGTGTCCAGAAGATGGCCGACGCCATAGTTGCGAGCCAAGTGGAGGCAGGGAAGGAAAGTGTAGGAAAGATCAGGGTGCCAACACGGAACTTGGGTATAAGGTGAAGGAAGAACTGAAAAGGGTCATAAAGGGTAGAAAAGCTAGATGTGCTGCATACAGGAGAAGTAGAAAACTTAAGGAGGCGGAAAGCAACGAGGACACGGTAGCAAAGGAAGAATACCAACAAGCACGAACTAAAGTAAATGAGATTAAAGACGATAACCGGAGAGTGCGAATAGCAGTCTTATTAGGACGATAAGAATGGCAGGGGGGTCGAGTTCGAACGTATTTTGGAAATGGGTGAATAAACGTAACAAAGGAAGTAACCAACAGAGTATTAAAGTACATGACAGAGTTACAGACGATCAAGATCAAATAGCATTAGAACTAGTCAAGCACTGGGAAAAGGTAAACGATAAGCGATGGAGCATGGGGAACCCACCGGAGTGTCCGAATCAGGTCTAGGGAAATCTATCGAACTTCGTGTGCAGCAAAATTAAAACGGAGGAGATGCGAAAGGTGATCTCAAAATTAAGGTATGGAAAAGCGGGAGGAGTGGACGAAATTCCTAACGAGTTTATCAAAAAAGGGGGAGAGGAACTCTTAGAAAGCCTAACTACCCTACTCAATTTAGCCATAGAAATACAAGTGGTCCCAAATGAGTGGAGAAAAAGCAAAGTGACATTTATTCACAAAAAGGGGGAAAAAGACGTTTTGGACCTCTATCAGTAGCAACACTGGAAAAGTTTTCTGTAAAGTCCTGTATGGGAGACTAGAGGAGGTGATTGAGGAGAAGGTTTTTTTGGGAGAGATCCAGAATGGCTTCAGGAAGGGAAGGAGAGTCACTGACCATCTTTTCACGCTATCCCAAATGATAGAATCCGCGAAAGCAAACAAGAAAAAGATGTTTATGGCCTTTTTGGATGTTAAAAAGGCATACGATAGAGTATGGAGGGAGGGTATGTGGCGCAAGCTTGAGGCTCTGGGCTTTGGGAGGCGTGTTTGCTGGAATTATGAAAGCATTATATAAAGATGTACAGAGTGAACTTAGCCTGGAAAACATAACAACAAAACGTGTGCCTATGGAGATAGGCCTAAACAGAGGTGTATCCTTTCGCCAATTCTTTTTTTGCATTGTACATCAAAGGTTTATGAGATGAACTCCTGCTTAGCGACGAGGGGTAGCAGTTGGGGACTGGAAGATCCCAGGGCTATTTTGTGCAGAAGATGTGGTGCTAGTGTCAGAAAGCGAAGGGGGGGGGGGGGGGGGGGGCTAGCGAGACTGTTGGGAATTGTTGGGAAATATGGGAGGAAATGGAGACTCGAACTTAATGAAAGCAAGAGCAAAGTTATACCTGTGGGCTACAAAGTGGACCCCACACGAAAGTGGAGAGTGGGGGAGCTCTGTATTCCGGAAGGTAGCAGCAAACTTCTTAGTGTAGGAGAGACAGGTGACTAAGAGTATCTGAGGGTAAATATAAACATCACAGGAAGAGGCATCTACCGAAACCACACAAATAAATTGATTCTGAAGGGAAAGCGAATCCTTAATCAAATAAAACTTATAGGGAGAAACAGTTTCAATAAGGTTTTCGTGGGGAAAACTATTTGGGAAATAGTGGGTCTGCCAAGTATAACATACGGTACGGAAGTGGTACCCCTAAACCAGACGGCTGTGAAGAGCTTGGAAATCTTGCAGAACGGTGCAGGCCGATGGACAACGGGGTCGAGTAATGCCGCAGCACCAGAAGCAATCAGGGGTGAGCTTGGGTGGATGAGGATCAAGGACAGGATTGACTTATCGAAACTCGGTTATCTTAATTATTTGGTAAATCTCCCAGACAGCCGATGGTGTAAAAATAATATTCCTGAAAATTTTCAACTCAAATATCAAGACAGGGTGGATGGTCCAAGTGAGGAAGCTAATAGAGAACTACTCATTACTACTCGGACCTAGACGTTGGGGCAAACCAGGGTAAAATATAGTCAGAGAAAGGTCCATTGAGGATGATAACCGTAATTGGCGAGAAGGGGTCAAATCAGAGAGGTCTTTGGGTGGCCTGCGTGATACAGAGAAGCCTGGTTTTGAAGAGTACCTTGATGGCACCTTTGGGGGATCACTGTTGTTCAAGCTGAGGTCGCGGTCCCTGAAGTTGAGGGGAAAAATTGGCAAAACAGTGAAAAGGAGTGACAGATGTGTAATTTGGGCGTGGTGGAGACCCTGGAACACTTTCTTCTAGAATGCCCACGATACCAGTCTAAAAAAATAAGATTCACTGGAAGTATAATGGGGAAGTGGGATGGGAGAATGAAGGACATGTGGTTAGCGGGAGACTCAAAGCAGAGGGTTAATATGCTAATCGGAGAAATTGGGAAGAATGGGGCAAACGATGTCATCAAGCAGTTCGTCTCCGAGTGTTGGAAGGAGAGAAGAAGCGTGGGAATAGGGAGGCAGTTGGGGGTACAGGGGTAACCAAAGCCTTCTCATCCGAGAACCGCGACAAATCAGCGGTCGGCCAAAGTGTTATTATATTACAAGCGCTCGCGAAAGTAACCATTTTTCTCGGTCACAAGTGAGATAATTTTCAGTATCCACTTAAAAACACTAGATTTTCTTTTTTATTATACGCATTTTATAGAATCGGATAATTCCACTCGTTTCAGCCTTGAATTGATGCATGAAAGTAGGGGGCGCGGTGGCGTCGCGGTAACCGGTTCTCGTCAGATCACCGAAGTTAAGCAACGTCGCGCGGTCAGTAGTTGGATGGGTGACCATTGCAGCGACTGATTCGTGCTCCCGCGTTGTGTCCTTGGGCAAGGCACTTAACCCCGATTGCCTACATGGGGGCACGATGACGCTATGTACTAAGGCGTACTTCACGTCGATGGTGCGCATGTCTTCAACCAATCTAACCCTGCCTGTGCCGCGGTGCAGAGTTCAGAGTTACGATGTTGGAGAGCTGGCAGCTGCTCGTCGTTGCTCGGTGGTTCTCTCCGGGTACTCTTGAAAGTCCGTAATAGACGTTTTTGGTTTGGTACGTCCTTTGAAAGGACGTACCAAACCAAAAACTTATATTACGGACTTTCAGGCCATGTTTGTACTAGCAGGTTTCATGCATCAATCCAAGGCGAATACGTGTTGAATTATTGCTGGAAATGGTCAGTATCAACTCAAAAACACTAGATATACTTTTCATTATACGTTTTTAGAACATATTGATCATTTCCAGTGATAATTTAACTCGTATTCACCTTGAAGTGATGCTTTGAAAGCCGCCATTTTGATTGATACCGTGCAAGTGAAAATTTCTGTATCTTCACAGCGGAGGATACGATTTCTATCTTTCCGCAATTTATTCGATAATCTATCGTTTAGCGTATAATAAAATTATCTCTCCACACTAGGGTTCTCGAGGTTGGACTGATAACTCTTATGAAGGTGCGATTTATGAATTACTTCTCAATCGCCGGTGGCTGCTTTTAGCAAGTTCTGCCGACAACAAAATGGCGCATTGTGGCTCATAATAGAAGCCCTTGTTAAATACGAGAATTCCAGGATCACCCAAGGGGATTGTCACCTCATGAATGTTTAGAAGTAAAAGTAATCTTGTACCCTTGTACTGTGCAGATAGTATTGTTATTTGAGGAAATGGTGAAGTTTGTCCACTATATGCCTGTAATGGGGAGCAACTTAGTGGTATCAAAGGCAAATATCCGATAGCGGATACTGGTCTCATAGGACAAGAATTTCACAGAAACCAATCACAATAATGATCCTCGGGCATAATCTAAACTATCAAAAGACAATACAGATCGCTTTCTATAATTTGGGATGGTCGATCGGTCAACCTCTTAAAAACTGTCTGGCGTCCGATTTATGAGGGTTTGCGTTGATTGATCTCCTCGAGATGCAAGAGATGATTTCTGATGTGATGTACTTTTTATTTCAAGTGTTTGAAATGGTATTATGTCCAAATTTCACAACACTATACGGGATAAAAACCTTGTAATCTGTCCACGGTAAAACGTTATAAACTTATTGAGGTTTGATTTATAAAGTAAAAAGAGTAACAGTACACTATACATGAGTTTATGTTCCAATAAGAGTAAAATCCTCACCCCCTGATTGGATGAGAGCTGGCGTAGTTTCTTTTATGTCTACGGCTCCAGTAGCAAATGTTACCGTCTGACGTCACAACGCAAAATATTTGAAATGACATCGCCCGTTTCGTAATTGTTTTATCAACGGGGTGACTAGCGGGTCGCTTCATTTTTCTGGATTTTTCACACGAGTAGCAGACAGTGTTCCGAGTGAAATGCTGTTTAAATTACAAACAAATTTATGATTTGAACTAAGATGGAATGAGTTCATCTGGTTTATTGATTATTTATTCACTGCTATCGTGGGGTACACGAGAGTTTTATTTACTAAACTTGAGATCGTTAAAAGTTGCCTTGAACAAGGCAACTTTTAATGATCACAGGTTCAGTAAATAAGCCTCTTGTGTATCACGATGTAGGTTTTGGGCCGTGGGTAGGGTCGTATTGGAACATATACGTTATTGTGATAAATTGACGGTAACATGGTCTGGGGTTTGAGGCTGGGAGCGAATGTTCAACCTCGAGCTTCGAGTCTCATTTGAACATAAGCGCCGAGCCACAAACCACAGACCATGTTACCGTCAATTCATCACAATAATGTTACATGTCCGTGGTGGGTATTTACAAATTATACATGCTCTCTTTATCCCCGTTCTCTCTCACCTCTCTCTATCTCTCTCTCTCTCTCTCTCTCTCTGCCTCTCTCCTCTCTCTCTCGCTTAGTTCAAACTGTGTGGAAAACTTCCAGTACAATGGGGTACGCTGGTGACGGCGGTTTGTAAATCGTAACTTGGGATGGGGGTCCAGTCATCACCGTTCTACCAGACATGGATGATTGTATTGTGTTGTGCCCCCCACCCCCTCAACAGAACTAGTCATTTCAGTCGGGATGAACGTCGACAAATAGTGGCCAGTCATTAGTCTTACTGTTATACATACTATGGTCAACGTCATTAGGCAAAATGTAAAGAGTACGTGACTTGGTAATAATTTGTATTCAAAGTCCTGACTTCGATTAATCACCAGGTTTTAGCATTTCTGTGTAGCGAGACGCCAATTATGTCCTAAAATAGGGATGATTACTGATAATTTGAGACTGATTTCATAGGATATGTAAAATGAACTGTTTGAGTGCCGGAGTATCACTGAATGTATCACTGAATGGCACAGGAAAATTGCCTTATATCTTTTTTTCACGAAGACACTTTTATTCAGTTCATGATATGGATGGGCGTAGACACAATGGGGCGGAGGGGGACGTCACCCTGCCAAAAGTTGTCGGGACATTTTAGGTTCTATTGGATTTTTTATCAGCAAATTTATTTTCGATGACTGGAAGACAGACAAAGATCACTGAGAGCCCAAATCTAAGACTTTCCGCCTTTTAAACACCAGTTTTGATATTTTTTCTTCAAATATTCGTTTATTTATTCATTTATTTACTTTTGGAGGGAGGGGGGGGGTATCATCTTGTAGTACCTTCCCCAGCCTTGCATTGCTACTTCTTGTTGGGACATTTGTGGTCTTGCCCTTCCGTCGGAAAAATATCAATCTATCTTTCTGATGACAGTTACTGTGTGGCTACCTCCCCTGTAGACAGGACATTTACGTGTATAGACGGTCGAGCAAGATAACGAATTCGACAGAACTATGCGTTTCTAACAAAATTCTGAACAGGGAGTGACAGCGTCACCGACCACACTATATTATTATGTGGCACCCCCTCCCCATGTGAACATCTAGGGGAAGCCTTTCTAGAACTTTGTCACGGACTAGGCTCATCAGCAATAGTAAGACTGGGTTAAAATACATCTGGGACCCCGTGAGGATGACCAATTGGGAGTGTAAACCCAATTTATCCCTACAGTTATGACGATGTAGTTGGAATATTTGTCAATAGTGCCTATAGTTAACCCTTTACCCAAACGCAGACGATATCAAAATTTATTATTTTAAATATCATTTTTTTTTAATTTTTCAAAAAAATTCAACAAAACCATATCATGTGAACCCTCATTGGAACGAGCTCATTGAGCTCGTTCCAATGAGGGGTCACATGATATGGTTTTGTTGAAATATTTTGAAAAATTTAATTTTTTCAACTGCTCCATTTGCAGATTACGTGGGCGGATGCGGCCGATTCGTTAGGTAAAGGGTTAGAAACTCAGGAAAGTTATTGGTGGATAAATTCATGTTGTAGTCGTGATGCATGGGCTTCCCAGCTTCTTATTTAATTAGCACGTACCGGACTCAAAAGGGTCATAACGGGACCCCAACATCCCGAGTCAGCCACAGACTCCCGTTTGCATGAGACCGACTGTGTGTCGTAAGTCCAATAAACAAATCAAGTCATGTAAAAAGTACATTATTACTAGGAAGAGCGAATCGATATCTAAGACTCAAAATCAAGAAGAAAATGTCCCGACTGCAAAACTATTGAGAGTGTCACACCCCATACACTCACTACACCTTACCCCCCCCCCCCCCCCCCCCCCCTACACACACACACCTCTGGAAGTCATCACGTCTTGTTAGACCGTGACTCATTTGCAAATTACACATCGTGTTCTTGAACCTTGTTGATCACAAATCTGACCTTTGTTCGACCATCAAATTTATAGTTCAAAAGTTGTAAGGCAAGATTATTCAGGAACATCCAAGAGGTAGCTGTAGTCTTACAAATTAGTATTCTTGTTGCAAGCTAAAATCCCGATCACTGGTCGTCATCTAATTACATTCTGTGCGCCTCGCATCGAAAGAATCCGGCTTTTGAGTGAACAGTTGCTTCAATAAAATAATCTTATTTGTGAATGCTCCGTGTCATTATGAATTGATTTTTTGAGCGAAGAGTTTACCAAGCATTCTGTTACGGACGTAAGTTCAGGCCTTATCGGGAACCCTGTTGCTTCTCGTCCTATTTAGGCACTTTAATTTTATCTTTCTCGGCTTTTGGATCAAGCAATAAATAAAATCTTCGACGCGTCCAAATTTTATAGTAAAATTTATGGCATTAAGTTTGGCCGGAACTTGGACCATTTAGACATCTTTTCGCGTTATTTGCATCAAACAATAAATACAATCTGCAGCGCGTCCCGTGTTTATAAGAAAACGTACGGTACTTGTCCAGTAAATTAGGCCAAACCGTGCCTAGGTCGTGGTCCAAACCTATTTTACTGACCTTATTTCGTAAATTTACTGAACTCTTTAGAGATTATTGATAATTGATTTCTCAGCACATCAGTGTGTAAAGAACAACATTATTTTTGGTGAAGGTACAATACATTACAGCCGCCATGGACTGATCCCTTTCAATTTGTGGGCAATATTTCCATGAACGCAATAATATTATTTATTTATTTATTTATTTATTTATTTATTTGTTTATTTATTTATTTATTTATTTATTTATTTATTTATTTATTTATTTATTTTCAAGGTCACACATTTCTGCACAATGGCTAATCATGACCACGACAGTTTTACGGGTGGAGGAAGCCGGAGTCTCCAGAGAGAACCAACGAGCAAAGGCGAGCAACTGTCATCTCCCCAACATACTAACTCCACACAAGTAGGGTTAGCATTGGTTGAAGACAGGTGCACCATCGACGTGCAGTACGCCTTAGTACACAACACCATCGGGCCCCACGTGGGCAATAGGGGTGAAGTGTCTTGCCTAAGCACACAACGCGGTTGCCGCAGGTGGGATTCGAAACAAGGACGTTTCGTCTTGCAACCTGCACATCTACCTACTGCACTAGCGCGTTCCCGCAATAATATTAGATTCCAAACACTCATTATAGGAATAGTCATCAAAAATTTAATTAATGAAGCACCGGGTACGATCCTGTGCTTAATCAATTAAAATTTTGCTGATGATGATTTTTATTATACCTGGTAAACGCATGCATGAACATCACTGTCCAGGCGTGGATTACGGCCAGTCCACCACGACTGTACTGAAAAGAACATGGTGATGTTAATACTTTACCATATATCACTGCTTAATCTCAGCAGCTTAATTCTCTCCACTCTAAAATCGAAATATCAAGATTTTAACCTGCAAATTTTATAATAATGCATCAAAGAATTTAACCAATTCAATCTTGTTTAACGCGGTTCCTTGCCTCTATCAAACAAGATTGAATTGCTTAAATTCCTAATTGCATTATTGGAAAAAAAATTACTGGTGGGCATTTCGGTAATTTGACATTAATGTGCTGAAGATCAAACACCACAGCACAGTCCTAACGTTTGTTTCTCAACAGTAATGATATGCTCTTATGTAACACTCAGACTCAGTTCTCGTTCGTTACTGACACAACACCTATGGTAAATAACATCGCATCACACAATCAACACCTTGACAACAGCAGATCTCACCCAATGCGAGATGATGTCGGCCTAACGACGCCATTGTGGCGGCGGAATCTCAATAAAAGTGGAAAGGTACAAATTTACAATGCTACTATGGTTCGACCCAGTTTGAGAAAGGTTACAATAGTATATCGGAAAATGTACCATAACCCGCTAAAGTTTCTCGTTTAGATCAACATGCCGCTGTGTGGTCACTGTCCTGTCCGTTTCCGATACTTCAACCATCTTCCAACCCCAAGGCCAGCCTTCGGGTTGAAAGATAGTTGAAGTAGAAGAAACGGACCGATACGACCGAAAGTGGGATTCTGCTAAATATTGTTTGGATTTGCAAATAATGCTTCATGAATGCCTGTATATTACATGTTTGCATGCGCCCAATTTAACTCATTGTGTAACTACGAAACATACCTGTGGAAAAAAATGGAGGGGAACGTGCCCCCTGTGCTCCCTGGATCCGCCGCCTCTGTAAATAGTCACACCTGCCGCACTCCCATCACTGACTTCTATACAACTTGATTGTTGGAAGGTCCATTGGGCACAAATAGAAAAATGTCCCAGCTTAAGCCATCTTACTGGAGGTGGAGGAGTGCGGGGTAGCATTTGTTCCCATAAACAGACGATGTTCAAAAACGTTTTTCTCCGAAATATTCAATTTATTGACGGCTCGCAGTCGCCAGTTTCTTTTTAACCCCTTACCTAACGAATCGGCCGCATCCACCCACGTAATTTACAAATTGAGCAATTGAAACAACATATATTTTCACAAAATTTCAACAAAACCATATCATGTGACCCCTCATTGGAACGAGCTCATGGTGTTCGTTCCAATGAAGAGTCACATGATATGGTTTTTGTTGAATTTTTTTGAAAAATTGAAAAAAAAAACAAAAATTAAAAGAGTAAATTTTGATATAGTCTGCGTTGGGTAAAGGGTTAAAGAATATAATAGATATCTGCGTAAAACGAATATGTTGTTCATATTTTTCTGGACAATACAAATTGAATATTTACTCCGCGCTTTAGTTATTATTGATAAAAAACAAATGCTGATATTGGAAAATTGATACCATGTTACAGTTTTCGTGCTAGGTGAACACCAAGGCGATTGGTGAAGTGAAAGCTAATATTTTGTGACTTCAGTAGCAACGTAACAGCTTTCACGTCATGAAACGCCACCAATGGGGTAATTACACTTGTAGACTGATTTGGCGCTATCTGTCGGGTTGGAGTGGGGGACTGAGTCTCGACGATTTTTTGCTGACATTCCAGCAATCCAGTTGTGTAGAGTCAATGGCTTCCACTGACTGCACTTATTTGGATCTGGAGCGGGCTATGCGAGTTGCATCTGCTCATACCCATGTCATGTTGGTCCGAGACATGGACATGGAACTTGCGTATTTAGTTGGAGAGAATGTTTTGACCTCTACGCCAATGGCTGCCTGTTCTCTCCACACAAAGTTTGGACTTTGGACTTGTGGCGGTTCGGAGCGGGGATGTAACTATTGGTTCTTACCTGGGCCTTGTACAGCAAAGTTGACGCTGGATTGCTGAAATTATCCTCATACACACAGCCTACCATTACTTGATTTATAAGAGGAAAAATAAAATCTTCAATCCACAGGATAGACCATGTTCAGTCTCAGAAGCTTTTGTAATAAATTGGATTTTTTTTTGATTTTCTTTAATACAAAAGAAGACTGAAATGAGACATATTGTCTGGACCAATTCAGACAGCCTCTTCCATCAAAGTATCACAAGCAACAATTCCTTGACTTAAGCTAAAACCGAACGAACTTATGCCATTATTTAAGGATATATCGGACACATCAACAAATAAATGTTTTAGGGGAACTGGTAGGAAATTAAAGTAGATGCATATTTTATATCGGCATTTTATGAACACTTACTACATAATAATTTTCGACACCATTTGGATTGCGTTCTAATGTGACACCTTCAAAGTGCTGGGGGCAATTTCTTGATGATATTAATTTCATTTTCTGAAAAAAATGTAAGATAAAAAAATAAATTGTATACACTGTTGAATATGTCTGGCATCATTTGAAATTAATATAAAACTCTCTAAAGGTTCAAGTAATCAACTCTAATCTATGTATGAAGTATTTAAACGAAAATTGGTTGCTTCAAGTTAAATGCTGATTATCACATCCGTTGTATGCACCGGTTTGTCAAACACCCTTCCCACAATACATCACACTTCGTAATGTAGTTCACTTTAATCCTCATGAAGTTTTGTGTTTTGGGATTTGTGTACAAAACTTTTTAACCCTTTAAACCCTGACAACCTGAATGGAATCGCCGTCTTATACAACGAAATGAGAGGGTCAATGCTACATTTGTGAAGAGGCTCAGTGATAATTTATTGTTGTCTACTCACTGGCTACCAACTTTTGCTGCACACAAAAATTTACGCATATTTCGGTTTGAAAGAGTTAATTTCAATATTGCAGACATTTAATTTTTAAAGATTTTCTTAAGAGTCGTCATATAGCATATTAATCTGTTAACCCTTTACCTAACATGAAAAACAGACGACACTTGCAAATAATATTCTTGAGTAACTAATTTTTTTCCATTTTTTGTCTCAAAAACATAGGTTATGACCCCTCATTGGAACGAGCTCGACGAGCTCGTTCCAAAGGGGGGTCATAACCTATGTTTTTGGAACAAAAAATAAAAAAAATAAAAAAATTAATTGTCGATTTTTGTGAATAGCGCTGGCCGGTTTTGATCGTTAGGTTGGCTAAAGGGTTAACAAACAAGGGAGCGCGGTGGCTCAGTGGTTACGGCATTGGACTTCTAATCGAAAGGTTCGTAGTTCAATCCCCACCATGGGTAATTGCGTTGTGTCCTTGGACAAGGCACTTAATCCCGATTGCCCGTGTTGGTGCTCAGTGGCCTTGTGTACTAAGGCGTACTGCACGCCTATAGTGCACTTGTCTTCAACCAATGCTAACCCGGTTTGTGAGGAGTTAGTTCGCTGGGGAGTCTGACAGTTGCTCGCCGCTGCTCGGTAGTTCTGCCCGGATACTCTGGCTACCTCTACCCGTAATACTGTCCGATACGAGGTACCCATAGTTGTCGAAGGAGAAATAAATAAATAAATAAATAAATAAATAAATAAATAAATAAATAAATAAATTATTAAATAAATAAATAAATAAATAAATAATTTGCGTTAAAAATTAACACAAATCGACTGGTTTGAGTGAAGATGAACCCCACTGGGTTCGTATACACTCAACTCAGTGGATTTGGGTTGATTTTTAATTAACTGATCTTGGAGTGTAAATCGTATCACAAACAAAAATCTCCAGAGTTGGATTTCCATCTGACTCGAATTTGTAAAAGCCAGGAGAAGTACATTCAGCATTACAGTTAATGGAAGTTCATTGCCTGAACCAATGTGAATTCTTCTGATACTTTTTACAGAGAGTTATTGCCTGTCTGGAATCTCCATTCTGTGGGTATTCTTGCGATAATCCAACCACCACATATATTACTTCCCAACCAGATCTGCTTTATTAATATGCCAGACTGATTACATTACCCGACGTATAACGAAACAAGAGTATTAATATGCCAGACTGATTACATTACCCGACGTATAACGAAACAAGAGTCTGGAAATGAGAAGTAGGAAAAAAATGTAACCGTGAGATTCATTCCGTCTCCTTTTCCTCTCCAAGATTATTAGCAATTACCATGATTAATTGAATCCGATATGGCTTTCTTAATAGCGCTTGTATGAAAAAGGAACTTGCATTGCAAGGTGATGATGTAAGGTGTTTTTGGTCGAAAAGATAGATTTTATCTTGTTTTATTGTGGCATCGATCGATATTACCTACCTATTTCTAGAAGGTCCCAAAGAAATTATAATAGGTATTAGCACATTGAGCCTAATTCGATTAGCGATTATGAGCCCATTTAAAAACAAAAACCTACACACAAGAAGAAACGTAAATATAGCGTTAACCCTTTACCCAACGTAACGGTCAAAACCGGCCAGCGCTATTCTCAAAAATCGCCAATTAATTTTTAAAATATTTTCATTTTTTGTCTCAAAAACATAGGTTATGACCCCTCGTTGGAACGAGCTCGTCGAGCTCGTTCCAACGAGGGGTCATAACCTATGTTTTTGAGACAAAAAATGAAAAAAATTAGTTATTCAAGATTTTTTTTTGCAAGTGTCGTCTGCTTTTCATGTTAGGTAAAGGGTTAGTGTTTTAGCCGTTTACTGACGTAAGGTCCCATACCGACAAACGCTAGGCGCAAAAATGCCATTTATTATATGCCTTTTGTTAACATGATAAGGAATAAGCGAAAATGCAGACGATGTTTTTCATCTTGACCGATACAAGACATGCGATTACATTTTTTTAAAAAAGTTCACTGCAGGTATAATGGGCAAATCACAGTGTGAATAGTATCGACGAACGCGCTAATATGTTATAAGTTTCAAGAGATTTGTGCTATTTCATGATCCAAAAATGTTAAATTAATATTCATTAACGTTTCTGTATAGGAATCAGTAAAAGCGTAGGGGAACTATTTTGTTTCGCGGACGACTATTTTCCTATTTTCGTCACTGAAAGTGGTTTCTTGGCTATTCGTTGATGGCTTTTATATTCAATTAAATTTATATTTGTCGCTTTGGTGCAATTAATTCGCGTTTATTTGGGATTGAAACGTACGAAATGCTTAAATTTTCTGCGAGCGAGCGCACCATAGGTATCCTACATTCGTTGTTCCTCCAAATTTTTCACTTTGTCTTAACTCTTAACCCGCTGAGTATTTTAAAGATATTTTTCATCAAATCTAGTCATGGCTGCTTCACAGCAATGATGAAGAAATCCATTCACTTTTCAATGGTAAAATTTGATTAAATGTGCTCAAATTACACTTATTTCAGTGCAAGAGAAATAATGTCCTGGGCAGGAATATCAGCCGACTCATGCAAGGAGTTAAATACGTAAGGATTAATCAAATTAACCGTTTGATTCTCAGGCAGCGTCGCATTCGTTTTTTCGGCCCGCGTTCGTCATATTTATTTCGGAGGCAAAATTCAAAATGTATAAAACTATCATAGGGTGTGATTTTAGCGGTATCACATTGCGATTTGCGATGCAATATATCGTATACAATGATAGGGTATTGTTATTCTTTTCGCGAAATGCACCACGATTCTCATTTGTATGTACAAAATAAATATTTATTTAACAGGTTGAGGGCTAGATTAGTTTTGGCGGTCTGAATTTGTTCATCATTGTTTATTACAAATTATTGGAGAGTGCCAACAGGCACTCTCCAATAATTTATAATAGAACAAATTTATATAAACAAACTATTATTTAAGTTTGACTGAATGCGAAACATGGCCAGTGGAAAGTTTGGCTTTTGCACTGGTACCCTCATTTTCTTTGAAAGGCCTGATTGTGGCTTCTAGCACTCAACCAGTTAAAAACTCCTTATTAATTCTGATATTCAATTTAAGTTTTTCTGTATTGCTTTGTGTTGTATGATGACTGTTCCAGAAAAAAAACTATCATTGAAATCAACATGGACGCTCTAGTATTTAATTTTAGGCCCTCGCATCTGGATTTTAGGCATCGGCGACCATTCCACCAGGAATAAAAAATAAAAATAAAAACCGCCCTCCCTCATTCGTTTAAAAAAAAAATGCCTCACAATCAATTATTTAATTTTGTTTGGCCTAACAAGCTTGTTCTGATAAGATGGTGCGCAAAAGCTATCTTTTTGATGCAAGAAAGACATGTTTTGTTAGTTTGTCCAGAATTTATTGATATGTTAGGAAAAATACCATTTAAGTATTGAATTTCTTCTTCACAAAACGTGCGTAGTTTCAATATTTATGCAGATTTGAATATAAAAAATGAAAATTGTCGGGGAAATTATAAATTCGCAATCGAGCAAATGATACACGCACATTCCCATGTTTGTGAGAAAATCACAGACATCACGGATCGAGTAGTCAACATTGCCGTCCATCATCTTGTGTGTCAAGCCAAAGCGTCTTCTGTTTATGTTTGGTGACGAAATGCAGTTACGATTATGCATTATATTACAGAAATTAAAACCAATGACAACCGGGTAACTTTACGTATAATATAATATATTTCATACCATGGACGATATTTAATATATTAAGCGCACGTGCACAGTTTTGGGGTGAACCTAGATCGTCATTGGCTGACACATTTCCTGTGTCTCTAAAACTTACTGACATAATTTGAGAGTTGTTGTCAAGAGTGAGTTGAACTCATTCTACGAGAGATTTAGTGATAATCCACTCCCCAGGCACTGTTTATATATAGAATATACCCATAGTAGCTTGGTGTACCAAATGTTCACCACTCGTGGTGAAGTTGTGTTTTCCGCGAGCCTTTGGCGAGCGGCTAACACCACTTCACCTCTCGTGGTGAACATTTGGTACACCAAGCTACTTTGGGTATATTTTATTTATACCATGACCATCAGATTATTAAGAGTTTAAATGTTAAATAATACAATATTCAATAATTTTCTCGATTTTACTGAGCAGCAGACGTACACACATGCGAATCTGTTTTTGTTTACATGAGCACCGGTGGGAGGTACTTCCACTGCCAATTTTATCGCCGAAACGAAATGGAAAAAGAAAAGCGCAAATCATCAGGCCTTTTTTATTTTAATAGCATAATAACATACTCTTTCGAGTTATGGATGCTTTATTAACATGAGACAACGCATGTCTGTTAATTTTTTTCAGGTAAACTCATTTAAAAATTAATAAATAATTGCCGCTTTCATTTCACTCTTCGCGGGGCGACGAGCAAAAAATTTAAACAGGTTTGCGTTCAGATCGAGGTCACCAAAGGTCATCGTGGATGTAGTTAGGCTGTAGGTGTAAATTTTACTTAAAGAAATCCCACTGCTGGCGTGTTCACCGCAGACACATATGTTCACCACGGTTGGTGTATAAAGCTAACATTTATGTCATAGGCTTTTTATATATAGTAGAGTATGTAATCATGGTATAAAACACGGTGTTGTGCGATATGCGCATATTAAATCAACAATCTCTCGGTTCTGTTGCAGATTCATTTAATTATTACTTTTCACTTGTGATGAGATGATTTGAGCGTTCTCATTGATGACGCAACTTCGAAATGATCTCGACTAAATTTCGCTTCCTACAAAACTAGTTATAATATCAGATGATCAGGGTCAGGCAGTACCGCACTATTTGGACGGAATGGCATCACAATCTAATAATTCCCCAAAGAGTTCTTCTCTTCCATGTTCGTCGAAAGATATGCAAACTCAGGTAAAAGTGGGACCTTGGGAAATTTGAATTTTTTCATTGCTGCTCCAGAAGCAGATTCTTTCTATGAATTTTTCAACAGTTTTCATTTTTTTCTGACTACACAATGTTGAAGTCGGAACGAATTTTCCAGAGAGTTACCTCCACATTCTTATCAATTTTAGTTTTTGTGTTTTATTTTGTTTCTTTTTTATTAGTTTATTTTTAACCCTGATGAAGGTCTTCGGTAGAGCGAAAGATTTGTAGGAGTGTTTTAAGTGTCGATTGGAGCTTAATCAGTTGCGATTTCATATGAAATTTCTGTACCTAGTTCAATAAAATCGGTCTAAGCCTCAGTTTTATTGAACGAGTTTCATAAATTGCATGTGCAATCGTGACGAATTAGACCACATAATATGTAATTAAATCCTTTAGCTAACCATAAGGATTGGAGCTGGCCAGGCCTGCTCACAAAAATTGCCATCCAAATATTATTATTTTTTCAGTTTGTGCCTCAAAAACATTGCTTATGATCCTTCACTGGTGCTGGCGCATTCAACTGGGGAGGGGGTCATAATTGGTTATTTAGGAAATATCTTCTGAAAAATGTCTTCTGTTAGTACCAGGTACACGTTTAATGAAAACAAGACAAGATAAATTCAATTCTCCTTCCGAAACCAAAACTCTCGCAGTTGTATCACGTCATCGTTGAATAATGACGTCATTCCCGTATTAGATGTGTTGTGAACGATATTTTCCATAATAGGTTCTTTTAGTGATTTTAAGTGAACGCTTCTTTGTTATTTACATGTATAGTTACAGATTATTGTTCCTCAAAAATACCATCACTCAGTAAATGTGAATAGTCGTGAATCGGAAGATAAACGTTGTCCTCAGATGCAATGCAATGATATTTCTAAGATCAGATCTTCCATTTTTCTCCAAGTGGACCAAACATTGATTTGATTGCTTGCTTATTGGTCTCCTATACACATTGGCCGCCACTGGTTCCAAAATAGTGCAGTACAGCCGCCTTTGACTGGTCGTAATCTACGAGTGGGCAATAGAGCTGCACGGATAATCGATAAACCGATATACACCGGTATTCCAACCAATAATCGATTGAATACCGGTGTAATTACATAAATATCGGTTTATCGTCATTATTTATTTACCCACAATTTAATTTTCAAGATGTCTTGAGCTTTTTAACTGTAGCCCGAATGAATAATATTATCCCTTTATCAAAGGAATCGTCTACTTGTGCACTCGTAACATACAAATTCAGCAGTCAAAAAAATAATTTTCAAAACTTTCAACAAAACTATATCATGTGACCCCTCATTGGAACGAGCTCAACGAGCTCGTTCCAGTGAGGGTCACATGATATAGTTTTGTTGAAATCTTTGGGGAAAATCTGATATATTAATTTTGAAAATAATAAATTTTGATTGTGGTACTTGTGTTCATACATCTGAACTGTTTCCGATATACCGGTATACCGAGGTATTTTTTGAATTCCGATACCGGTATTCAGTTTTGAATATCGTGCAGCCCTAGTGGGCAGTGATGTACACTCATGCGTTTACCAGGTAATAAAAATCATCAAAAACATTTTAATTAATGAACCACCGATTTGTACCCGCTGCTTCATTAATTAAATTTTTGATGATTATTCCTATAATTAGTGTTTGGAATCTAATATTACAGTACCTGTGGATTAGATTAGATTAGATTCTTTATTCAACAGTAGACATTCAAAGGGAATACACATGTAGAAATCATTCAATTCCATTTAAAAAACGCAATATACACAATTTCAACACAGTCAGTAATGAATGTCCGTTTCTTTGTTTTGTTTTTGTAATAAAGAATGTATACTGTTGGGAGATGACATAGCCATATTGGCTGTTTACCTCTCTTCGTCATCAGACGTAAAATTATTGGAGAAAGACTTGCGATGTCGTTCCAGGATGCACGCACTGAGTAGAGGTAACTCTAGAGCTTAGGATAACGGAGGGTTTGATATAACAATAACATGATTTTGGAGGGCATTATGGTTCATTAGCGGCCCTGCAGCAATGATGAACAGCCCGAGGGTTTATTAAAGGCCCGAGACGAAGTCGAGGGCTGTTAATAAGCCCAACGGCTGTTCACCATTGCTGCAGGGCCAAATGAATCATGATGCCTGACAACAATCATGTTATTACTATTATTACCACTCCCTGTTACAGCTAACCGCGCGAGGGAATTGCTGCAAGTCGTCCGGATTTGGGCATTAAAACACAGAAGAAAATTAATATGTTATGTAAATTGAATTGGACAAGTGAAGATACTCAATAACATTTCAAATTTGTCATGAAATAACAATAAAATTCTCCTCCTGTCACTTCTTTCAAGTTAACAATCTTTCCTCAATCACTTCGGTGTACAGCACAGAAATAATCATTAAAGTCGGTTCGATATTTCTGTTTCGATCGTGCGTTCGACTTCAGTTTAGAAATACAAAGGGACGTCATCCGAATGGGAGTAATTCATTAGACCATGGAATCTAAAAATAGCCGGGCCTCGGGCCACTAATGGCTATTTACACCATTATCGCCCGCGGCCCGGCACCGTCGAATGACGTCACTGAAATTATGGAGTTTTAACGGGCCTCGATGTTAATCGACTAGTAACTTATAGATTGAGTGGTAATAATAACTAATAACTGATACCAAATAATTGGTGATCAGAAAAGAACCAAGGCTAGCAACACCCTGGAAAGCGACTACGCCACGGCGGACGTATTGCAGAAACTACACTTCGGTTGATTTGGTCATCGTATTGTAAATTATAACTTAAGTCATGGACACAACAGATGCACTGCATCATTGTTCCATTTGAGCTTTACGGCAGAAGATTGAAATTGTTTGTCTACAGCATGACCACCACCTCTGTAGACCGAGGTAAGGGACGTTATATGGTAATGGCCTGTTGTTTTACGGGAGTTTTAAAGACGGAGACGATTCTTACATCATGGCATAAGCAAGCTCATGTATATTTGTGATGCTGGACCTATGCTGTGCTTCTTGGATATAACGATTTGTGCATGTCCGACAGGGCCTTTGTTTACAAATCAAGTTGGATAGCTTTTATCGGGCAATTATCTATGAAGCTCGAGGACTGGACCTTTGTCATAATTGGTTTCACAAATCACACTTTCCGAAGAAACCCTGAAGGAGTGTGCCACAAAGTTATGTTAAATTAAGATCAACTGTGATAAATGTGATTGGTGGCCAAGTTTTTCAGTCGCCTATTAATATGTGAAATAACGTCTCTTAATGTTAGAAGTGGCTGTGTCGACAAATAGTGTAATAATTTCGAGCGCATCAGGTTTTATGAACAGTTCCTTCCCTTTGTTTGTTTTCCTAAACAATTACAACAGTAACAAAGAGATTGAAGCATTGATACTTAGTCGCTAGAAATACGATGTGAATACAAACAGCAGCCTAGCGACGGGGAGGGGGAGGGGGGAGGGATTGGGGGGGGGGGGGGGTGACTAGTTGTCCCATTTTCCAGGAGAAATGTCAACCGTATGTAGGTTTGGCATCTGTCACGATCGATCTGCCAGGGGGCAATACTATAAAACTTTTGGAACTGTATTTTCTAGAATTGTATTTTCTACCCATTAATATAACTGACTAAAATGAATTATTAGCATTTAAAAAAATATAGCAATTTGCCAACTGGCAAATTGTCACATCTTTGAAGATATCAATAGTTCATTTCAACCCATTTTAAGTCATAACAAGAAAATACTATTCTAGAAAATACAATTGTAAAAGTTTTATAGTTTTGGCTGGCCTCTGATCGCTAACGAGACATATTCTGTGATTATGGAACAGTACACAGATGTTGCCTATCTATGTAATAATATTAGGCCTAACACAACTTGATGAGGACAGTATAATGTAACTATCTTGATTCATCAATGATAAAAATATATATTTTGCTACCTAAATTATAGCGCTTCACCTCTTTGTGGGGTTGATACAATCAATCCTGGTCTCGTTTTTCTTCTAATCCAGAACTGTAGAACAAAAGTGGAACAAATGGAAACAAAAAGAGAACACATTTTGTTTTTAATTTAAGAAATTTAGAAGAATCATGGCTGATGATTCGGAATGATAAAAAATGACAGTATAAATAACGAAGTAAGTTCTTATTTCCTGTGCCGTAATAAGATTCTGTTTGTTTATATGCCCACACAAAATTCCGACATCCGTGCAAGCAAATTTAGCAAATTTGGAACACAAGTTGGACCCAAGACCTAGTTGTTAGTTTCCTACTAAAAATATCACAGGTCTCATGCTACGCATATTATAACCCTTTTCTGTCGTCTTCCTTCTATATATATATATGTGTGCGCTCACGATTTCTTGATAATCATCGAAGCAACAGTCGCACTACTTGACAAACATGTCGGTCATAAGGTGTTTGTTCAGTTTTGTGTTTACCCACTCATAAATAAAAAAATAACGTCAAACGAAAAATAAGTTGAATTCTGAAATTTACTGTATGACCAACAAAAATAGCACCCTCAACCCCGTTCCGCTGTAGTTTTCCCAACAAATCGGGTTCGCCGGAAAATTGAGAATATCAACTTTTCCAAATCTATTTCATGCCCTTCTCAAACGAGGCTCATCTGGCGCCATTGACAGGCGCAGATTTTCGAGGCGACAATTTTCGAACGTGAAGTTAAAGATCGAGTGCTTTTACATTGACACTCTGTTTTACGAGTTAAGGCAATCAAGGAGATAGCTTGGCTGTACGGTTTTGTTGTTTCAAAGTGTATATATTCTTGATAATCTTTCTCACTCGGGCTGAATATAAAGCATAAAGCTAGGTTTTTGGCGGACCACGAAAACCGATTTGTCACTTAAATACACCAGCAATAATTCTTGCGCTACTAATTAAGCATGAAAGTTGATAGCAATTACTGCGCACGCGGAACGCTATAATGAACTGCCTGGTAATAGATTACATGAAGTAAAAGTTCAGTGTTCTCCTGCAGTCATTATCTATGTAATGAATTCCAATTAACAGGTACTGTCGTAAAAACAGTACATCGCACATGTTCTGGACCCACACCCATATTACGTATCTGGTCTGTCACCGAATGTCAGTATATACCGAAAATACGGATTTTCAAAGAAACTTAAAAGAGAATTCTTAATTAAGATAGATCTAAGCGGTCAGGTCCAAAGGAGCAATTACAGTGGGAATTAAAGTACTTGCGATCGAATAAGAGTCGGGAGTTTTCTCGAAAATTTCATTCCGGCCTTAAAGCGTGTTAGACCGTGGGTCGCAGGACATTGAGTATCACATTATTTTCGTTCGTTTCTTCCTATATTTAGGAGCCGGGGATGTTCCATGCTATAGGTTAGAGGAGTATAGGGACGTTGTAATGTAAGGAGGGGAGCCACAGAGCTCATATTTAGAGTACGAACAGTCGCGGACCAAGTTGGTGGCCATAGATGAGTGTAGGATCAGAAATAGGAAGTACGAGCCCAGGGAGCTCGCGAATATTGCATTTAGGGAGACGGTATTACCTGTTGTAGACGGCAAGCCATACATAGACAGAGTAGGCTTTGCTGTATGAATATTATTCTGAGATAAATTGATGGGAGCACTTTACACCCAAGTGGCGACTGCTTGAGTGAAAAGCGTCCAGTCAAGTGACGATACATTAGTGGCTGTGGGACAGCAATGGTAGAGTGACATTTCGTCATATGTTAGAGCAAATGCGTCCAGTAAAGTGACAATACGCTAGTAGCCAAGCGACGGCAGTGAAAGAGTGAAGTTCCGGTTGTATGCTCGTGAAAAGGCGACCAGAGTCCAACGCCAGCAACAAGGAAGAGGGAATCAGCGACAATAGAGAACGCGGACCCGTAAAGTGACTCAGATACCGTGTGGGTGGGATGTGTATGGCGTTTGTATTTCTTATTCTTTGGATTTTATATAAGTCACAAGTTGGTATATTTTTTTATTTATATAATGTAATAAAATTGTTGTTTTCAGTGACCCCCTGTTGATTATGCTTTTCGATGAAAAGTCACTGACTCCTTCAGGATAAGAACCACCCCAACAACAACGAAACGGGCGGGTTCATAAATGTGAGACATCAGTTCAGGCACGGATTCAGGCAACACTCTTTAAGTTTTGGCAGAATACGAGACGTGAATCTATTTCCCCCCAACACCACCACGCAGCAGTCTCCGACAAAGGCATCTTTCAATGTGTGTTAATAACGTCATGTGGAACAGAAACCACAGTATTTAAAATATGCCTGACTTGTTTTCATCTTGATAGACAATCAAAAAGATAGTTTACTTGCATCTTGCCCCATGATGAGGTCCACATAGTACAAGTATACTACATTCAACAGAAAGGAAAGATATGGCAATGGGCCACCAATCATTCGCTATTTGTCGTTAAAGTGGAAGTCCATGTCAATGATATCTTACATTCTATAAATTGGGTTTTCATGTCAAGTAGAACAAAAGGGATATAAATAGTGTTCGCGGTTATATGTGAACATGAACATTTTGTATCGAGGAACAATCTTCTTCAATATATGATTCCCCTTTGTCCGTCAATATTTAACCCTGCTACTACAATACCAGTACTCAATGATTACAAACCAAAATGTGAAACTTGAATAAAGCTCTGTATAAACAGTTAGGTTTTGTTTACAATTAAATCAGTTGTAGAATTTATGCAATTACTTGATGAATAAGTTATATAACCCTTTACCCAACGCAAACGATATCAAAATTTATTATTTTAAATATAAATTTCAAATGTTTCAAAAAATTTCTACAAAACCATATCATGTGACCCCTCGTTGAAACGAGCTCGTTCCAACGAGGGGTCACATGATATGGTTTTGTTGAAATTTGTTGAAAAAAATATTTGTTCAACTGCTGAATTTGCATATTACGCGGGCGGATGCGGTCGATTGGTTGGGTAAAGGGTTAAACAGTTAGGGTCAAGTAGCTCGATATTAACACCTTATCCAACACACAGGATATCAAAATTTGTGATCATGTGACTGTCGAGGTGATAGCTTAAATTTATGATTTTATTGTTAAAATATTTTTTATGATCTTTCTCACTCCAGCTAAAAGTGTAAATATAGATGTGTAACGGACCCCGAAAAACCGATTTGTCAAGTAAGCTATCTGTGGTTTAATAAGAAATAAATCAGTGAAGGCGCGATAAAAGTGATAACTTTAATGAAGCGGAATCTCAATAGGAGCCTGTCACGCCGAATAGCGCTAATCTGGTTTAAAACGACGATCTTGCCTAATAAGCTTCAAACAATAGACACTCGTTTAGCCATCCAATGTGATCAGTCATCTAATTATATGGTTATTAGTGTCGATAATCTCCTAATCGCAAGAAGCGCACATATAGTGCCTGTGTTGTTTGGACATCATCAATTTCAGACAGTGGACTTTCAATTTATAGCGAATGCACGATACCTTAAAAGAATATGAAAGATAATTTTAAACTAAGACAGATCTATAGCGACCAAGTTCCAGAGAAGCAATTAAAATAGGAATTAACCCTTTACCCAACGAATCGCCCGCAACCGTCCGCATAATATGCAAATTCAGCAGCTGAAAAAATATTATTTTTCGAAATATTTCAACAAACCCATATCATGTGACCCCTCTTTGGAACGAGCTCGTCGAGCTCGTTCCATAGAGGGGTCACATGATATGGTTCTGTTGAAATTTTTTGAAAAACTTTAAAAAATGTTATTTAAAATAATAAATTTTGATATCGTCTGCGTTGGGTAAAGGGTTCCTTGCGATCGAATAAGAGTCTGGTGTTTTCTTGAAAATTTGGTTTCAGACCCAAAGCGTGTAAAACTGTGGGTCGTAGGCAAGAAACATGGCATGCCCCACGCAACAGGTTAGAGGAGGTGCCGCATTCGTGCGAAAGTATAGGCACGTTGTAAAATAAGGGAGGGGAGCGCAGAGTGCATATTTAGAGGAGGAACAGTCGTGGGCCAAGTCGGTGGCCATACAACAGAATATTAGAATAGGAAGTACGGCCATCGAGAGCTCACGAATATTGGCATTCAGGTATACGGTATTACATGTTATAGAAGGCAAGACATATGTGGACAGAGTAGGCTATGTCTGTATGAGCATTAGACTGAGATAATTTGAGGGAAACAGGTAACCCTCGAAGTAAGGGATGTTAAAGTAAAGAAGTCCAGTAAAATGACAATACGTCTGTGGCCGTGCGGCGGCAGTGATAGCGTGACAGATGAAAAGGCAACCAAAGTCCAGAGACACTACACTGAGCGAGAAAATCAAACACCAGCGACAAGGAAGATGCAACAAGCGACAGCAGAGAAAAAGGGCCCGTAGGTGACTCAGAAACTGTGTGGGTGGGGTGTGATTGATGTTTTGTGTTTATTCATTGGATTTCATGTCAGTCACAAGTTACTATATTTTTCTACATGTATTAAGATTGCTGTTTTCAGGGAAGTCCTGTTGATTATGGATTTTTCTGAAACGTCACTGACCCCTTCAGGATATAAGAACCACCCCAACAAAAACGAAACGGGCGGTTTTGACACGGTGAGACATACGTTCGCGCACGGATTCAGGCAACATTCCTTGAGTGTAGGTTGAATAAGCGGCGTGAATCAATTTCTCCCAGCGACGACCACACCCAATTTTCAACAGTGACCCATCATTTGGAAGGAGCTCGTTCCAATGGGTGTGTGTGTGTGTGTGTGTGGGGGGGGGGGGGGGTCACATGATGTGGTTTTCTTGACATTTTTTGAAACATATATTTTTTTCAACTGCTCAGTTTGTAAATTACGCAGACGGATGCGGCCGATTCGTTAGGAAAAGGGTTAATAGAGGTCTTGGAGGCTGTGGCTTTGTGCCCGAAAGAGAGTGTCTCCTTTTGTTGTCATGGTGGGGAGTCGGTTTTCTCAGGTGAAAAAGGTTAGAAATTGGGAGACTTGGAGTTAAGTCTGAAAGTTTCTGGGCGTAAAAGTATGGGCAGTTCTTGACTGTAAATTGTTGAGCGCCCCCTACTGGGTCTGAACATTGTATACAAATTGAAGTGTTTAGGAAAAACAAAACCCTTAGGATTTGGTGTATATCCTGTTTATATGATATAAATATTTTTTTGGTTGGGGAGGGGGCACCTAGCAAAAAAAGCACCTAGAAAAATGTTACTTATGAAGCATGAGCCCATTGCCAACGAAGTGATTATTTTGTTAGCACAGATATTAGTGTGATAGTAACTCATTATAAATACTTTAACCCTTTACCCAAGGCAGTCTATATCAAAATTTATTATTTTAATTTTTTCAATTTTTTTCAAAACTTCCAACAAAACCATATCATGTGACCCCTCATTGGAACGAGCTAGAAGAGCTTGTTCCAACGAGAGATAACATGATATAGGCTGTGAGCCAGTATATGGTCACGCCACTTCCCCCCAATTAGGGAATTTTCCAGACTACGTTGTTCTGAAAGTCCAGTAATTAAGAAACATTTTAAGACACGGTTGCCATCTGGCGACTGGGACGTTTAAAAGCTACAGGCATTTTATTAGTTATTTATTTATTTATTGGTATTTAAGGTCACATATTTCTGCACAATGGCTAATCATGACCGTGACAGTTTTACGGGTGGAGGAAGCCGGAGTACCCGGAGAGAACCACCAAGCAACGGCGAGCAACTGTCAGCTCCACAACATACGAACTCCACACATGCAGGGTTAGCATTGGTTGAAGACAGGTGCACCATCGACGTGCAGTACGCCTTAGTACAAAACGTCACCGTGCCCCTACGTAGGCAATGGGGGTGAAGTGTCTTGCCCAAGGACACAACGCGGTTGCCGAAGGTGGGATTCGAACCGAGGACCTCTCGGCTGGCACCCTGCACCTCTACCTACTGAGCCACCGCACCCCACGGGCATTTTATGGATCAGCTTATAAAAGCATGTGTACAAAATTTCGTGAAATCGCCTTACTTTGAGGTTTCAAAAACAGGCCGAAAATTTGAAGGACTTTAACATACACAATTGATCATTCAGTCTTGGCTATGAACCAATATATAGTGGTTCAACTCACTCCACACAGACTGCATCCCACCCACCCACCCACCCACCCAATATTACCTCACCCCACCCCGCACCATCAGCATTAACAAATTTTCAAAAATTATGTTTTTAAAAGTCCAACATTCAAGAAAGGTTTTAAATCACATTTTCAAGCTGGTGACTGCAGTTTTTATAATTTACAAGCATTTTGTTGGCCTGATAAAACCCCGTGTACAGTTTTAAAACAAAATGTATACAAGGTTTTTATAAGCAAGCTAGCATTTTTGAATTAGTTAAAATTGACCATACCATCACGGCTATGGGCTACTATATTTTTAGGGCCCTATTCCTACCTTCTCAAACTTCAACCACTGCAAAACGCCTCACACCACACACAAACACGATCTACCACGCACCATAAAACACCCCTTTTCATCTAATGTACTGCACATTGTGCATTAGCACATAAGCACATATTGACACATCCAGCATGTGATGTGTACACAGTGTGCACTATCACACAAGCACATTCCATGAACCAGCAGACCTACGTTTTGTAGAATCCTTTTCTTGTATCCGACTTTATCATATAATAATAATAACACTTCGGTCGGCCGCTGATGTGTCGCGGTTCTCGTATGAGAAGGCCTTGGTTACCCATGTTCTACCAACTGCCTCCCTATTCCCGCCCTTCTTCTCTCCTCCCAACACTCGGAGGCGAACTGCTTGATGACATCCCTTGCCCCATTCTTCCCAATCTATCCGATTAGTATATTAACCCTCTCCTTTGAGTCGCTCCCTAACCACATGTCCTTCATTCTCCCATCCCACTTCTCCATTATACTCCCCGTGAATCTTGTTCTTTTAGACTGGTATTTTGGGCATTCTATAAGAAAGTGTTCCAGGGTCTCCACCACGCCCACGTTACACATCTGGCGTCCATTTGTTCACTTTAAAACATTTGATATTTTGCTTTCATATTAATCAGTGATAAATAAAGCCTTCCGTCGATTTCATTGGTCAATTTCAAAACTAGACAATTTGATTGGCTGAACAAAATACAACTGGGCCATATTTTCATAATTTGCATAATTGGGGTTGAAAGATTTCATTGGTCAATTTCAAATATGGACAATTTGATTGGCTTAACAAAATACAACTGGGTCACATTTGCATAATTTGATTAGGGAGAATTTACGTTATCTGTCCTATTTAGGTTGGGTTATATTGCATTAACCCTTTACCTAACATAACGACCAAAACAGGCCAGTGCTATATGCGACAAATTTTCATTTTTTGCTTCCAAACCATAGGTTATGACCCCTCGTTGGAACGAGCGCATCGCGCTCGTTCCAACGAGGGGGTCATAACCTATGGTTTGGAAAAAAAAAATGAAAATTTTTAGTTATATGATGATGTTCTTTCCAAGTGTCGTCTGCAACACACGTTAGGTAAAGGGTTAAAAAGTCATACTAAGTCGTTAATTTGTGCATAAGTGTGTCATATGATAAATAGAATATGAAATAAGTGTTTTTCTCATATGGTATTTATGAAACTCGTCCGAATTCTTAGACTCGTTTCATAAATATCATATGAGAAAAACACTCATTTCATATCCTCTATATACTTCTTGAATCCCCTTTTTATCGTATGTGCCTATATGCAGCATGTTTTGTGCACACACGTGTATAAGCACACAAGCACGCAACGGCACATCCAGTATGTTACAAAGTACTGCATGCAATGTGTACACAATGTGACACATTGTGTATTAACACATAAGCACATCTCGTATGATCAACATACAGTTTCTTATTTGTTAGGTACCCTAGCTTGCACGAGGCCCACGCATTGTATAGACTGATAAGGCTTAGACGAATGGAGCAATCTGTTAGAGACCTAACGTATGGCAGAGTCGAGACAGGGCCAAGCACAGCTAGGAAGTATAAAGTAGTGCTACAAGTCAGTACCAATGGCACAAAGCTGTAAGGGTGGTAGAAGACTGTAGTACTGGGCTACTACAATAGAGGCAAATCATAGGCCAGATAGCTGAAGACAAGATAGAAGCCGATGGTTAGACCACCTGGAGTTGTACAGGCGCTTGAAAGTCCACTTTTAGAATTCCACTTATGGAACCCCCTTTACAGAATGCCAAACAACATTGATAGTGATATGAATTGGGACCTGTAGGGGCAGTAGTATACTAAAAGCCATAGAACTATCACAAATTAGTAATGAGTGGGACACTCTAGCGCAGGGCAGAATAGTGGAAGGAAATAGTAATGATATAGGTCAACAATAGTACGAGGCTGAATAGCTGGTAAAACTGTGTAAAACCTAGTAAAACACCCTACTAAAGGTGAATACAATGGAAACCGACAGATGGTGGTGACTATGGGCAAGTCAGCAGAGGTAGTCTTGAAGCTATAAAGGGTATGGGTTGGTTTAGAGGCCAGGTGCGGAATAGGGTTAGGAACCATAACTATCTTCAGATAAATATCCAGTGAAGGGTATTCTTCAAAAGGTATTCTCGAACAGTATCCTCAGATAGTACGTCACCATGTCATAAATATCCTCAAATACCTGTTCCTATGTGCTGCATGTGATGTGCGCAGATTATACAGTAGCACACAAACAAATACCGGCACATCCATCATGTGTCTATGCGCCACATGTAATGTGTACACATTGTGCACTAACACACAAACACATCTAGGAAAGTCAGAATACTTTATAGGGAGATCGGGAACTCATATCATAGATAGGACAGACCATGGAATGGAGAGAATAATAAGCGATGGTATAGACTAGGACAGAAGCTAGGAATTCCGAAGGAATCTGAACTAGTTGGGTTGTTTATGGTAATTTTGGGTAATTAGCTTGACTCTTATACAAAGGAACGCACCATATACCAGTGCATGCTAGTTTTATAAGCCTCTGGGTGATATTAGAAGCCTTTATAGTCCTTTAGCATTATATGCTCACATTAAAAATGAGGATTCTCAAGGAATCCGAACTAGAACAACTTGTCGGATTGTTTGTAATAATTCTAACCGAGAATTCTGGGTAACTTGATTGACTCTTATACAAAAGAACGCGCCTATTACTGGAAAAAGGAGGATTCTGGGATAACCCGATCAATCCCAACGATCAATCCCAATAAAGCGATTTTGTGTTGATTTGGGTGATTTGGGGGATTGTCGGGTATATTTGGGAAATTAGATTTACTCTTATTCAATCGAACACACGCTCCAAACATACCCCTTTCCTATTAGTGGGTTTAAGGTCACATAATAACCACGTATTACAATAAAAACCAAGGAGGCGGCATCCAATCTACAAAATGGACGATACAAACATGTATGACTCTTCCAACACGCGCAGCGCATGCGCACAGGGACCACCTATCACTATGGTAATTACGTCACAACATGACTGTTCATGGAGCTACCATGACAACCCAACATGGCGCAACTGGATCACATGATTATGACGTCACATGAGATTCGCCACATGAGATCCATAAGATGGGGGTCGAAACGAAATATTAATTGGGACGCGCCTATTTTAGGGCGAAAAAATTGTATATCGTGTACCCGAACAGCCCCCATCTTATGGATCTCATCTGGTGGATATCATATAACGTTATATGACATGACCCAGTGTCACCACGTTTTGCTGTCATGGTCAAAACACACATAATTCATCTACGAACCAAGGACAAATTTAACACTTTAGCAGTTAAATTTGTTTAGCAGTGATCGTGGTATTTTCATGCGCATTACTCAGTAATGCCCCAACCCCTAATGAAAAACATTGGTGTCAATTGTAGCATGTTGAATAAGGTTTCAGAAAATCATAACTTTCAAAATTCTCTGATGGCGGTGGGTGGGGTGGGGGAGGAGGGACAGAGTCTATGGTTTATGATATGCTCACGCAATAATATGGTTTCGATGAGATTTTTTGAAAAATATATATATTTTCAACTGGTTAATTTATGAATAACGCTGGAGAATGCTTTAGCTTCGTTATGTAAAGGGTTAAAATTACCCGTAAATAAATCAGACCTTTTCGTTTCTGGCTAATAGTTTCTAAAACTTTTAGGTACAGTATGCTTAAATCAGTACTGGTACAGGTCTAAGATTTTCTCAAGCTCTCAGCCCACGAGTCTAATTCTGTAAGGAATTCAACATTGTTCCGGGCAGTTTGTTTATTCACTTTTCGTGGAGTTTTGGTGCAGACTACCGTTGAAGAAACGTGATGTGAGATATACAGACATCCCATTTTGCTTCCGTTAAAGATGTTGCAATCAATAAGTGTTAAAGTTGACCTTTAAACAAACCAGACATTAGCACAATTAGTGGAACTACTCGACGTGACCATAAAACTTCGGCAGCAGTTACTTTTAACTCCTAATGGTAATGCCATAAAAAATTGTATCATGTGATTGGAAAACTGAAATATTCTAGATGAGTGAATTGAAACATAGGCGATGGATTATTTAAGTGCTAGACTGGTTCCGGGCCATAACAGCGTCGTTTTTCTTACAGAATTAGATTAGTGGCACGAGATCTTGACAGTTCCTGTACAGCGGAATGGCGTATGGACAAGTCTGCAAACAATTGTATTTGTATAGAATACTCACATGATGGAAATGATTTGTTGACCACTCCGTTGGTGGATGTCAGTCTTCGTTATATACCATAAGTCAACCCCACCCTTCAAACCCGCAGTAGTTTGCCCATCAGTTACGCTCGCCAAAAAACGAGAGTGTCAGCTTTTCCAAACATGTATATTCCTCTCTCGAAACGCGCTCATATGGTCACTGAAGTTCACAAATTTTCAAGGCACGGACGTGACAACCGTTACGTATTCCCAATTCCTTATTGGACATTCATTATCAACCGATTTTCTCGTTTAATAATGAGGGGAGTGTTGAATAAGGAACTGGGAATAAGTAACGGTTGCCACATCCCCTTTCAAGGCGACAGTCTTTGCAAATGAGCAATGAAACCTCAATTGCCTGTGCACTAAATACTACAGGCAAACATCCCTTCATTTCTGTTTGGACAACAATTCAGGTATCGAGTTCAACCTCAAATGACCACTATCACATAACAAAAAGAATTATTACAATGGTAAGTTAACCCTTTACCTAACATGAAAAGCAGACGACACATGCAAACAAATTCTTGAATAACTATTTTTTTTCATTTTTTGTCTCAAAAACATAGGTTATGACCCCTCGTTGGAACGAGCTCGTCGAGCTCGTTCCAACGAGGGGTCATAACCTATGTTTTCGAGACAAAAAATGAAAAAATAAAGAAAATTAATTGGAGATTTTTGAGAATAGCGCTGGCCGGTTTTGGCCGTTACGTTGGGTAAAGGGTTAATCTGGGTTATTATTATCTGTCTCGTTGACGAGACCTGATCAGCCATGCTCAACACGATGACTCGGGCGTCTTGTTTGGTCTGATCTCGTCAATTCGACGTAATACAAAAGAGATTTATTATTTATTTATTGGTGCTTAAGGTCACATACTTAGGCACAATGGCTAATCATGACCGTGACAGTTTTACGGGTGGAGGAAGCCGGAGTACCCGGAGAGAACCACCGAGCAACGACGAGCAGCTGCCAGCTTCCCGACATCGTAACTCCGCACTGCAGCACATGCAGGGTTAGATTGGTTGAAGACATGCGTACCATCGACGTGCAGTACGCCTTAGTACACGGAGTCATCGTGCCCCCCCCCCCCCCCCCATGTGGGCAATCGAAGTTAAGTGCCTTGCCCAAGGACACAACGCGAGAGTCCGAATCGATCGCTCAGACGGTCACCATCCGAGGACTAACTGGGCTCGACGTTGCTCTACTTCGATGATCTGATGAGAGCCGGTTACCGCAACGCCACCGCGCCCCCAACACAAGAGATTGACTGTTGTAATAACATGCACATACTTTGTTCTTACTAGACCGGTAAAATCGCTAACACCGACAAGTAAGTAAGCAGCTCTCAGGCCAGCGGGTATCGTAACATGGTCAAGTTTCTACTGGTCTGGTAAGTAAATATATTAAGGCAGAACACAACAAGGGCGAAGTACAGGGGGCAGGAATCAACGACCCAAGTTCGAATTTTTCAAGCGTTTCAGGGGCGCCGAAGGTGCGAGTGAAATATAGAAAAAACTTCGTAAGGAGTCGGGGCGCGATTGCTCAATAGGTGGAGGTGTAGGCTGCAAGCCGAGAGGTCCTCGGTTCGGGTGGCGTTGTGTACTAAGGCGTACTGCATGTCGATAGTGCACCTGTCTTCAGTCAATGCTAACCCTGCTCGTTGAAGTTAATGGGGTAGCCGGTACATTCGGATAGCTGAACTGTGAGAAGAGTAAACTTTGAACTTTGTAAAAAGAATGAGGGACAACAATAACACTGTCAGAACACTGTAACAGATCTGAGATCATTTTGTAATTATTTGTTGTGATTTAACAAATAAAGAGGTTATTATTCGGTTAGTTTCATATCAGTCTTGATACCAGCCCTCGGTAACATCACATCAGCTTTCGACTTTCGACGTTCGATCTCAAGCTGATATGAAGTTATCTCAGGTTGGTATCTCGGCCGATATGAAGATAACCAAGTAAAAACACGCCACAATGTCCAAAGGATGTTCCATTAAACCTGATACGATGGCATCCAAATTCCGAGCGAGTCGTTCCGTATTTGGATTCAATACAAATTCGTGGAAATCAAATTACTGTATCAACGCATTGTATATCGTATAGTATATCGCTACACTGGTATGGAATGCATTTTTTTAATACGAAATAACTGAGGCTGTGAATGCACAAAGAACCAAACTGATACACTGAATGCAAAGTAGCAGGCCTCAAACTTTTGCCACTTTGTGGGAAGCTGTTGGCGATCCTCTATTTTTTATCCCTAACGCAACGACTATATTCCTGAAGTATTATTTTAAAAATCCACATTTAACCTTATTTTTTTATTTTTCAGCATTTTATAAAGTTCGAAAGTACGGGCCGAAATTCAAATTTGTCTTTACAGTAGAAATGTAAACATTGAATCTTAATTTCAAGACTGTGCGTACCATTTTATTATTTTTCATTTTCTAAAGTTTGTTGTTTATCGCCAAGTAATCTATACCGTAAATGTGACTACAAATGCATTTTACGCTCATTCAATATGTGTCGTCCATTATATCTGATTCCACCAAACAGAGACACGGACACATACTTTGAATTTATGAAAAAGCCCAATTTCTGAGAGAGCTCTTTGTAATTTTGTTTCGACCGCCGTTTGATCACATGAGCACTCATAATACGTTGCGGGATGTTAGCGTAGTTATCCTAAGGTCTATATGTTTTGACCAGGGCAGAACGAGAATTACCTCGAACTTTCAAACAAGGCTACCGGAACGGAGATGATCTGCGGACGAGATGATGGCTGTAAAACAAATTCTGGATGCCATCTTTGTAAATAAAGGATCTCCAACGAGTGAGCAGTTTATATTAAAATTTAACTTAAAAACAAGTAAAGTAAATTAGGTCTGGACCGAGCCTTTGACGAGGTACACATATAATTTAATGAGTGAGTTTCATTAATTTCACTTTTAACTACGGACGAGTTCATGATTCTGTTGAGTACGCGTGAACCCGAAACTCAACAATGCATAACTGACAAGAGAAACACAGGGCGCTTCTTTTAAAACTTCGAATTACGTTATTGAAAACATGTTGTTTGACAGGAACGTTCGCTTTAAAAATCGTCTTCAGTGGCGAAGTTATTTTGAAATATTTACGGAACGGATTTTATTGAAACAATTGTTCATAACTCAAAACCCGTATCTCTTTGAAATGTAGAGTACGAAATGAAAAAAACAGATGTTAGTGTTCAGTGTGCGCAATAATACAACTGCGTACACTTGGGGCTACTTCCGGAATGGCATTGGTAGATCGTGCTTTACCGTTTTGAAAATATGACTTTTATGCCCGGGAAAGGACCTGATCATACGTCAAAGACGTGTACGCACTTTCAAGGGAAAAAGAGACATGCACAGCGAAGAGACGAAATTTTGGTACGTGTTTTGAAATACACCCAGTAAATTATTTATTATAGAATTAGTGAAATAAGAGGGAAAACAACACTTGCAAGTGCGAGTTTACGCGAAGTGCGGCCCGTCATAAACTTTCCATCACGACGGACATACGAATGATTATGAAGAAACGTTTGATCACGAATGGACAAGCGAATGGACAAACAAATTAACATAAGAACTTCTTAAATTTCTCACCTTTCAGTATCAGATAATTGATCATGAACATACATTTGATCATGACTTCACACATAAATGATCACGAACGGACAAACAATTTATTTATGTATTTATTTATTGGTGTTGAACCCTTTACCCAACGAATCGGCCGTATCCGCCCGCGTAATATTCAAATTCAGTAGCTGAAAAAATATTATTTTTCAAAAAATTTCAACGAAACCATATCATGTGACCCCTCGTTGGAACGAGCTCGTCGAGCTCGTTCCAACGAGGGATAACATGATATGGTTTTGTTGAAATGTTTTGAAAAATTTGACAACATGATATTTAAAATAATAAATTTTGATATCGTCTGCGTTGGGTAAAGGGTTAAGGTCACATATTTATGCACAATGGCTATTCATGACCGTGACAGTTTTGCGGGTGGAGGAAGCCGGAGTACCCAGATAGAACCACTGAGCAACTGTCAGCTCCCCAACACACTAACTCCACATAAGCAGGGTTAGGATTGGTTGAAGACAAGTGCACCATCGACGTGTAGTACGCCTTAGTACACAACGCCACCGTGCCTCCACGGGGGCAATGGAGATGAAGTGTCTTGCCCAAGGACACAACGCGGTTGCCGCAGGTAGGATTCGAACCGAGGACCCCTCGGCTTGCAGCCTGCATCTTTACCTACTGAGCCACCACGCTCCCAACGGACAAACAAACGTACAAAGGAACTAATACTAATACTTCTAGAGCTACTCACTCTTAGGTTGCCGCTAAAATTATGAACACCGAACACGAACACGTTTGTTTTTGTGCCCAAACTACTCTGACAATCCATGCAAAACGACAACTTTTTCTCTAAGCTACAGCTGAAACTGGAAGCCCTGTCACAATTAGCTCAGAAAATGCTCGTTAGCTAATGTGCTACTTACTACAGAAGAATAAAGTAGCCTGAAACACACAAGAGCGTTTGATGTGCAATGTAAAATATAATACGCTATTAGCGAGGCCAGAAGTGAAATCACCAACTGAATCGATGGAAAAGAAAGAAAATATAAAGACTACAGTATATTTATTTATTTATTTATTTATTGGTGCTTAAGGTCACATACTTATGCACAATGGCTAATCGTGACCGTGACAGTTTTACGGGTGGAGGAAGCCGGAGTACCCGGAGAGAACCACCGAGCAACGACGAGCAGCTGTCAGCTCTCCAACATCGTAACTCTGAACTCTGCACCGCAGCACAGGCAGGGTTAGAGTGGTTGAAGACATGCGCACCATCGACGTGCAGTACGCCTCAGTACACAGCGTCATCGTGCCCCCATGTAGGCAATCACTACAGTATATGGAGTGTGGATTACTATTACAGTACGTGGAGAGTGGATTGTTACTAAATCACCGGCGGAGTGGAGTTATCATCCAAGCTATAACTTTCAAATTTTGTACAAATTTTTTTTCGACAAAAAACACAAGCAATGTTTCAGCCAATGGACCTCCGGGTTTAACCCGGAGGTCCATTGGCTGAAACTTTGCTGGTGCTGGTTATGTTTTGCAACAAATTTGCAATTGTTGCTCGGGTGGAATCTCCACTCTGCGGGTGATTTAGTGATAATACACTCTCCACGTACTGTAAGTCGCCGTGGGATAGGCTTTTCACTCAGAAATTATTTTCAACTTCTGAGAACAAAACATAAGAAACACTTGTAAACTTTCATCACACGGACTACCGGATGCTGTTATGAACAATTATAAATACTTTTCGAAGAGAATTTTTGGCTCTGCGAATAAGTAGTAATCCACTCTCTTCATTTTGGATATGCAGTCAAATTTCTATTTGTATTTTCGTCATTCCATGTACATGCATCGCAGTGGAGTTTAGGAATGGTGTTAATGATCTCTATTACTAGTTTTCAGTTGTTCAGAGTTGGGCACAATGTTTTACTACAGGAATTGAGTTAGGCCAATGGTGCAGTTTGACAGGAATAAAAGTAAAATTACTAGCGCGCTATTACTTTGAAATATTGCACAAGACAGTCACATGACTTCTAGTTTTAACAAGAACCAAATACTCTAAAATATTCGCTATTCATTTTCCAAAAATTGTATTTTCTACAAATATACAGTACGTGGAGAAGAGGGGATTGTAACTAATTCACCCGGGGAGTGGAGTTATCACCCAAAGTATTATTTTCAAATTTTGTGCCTGTGGACAAAAAACACAAGCAATGTTTCAGCCTATGGACCTCCGGGTGTAACCCGGAGGTCCATTGGCTGGAAATTGCTTGTGCTTGTTATGCTTTACAACAAATTTGCAATAATTGATCGAGTGCAATCTCCACTCTGCAGGTGATTTAGTGATAATACACTCTCCATGTACTGTAAATGCCTGGAATGAATGGGTTGTAAAAGCTGTGGTGTGACTATAAGCTGTAACGTAAATTTTTACGATTTTTGAGCGGTAATGATTCTCTCCAGCGTTTATATTCAAAGCTAGAAATACAACACTATGATCACAAAAGCGGCCTTTTTTCGCTATCAGATCGAGATTTGATCGCGACACAATTACTCAAGTGGATCAAGATTTTAAAAATAGAATACAGCGAAGTCAAGATCGCATCAGGAAAAACAAACGAGTATTTTAACATTTCATTTTCGAGATGAGATTTTCCAGTATTCTCGGGAGGAGGACAGCGAATTTCAATCGGATCGCACGCGACCGTCTCGATCCAGTCGAAATACTCTGTCCGCGTTTGTGATCACAGTACTGTACACGTGAATATAAAGTGCTTGACTGCTATTGTAGGTAAAAGAGAGACACGTATGTCACATCCCTGCTTAGAATGTCAAGGGTGTGAGTTGACAAAAGCACCAGGAGAGTGTTTAGACACTGTCTTTTGGGGTCCAGTAAGGCTTCCATTCTGAGAAGTGTTTAACATTTCGGACCCAAATGAGGACGTGTTTTTGTCGATTTGCTGCCACAGAGTACCTCACAAATCTTTGTTATCCTCTATAGCTTAACGCTTAACCCGCTGAGTTTTTTATTGATATTTCTCATCAAATCTAGTCATGGCTGCTTTAAAGCAGCCATGGCTAGATTTGATGAAAAATAAATCTAAATGTAACACAAGAAATCATTGGTGAAAAAATCCATTCCATTTACAGGGAGACAATATGATTAAATATGCACAAATTATACTAATTTCAGAGACAAGAGAAACTCTGTGCTGGGCAGGAATATCCGTCGGCAGCATGTAAAGAGTTAAACAAGATTTATTCATTAAGAGAAAAACCTGTATAATAAGCATACAATACATAAGTGTAATATATATTTAAGTAGTACAAGAAATTGACGTACACAATATAACAGTAAGAAAGCTATGTAAGTGAGGGATTCGACAGAAGGCTAAAAACTTATATGAGTCACCTCCCTCGTTAGAAAAATATTTATTAAAAAGATGGTAGGTGTCAATAGATGGGCTCACATATCACCGCCTGAGGGCCAACGTCTCCCACCGAGCTAAACGTTTGGGTCTATCATCTGACGTTGGCACAATGCCGCACGACATTGGCCCGAACCACATCTGCACAAGCGCCCACGTTTATTCCTAGGAGCGAGAACACTTGTGCCAGCAGAGTAATCATCGGCACCTATCCATTACAGCTCCGCACACACAGGCAACCGTAGTGCTGAAACGCCACTCCGGGCACAACCCATGGAGACAATCGATAGCAATTGTATTAACTTATGAGGTGACTATCGGGGCCCTAGCCCTCAGATTGTTTAAACTTAACGTGCCAGTTCGAACAGAAGAACATAGACAAAAAAATGAGAGGAGAGAAGAAATAAACAGAAGATGAGAGGAAAAACCTGCTTGAATGCCCATTACATTACCTTTGGACATGATGGACATGCAAATTAGATGAGCATCTTAGATACTTTAAGCGGTCATTGGAGCTCAAGCGCCAGTAGTTCTGTATTACGCGCGCATTGGGCTTGGTGGTGCTGAATCTGAACAGATGATTTGGAGCATAAATACACGAGTCAAGTGATAGAGTCATTTGAATTTCCGACTTGATAAAATACAGTCCTGTGCCGTCTCAAAGATAAAGATGTTTTGCTCATTCCACAGGAGCTCTGTTATCCTCTTTGGAACGATGTACACTCTTCCTAATTGTCATATACCCTGACACCCGCATACATCTGACCCTTGAAATGAAATGAGCGAAACATAAATCGGTACTTGTTTATTAAACTTCCACCTCGTTCAAGCTTTGATGGCGGAAACGGCCTTGTACAAGCTTATGGCTTCCTGTCGAATCCACATTAATGTATGTAACAATTTTTTCATATTATTTTGTACTCTTGAAATAAATATTTAAACTAAGTTTTGATGAGAAACTTGGATTTGTCTGTCTAACATTTCTTAAAACTGACACCAATGCAGAATCCTCTAATGCCTATAATATCTGCATTCTTTTCCGTACATACATTGAATTTTGGACCCCAACAGCTTATTTCCCCCATTTATACATCAATATTCTAAATTTTGTCTTCCAAACCCGACTCGCAAACGTAATTGATATAAATGCAAGCCCCAGAATTCCGTGAAACTAACAGGAGCCAACCTTCATGTTTTATCAAGCACATCATAAATTACGACACAGCAGTGATGGAACTAGTTTCTCTCATGCCAATAACAGCTTTTAAAACCTCAAGAAACTCACTCTCTGGGATGGTCTCGTCAACACACAATAAACTCAAGGGCGTCAAACACGAACCTGTCACCGTCTCCAAAGTGTATTCATAATCCTATCCATAAAGCATCTAAATCCTACTGGGGCTAAGCAAGGCAACGCAATCTCCGATGATTAATGGATGCTGTAAGCCAATAAATATGATATAGATATTTTTAGTTTCCAGCGAGACTGATTAATGATTTTGGAAGAATTGTTACTGGAAATTGTGAAAGCTATATTTTTCAGGTTCTCTTACGTTATGTGCGTTGAGAACTGATCGGCTAAATATTTGAGATCATGAACAGCAAACTAAAATGGCGTTCTTTGAATACAAACATATATAAACATATCGTGGAAGTTTTCAAATGAATTGCGTATTAACCTTTCACCCAACATAATGACCACAATGGCCAGCCCTTAGAATTAAAAAAAATATTAATAATAAAACCTCGCAATATGAAAGTATTTTTTTTAACCTTTGCCTCCAAACATTGCTTGTCACTTTCGTTGGAACGAGCTCGTCGAGAGATGATACGCTATGTTTTTGCCAGTCAATTTCTGTTGTAACAAAGTCTTCGCGTATTGTATCGAGTAGGCCTACATTTTGCCGCAAGGCATGTGGGAGTTTTTAACTTTTTTTTCTAGTTTTTACAACGTACTTGGTTTACGGCGTGACCACGACTCCAACTGAACTCACAAATAAACACTACGATACTGTTATTGTTTAATACATCGACGACTTTGTTAAGGTCATATTAACTCACCATAATGAACTGTGCCATCTCATTTGAATAGAAAATCAAGTTTTGGAACATAACAGGCGGTTTCTAATTATTCACGCGCAGAGAAGGTCGTGATAATTTACCACAATGAACTGTGTCATCTCTTTTAAACAGATAATCAAGTTTTGGAAAATAATACCCAATTAGCGCGCTAATGTTTATACATTATTATCTGTGTGTAATTACATGCACTTCTATCAAAGTCCAGATCTCTTTGCTAAGGATAAAGCAAGGAGACCGACGTCCTAGACGCCATTTTCTTTGCTCCAAGTACAAGACTTTGATGCTAGTTCCCGCACACTGCCATAGTGGCAATGGCAAACGTAGATTTTATTATATGCTGACTAAATTTGGCTGGAAATGTTAAACAATTATTTTTGATATTTAATTTCAGGATAGCTATAAGATATTATCTCTCCGGAAGTGACGCGATTCACTTAATAAGTTTATGTCGATACCACTGTGCGAAACAATTCAAACATTTTTTTCCTTTCAATTAAAATATTGCAAAGAAATAAAAAAAAATTCTACTACCTTGTGAAGGTACCAACATTATCTCAAGAATTTTCAACCCTTCGTAAAAATTATCTCTCCCTACAGTCATGCATGAGATTGTCACGATCGATTCAAAATTGATATGTGGATAAGTAATAAATGGTCATCTATTCATTTTGTTGATACGTTGGTGGCCAGGCAAGTTATTAATCAAATCTTGTCTCAGGTTATCGGTATCGGTAATTTATCCATGCCAGCGACAGGTGCGGCCATACAACAGGCGTATAAGCCCCACCGAAATGTAACTTAGGAATAGCGAATCAGCGATCTTAACAGTGCTGAAAGCGTGGGTTAAAACAGCGCGTGCTTGTCTAGCCGTCTATCTTTTCTATGAACCTAAAAGGACACATTAATCACTATTAAGTGCTTCGAAGAGAGACCGCTCGACTAACTCCTGAACGTTCTCGTTTGTATTTTGGAATTATGGAAACATGGGGTAGTCAGTGTCTAGTGAAAGGAAATATTGGTAGTATAGCGAGCTGCTGTTATGGCGATGGGTGTCGTAACGAGTTGTTGGATTGAGTGACCCAAAAACAGTTTTACGTGGCGAGAGGCTTTTTTTTGGTGCATTGGAGGAAGTTATTGGCCTTAGTGAACTCAAAGGTAGTTTTATTTTTGGCGTGAGGCCGTTTAGGACAGTAGAATACATTATTAGGCCAAGTGGACTAACGGTGTGAGGGCTTTGAGGTCCATAGATGCCGCGCTGAGGTTGGCGGCTCTGTATACTGCAGAAGTGAAGTTAGTTGGAGGGAGCTATCGAGAGCTCGACTCAAGCTAGGAGGGTGAGGTTGGAGTAGGTTAAGTGGAAGCCACGCAAACCTCGGCCATGAACATTATATGTTTAAGAAATTGCCTTGACTCAGAGGGTCATCCGGTGCTTGGTAAGGAGACATTATAGTGTTAAAGCAAACAAAACCACACCAGAGGAGTTGACGAACAGTGACCACTAGTGAACGAGGAGACAATTCGTGTTAAAAGTGCTAGCTGCTAGGCGCGGGATGTTTGGAAGGAGCAAATATACAATACGCCGTGAAGCGGCGTGACGCAGAGAGATATCGACAAGAGGACACCCGGGGCGCCGAAGAGAATTTGAACATTCAGGCGGGGGTTTAAATTCATTGTGATTTGTGTTGTGCATAATTCTATTTTCATGGTCAATTCTTGTTGCGGGTATGTGAGTAAATCTTGTTTTGTTTTTCATTAAATTATATTCAGATAATACCCGTCGGTTATCTTTTAAATACCATGTCACAGACACATCCAGATTACGAATCTACCCACACACACAGAGGTGGTGAGATGTGTATTCTCCGAAAGGATGGGTGGCATTCTCTGAGTACGGCCGTGCTCTATGGTGACCAGAATTCTCTCATCTCCCCCAGCGTATGTGACAGAGATAATTCTGGTACCAACTTAGTATCTCCATATATTTTCCCTTTTGGCTCAAGGCAACAGCAATAACAACTGTAAAACGAACCATTTTTATTTTAGAGATTTAATCTTACCATGTATCTGAAGTCCTAAATGCATAGACAATAGTTCGCTGATTGGGTTGGAGTACGATTTTTATCCTCGATTGGGGCGCGTGGAGGATACTCGAATCCGTGCAGTGAACTTTTATATTTATTTTTTTTTATCTTTATTTGCTTTCCCAAAACAACCCTTTATAATTTCTTTAACTCTTATAATAAATATATAATGGTAACTACAGTTAAAACTAGAAGTCCTGTGATGAATTGTGCACTTATCTAGGCTTAATTCCACGTAAGAATTGCGCGCAATTGCCATATCAAATGGCATCCAAAGATCGGCAGGTTCTCCTGGTTACTCATAGCAAACACAGGCAATGTTTCTGTCAAAGGACCTCCGGGTTACCCGGAGGTCCATGGGCTGAAACATTGCTTGTACACAGGCCGTATGTACAGAATTTGCCAGCCTTACTATAGTCATAACGCGTAGATTAACGCGCAGATCGACGTGCTATTTGTGCGCATTTCATGACAGGACTTCTAGTTTTAACTGCATACGCATGTATCTATGGCCTAAAGCAGGATACATACATACCAATTTAAAATATATTTCACACACTGGCAGTTTTGGTTTTTATTTCTCATTGCAACATCAAGCCTTTGTCTAACAAACACATCAAATCTACTTTTAACAAGAGACTTGGGAGCGGGCGGTACGCGTATAGTGATGGGTCAATCAGATAATAAAAGGTGCAAATACAAGCTCAAATTCTCTATCCATTCTTGACGAATGCCAATGAATATTCAAAATAGTTTATATTTTGCGCTCAATTCTAGCTGTCTGTAGATGATTTTCTGTTACATCGGAAAAATGATCTACAAAGATTTCCAATCAAACGTGTTATTATCCCGGTAATCGATGGTAAAACCTAACACCTAAAAGATAAAGCTTGACAATGTCACAAGATGATATTTCCTCAAATCCATTTTATTTTGACTGAACAAGACGAGTTTATCTATATTCATTATCTCAGATGATATGATACGAGACTAAATAGATTCAGTTTGCTTTGATCGTAGATTTACTTACGAGAAATAACCGGGATAAGTGTTCAAACAAACTTACAAAAACTATATATAATGTGTAACAAGAACCTATCAAGCACAATGGCTCAGACTAACGTTTACATTGAAACATTTTCTTCATGTTATCTAATATTTCTTTGCTGTTTGGACTCTTTTGATACATAAGATAACCAAAACCACACAAGCAGACCATCATCTCGTTCAGCAAACAGCCTACACAAGTGACAAGCAATTCGTACCGCGTTCCAAACAACTGACATCTGCATAAGTTTAGGAAGCACTCATGTGAGTGACCTACAGCTTATCTCCTCTTATACTGTGCATCCTAGTCCCCCATCGACCACCAGTATTGACTAGAGACAAGATATTTACTTTTTGAATTTAAATTCAAATATTCTTTTCTGGTATTTAAACAACCTCGCCATATCGAATCAGCTAAATGTACTTAAATGCAATGGAGACAGCTTACATAAGCTTAAGCTTGCTGCTGGATCCATTTTCCCTCAATTATTTGTATTCTATATATATATATATTTGTACTTGTATACTTTTGCTTACCGGAAATAAAATATTGTTTAAACTAAGTTTAGGAAGCATTATGCGATTTGTCTGGCACTTCCGAACACAAATGCGTTGGTATGGGGCACAAGCCAGCTTACAACGAGAAAATGAAGAGAAGGTTTTTGAGGAAGGGCCTCTGGTGATACTTATAGGTTATTACAGTACATCCGCCGTGGACTGTTCATTCTCCACGGGTGGGCAATATTTCCACAGACGTAAAATTAGACTCCGAACACTAATTATAGAAATAAACTTTAAAAAATTCATTAATGAAGCACCGGCTACAACCCGGTGCTTTATTAATTAACCCTTTACCCAACGCAGACGATATCAAAATTTATTATTTTAAATTTCATTTTTTCAAATTTTTCAAAACATTTCAACAAAACCATATCATGTGACGCCTCGTTGGAACGAGCTCGATGAGCTCGTTCCAACGAGGGGTCACATGATATGGTTTTGTTGAAATTTTTTGAAAAATAATATTTTTTCAACTGCTGAATTTGCATATTACGCGGGCGGATGCGGGCGATTCGTTGGGTAAAGGGTTAACCTTTTGCTGATGTTATTATGTTTTACACGGTAAAGGAATGTGTGGAGATCACTGCCCACGTGTGGGTTATGAGCAGTCCACGACGACTCTACTGTACTTGATTTATCGGTCGAGATATCATCCCGAGGTAACTTTTGTGAAGTTAACGAGAGCTGATATCTCGGCCGATATGAAAGTAACCAAGTAATAACCTATTTATTTATTTATGAAACAAAAACAAATAATTACAAAATGTTCTCGGATCGGTTACAGTTTTCTTGCAGTGTTATTGTGTCTCATTATTTTCACAAAGTCCGAAGTTTTCTCTTCCTGTTCAGGTATGCGAACGTCTCGATTCCCCACCGAAGCCGCGACTTTGGGATAGCTGGTCTATCTCTTCTCCTACTTCGAAGAATTCCTGCTTACGACTCTCGATTTCAAGTTTGCGTTGGGTTTTCTTCTGTACAACCCTCTTCTCTCTTCCCTTCGTCCATACAATCCTCACTTATGCCGTCATTAATTCCTCGTTATTCAAAAACTCCGCTTCGAGCCACTCCATAATATAATATCAGATCTCTCGATTAAGTTTGACGAGTATCTTTTGGAAAGTGCTCGCGTCTAGTAACGACACGTCAATAGGAACAACTCGCCTTAGTACATATCGGCCGTGTATGAAGTTATATCAGCCCATCAATTCTGAGTAATAAAATCGTATCTAATAATTAATATTAGGCAATTGCGTCTACTGGTTTTCAAATGTCTACATGGCTTTGCACCATCTTACCTAACTGAATTATGGACAATGCACGAAATTTTTCTGGTACGGTGGAAGTCAAAATTGATGAATGCAGGTGACAGAGCATTCTCTGTAGATTCTCCCAGTCCGTGGAACGCTCTTCCATAGAATATAATTTAATCTCATTGAAACACAACATGAAAACACATCTCTTCCCAAGAAAACAATCGACGCTATGGCTCCGCGAATTTTCGAGATTAGATTCGATTTCGATTTTAACCCTTTACCCAACGAATCATCGAGCTCGTTCCAACGAGGGGTCACATGATATGGTTTTGTTGAAATTTTTTGAAAAATTTGAAAAAATGAAATTTAAAATAATAAATTTTGATATCGTCTGCGTTGGGTAAAAGGTTAAAGTTGCTATTCGGTTCGATTAGAAGTAGTGGGGCGGATTTATTTCCTTTTGAATCTTTTCACGGGAATATAGCTTGGTATCAGTCTTCTACGTCGTCAACGTCTTCTACGGCGTCTCCCAAAATGTATAATTCAGTTGGACATTTTTACATAAATAATGCCGAAAATATAGACCGAGTGTGATTTCCACCATATTAACATATATAACTTTTGTGAATGGGTGAATAAACTCTCCTGTCCACTGAAGGTTACAATAGCCTATATGTGAGCTAAAACGCTATCTAGCGGTTTCATTTAATAAAGCATAAAATAAAGGAGATCAGCTGATTGGGGCAATATTTATTGATTCTGGAACCCTCAATAAAAATGTCACAGTGTCTGTTTTGAAAAAAAATTGCACAGGCTATCCCTAAACCTGTGAGAATTAAAAAATAAGGCGAGGGGGGAAAAGTAAAATATGCCTTTTCATTTGAGTGCGAAATTGGATGACAGTTGGGGAATTGCAAAATGTGAACACAAAGAACACACGGCAGCATGTATTTGTTCCTGTTCATTTTTTAATAAGAATCTTTTCGACTGGTAGAGCCTATAATCGTTACTTGGGGAAAGACAATCAATATTTTCAACGTGCAGCCTTGGGGGCTGCACGTTGAATATATTGATTGATCTACCACACAAATTTATTTAGCAACCAACTACCATATAATTCAGGTCGTCTCACAATTCTGGACCGGAAAAGCGGTCTTCCGGGTTCAAAGGGTTAAAGAGGAATATGCTCTCTCAAAACGGAAAGAGGTAGAAAATACAGAACTGTTTTACCCCAAATGAGCTTGATGAGTTTAGGGGCGGGGGGGGGGGGGGGGGGGGGTGTTAACACTACATCCAATGCAAATCATTTAGTGTATTATAACCTAGAATCACAAAAATGCTGAATATGTGTGCCATCAGGCAGATCCACTGTCGTACAATTAATTTGCAGAAAGCCTACGTTTCTGAATGAGATTCTTGACAACAAATGGGAGAATCCACTTTTTACCCCAAGGAAGGCTCAGTCATAATTAAATCCTACAGCCCTATTAGGGCTGTGGGATTAAATTATTATTGACCTTCCTTAAATATTTAGTTTAAACATTATTTATTTCAAGAGTAAGTATAAAAAAGTTGTTACATACATTAATGTGGATTCGGCAGTAAGCTATAAGCTTATACAAGGCCGTTTCCACTCAGAACAAGATCACAAAGAGTTACATGTACAAGTTGTCCTTAAATATTTGCTGACCATTGTGTTATAAACCGACCATCGAATTTTGCTTCAGACAAAAATACATACGTGTCGTGTTGAATGGGTTAATAAAAATAGTAATTATGTGGGTACAGTTCCCGTTTTTAGCGATATTCTAGGAGAATTTAATGTTAAAATAATGTGAACATACGGTTTCATAACATTTTATTTACCATGTGATCATCACATGACGTGTGTTTGACGTGTTTTCCTCGTGTTTTTGAAGGTGTCACGTTGCAACCATTTTCAAAGCGCAAAAAAGCATTGGAGTTGAGGTGTTTGTTGTCGCAATAGTTGTTGAAGGTAATAGCTGTGATTCCCGTATCTCATTGGACCGATTGTTGATTCTAAAAAGAGGCAACAAAGTAACAGAAGTGTGTTTTCCGAAAGTTGTAAAAGGTACTAAACGTAAACTGAAAATTCAGGTTGGCCTGATTGATTGGTTGATTTTCTGTTGTGTTGAGGGGATATAACCTTAAGATTATTTTGTTAAAGAACTGAAGAGCAAGTGTCAAGTGATTTACCAATGCTCCTCCTCATCCCAATAGCTCAACTTTTGTGCGATGGCCTTCGAGACGACCTTTAGCCTGCACAGAGTGTGTCTCTCTCCACACACGTCATTGTACCTTCCCTTCCGATAGGACGCAACGTCACGATAGCATCAACAACACACGGAATGCTGAGAAAAGGTGGTCTTTCATTTCGAAACCTTTTCGACTTACGAACGATACTGCCTTCAACAGCTGGAGAGCCCATCGCATTTATCCATTCAGCCCCTTAGCTATATTGGTGGTTGCGATTGAGTATACTTTCAGTGAAGTCAGAGCCAGGTGATATAGCCCTTCTTCTAACGAAACGACCGCGTTCGCCCGCGTAAATTACAAATTAAGCAGTAGAAAAAAAGGTTTCAAAACATTTGAACAAAACCATATATCACATGACCCTTGACTAGGACGGGCCCTTCGAGTTAGTTCCAATTTGTAAAAAATAATTAAAATAACAAATCTTGATGTCGTGTGCTTTGGATAGAGGGTTAAAATAGTACCCCCAATGGGATTTTCTATGTCAGTTCACGGTTACGGATTAGAAGAGTACATGTTCATCATGTGGGGTTGACCTATCAATATTTTCAACACGCAGCCCAAACGCATCACTTTGAAAATATTGATTGATCTAGCCACAACTGAGCATTCAAATACATTGTGGAATTTAGGACGCAACGTGATCCTATATCTACAAACAACTTTTCAGGTTGAAAGGCTTTAGCCGCCATTTCTTTGTATTTCTTATACAATTAAGCATTGGCTAACCGTAATTTTATGAACAATTCAAGGCTAACAATTCAAGGAAAGTTGAAATCGTGGAAGTGGCATTACAGTTACACAAAATTAATTGTTAGAAAGTGCATAATTATAATAAGTATGTTTGTAGATATAATATTACTCCATTAAACCTTTGAATCCTGATGGTATATTCCATGCCAGTTCAGAACCACCGACTGGTAGGGTCTATAATCGTTACATGGGGAAGGTCAATCAATATTCTCAACGTGCAACCTTGGGGGCTGCACGTTGAAAATATTGATTGGTCTACCACACAAATTCACTTTGCCTTTCGGGTTTAAAAGATTAAACCAGGAATATCCTCTCCCAAAACGCAAAGAGTTAGAAATCCTACATTGCTTTCTAATTTGGATCCCATTTAAATACTTACCTTTCCGTAGCTGTTTTTGGAACGATACTAGGTCTCGTCCCCATGAAGAGACGTGAGTTTGTATCTACAGTATAAATCTTATACTAAATATATTTAGGAATATTTTGCACGTGGGGAAGATTTGTGTTTGGGTCGAGTTGAGTGCATTGAAAATTCCTTGAAATATTTGTACATATCTGTTAAGAACTGACTTAATCACAGGAGAGGCCTTAAATGAGTTAACTTTAGTAAATAGCTGGTTGATAATTCCACTCAACAAAGCAATATGTTTTTGCTACAAACTAAAGACTTCGTGACGCCAAACTGGTCCGGAGTTTTCAGTACAGATATGTTTATTCATTGTCTAGTGCTGTGCTCGTTTCGCCTTTGACACATGTGGTGTTCTCTCAATTCAAATTACATTGTAAAAAGTACACGACTTGCCATATTGTGGATAAACGTTGTTATTAGGTCAACCCTTTAACTTTCTATTACAAGAGATGGGAGCGCGGTGGCTCGGTGGTAGACTGTTGGACTTCTGTGCTAGAGGTCTCGAGTTCGATCCGCGTCCGGGATGACCCGCGTCGTGTCCTTGGACAAGGCACTTTATCCCGGTTGCGTACATGGGGGCACGATGACACCTTGTAATAAGGCGTACTGCACGTCGAAGGTGTACATGTCTTCAACCATTGTAACTCTGCTAGAGCGGAGCTTAAACAGAGTTATAATGTTGAGGAGCTGACAGTTGCTCGTCGATGCTCGGTGTTCTCTCTGGGTACTCCGGCTTCCTCTACTCGTAAAACTGCCACGGTCACGATTAGCCATTGTTCATAAGTATTTGACCTTAAACACCAATAAATAAATACATATTTACAAGAGATCCGTTCAATGATATGCAAACGGATACTCTGACTAGTTCTCATATACAACCCTTTTAACCCGAAAGGCCTCTTTTCCAGCTCATGATCGTGATACAGCCTGAATTTTTAAAGCAGATAGATAGCTACTCAGTGAATGTTTGTGGTAGACCAATCAAGATTTTCAACATGCAGCCTTAAGGCTGCACGTTGAAAATGTTGATTGCTCTCCTCAAGTAACGAATGTGGACCAGTTTATGACTCCAATCTGGAATGGAATATACCACCAGGGTCTAAAGGGATTTCAAAGAATCTATTAATTGCTATTTTGTTTTACGTCAATCGCATGCATTTATCGTATTCATTAAATCATTGCGATGTTTGTTAACCCTTCACCCAACGTAACGGCCAAAACCGCCCAGCGCTATTCACAAAAATCGTCAATTAATTTTCATTATTTTTTCATTTTTTGTCTCAAAAAAATAGGTTATGACCCCTCATTGGAAGGAGCTCGACGAGCTCGTTCCAATGAGGGGTCATAACCTATGTTTTTGAGACAAAAAATGAAAAAAAATAGTTATTCAAGAATTATTTTTGCAAGTGTCGTCTGCTTTTCATGTTAGGTAAAGGGTTAATTATTGGTCACGGTACGCTCTTGACCATAAGCGTATTAATCAAACAACGACTGACTATTGGTAAATCGTAAATCGACCGATGTGTTTCGTTTATAATCGCTTGGTAGAATGGACGATGCTGTAATGAAAGTCGCTGAGTACATGTACCGGCTGTGTTTACAACCACTAGTCTGATATGACTTGAAACAAAATAGTAATTAAAATGTGAACCTTAAAGGTAGTAAAATAATTTTGTAGAGTGGTACATCCATGCTTACAGCCTTTGGGTTTAAGTTTAGTTGAAACAATATTTTATTTCCGATTCGTTTTAGATATAACGTTATCACACCAGGTACACAATAAAGTAGAAACATATTACATAAAAAGGATACAGCAGCAAGTTGGTGCCTTTTAAGCCTCGTTGGTTGGACTTTAAACGACCGATGGTTCCATACTGACCAGCGTCATGTGCTCTGTGTACTTGGGGCAAGGCACTTAATTCTGATTGTACACATGGGGGCAGGGTGCGCCTGTATACTAAAGCGTAGCGCACGTCGCGGCTACGCATGCCTTCAACCCCTGCTAAAGCTGCATGTTCCGGGTCTGTAATTTAGAGAGTCCGACACTTGCTCGTCGGCGCTAGGTGGTTCTCATGATGTACTCCGGCTATCTCCATCCGTAAAACTGTCCGACACTGTATGACCCTGGTTGCTAAAAGTGTCATTAAACACCATTAACTGGTTGAGTTCTAGAAACCACCATCAGGGTTTTCAACAAAAAAGAGTGTACAGTTTAAACAAAAAGTATTGTCACGAAAGGCGCACAAATAGCACGTCGATCTGCGCGTTAATCTACGTGTTATGACCATAGTAAGGCTATCAAATTCTGTACATATGGCCTGTGCACAAGCAATGTTTCAGCCAATGGACCCCCGGGTAACCCGGAGGTCCATTGGCAGAAACATTGTCTGTGTTTGCTATGAGTGACCAGGAGAACCTGCCGTGCTTTGGGTGCGATTCGATATGGCAATTGCGCGCAATTCCTACGCGCAATTAAGCCTAGATAAGCGTACGGTTCGTGACAGGACTTCTAGTTTTAACTCTACCAGAACAAAAGCCAACATTTTCCTTTCCCATGTTTCATATTCAATCAAAAGCAAAAAATATTTTGATGAAACAAATATTTTTTATCACAAATCATTGAAGTGTGCCTGTGTAATAAAACTAATTTTGATGAATAAATTCAGACCACCAAGAAGAGAGTAGCCCTCAACCAGTTAAAACTAACAAGCAAAGAAACATTCTCATTAAGGATCAAAATTCTTAATTTGATTTATATCGCCTATATTAATCACGTGTCACATCTGGTATGCACTGTGATCGATGGTAGCATGGAAATCTAGAAGTTTTGCTGAACTTGCTTTAGTGTACTTCAACCGGGTCGCTATCAGTTACAGCGCGCCCAGGTTTCAGAACAGCTGACTTCGTAGTCGGCTCTTAAGCAATGTTTGTGTTTTGTATGATGAATTGGCGTATTGTTAATACTCTCTATATCTACAGCGAGATGTTTTCACTATTTCACCATATATGACAACATTGTACGAAGTTCTATTTTCCGATAACTGAAATGGTTCACTTTCCTCGGTTTAAAATATGCTCGTATCGGATAATACTTACGTTCATCCGTAGTCTGACTCGACGATTTTCACCCCTCACATAAAAATGGAGTAAGATAAAATAAAAGGTATTTTGACAGAGATCAATCAACATTTTTGGGGTGATTTTCTATCAGAAGGTGTCGTCCAGTTGACACACATTCGGACTTGAGACAGAAAACATTCACAGTCAATGCAACCGATCTTGAGTGTGACATGTTTTTAAGTCTGTGCTGTGATTTTTTATTATATTTATTGCGCCAAACAACCGAACAGTTTCTCTGGTTCTTTGTGCATCGCTCTTTCAAACACTTTAAATATTTGGAGAATAATAATTACAGACGTTGTTTCAACTGAACCGTTGTATACCCTTTGAGTTTATAGTGTATGTAAAGCCGTATTGGGCCACTCAAAAGGTGCATCTGTAGATGTGTTTGGGTGTTTGTGTAAATTTATGTGTCACACTTCTAATCGAACGAATGTCACTATAAAACAGATATAGGAGAACAATTATGTTTGAAAAATATGATGAGAACCACTGGTGAATTGTGACCGGGAAGGTCATCTAATGTCGATCGACATTATCCATCTCGCTAATAGTTTTTTTTTTATAATAACACAAAAACACTAACGTTAAAATTCGAAATTTTCAAGGAGCAGATGTTTCAAATAATGCAACTAGCAGTTTAACCAATTCAAGTTTGATGGACAGAGCTCGATGAGCTCTGTCCAACAAAATTAAATTGGTGAAATTCCTAGTTGCATTATGGTTGATTTTTGCAGGTTAAAAATTGGATTATTTTACCTTGCTGTGCAGAGAGATAAATTACACGGGAGTCGCTGCACTCCATATCTCATTCCATTCTGGAAGAAATGTTTTTGTTGGACTTCTTAAACGACTGCGCTGTGTTACCTTCTTCCACCACGAGCTTAACACTGAAGTTGCCGCGGCGATCCTGAATAGCGTATATGGCGTATAATGCTCATATGCCATGACGTGAGCCATCCACCATCGGGCAGGGGAAAATAGGCGAGGTTAACTGTTGGAAATGCAGGTTGGGTGAACTGACCTATTTGTACTCGCCACAGTCCTACTGACGATCAGATGTCTGTTCGGATTTATGCGGAGGCCTCAATGAGTTTATGCAACAGCAAAGATCATGAGCCTTCCTTTACCGTCTGGTATTTTACTGTGTTCTTCCTTCTATCTCTCTATTTTGAGTTCTTCTCTCTTGAATTTGTTTCAATTTCCTATCAAGCTGTCTATCGATAACTTACTGAACGAACCAATGAGAACATACAGGAAAAGTCTGAAATCGGAGATTTGGATTCTAACAGATGTACAGCTGTTGATCATCTCGTATATGTTACCTATAAATGTACTATGAGTGGAAAAGACCATGTATAAGCTAGGAGCTTTCTGTCGGATCCACACACATCCTATGTTTTTACGTGTATTTTGTTTTGAAAGTTGGAAATAAATATTGTTAAAGTATATCCCATTCCGGTTAATGTAATCACACCATTATCTCACAGAAGACAGAGTAGGTGCATTATTTGTACAACAAAAGTTTACAGAATCATGCTCTGTTTTTGTTATTGACTTGAAAGAACGTACTTTTTGACGACCATATGTCAAGTAAATAGAGAGTAATCGCTTGACTGGACTGGTTACGTGAAATAATTTATGAGATGGGAGGGACGTTGCACAAACGCGAATGCGCACTGGTGTTTTACAATATAGTCCCTCTCCTCGAATGAATTATTTCACGTAACCAGTCCAGTCAAGCGATTACTCTGTTTATTACTTTTCATTATTAACGATAATTATATTATTTAACCCTTTACCTAACGTAACGGCCAAAACCGACCAGCGCTATTCTCAAAAATCGCCAATTAATTTTCATTATTTTTTCATTTTTTGTCTCTAAAAGATAGGTTATGACCCCTCATTGGAACGAGCTCGTCGAGCTCGTTCCAATAAGGGGTCATAACCTATGTTTTTGAGACAAAAAATAAAAATAATAGTTATTCAAGAATTTTTTTTGCAAGTGTCGTCTGCTTTTCATGTTAGGCAAAGGGTTAAAAAAACAAAACACAATGAAGTCCCCATTTCACCCACGGCAAAGCGTCTTCGTTTGCGCGCATGGATACATGGCCCAATTGTTGATTGCATAATTCACTTGTGAAGTTATCGTTTATAATCAAACCGGGAAATTCCAGTAAATAACACTTGGGAAAGTAATAAAAGAATATAATTCTACAGTCTTTCCATTGACACTAATCTTCCACACATATTTGTCATCCGTTCTGTCGCCAAACATCGCATGTTCATTTAGTTTTACGTCAAAACATACGAAAAGGTAAAAAACAAATCTTACCGAATGAACAGCAAAGTACAACGGCGTAGAACTAGAGGGGCTGAAGGTGCGACCACTCCCCGCGAAGTATTTTGTCAGATTTATTCACTCACACAAGAGACCTTTCGCACTAGTTAATTATCACTGATGAATTAAATTCACGGAGAGTACACAATAAACAATCGTTTCACGGAGATTACACTTTAAACAATCGTTTTAAGAATTGTTTCAAGTGAAAAAGATTCACGGAGATTACACACTTCAAACAACCGCTTTAAGAATTGCTTCAAGTGAAAAGATGGACGTCTCTTATTCATTCGGTGATTTGTAGATGAGAATGTAGAAATAAACGCAAACTTGTAGCGACGAAGTGAATTAGCATGTGCAGGTGGAGATGCATTACGTAGATATTTTATGTCGGAAATTTCATGATCCCAACACCTACCCGAAAAAGCTACCTTCGCTGCTGTCACAGAACTCAGGTATTTTAGTAAACATTACGTCAAATAGCCAGTGAAGCTCGACATCATGGTCACCAACAAACAACATTATTTTGTGTAAAAAGCTAACCAAGCTCTTTGAACCTACAGCACTTTGTAGTAAGTCATGCAGTGCCTTTAGGAAATGAGCTCCTTGAGCTACAAAACATTGTAGTCAGTGTGCAGTGCTTTTAGAAAGTGCGAAGTGCCGTTCCTGCTTAACAAACAAGGAAGGTTAGTTATATCAGTCACTCTTCATATACTGTCCCAAAAAGTTAAGCCCCCTCCCCGCCACCTCCCTATAATACCAGTGGGTATAAAGTAAATGGGTAAATTCTCCTGAGAAAACCTGCTATTTGCAGTTGGAGGAATATGCCTTATTAGTGAAGCAAGGGTTTCTGGAGCTTTCTTTTTTATTGAATGAATATTAGGCACCGCCGACGTCATCACAACGTTAAAAAACGACACGTTGTTCAGTACCTGGTGGAACAGCCTCGAGCATATCTAACACACCTTAACCCTTTGCCTAACATGAAAAGCAGACAACACTTGCAAACAAAATTCTTGAATAACTAATTTTTTTCATTTTTTGTCTCAAAAACATAGGTTATGACCCTCGTTGAAACGAGCTCGACGAGCTCGTTCCAACGATGGGTCATAACCTATGTTTTTGAGTCAAAAAATGAAAAAATAATGAAAATTAATTGGCGATTTTTGAGAATATCGCTGACCGGTTTTTGCCGTTACTTTGGGTAATGGGTTAATCGGCGTGGCATACATGACCTTCCGAATTTCTCTCACTGTGATGTTGTGTCATTTCTCTATAAGCACGCGGCAGTGAAGTGGTCAATAGCCAGCAAATATTCACCTGTTTTAAGTATGTATGCCCGGTCCGATAGAGGAATGCAGAATGTCACAATATGAGCTATTCGTATACCCATAGGTATTATAGGGGTGGGGGGGGGGTGGGGGGAATGCTTAACTTGTATTGGACAGTATATTTTGCCGTATAAGGAACAAAATCTGATCATTACACCCATCAACTGTCACCAAAAATTCAACAAGTAAAAAAGGCTTTTGAACTTTTCTTTTAGGACTTTATTCAAACGAAGAATGTGAGTTGTATGAATGTTTGTGAATTGTTTTGTTTATTACATTATTCATCATTTGAATTCCTGTCAGTTAGTCAGTAGTTTAATTAATTATATTTTATAAGTTTTACATGAGCTTAGTTTTATGGGAAACACAAATACACACACAGAAAGTGCACTTAGGAAAGGACCTGGACACCAAACATTTAGCACCTTATGTGTTAAACAAAGTCGCATCTTGTGACAGCTACTTTCAAAGAAATCTGACTTTTTCGTTTGAGCAGAAAGTGTTAATGTGACCTCTTAAATAACTCGTTTTTCAAATAAGTTCTGTCACTCGGGTCTTGTGTGTTTTTTATTAAAAGAAGAGAGATTGCTTTGCAAAATCCATATATTCAAATATTAGCTGCTTGATGAAAGTTGGTCGTGTTTTTACGGGAGTCATTTAACTAGTATAAATACCAAAACCTGCTTCCATCTAGTCTGCTTTCACACGAGCATCTATATAGGACATTTAGACAAACATATTCCAACGAAATAAATCTCTTTCAACTGCCGCCAACTCAAGGCGGGAGGAAGTTTAAGTACAAAAACAACATCTGGTATGGAAGTAAATCAGGACAAAACTATCAAATTTTGTAAAATGAAATATAAGACGAGCAGACAAATATTTGGCGAATGGATCTTTGGGTTTGAATCAAATTTCCTTTGGCTGATATTTTGTTTGTTCTTAAATTAATAATGAACCTAAAAGTATGATCCCCTTCATTCTTCCCCGCATTCTGTCCAGTGCTGAGATTCTTCTGGTTTCCTCTGACCATGGCTTGCATTTTATTGGATTCCCCACCCCAGAACCAATCAATCACGTGGCATGCCACGGAACACGTAACTCAATTTCATTATTTCTCCCAGCCTGGTTCCGACTTCTGCCTGCCCATGTAGTGTTATCTTCCTCTCCCTCGTCTGAGGCATTAAGGCACGTGTGGTGGTCCACCAGTCGAAAGAGTCCAAGAGTCGTTTAAATCAGGATGTTCTCTGTTCATCGGATAATGGTCCTTCACCGAATATCTTGCAAATCCAGTCTATAGCGAAATGATTCTCAAATACCCAGACGAGGACATGAGGGATGTAATGTAAGGCGGCATGACGAGATTATGGCCATCATAACGCACTTACAAAAAATCAGAGTTGGTCAAGGGAAATAACTCTGTCCAACCACATTAAATTATGCAAATTTAGTCAAAACATGCATTATCAAATACAATGATTATAGTACTGCGGGCAAGAAGCAGTTAGTATTAGCCCTGTTGTAGAAGCCAGTAGTAATAGTTGAATTAGTAGTAGCAAACGTGGATTCTAACTAGCAACTTGCAATTATTCTCATCTGTTCAGTTTCGTGTACATTTTTCGAGATCAGAGGCTTACATAAAAACAGATTCCATTTTCACACAAAACGTTCAGCGGGGCCTTTGTCCTTTCAACACTTCCTGTATTTTCGTCTCTAGTTAGATCAATTATCACATTCTTTGCTTCCAACTTCATGACAACTCCCCCATCATTTATTACCTACTTCCAAAAATAATAGAATAAAAACAGTGCATCTTTAGCTAAGTGTTAATGATGACCTTAAGGACGTTAATTTCATACGGTGAGTCAGGTGTATCTTTTTATAGAGTCGATGTTATTAAGTTGGTGTCTGTTGTTACTTGTTTTTTATAAAATCGTGATAAAACACCGATGTTTTAAGAATGACGAATACATCATTTCACAGCTGCATGGCAATTTGCAAATAATTTGTTGCTCCAACTTTGATGTGCCAAGGTAATTTGTCGGTTCCAAAGAACGTCTGTTTTCATTGTTAACAATACTACAGTCAAATCCAGAGCAGATTTGGAAATAAAAGCTAATGTCGCAATCCGTCAGCAAGTTTCATTACTTAAAATGGTTGTAGCTTATTCGAACCGGTGTTGTGGTTGCTTACTGCTTTTTCTACATCAGTCATGCAATTTACTCCTTAACCATTTACCCAACGAATCGACCGCATCCACATGCGTAATATGCAAATTCAGAAGTTGAAAAAATATTATTTTTCAAAAAATTTCAACAAAACCATATCATGTGACCCCTCATTGGAACGAGCTCTACGAGCTCGTTCCAATGAAGGGTCACATGGTATGGTTTTATTGAAAGTTTTGAAAAAAATAAAAAAACTGATATTTAAAATAATAAATTTTGATATCGTCTGCGTTGGGTAAAGGGTTAAAAGCATGTCCGCCAAAATAAGTTGCAAGAACGTGCTAGTTGTTGCTATTTATATTGACGAAACTTCAGTTAAGATTTAACAATGCAATGCACAACATTCGAGTCGAATTAGTTTCGAAATAATGTGAGATCTGTTTGGCAAAGCATGCTGAATTAGGACTTCAATTTATGTTGTATATTTTGTGGTAACCTGGAGTATGTTCGCGTAACTTACAATTGAATTCATCCCCTCGGTAAAACCCAACCAAACGATCGTTCGCGGGTTATTTCCAGGCCTGCGGTGTACAGGTATAGAAAATCAGGAAAAACCCAGAATTGACGTTATTGAAGACTGATATTGATACTCAAAAGACCTAGATAAATTATATGAATCAAACATGGTTCCAACAAATTATTGCCTTCTTAGGTACACAGTATAATTATTTGGAATGGTACGATTTCCATTTTGTTTTTCTTTGACCTTCAGCAAAACTTTTGGACCGAATTTTCTCAAACAGCTACCAAATGCAATAAATGGAATTTCGTGCAATACTGTGATCCTAAAAGAGCACTATTCCTTGATCAGGTCGCGATTCGGCCGCGACACACTGATACCAGTGGATCGAAATTTGTAAATGAAATATTGTTCAGACGAGACTGAATCAAGAAAACAAACGAAAATTGCGTCTGAGATTCACACATTTCGTTTGGAGGAAGTGAGATTGTTGTGAGAAGAAAGGGGGAGGAGAATGTTCGACCGGATCGTGACCAGGTCGCGATCCGCTGAAAATAAACTGTCCCCTTTTATCATCACAGTAATGTATACCTCAAGTTCGCCGTGCGAAGGCCATACTCTAGAGAAAAATAAGATGTAATATTCTCCACAATCTTAAAGTATTTAGTGGCTTCCCTTTGTATGCCAAATCTGTTGTATAAAGTTACAGAGAAAATACAAGAAATTAAAGAACTTAACCCTTTACCCAACGTAGCGGCCAAAACCGGCCAGCGCTATTCACAAAATGCACTATTCAATTTTTATTACTTTTTCATTTTTTTTTGTCACAAAAACAAAGCTTATGACCCCTCATTGGAACGAGCTCAACGAGCTCGTTCCAATGAGGGGTCATAGGCTATGTTTGTGTGACAAAAAATATAAAAAATTAGTACTTCAAGAATTTTATTTGCAAGTGTCGTCTGCTTTTCGTGGTAGGTAAAGGGTTAAAACATCAGCAGACTCATACTGATACAGAGAGTACTTAGTGTAGTCAGACAGAGGATACCTTTATTCTTAAGGTCTCAAGACGAGCACATAAAATAATAGATAAAACGTTAAATGCATCAAAAGAAAGCCGTTTGATCGGTATCAAGAAATGGCGGAACCCGGAGGCTGGCATAGGTACAGGGGACGATACCCCTACATTTTGCCATAAATAAAAACAGCGATTACAGACTAAGTTAAAACTCTTTACCCAATGTAACGGCAAAACCAACCAGCGCTATTTACAAAGACCGCCATTGAATTTTCATGATCTTTTCATATTTTGTCTCAAAATATAGCTTACGACCCTTATTGGAACGAGCTTGTTAAGCTCGTCCCAATGAGGGATCATAAGTTACGTTTTTGACTCCACAAATGGAAAAAAGTAGTTATTCAAAAATTTGGGTTGCAAGTGCTCCCCTCCTTTCGTTTGAGGTAAAGTATTAAACAATTTGTGTGTATGCAAATGTGCTAATATACATGTACATATATTCCTGAAATCTATTGTCAATAAATGTAAACATATTTGGTTGCGTTTGGCCACTGAATAATTAGCCTAGGTCCTATTTGTTCTACTTCAACCACTTTCCACCCTACAGACTTCGGGTTACAAGGTGGGTGTGGTAGAAGAAATAGGATAAAATATAACCATATAATAATCTGCACAATAAAAGGTGAGAAAGTGGCAAGTAAGCATAAATGTCCGTGAATCTAAAATTTTGGGGCGAATTGAATCTCGAATCAAATCAGGTATAAGATTTCAGATCGATTTGAATATCGAATTGAATCTTATAGTTCTTCGAATTGTAAATATTGCACCTTCTTACGTCCCTAAATATTGTCAGTCTCCACTAAAGTACTGTATTCCACCACGACTCGTCTGTTGGGGTAAGTCAGTCAGTAAAGCGGAACATTCCAAGATTTTAAGAACCGGAACCTCCTAGCAATCTTCTGCTATGATTATTACTCATGTACACGAGACCTGATGATAGAAAAAGAGTTCAAGATGAGACATTTGGAAGCGCATCTTGACGATTTGAAAATTTCCGAATCAGTACGACTAGAATAGAATCTGATCGAATCGAATCATTCGTACGATTTCGAATCGATACTGCTCGAAGCTTCGCAGGGCCCAGGTGTGAGCACATTTGGTGAAACACAATTATAATACGTGGACAAATCTGACAGAAGATGGATCGGTTTTTCCATTTTGTCTCAAATATTACGGACACAGTGCGTCTTGGACATTTGCGTGTATTTGTTCAGTTTAACCCTTTACTAAACGCAGAAAATATCAAAATTTATTATTTTAAATAACATTTTTTTAATTTTTTCAAAAAATTTTAACAAAACCATATCATGTCACCCCTCATTGGAACGAGCTCAATGAGCTCGTTCCAATGAGGGGTCACATGATATGGTTTTGTTGAAATATTTTGAAAAATTTAATTTTTTCAACTGCTTAATTTGCATATTACGAAGCTTCGCAGGGCCCAAGTTTGAGCACATTTGGGTGAAACACAATTATAATACGTGGACTAATCTGACAGAAGATGGGTGGGTTTTTCCATTTTGTCTCAAATATCACGAACACACTGCGTCTTGGATATTTGTGTGTATCTGTTCAGTTTTAACAATAATATTTTCCAAAGTTTGGAGAAAATTACAGAAATCGAGTACAGTGATGGTACAATAGCATTGAACATAAAGCACTTATGGGAATGGATTCAGCAACTAGCTGTGGGCCTATACTAGGTTGTTTCCAGATAGATATATTCTTTCAACATAAAGTAAAACTGGTGTCCATGGTACATGTACACAAAAGGGTAGATACGTGTAGATGCTAATGCTTTACATGATACCTTGGAGGTGAAGTTAGTCATTGTCTAGTTATATGAAAAAACTTACGCACCTGCAGCCAAACCGCGGTTTTTAGGGATATTTTTCAACAGTTGTATTTGGGGTTTACATGAAAGTGAAGAAGTATGGTTGAAGGGTTTAGTATCTATGCTGCTTTAATGGTTGCATTAGTGGTCTAGGGTGGAACGCCAACATGTGAATCGGAATCGTATATCAAGTGGGAAGATCAGTCAGTAACGAAAAGTCTACCTTCATGGCTGACATTACAGTGATTTCTAGAACTGGACTTCATAGAGCGCCCTCGGCTTGGATGGTTACTAAATAGGAAGTGGAGTGGACAGTGTATCAATTTAGTCCATACGAATGTATTTGTAATTATCAAACAAAGAAACAAAGAAACAAAGAAGCATCAAATCAGCGAATCAAATCGAGTCGAATCGAACAGAATCAGGAAATGAATCAAGCTCCTCAAGAAGAATATACTCATCCGTGTCATGCTAGATCCGAACAGGTTTGACCGCTTAGCTGATTGTACGCCAAATTTTCAGAAACTTCCAAAGTAACGTTTTATACAGGGATCAGGAATTTTACGGCTCTACGGCTCCCGGTTCTGAAAGTCAATCACGATACCCGAAAATAGTTTATGATATTACGGCGAATATCAATTTCTTCCAAGACCATCATCGCCGATAGAGCTATGGTTTAATCCCGCGAACGGGAATTTCCCGCTTACTGGTTCTGAAAATCAGTGCTAATGCCTGGAAAATTCAGGCTTTGATTCCCGGTTTTGTCCCATGAATATTCCCGGGTATCGAGATTGATATTCAGAAACGAGAACCGGAAAATTCCCGGTATTGTGACAGATTTTCAAAAACGAGTACCGGAAAATTCACGTTCCCGAGATTAAACCCAAGTCCAAAGCGATAATTTCATAATGAAGAGTTTACCTACACCACCGTCCTTTGTCATACTTTAGACAAATCTTCAATTCCAAGAACTGAATACTAACTATATTCGTTTTCGGAAAGTAGATCCTTTTTGTAGGTATTTGTGGCTAACACAAAGACCATAAACGGTCAAGGTTATTCACAAAAATCGCCATTAACCCTTTACCTAACATGAAAAGCAGACGACACTTGCAAAAAAAATTCTTGAATAACTAATTTTTTTCATTTTTTATCTCAAAAACATAGGTTATGACCCCTCGTTGGAACGAGCTCGACGAGCTCGTTCCAGCGAGGGGTCATAACCTATGTTTTTGAGACAAAAAATGAAAATATTTTGAAAATTAATTGGCGATTTTTGAGAATAGCGCTGGCCGGTTTTGGCCGTTACGTTAGGTAAAGGGTTAACATTCTCTCTTTTTTCCCATTTTTGCTTCCAAAATATAGCGCGTTTCAATGAGTGTTAATAAGATATAATTTCTTCATCTCCATTGCCCATGTGGGGGCACGATGACGCCGAGTACTAAGGCGTACTGCACGTCGATGGTATGCTTGTCTTCAACCAATCTAACCCTGCCTGTGCTGCTGTGCGGAGTTACGATGTTGGGGAGCTGGCAGCTGCTCGTCATTGCTCGGTGGTTCTCTCCGGGTACTCCGGCTTCCTCCACCCGTAAAACTGTCACGGTCATGATTAGCCATTGTGCATAAATATGTGACCTTAAACACCAATAAATATAAATAATAAAATATAATTTAGAGAGACAGAAAATGAAAAAAGGGGTGCCGAAGGTCAGACATTTTCCAAAAAGAGGTGCCGAAATTGGGGTGCCTGGGGATATGGCTGTTAAATACTGTGATGAGGCTAAGAGGGGTAGTAAATTAGACCTCATTGGGGGATTTTTTCATGGCCATCGTGGTCTCAAAAGAAATGAAGGCAATGGAGGATAGTAAATGAGGCTTTTCACATAACCCTCATGGCCTCATACGACTAAAAAGGGATTCTCCAAAAGATATCCTCGACAGGTATCCTCAAAAATTACAATACCAAGCCATAGGTATCCTCAAATACCGAAAGGAGACTAAGAGTCGTATGTGCGAGTCACTCGTTCGAGTAAATGCTCTATGGCTTATTTGCTCGATGGGATTTGAGACGTTCGAGCAATGACTTATCAGTTATTACTCGCTAGATTCTTGGCATTAGGAATGATATAGGCTCTCGTGGAGGTTGTCTATCAGCTGGCTATAATCCAAAGGGACCCCCTCAGTACTATAGCACCACGTGCTATTATTATAAACCATGGTATGGCGGTCCTAAAAAGGATTCTGGAAGAAATCCTTATCAGATAATGTCGTTTTTGGTGATTTGGAAGGATTATCGGGTTGTTCGTGGTAATTAGATTTACTCCTGTTCAATCGAATACACCCTCCGAACATAACCCTATCCTATAAAAAGCCTTTGGGTAACATAGCAACCACGTACTACCATAGAAACCAAGATAGCGACCTCCAGTATACAAAATGGCCGACGGAAACACGTATCACCCTAACAACACGCGCTGCGCATGCGCACTAACACCACGTATCACTATGGGGATGATGTCACAACATGGCCGCTCACGCGGGTTACCATGACAACACAACATAGCGCCACTGGGTCACGTGACCATGACGTCACATGGGATCCCAAAATGAGATCCCCCAACTCAGAGGTGGAACGTGCGAGACATACTACTAACGAGGATGGAATATGACATGGTTTTGTTGAAATTTTGGAAAACAATTTTTTTTAACTCTTCAATATGTAAATTATGTGTCCGGGTGTTATCGATTCGTTAGGTAAAGGGTTACCATATAGACCCCACACTCACCCAAAATATGTTTTTTTTTTCTGAGTCTCACATCAATACTCTCCTGTATTATAAAAAATGCGAATGAATGTGTTTTAGTATTCAACTTATTTTTAAATTAAAATGACGTGTCGACAATTTGTAACAATTCTGAGTATGAAAAAACAATATATCTACACTTTCTTGGCCCTTTCTATGAAACTTTGTTTGCCATCGATCATAAAAACATGAACTTTTTTGTATTAATCTGATCGACTTTCTGTTTGTTCAGGAATAATAAAAACGCTTATTTTTGGACTGTTTTCAAGTTGTTAGTTCACATTTCATGAAACAAATGACAGAAAACAAATTCCAGTGCCTGTTGATTTAATAACATATACCTTTACCACAAGCTTTTCCTTCTTTTATATTAATACCAGGAAAATCTTCCGATTCTCAGAGAGACAAGAATATACGGCCCGTGTAATCGCTGTCAGTAAAACGAAACAGTGGTAAATTGTAAGTATAATTTATTTTCACATTCTGTTAATTATTTAGATAACCGATAACCAGTGGAGATGGCAGATATTTGTTTATGGGAGGCTACGGGAGACATATTCTCCATCAAGGAGACTTGGCAGGCTTATACTGCATTTTGACCTTTTACCTAACGCGAAGATCTCACGACACCTGCAGAAAAGCATCGTAAATAAAAAATACTTCGGGTCTGTTAAACATAGCTCAGTACCCCTCAATGGAACGAGCTCAAGGAATTCGTTCCATATGAGGGGTAATAAGCTATTTTTAATTGGTGCAAATAAATTCAATAAGTTCAAGCCTATGTTTGGAGAGGGGTAACCGCCCTCGGGGATCACCACCCGCAGATAATTACAGTTTTTTAAGAGAATGTACACAAACTAGCAAACCTTTAGCTCATGGACCACCGGATAAAAACGTGCTGGTGCCTCTTGTGGGTTTTCTCAGAAATTCTTGGAAATTCACCAATCCAGTTTTTGAAAAACGACAATTCTCCCTTCCATTGTAAGTCACATTACAGTATGTTCCAATCAGACTAAAATCCTCGCCCTCTTAATGGATGAGAGCTCGCGTAGTTTCTTCTGTGTTTACGACTCCAATAGCATATGTTACCATCTGATATCACCACGCGAAATATTCGAAATGACGTTGCCCGTTTCATAATTTTTTCATCCACGCAGCGACATGCAAACCCCTTCATTTTTCTAAACGTTTGACCCGTGTTTCAGACGATGTTCCGAATTAAGTATTATGTAAATTACAAATCAATTTACGGTTTGTAGTTAGATGGAGTGACCTCAACCTTTGTCCAGTGACGTCGTGGGATACACGAGAGGTTTATTTACAAAACTTGGTATTGTTAAACGTTTTCCCTGCGTTTCCCAGCGTCTCGACTGAACATAAACGCCGAGCCGCAAACCTTAGGCCATGTTATAGTCAACGCATCACAATAACTTGTATGTTAAGTAATAAATTATCTACGTTCAATATGTATGTAAAACACGATATCTCGAATCGAATCAGGCTGAGGAGTTCGAATCGAAACGAATCTCGAATAGAATCTCTCCACTTTTCAAGTTGTATTAATCCTTTTACCTAGTTGAAAAGAAGACGACACTTGCAAAAAAAATATTGAATAACTATTTTTTTCATTTTTTGTCTCAAAAACATAGGTTATGACCCTCATTGGAACGAGCTCGACGAGATCGTTCCAATGAGGGGGTCATAACCTATATTTTTGAGACAAAAAAATGAAAAAATAATGAAAATTAATTGGCGATTTTTGCGAATAGCGTTGGCCGGTTTTGGCCGTTACGTTCGGTAAAGGGTTAAGTGCACTTTCTGACAAACATGAAATATAGCAAATTAATATTGTCAGTCTCCACACGAGTATTGTATTAACGGCGATTCGTCTTTTTGCAAGTGGAGCAAAAACTTCCCAGAGACGGAGTCAAATAGTTTCAGATGCAGAACTTCCTCGAACTCTTCTCCTATCATACGTTCTCCCGTACAAGAGACCTGATAATAAAAGGAGATTACTCCCGTACAGGAGACCTTTTGATAAAAGGAGAGTTCTCCCGTACAGGAGACCTGATGACAAAATGAGAGTTCAAGAGAAGACACTTAGTAGGATTTTCGGAACAATTCGACGATTTCAAGTTTTACAAATCCAAGCTTCTCGAATATAATCGAATCAGAGAGACAATTTCGATTCAAATTTCGAAACCTCGCAAGGCCCAAGACGCGATGAAGTTGTCCAGACAATCGTCTATTATAATTGATATATCTGTTTAACGTTAATAGAAAATGTTGTTCATCAAATTCTCATTATAAAACAATTGTTACCCATTTGGGCACGTTGTTATAAGAAAAATTAGGAGCCTATCTTTTACTGCGGCGAATTAATGATTACAGAAGAGGAATGGTTAGAAAAGAATCGACTGTTTTGGACTATTAGAGGGTTTCTCTATCGAAAAAAATGGAATCTTTTCCGCAACGCACATTGTGGACAGCGTTTCACGAAATTTTGCATGGATATTAAAGATTGTCTCTTCCATAGCCAGGGGATATTATGTTTTTATGAGATAAGTCAAAGAGTCGTGTGTGGAGTCCCTCGTTCCGGCAGTTGCCCTACAGCTCATTTGCGCGATAAGATTCGAGTCGTTCGAGCAAGCAGACTGTATTCGACTACTAGTAGTAGTGAACAACAAGTATAATAGTGATATGAACTGGGACTCGTAGCGACAGTAGTGTAATGAGAGGTACATCAAGAGTAAATCAAGTTATTAGTAATGATACAAGGCAGTAATGATGTTAGAACAGTATAGTAATACAATAGAAGTTGAAAATAGGATAGACAGCTGAAGTCGTGGTTGAAGTCAATGGTAAAAGCACCAGGGGTTTTTATAGGAGCTTGGAATCCAACTTAAGAAACCCCACTTGTGGAATGCATTTTTAAGATATATCTGTGATTACAAAATCCCCTTTTCGACGTATTTGCCTATATATGTGTTGCATGTGTTATGCGCACATTGTGCATTTTCACATAAGCACATATCGGCACATCTGACATATGTCCATGTGCTGCATGCAATGTATACATATTGTGACACATTGTACACAAGCACATTCCACCAAACACCAGTCCCATGTCTCGTGGAATCCCTTCCTAGTATCAGACTATTCTTCTAGAATCCCATAGAATGTGCCGATGTGCAGCATACTGCACAGTGAGTAGAATTGGGTAAATACAGTGGAAGCTAATCACAGGACATATGATGATGACTACGGATAAGTCAACAGAAGCAGGGCCCTCCGAATCGGACTTTTTCCATTCGAATCGAATCGCGTGTTTAAGGTTCGATTTCGAACGGAATTAGAATAAAATCAGATATTCAGTCCGTATATGTGTTGACCGCGTAGAAAAACAGTTGACACGTCTCTCGCGTTCCAGCCCTTTCAAGTCCATGCATTGTTGAGCCGTCAGACACTGTAGAACACACACGTGCATGCATTCTGACATAACGCCTGCGCGGTTGCCTCCAGTGATTTTATTCGAGTCCGGCTGCTGACTTTTGAATGAGACAACCAGACAGCTCTGACTGACAAGTTAAGCGTAATATTCTTGATATTAATGTATTTGACGAGAAATAATGAAAAAATAAGGACCCCATATTATGAAATACGCGAAAAAGGACATACGTTTCCATGATCGTCATCGGGATATTCGATTTCAATATTCGGCGGCCAGGTATACGAACATTGAATCGAATCAGAATCGGACAAACGATTCGTGGGGCCCAAAGAAGTAGTGACTCTGGATATAATAAGGTTTTAGATGTTCCAGGCGAAATGGGTCGGTCAGATATCCTCAGATAAGTATCCTCCAAGAAATATCCCCCAGAAGGTATCCTCAAATAATACATTACCATGTCATAGGTATCCTCAAACACCTGTATGGGTTGTGCGTTTATTGTGTATTCTCACAAAGGCACATATCGGCACGTCAAGCATGTTCTAACGTGCTGCATGTTATGTTTACACATTGGTATACATTGTGTGTTATAACATAGATACATCCTGGAAGGCATGACATAGGCAGAAAAGGTGAAGGAATGGAGGGAATATGTCCTGGAATAGGCAGGAACCGAGAGTTCTAGGAGAATCCGAGCTAAATTAAGTCCCTTTCTGTAACTTTTGACCGTTTGTGGTGTTTTTAGGTAACTGTCGGGTTGTTTGTGGTGATTCTTTGTACTCTTATACAACGGAACGATCTCGGTTCTATATCGCTACCCGTAACTCTAATAAACACTATATGGTGGCTTCGCCAAGACCGTTTCTTTCGTTTTGGTGATTGTCGGAAGTTGTCGGGTCCATTTGCGTAATTAGATATACTCTCAGTCAATCGTACGTATCCCCGATTACACCCTCGTTTTATTACAGAGCATTGTGTTACATAGTAACCACGTACCTCCATAGAAATCAAGATGGCGGACACCAGTATACAAAATGGAGGACGGAGAATTGTGCCACCCTAACAACACGCGCTGCGCATGCGGAATGATACCACGTATCATTACGGTAATGGCTTCACAACATTGCCATTCACACGGGCGCTACCAGGACAACCCAACACGTGATTAAGACGTCACATGAGAACCCCAGATGAGATTCCCCAGACCTGTCACGACGAGTCCACGACCTGATCAAGAAAAGAGACCGCTGTAATACTATGCCATACACTATGCAGTAGGAAAAATCGGTGATGTTTAAGAATAAATGTATCTACTATTTTTAAGCCTGTCGATTTACTTAAGGATCATAATATGTTCTTGAAGAAATTATAAATAACAAGAACAAATGGTGGGAGAGTTTATATATTGTTTAACTGATTAACCTAGTTGTTTGTCTTATATAAATTTAACATAAGCTTCTTATATCACTGTCAAATTTATCGAGTGATCTTTTACCCTTTATCTAACAAGACTAGAAAATCGTTGTCAAAAAATGCTAAAACCTAACTTTTGGCAGATATTGTTACGAATTCAAGTAACTCGTTCCAATGGGGACTATAAGCGATGTTCATGTGGCCGAAGTTTTAAAAATAATAAAATTCGAATGGCCTATTTTGGTGAATAATAATAGCAGGATACGGCCATAGCTCTATGGGAGAGATGATTCTCAGTTTATACTATCCAAGCTTTGAAAGAAACTGCTGAAATAAATAAATAAATAAATAAATAAATAAATAAATAAATAAATAAATAAATAAATAAATAAATAAATAAATATTTTGGGGGTATTGCGTGCTTACACTAAACATAACTTTCTGTTGCCAAAGAAATGTGTGGGCGGAAATTATCAAGCGGACTCTTTTAATATGCTCTCCACAAAATTGGTTGTTGTACAGTTGAAACTTGAAGTCCTATGACTGAATTATGCAGTATTTTGCAGCAATAGCGCGCTGAGTAAGTGCACTTCACTCCCTGTCAAACTGCCCCCATTAGCGTAGCTCAGTTCCTGTCGAAAAACGGCGTGCCCAAGTCTGTGCAATTCTATACTGGTAAATGGAGATCACTAAAATCATTACCTAAACTCTACCGCGATAGCAGCCGTTGCTCAATGTTCGCCTTGTGGTTTTGTTATACAGTTCGGCCTTAAGTTTCTTACCACAATGTCTTAGAGTTTGAAGGGTTCCTAACATCAAAGTAATTCAGCGTCAAACAACATATTCCTAAAAGGTATACTGGAGTGATGCCCCCAACGCAGACGATATCAAAATTTATTATTTTTAATACCATTTTTTAATTTTGTTTTCAAAAAATTTCAATAAAACCAAATCATGTGACCCCTCGTTGGAACGAGCTCGACGAGCGGATGCGGCCGATGCGTTGGGTAAAGGGTTAACCTACATGCACAATTTTGTTTTCGAGTGGGTTTCTATTATTTGTACCCACACATATGGATTCTGAATTTTTAATGATTAGAACTGAACAAAAATGATCCAAATTCTCATGGGACTGAAGTCAATATTCATCCCTTGTTGCCACCCTCTGAAATCAGTTCGATTAAAAATCAACCCAAATTAACTGGGTTGAGTGAATATGAACCCACTTGGGTTCATATTCACTCAACCCAGTTGATTTGGGTTGATTTTTAACCCAACTGATTTTAAAGTGCAGCAATCCATATTGGAATTGATCCATGGATACGGACTTGTCTTTTTAACGCTGTGTTTTTGGTGACATCTCTTAGGCGTAATATGCATATCAAGTTTCCATTTGCAGTAAAGTTTTTCGGTTTTCGGATTTGTTTATTTTCTCGAATAAATATGGTAAATGGTTGTAAGAAACACGAGATTGTATCTAGATATATATTAACCCTTTACCTAACATGAAAAGCAGACGACACTTGCAAAAAAAATTCTTGAATAATTAATTTTTTTCATTTTTTGTCTCAAAAACATAGGTTATGACCCCTCGTTGGAACGAGCTCGACGAGCTCGTTCCAACGAGGGGTCATAACCCATGTTTTTGAGACAAAAAATGAAAAAATAATGAAAATTAATTGGCAATTTTTGAGAATAGCGCTGGCCGGTTTTGGCCGTTACGTTGGGTAAAGGGTTAAAATGATTGGTTGAGATAAGTGGTGGCATTTCGTAAACATTAATCACATCGTCGTCATCTACATCATGTTTCTGATTTATTTAGACTCCCTGGTATATACTAATATTCTCTGTGTGTGTTAATGCAGCTATCAATCACTATCGAAATTAGAACAGTTGGTTCGATAATCGATTAATCATTCTGACCCTTGCACAAAATCAAAACATAAGTTGTCCACTTCATCAAATTTCTGTATATTCAGTCCAACAAATTGGTATCGTCTGTGATATTGCGTTCCAAAAGAATTAATTCTGATTGATGTGTAGAGGAGATGGATGTGGTTGACAATGCGGTATCAAGACAAGGCTCTCCGTTAATGCTTAACTGCATCAGTGCCAAAACCGATCTGATTGATCAGAAAAATACCAACCGGAAACATTTGACTACGTGAGGTTGGGATTCTATTTGTGCATCAACTTACTAACAATAGTGATGTTGTCCATTACTCCAGCGTAATGGTGGAGTAGTCAGCTTTAGTTTTAATTTTCTCGGAACCGACGTGACGACACTTCAACGTAATAGAGCTGGAGATGTGCCGGAGTGGTTACAGACTCATAGCATATAAGAATTTTAGCTTATAACGAGAAAGGACTGAAAAGATTTGTATCGCTTTTTCGCTATGCGTTACAATTTCTTGTATTTTTCATTTTATATTGCCATTTTTAGATATCTTACTAAAAGTATTTGCAGTGCTTACTCATTATACACAAAACTAATTCGTAAACACCATAAATCTCAAGCCACTCTAAAATAATTATGGCGGCCCCTCACAGTGGCGTGGACATGTAGGGACTGAAGGGGACTACACCCCCACAATCTTTTCACATTATATACGTCCATGCTTAAAATCCCCCAAACTGGTTTATATGCACTCAACTTGATATTTCTTGGGTCATTTCGCTACAATAATACCTGTAGTTTCTGAGTACTACCACGTCACAAAACGTACCCAAGTTGCTTCAATTCGCATGAAAAGTTGTATGACCACGGGGAAGACACTGGACCTTTACCTATGGGGGATACTCACTTTAACTCTTAACCTGCTGAGTATTTTAAAACGATTTTTATCAAATCTGGTCATGGCTGCTGTGAAGCAGCCATGACTAGATTTGATGAAAAATTCATGAAAATGTGAGACAAAAAACTACTGGCCAAAAGGGGGATCCAGTTTGCTGTGAGAATTTTTATTAAATGTCCCCAAATTTTACATATTTTAGCGGCAGGTGAAGAATTCCTGTAATGGACAGGAGTATCCGCCAGCAACATGCAAGGAGTTAACCAAACGCGATGAGAAATGAAGTGTGTGTGTGTGTGGGGGGGGGGGGGGGGGGGGGTATTCTGCGGGTAGCAGAAAACTTTTTCGCCACCCCGCTTCACTTATCCTGGCTACGCACCTGGGTCCACACAAGATTAGCACTGAGACTTCATATGTGTCCAGTATAATCTAATTACGGTCTCCACAATACTAACAAAGTTCTACAACAATCGTAGAGTTTATTCTTTGATCTTTATAGTAGAGCGATTTTAACCCTATTGTTGGCGATTTAATTGTTTCGTTTGACACACGGCATTTCAGATCTGGGTTTCACGGTAAAACCTGCAATACAGGATGGAGGTGGTACAGTACCAACCCTCATTCAATTTCTATTATTGTTTTTTCCCATTTTGGCCTGAAAACGTAGCTTGTGACGCTTCATTGGAACAAACTCGTTTTGCTGTTTTGAGGCACAAACACTGGCAAAAATTAAACTTGTTAGTCGTTCTAGAAGTGGTTTTACAAGTGTCGTCTGCTGCTCGAGTTAGGTAAAGGGTTAAGCTGATGATATTATGCAATGTAATGTGCAAAGAATTCACATCACGCCTCCGTCATCATTCTAAAACAGATTCCAGCACAGAACTCTAACGATTGTGCACCTATTTACAATTTAACATCCTATTTTTATGTAACAGCAAGCCTCGTCGTGTTTGAGTGATTACAGCGCTTTATAATTTTAGCATTACTGTGAAATTCCTTGTTACACACGTTTTGAACAATGTGTTTGTTTGGCCGAAGAACCGAAAGCTGCTACACATTATATTACGTGCACACGCACACTTGAGAAGATTGCCAAAGCACATTCAATAGCCACTTCACTACTGAAAATTATTCAGTTAACAGAACCATTCAATTAACAAGGTTTTGATCACCTGTTTTCCAGAAATAAACTCAGTATTTAATATATTTTATCTCTGTCAAATAAGATATAATAAACTAGATGTCTGTATTGGATGTAAATTGGTCAGACTGATAAAAAAGGAGACATTTAGTAACTGTCTTTGTAATTTATCGTCATATTACTCTTTTATTTAATTAACATAAATTTACTTCACAACCTATATCCAATTAACCCCTAGACCAACGCAGACGATATAAAAAAATATTATTTTAAATATCATTTTTTTTTACATCTTTCAAAACGTTTCAACAAAACCGTATCATGTGACCCCTCCTCGTTGGAACGAGCTCGACGAGCTCGTTCCAACAAGGGGTCACATGATATGGTTTTGTTGAAATGTTTTGAAAAATAATATTTTTTCAACTGCTGAATTTGCGTATTACGCGGGTGGATGCGGCCGAATCGTTGGGTAAAGGGTTAACAGGTCAAGTTTGTACTGAAGGTTAGTTATATTCAATTACAAGGTTATCCAATTAAGAGATATCTAAGTAAGTGGGCTCCACTTTAGAAAAAGAATACTTTATTGACTATAGTATATGAATGGGGGCGCGATGGCGTTGCGGTAACCGGTTCTCGTCAGATCACCTAAGTTAAGCAACGCCGAGCCCGGTTAGGTCTCGGATGGGTGACTGTCTGAGCGATTCGGACTCGCGCGTTGTGTCCTTGGGCAAGGCACTTAGCCCCGGTTGTCCACATGGGGGCACGATGACGCCGTGTACTAAGGCGTACTGCACGTCGATGGTGCGCATGTCTTCAACCAATCTAACACTGCCTGTGATGCAGTGCGGAGTTACGATGTCGGGGAGCTGGCAGCTGCTCGTCGTTGCTCGGTGGTTCTTTCCCGGCACTCCGGCTTCCTCCACCCGTAAAACTGCCACCGACACGATATGACCTTGCCGTTAATGTGTCATTAAACCCTAATAAAAAAATAGTGCATGAATGATTTGATTAGAAAAACAGCGTGCGTTCTGGTTTTAAAATACAATGAAAAAAATACATTTTCAACAGTTTAGGCCTTGGTCATTTCGAAAACCTCCTACACAACCTCATGCAAACACAGAACCGACCACAAACACGCACAGTGCCGTCGCCCTAAAGATCGTATGACTAATGCAAATTTGAGAAGATGACAGTGATGTTTTCCGAATAAAGAAGCAAGGAACGGGGCTCATCATTTATGCAATCATCGACGATTTGCTGGGGGTCTTCACGGGCAACTTTAAAATTTAGTATTGAAGAATCGAATTCTCGCTGATGTTTCGCGGTGAATTTCATGACTCTGATAGCCAGAAAATCAGGACGATTCACCCTCTCTTCGTTTTATGATAAGAACGTGGAAGTGCCGGCCTAGTGAGACATAACTGAGTTACAAACCAAAACAAACGTTCGTGCAACTTATCAAGGATGCTGCTTTGTGTATTTATATCAAACCTATGTATATAATTTATTATAGTTTAGAAAGAGAGTAACTTACAGATTACTAAAATGGGTTTAAGGCAGCTGGCAAGACGAAGAAGTGCTCGTAGTGATGAACACAGCGAGCACTCCTTCGTCTTACTAGCTGCACAGTGTGTTGGATATTCGTCAAGATCAAGTAATTCAAGGTCTTGGAATTGTGGTGGAACGGCTTCCCCCAGAAAAAAAGTAGGGAAACGCCCCCCCCCCCCCCCCGCCCCGGAAAATTCACTGGACGTAGACACATGGCCAGATTCCTTTCCAGTCACACCTCTTTCTCGTTTAATATCCACTTGTTGTGAGTTATTGTGACAACTCATGTTAATGAAACCGAATATTTGTTAAGTGTATCGCTTTACTCTGCTTTACTCTGTGATATTATTTGTTTCTGATCTGTAATTAAACAACCGACCAAAGGCAAACAGTACCCCCCCCCCCCCCCCAATGAACTGCCAAGATGGGCCCTGAAACAAGATACGTTCAGCCTCCCGGGGCGACAATCTGTTACCTGATTTGTTGTTAGAATCTCATATTTGTTTTCATACTCTTGGCGGATACATTAGCTAATGTTGTTACAATTTTTGAAGAGTACCCATGGGCACTCTCCAATAAACTTCAACAAAGACAATTATTGATGGGCAAGTCCTACCGCAACAACTAATTTGACACTCCACGAGGTACAGATACAACAGTGGTCGCACTATGTTATCACTGAAGTAAAATAAAGAATAGAAGTTTCGCCATTGTGCGCATTGGTCCAAGAAGACATTGTTCACGAAATTTCCAGTGTTCAAGGTCATATGACGGTCTTCACTGACGAAAATTAGCCTCGCGTTATCGACCGAATGAAACTGGTCAAAGCAAGGACATTTTCTACTGATCGAGCTGAAGGATTCTTCACGCTAGGCCTTCTACAACGAGCACGTTCAGTTTCCAGATCATGAGCAGAGATGTGGAGTTTGGTTACCTGTTTTCTTTGAACTGGTGGTAACTTGTGAATGAATTTTACCCGTCGGTAGCTATCTTTTGACCAGGTGGAATACTGTAGTTTGTCATTTGCAGGATTAAACCAATCTCTGTCACCGCTCACCTTCCACTCTGGTGAGTATATATATCGCAGGGCCGTTCTGCCATCATTTTGTCGAAATTGGAAGGAGCATTTCTCAGATTCAGCCACACATGATTACTACTTAACTGCAGAGCCATATATTCTCCAGCAGAAAAGTATTTATAATTGTTCATAACAACACTCCTCGGAAAGATCGGAGTCTGGCACGCCTCGTTAGGTGTGAACCCTTTGCTTCAAATGGGGTTTTGAAACGCCTTTGGCACCCAACAGGCGTTTGTGAGACAGAAGTGTCCAAAACCGCCTCAAAGCACTGGGTATGAGGTCCAGAAGGGACATCAAGCGTCCACCTCTGTCCTATCAACATCAAAAACGACGTTTTGAGTGGTGTATGGCACGACAACATTGGAATTTCAGGACGTGGAGGAGAGTCCATTGCTTCACGTCACAGATGATCACATGAAAGTGTGGAGACATAGAAATACTGCTTATGTGCCCAGGAACATGAGACCTACTGTTCCTTATGGTGAAGGATCAGTAATATTCTGGGGATGCCTCTCTCGTGATTGTAAACTTGATATGATGACTGTACGTGGCAATCTCAATGGTCATCAGTACATCCGGAACATTCTCAATCCGGTTGTCGTGCCTCACTATGACAACCACCCGTTGGCTACTCGCCCTATATTCATGGACGACAATGCAAGGCCACATCGTTTCCATGCTGTGAGAGCATTCCTTCAGAACAACGCTATTACAACATAGTGAAGGCCGATTTGAATCCATTAGGACACACTTGGGACTTTCTTGGACGTCGTGTGCAAGCAAACGATCCGCCTGTACAGAATTTGGCCGATTTGGAAGCTGCATTGCACGAGGAGTGACAGCAGTTGCTTCTGGACCGTATCAGAAGGCTCACTGGTAGCATTAGGAGGAGGTTTCGGGCTGTCATCCGGGCATGTGGTGGATACACTCTCTACTGACGTCAGCCACTGCTATTGTGTTCAGGAGATGACAAGTTACATTTTTTGTCAGTAATTACCGGCATTGTTTCATCATGGACCGTTCCAGCACCATACTTGTCGAGAGAACATTTTTCCACCAAAAACATTTGTGACAGATGTGTAATCAGCGCCATTAAAATACTGCATATTTTCATTTCTGTGTTATCTTTCGTTTGTCAATAGACCATTCTTTCCACAATCACTTTTCGCCATCCGAAAGATAACATGAAAGTAATGATGCAGTTTCTATTAACACCACTGGGGGAAAAAACAGGGGTTGCTTAATTAAGTTCCAGATGTATAGTTTAAAATTCGCAAACACATTTTCACTTAACCCTTTACCGAACGTAACGGCCAAAACCAGCCAGCGCTATTCTCAAAAATCACCTATTAATTTTTTCATTTTTTTGTCTCAAAAACATAGGTTATGACCCCTCATTGGAACGATCTCGTCGAGCTCGTTCCAATGAGGTGTCATAACCTATGTTTCTGAGACACAAAATGAAAAAAATAGTTATTCAAGAAATTTTTTTGCAAGTGTTGTCTTGATCTTTTGGCCCAACCCAGGAAGTCCATTTGCTGAAACTTGTGCAACTTTACAAACTATGAATTATTTTCATCGTAGATACAGTATGTGGTTATTTCAGTAGTTACCCACCGGCTATGAACTGTAAGTGATCTGTTTTGCAAATAAAAACAACTTTGAATGAGAATGAGACTGTGAATTACAAAATAGAGGATATCTAGTGTTTCTGAGTGGATACCGAAAATAATCTCATGAGTGACCGAGACAAATATTTATTTTTCGCGAGCACTTGCGCGAGCGAAAATAACCATTTGTCTCCGTCACAAGTGAGATAATTTTCGGTATCCGCTCATCTTCTTTTTATTATACGCCTTTAATAAGAAACTGATAGTGGGCATTTGCTGGGAATGAGAGGTTTCTCTCTTACACCACATATATGTGCAGTACCTCGCCCAAAAAGGCTCTTATCATCGAATCTGTGTGTGTGTGTGTTGGGGGGGGGGGGGGGGGTGGGGGTGGGGGTGGGGGGTGGGCGCTGTATAACTGTTGTTGATGTACTCATACCAACAAGTACATGGAAGAACACATTGTTTGACGTAAGGCACCATGACTATACTATGTGAATATCATTGTATTGTGTGTCTGTATTAGGGAACGAGTGTATACTCATGCATGTAAATGTAAGCATCGGTGTATATATGTCTATGCAGCCCCCCCCCCCCCACACCCCTGTATTTTCCCTGGTATTTATCAGACAACGCATTCATAAATCTAATGTGGGCATTTGTTGGGAATGAGAGGTTTCTCTCTGACACTGCATATATATGCAGTACCTCACCCAAAAAGGCTCTTATCATCGAATCTATGGGTGGGGGGGGGGGGGGCGCTGTATAACTGTTGTTGATGTACTCATACCAACAAGTACATGGAAGAACAAATTGCTTGACGTGAGGCACCGTGACTATACGTATGTGAATATCATTGTATTGTGTGTCTGTGTATGTATGTGTATGTATGTGTATGTGTGTATGTGTGCATGTGTATGTGTATATATGTGTATGTGCATGTATATGTACGGGTATACATATGCGTGTATACCCGTACATATCTAAGTTTATAATTAGTTACATCTACTATTATGTGTTGCGGATACAGGTCTGGAGAATATTGGGAGTTGGGATAGGGATGTGAATAGACAATCCTGTAGCGACACTCGAATTAGAAATGTAATAGCTGCGGTTGAGAAGAATGGGGGCAAAGAATTGTAATAAAATAGTCTAATATATCTAAATGAGCCCCTAAAACTGTGACATCTAGTATTCCTGAGCACCTGTCCTTGTATCGCAGACCACATTCCCCAAACCCACCCCCACCCGCCCACCCCATTTTCGTCGGTAGGACTAGTGCCTTTGTTCACCTTAATAAATTCTTGAGGATTGTGTAGAATTCTTTCAGATAACTCTTTGTCAGGGGACACTCTTGGGACATAGACCAACCTACCTAACTTTCGTGAGTGTCGACTGTGATGCAAGGAGGGAACGTTCTTCGGGTAAATACTACTTGTGGTTTAAACGTAGGAACACACCCTGTAACCAGCTCTTCCAAGCCTAGATTACCATTAAAATTATCTCCATATTAGCATTATTTAGAATGGTTCCTTTCATGTGCCTGTGATACCTTTTTATGTACTCAACCCTAGCCACCCAAGCCTAATATAATCTCACAGAGAAAGCGTAAAATACTCTGAAGTCAATTTAAACTTAGTACACCATGACATGGATACCGGTCAAATCACGGGCATTTGAGAGAGAGAGAGAGAGAGAGAGAGAGAGAGAGAGAGAGAGAGAGAGAGAGAGGGAGGGAGAGAGACTGTATTATTCTCACTTGTATATTTTATGACTACCACAGACATGTTTTTTAATTTATATAATATACTTCATAGTGCTTTGAATACCTTATATAAGGTAAAAGGCAGAAATAAATCATCATCACCCGTTTCAACCTTGAAATGAAAGTAAACTGCGCATTGAATCATTGAAAAGCGGAAGTGTTTTGCTTGATACTCGGAACAGATAGCTTCTTGCAATCTGATACAGATGAAAGGACGTACTAAACAAAAAACTTATATTACGGACTTTACGGCCATGTTTGAACTAGCAGGTTCCATGCATCAATTCAAGATGAATACGTGGTGAATTGCTGGAAATGATCGGTATCCACTCAAAAACACTAGATTTACTTTTCATTATACGTTTTTAGAACAAATTGATCATTTCCAGTGATAATTTGACTCGTATTCACCTTGAAGTGATGCTTTGAAACCATTCTGATTGATACCGTGAAAGTGAAAATTTCTATACCTTCACAGTGGGGGATATGATTTCTATTTTTCCGCAATTTCTTCGATAATCTATCGTTTAGCGTTTGATAAAAACAAATTTGATTGAGGATAAGACTTTGAATGAGAAAATACGGTAAGGTACTTAGAAACAAATGAGTACCTTTGATGTACGCGCTTGTAAATTTGTTTAATGTTATATAAAAACTTTTCCAACATTTTCCGTCCACTGTTAATGCTACACACAAATCAAATCCTGGTGACATCTATACCGTAGGTTCGAATACCTTTAACACTTACCTACGATAAGGATCGGGAAGCGCTGTGGGTCATTGGTTAGAGCAGTGGACTTTTAAACCGATGGGTCGACTGTCCGATCCTGCACAGAGCCATCTGCTTGGTGACCTTGGGCAAGATACTTAATCCTGATTACCCACGTGGAAGCACAGTGACGGTGTGTTAAGGCGTACTTACATCGCCAGTGCATTTGCCTTCAATCGATGCTAACTCTGATTCTGCCGGGTTAGTACGTTGGAGAGTCTGATAGTTGCTCACCGCGGCCCGACCCTGGTTTTTGAAAGTGTCATTAGACCCCAGTAAACAAACAACTAAACAAACGCAACGTTCTTAACCTGACAGTGCTATTACAAAATTAGACATTGATGTTTTTATTACTTTTTGCCTCACGAGCTTTGCTTATGACCTCTTATCGGAACGAGCTCGTTGAGCTTGTGCCGATGAGTGGTTATAAGCTGTGTTCAAACAATGACATTTTTTAGTTATTGAAGAATTTATTTGCAAGTGCATCTTCTATTTGTGATGGGAAGGGTTAACTCTACCGTAATATTCCTTTGCCAACATATTTTTATTTACGTGAGAACTTTACGCATCAGCCAAGATATTTATTGGTACTATTTATCCGATCTGACACATTGCTATATAAAAAGACATATTTCTAGAAGCAAAAAAAGTACTTCAATGACTCATCACAACCAGTAATTGTCTATATAATATAACAATGTCAGCTGACAGGTCAGTAAAACCTGCTAATAATGATGAATGCTTGTTTGCGTTGATTTTAATCAGGAGGGTTACGCAGGAGAGCACCTGTTAGTTCGAAACTACTGACGAAAACCATATTGAGAGGTTACTGAGAACAATGTTGCCGTGTTAATTTTTTCTTTGATGTGACGAAACATCTGCTTCACGAAATAATTCTAAATAGTTAAACGTCCACACGAATAAAGCAGGAACCTTCCACTTTTGAAATTTCTCCAATAACTCGTTTTAAAGAGTCATTAAATCAAGCCACGACTGCTTTAACCCTTTACCCAACGTAACGGTCAAAAACGGCCAGCGCTATTCTCAAAAATCGCCAATTAATTTTTTCATTGTTTGTCGCAAAAAACATAGGTTATGAAACCTCGTTGGAACGAGCTCGTTGAGCTCGTTCCAACGAGAGATCATAACCCATGTTTTGAGACCAAAATAAAAAAAAATAGTTATTCAAGAATTTCTTTTGCAAGTGTCGTCTGCTTTTCATGTTAGGTAAAGGGTTAATGCAGTCGCGGCGTGAAAAAACAACTATCAGGCAATTCTAAAATTCCTCCATGAGGTGCATTTTGTTCTTTTAGTGGGAGCGAGGAATACAAAAACGTATCACCCGGAGAGGGAATCTATGCTGCTATTCTATCTTTGTTGCAAATTAATTCTAGTTGCAGGATCCGGTCGGTGCGGAACGAATGTCTGTGGCAAAATGTCTTTTTTGATACGTTTTCAATGGTCCCTCGCTCAATTTGTAGACTGATTTAAGCACACCACATCTCCATCTTCGTTGACAATCACACACACAGCATGCTGTCTCTGCGGAAGAATTGTGCTACAGTTATATGGAGCTGATCTGAAAAATCAATCAAAAATTTCCGAGTTGTGTATTCGCGGACGTCAATTGACGTCGGCTAACTGAGCTCGCATTGAGATTTTTGTCAATTCAGCAATATAAACTTCTTTAGTTTTGTGGAGCTCTACACATGTGCATAACCTTTCTACATTATTCGTATTTTGTAACCATTCGTATACTGACAATACGAAAGCAACCATAAATACGCCCGATCCTTAATTGGCAACATTTTGTCAGCACCCCAATGTTGATAAAAGTGTTTGAGCAATACCACCCGATTCAAAATGGGAAATATGACCATTTTATTTTCTGTTGTTTCATATCGTGTTGAAAATCAAGCCACCTGACACTCATACAAAGGCCAAATTTTGTCAGGATAAGTCATCCAATGAAAACTTTTATTCTAAAAAAATCAGTGGTTGTGCAAAAATGCAAGTTTTTCAGCCCAAAATTGCCAAAATTACCAACACGTAATATAGAAATACATGGATGGTGCCGTATCAGAATGTACGAGAAAATAGTTTTTAGCGAGAGAACAAGTCACATCAGTCTGCATATATTTATGGGATTAATGAGGTTGAATTTGTAATTAATCACACATACCCTTAAAACTGAATTCATCCTCGTTGTCCAAAACTGAACTCATCCTCGTTGTCCGTGTTGTCGTTACCCCCTTCACCCAACGCAGACGATATCAAAATTTATAATTTTAAATATAATTTTTTTTTAATTTTTCAAAAAAATTCAACAAAACCATATCATGTGACCCCTCATTGGAACGAGCTCAATGAGCTCGTTCCAATGAGGGGTCACATGATATGGTTTTGTTGAAATATTTCTGAAAATTTAATGTTTTTCAACTTCTCAATTTGCATATTACGCGGGCGGGTGTCTTCCCAGATGATATAATTTTCAAAACTGGAATCTCGTAAGACAGTTAGATCATATGGGGTTTTCAAGGATGACTGATTACTGGATTTACTGGGGAAAATTTGGGTGAGTCCATCATTTAGCTTTTGGTGGGAAAAAATAATGATAAAAAAGTAATAGTTGTATACTTTAATAAACTTTTATACTTCATTTTATGAATGAATGAATTTTACTCTCATTCCCGAGTTCATGCGCAATATTTGTTGAAAAAAGTTGATTGATACGAGATATCTGCGGAGTCTCATAGTGAGAATCCCCTCGAATATCCCCTCAAATATTTTTCCAATACAGCTAAGCAAGCTAACTGGGCGGTAGTTGGAAGAGTTGGACTTTGTCGGGTTTTGGTATAATGGCCCCTGTGGTCACTTTACAACATTTTGAGAAGTATCCACAGAAGAGACAGCAGTTTTGAAGTTTATCGACAAAGAGAACACATTTTATCGCCAACCAAATTTGAAAGGGGAACCCGTGTTATTATTTCGCCCTCGAGTTCCAATGTGTTCTATGTGCCTGCTGGCACATAGAACACATTGGAAATCAGGGGACGATTTTTAACTCAAATTCGGTTGTTATCTTGGACAAATTTATTTGCCTTTACCTTGCAAAATAGACAGAAAAACAGACAGAAATGAACATCATTTAAAGTATAAACACAAAACACCCCCAGGAAACCAAAGTAAAGTAACCCAGTCAAACTTTGCGATCCAGTGGGCATGTAAATTAGACTATCTGGGAACAATGTTAATTACCTATAATCGGGATGGGGTGGTGGTGAGAAATTGGACTAACTGGGAGTGAACCCGCGGGCGGATGCGGGCGATTCGTTGGGTAAAGGGCTAGATATATTCATCAACTGCGTGTTGTATCATCATTTGTATCACAACAAGAATCAGATTCATTCCAATCAAACAGAAGACTCGAAATGTCATCTGGGAAGGTATCTCAATGAGCTAAAAAAGAAAGGGGTCAGCTCTGGGGGAATTATTATTTATTTATTGATGTATTGATTTATTGATTTATTTATTTGTTTGAGTTTAACGTCACTTTCGACAGCCAGGATCACATCGTGTCTGACAGTTTTACGGGTGAAGGAAGCCGGAGTATCTGGAGAGAACCACCGAGCAACAGCGAGCAACTGTCAGACACCCCAGCAGGGTTAGCATTGGTTGAAGACAAGTGCGCCATCGACGTGCAGTACGCATTAGTACAGAGCGCATCTGTGTCCCCATGTCGGCAATCGAGAGTAAATGCCTTCGCCAAGGACACAGAGCAGTTACCACTGGCTGGGATCGAACCTTGTCCCATTCGGTTTGTAGACCATGGGGAAATGTTAACGGATCAGTTGCACGTAACATGAAACTACTCTTAATATTGCAGGATTATTCTCTAGACTCCTCCCCACCCCCACAAAAAAAAACAACAAAACAAAACAAAACATAAAAATAAAATAAAATAAAAAATTAAATTCACCTCTTGTTTTTTAATGAAGCTAACATATAATTTAACACTACATGTCTATAAAACTATGGGGTGGAATTATGACAGAGATCTTCGTCTATTTAGTTTTGTTTATAACAATTGCTCGTCGACTGCCATTTGTTATCTTCATCTTCATGCAAAATTTTAATCACACCAAATTGGCACAAAATGCTTTCTTTTTGACGATCAGATCACAATTTGATCGCATCACACTAACATCAGTGGGCTAAGATTTCCTAATTAAAATGCTGCGAAATCAAAACCGCACCAAGAAAAAAAAAATAGAGTAGCATCTCAGAGTCAAGGCTCTTCCATTTCTTATTCCAAACGTCTATCTCTTTTCTCCCTTCTGCCTGTCTATCTCTATTCACCTCTCATTCGCACTCTTACTCCACCCGTCTCTCTCTGCCCTCTCTCTACCTCCCCTAATCTCTCTTGATCTTTCTTTCTCTCCCACTCTCCACCTCTGTTTCACCCACTCTCTCTCTCTTTCCCTCTCTCGCCCCTCTCTCTTTCTTTCTCTCTCTCTCTCTCTAAGAGAGAGAGAGAGAGAGAATAGAGAGAGAGAGAGAGAGAGAGAGAGAGAGAGAGAGAGATTGAGGGATTAGCTGAATGGGGTTTGTGACATTCCATTTATCAACATCATTTACAACACATCACTTATTAAAGGTAATTGTTTCAAGACAGTGTAACTTTTACATGAATTAAAAGAGTAAAACAATAACCACCTTAACGAGTTGCCTCCATTTATTGTGTTCCTCTAAATGGTTCTTCGGGGACAGAAGCATCACATTTTCACAACTGTGAATGGTATCCGCTCTATTTCTCACTGCCTTTGCCTTTCGCGCAAAGTGTATGTTAGCTTTAGCATTACGGGGACCAGAAAACGAATATTGTTGATGGTCTACTGCTGGTCCCGTCACCTCAGAATTACTGTCGCAGAATGCGAGTTGTTAGTATACCTTGCAGGAGAGGGGGAATCTACGGCTTCGCTAGAAGCACAGTCGACATTCCGAGACTTTCTTCTGGGGCCCAGTTCGCCACCTCATCAACACCTTATCTATATATGGGACTGTTCGTGCTCATGAAGGGGTCAATGGCTTTAGATATTTAAAGATGATTGGCGATAACGCACTGAAAGATAATTTATTTACATACATAGAGGAATATACAGTATATTTACTTACAAATCCAGCAGTCTTAGAATATATTTATTTCATACACAATTACAATTCACACTATAAGGGCCCTCGTTATCTTCCAAAGCTTGCACTGTCCTCCTGTTGGCTTCGGTTCCTTCTCCGCGCAGTTTATGTCCCAATAGATACGATGCTGGTTATGCACGTTTTCATCTCTACTTCTTCCACGGGTTTAAACCCGGTGTAAAAGGAATGGAAGTCCTTAGGAACGTTAGTCCCTCTGGACTATTATTCCGCGGAATTATAGTCCTAGGTCTAACATTTCTAGGAATAGTAGTCCGGCGGACTACTATTCCTAGAAATGTTAGACCTAGGATTATAATTCCGCGGAATAATAGTCCAGAGGGACTAATTTTCCTACGGACTTCCATTCCTGTCACACCGGCAGTCACCAGGACTCTCTTTGCTCAAAGATATGTTTATGGCCTCGTCAGCGTCTTCACGCAATTGCTAGTTTTACTGCCACAAATCAGTTATACACTCACTGGTTTTTCCCTCGCCGAGTCAACTTGGTCTCCGCCTACCAAGCGATAACTGCATCAAAATTCACATACAAAGTTCCCACAACGTATTATCAACAGCTTCCCCCAGCCAAAAAGTTCTAAAATTAATCTCTATCGCACGAACTCAACCAGCTCTTTGCCGCCTTTGGCTGCTTAGTAACTAACGCCCAAGAACCCTCCGCGATTCATGGCTGTCCACTGGCACGGCTTTGTGGACTTTCACCGAAACTCGGTTCAGAACCCTCCGCGGCTTACTGAGTACTCTGGAGCTTGAGAGACTGACTTGCCTGGAACTATTCGCAAATATATCCAATTTGGGAAGGAATTACTTCTAGTAATATTTGCCTTCTTTGAAATCGGAGATACCCAACCAGATTGATGTATTATGAAGTGACTTCTTTTAAGGTTCTCAGTCTTAGACATTCCTGACCACAACGAACGACTTTTATGGGTGTTTGGTGACCCTTACATTCTCCCGTGAAGAAAATAAGCGCCCTCTCAATTAGAATACGATTCTTTTCTGATCGTCACAAGAGCAAGTGGGTCCCGATTCTATAAATAGGATATTGCGAAATCAAGACCGAATTTATTTATTGGGGTTTCACGCCACTTCGACAGCTAGGGCCATATCGTGTCGAACAGTTTTACGGTTGGAGTAAGTCGGAGAGTGAACCACCGAGCAACGTCGAGCAACTGTCAGACTTCCCAACGTACTAATTCCACACAAGCAGGGTTAACATTGGTTGAAGACAAGTACACCATCGACGTCCAGTACGCCTTAGTACACGGCACCACCGTGCCCCCACATGGGCAGATGGGATTAAATGCCTTGCCCAAGAATACAACGCAGTTACCCCTGGCAGGGATCGAACCGTGGACCTTTCGGTTTGAAGTTTAATGCCGTAACCCGTAACCACAGAGCCGCCGTGCTCCCTCAAGACTGAATAAGAAGAACCAAAAGAAAATAGAATCTTACATTCAATGCTCTCACATTTCTTTTCCGACAAGCGTTGAAAGTGAAAATGAACACAGAATTTCAACCGGCTCGCGACCGGGTCGCGATCCGGTTTAAATTCTGTGTCCGCTATTGCCATTACAGCTCATTTTCAAACGAATTGTTAACATACACAACACCTCATCACTAAAACGTTACACTAAATATTACATTGACGAGTACATTTTTATATCTGGATGTGGAGCAGATTCCTTGAATACACTCACCAGACCAAACATCTTCTTATCAACCATCCCCATCACCCTGTGAGGTGTTGGTTAGTTTAAATCCAGTATAATTGTATGCAGGTGGTAGACAACAATCTCGTTTCTTAACAGTAGGAGACTAAGTTGACTTTCGTTCAAGGAGACTTTCCCCAATCAACCTTGAAACGTTTGCAAAATACTATGACATAATACCAGAGACAACACTAGTTGAACTGAAGCCCACTGTGTGGGTTTAGACATGGAAACATAGGTACTATAAACTCATAAGAACTGATCTTGGTAGGTGTAGAGAACGAAATACATTCGTATGCTCATATGCCCATAAAATATATACATTGTAACGGATTTGATTGACGACCCTTAAAAAAACCCCAGACAACCGGAGCTTCATTATATTTTCAACCCTTTGCCGAGTGATATCTACTGACGGCTTAAGATTTCAGCACTGGATATCAACCTTCTAATCTCATATGTATACAGACTTGCCCAGTGAGAACGTATGGCGACGGAGCAACGACAGCATATCCGAGAACTGAAACTTGAAAAGAAGAAAGAAAACTAGTGATTGATTTTCTGTGTTTCCTTTTGTGTATTTTGGACAAAAAACAAACAACGAAATTGTCTGAAACGTATTATAATAATGACGTCGTCAGTGAAAAGTGAGTATCGTTTACGTATTTTTAATGCAATAGCGCAATTTATTACACGCCTGTTCTATGAAATCCCTATTTACAGAAACACTTAACCATGCGGGGGAAAAAACCGTTCCGCACACATGTGCAGAACGAAAATCGTTGAGCAGACGATTGATCAGCCGATTGCGAAATAACTAAATAAAATGTCCAAAATCGAAGGATGTATCGAGATTAACCCTTTACCTAACGTAACGGCCAAAACTGGCCAGCGCTATTCTCAAAAATCGGCAATTAATTTTCATTATTTTTTCATTTTTTGTCTCAGAAACATAGGTTATGACCCCTCGTTGGAACGAGCTCGCTGAGCTCGTTCCAACGAGGGGTCATAACCTATGTTTTTGAGACAAAAAATGAAAAAAAAATAGTTATTCAAGAATTTCTTTTGCAAGTGTCGTCTGCTTTTCATGTTAGGTAAAGGGTTAATGTGTACGAAAATAGCGAAATAAAAATAGAATCGATATATGAACGGGATAATGAATATACGGAAGAAGAAGAGTATGAGTACGCAAATTTTGTTGGCGACTAAATGTGTTCTTTTTAAGGAATAGTGCATGGCTTGGAGTTGACTACGTCCATATAGTGCCCAGTGAGGTGGTGTAGTTCCCGCCGCGAAGCAGAGGGAACTACACCACCTCACTGGGCACTATATGGACGTAGTCAACGACAAGACATGCACTAATCCTTATATTATATCGAACACCCATCAAGAAAATTATCTGTCCAATTTGTTAATCTATTATCAAGGTAGCAGCGATATCAACCAGCGTTATATAGAAAAAAATACCATTCAGTTTTCAAAAAACATTTTCTTCTTCCAAAACGCGGCTTATTGATATGAGCAGAAGACAAATTTTGAATCGTTCGGCCAGGGTAAACAAAACATTTCCCCCAAACGGAACTGTGTGTTCTAGAATCGCGCAACTCGCGAATGAAAGCTATAATTGTCGAAATTTGACAACGTAGTTTGATAATTTCAACACATTTGTCACATATATACATTACCGAATGGGTCAGTACGGGATACAAACCTCCGAAGATTCAAATGAATTCCATTATTTATTAGTTTACTGCCCAAAACAAACAATTAAATAGCGAAATAATATGAGCAGCGAAACAAACGATTTTTCATATTCGGACGCGTTCTCATGAATGTTGTACCCAGGTATGGATCAGTCTCTTCGAAACGAGATATGGATTGTCTTCTCAAGGAATAAAATGAACGCCTCGGAAAATGTGACTTCAACATCGGAAAAGCGATACATTTTTCCACTATGATTTCTTTCCGGGTCGTTCTGTGGATGTTGTGCCCCTGTGAATCGATATTTAAATTTAGCCTGATTAGTTTTATTCGCCCCGCCCAGTATGAAAAGAAAACTGATATAGTAGTGTGCTAAAATAGAAAACGTGTAGTGCCTGGGTGTAGTGCCTGGTCAGTTCTGTGGATGCAAACTACACGAAATAGGAGTGCAGCATTCATCCAATCAGGAGCCTAGAAGGTCACGTGGAATATAATATTTGTTGATAGTTGTCAAATGAATTGCTGATTCTCCCTCTAGTAATCGTTTTTATAGATGTGAAGGTGTGTAATAAATTCCAAACGACATGTGCGTGTGAATGGGTTAACCGATATGGCACTTGTGACCTCTTGTTTTATCCTTCGGCGGTGGAACCAGTGCCATATAGATTAACTCATTCACACGCGCGTGTCATTCTGTGTATATATTACATTCCAAATGTTTGGTTACATTTTGGCAGACAAACATACCAAAGTTGTGTAAGTGTATACAAAATTAAAATTACCCCTGCGAGTACGCCCCCTGAAAGGCTTCGAGATTCGATATCGTCGCGAGGATTCGATTTGATTCGATTAGATACACATAGGATTAGCCTTTTTAAAATAATATGGAGGTGTGTATTCCCCCCAGACATCCTAGCAATGAGAGTACCTCGTCTCACATTTCGTTAAACCTTTACCTAACGAATCGCCACATCCGCCCGCGTAATTTGCAAATGGAGCAGTCGAAAGAAATTTGTTTTAAATAATATTTCAACAAAACCATATCATGTGACCCCTCATTGGAACGAGCTCGATGTGGGGTCAAATGCTATGGTTTTGTTGAAATTTTTTGAAAAAGTTTAAAAAATCGTAATTAAAATAAGAAATTTTGATATTCTCTGCGTTGGGTAAAGGGTTAATTGGAGAAGAAAGTTTGCTACAACAGTATCCGAATGTCGGTGTTATCAGGAAGTGGGTAACTCGATGATGTGCGCAGTTTACCTGTAAAAGGAACAGAGCTTCCAGCTAAACAAGTATCAAGGAAACATGCTTTGTCACCACGAATACTTCCGTCGAAATTTTTATAAGTAATTGCTTGTCACCAACAGGGACGTAGCTAGAGATTTCCGATTGAGAGGTGGGGGGGGGGGGGGGGGGGTGTAGGGATGTGAATTTAAAGTTAGAGGAGGGAGAGGGAGAGGGAACCCTCTCTCGGTCCCTTCCCCTGGTTGGAAATTCACTACCAAGAAAAAATTTGAAAATGAAGCCATGAAAGGTAGGGGGGGGGGGGGGGGGCATAAAATTGATTCTAGTAACTGAAATGCCAACACATTTACGATAGAATTATCAGGTTGTTATTGTTATTTGGTATTATTCTGGAATTGAATATGCGCTGAACAAATGCTCAAGCTGAAAACTTTGAGCAATTCGCACTCTCCTAATAGTAAATGGGATCTTATACAGGAAAGATGATCAATTTTCGAAGTTTCGTCATTTTGTAATTGTGAATGGTGGAATTAACTCAGGATAACGATTTTACATGATGCGATTTTCTTGAAGCTCATGTCGAGGATTTCTTTTATTACGATAAGTAAACGTACTATAGACATCTCGTACCTATTGACATCATAATACTTATGAAGCTCGATATTACGTAGACTGTAGTTGTAAACAATACCAGATTGAAATCGAGTTGGAATTTTGGGAAGAAAAGCAGATATCAGCATCACCAAAGAAGCTCTAAAGTCCAGATAGATGAAATCTCTAACTACTCATGACCTGCCCTCCGAATTTCCAACTATAGGAAATTTTGGCCAAGATTGGAGGGGAGGATGGGGGGGGGGGGGGGGGGGGTAATATTCCCATACCCCACTCGCCTCTGTCGCCACGTCCCTGGTCACTAACAAGCTTATCTTGACCACACCTGCTCGTTATTCATCCTCTTCTTATTGATTAAACTATAAAACAACATTTTGTTCAGGCATTCCTATTTATTTATCCCTCTTTTCCTGTTCCTCCTTTTCTTTTTAAAAAAAACATACAGAGCGAAATTAATTACACAATACAGAACAAGGAGATCTTTCTGCAAGCAAAAGCGAGCGAGAACGGACCATGAAAAACTTTTATTTTGTGCAAAAATAATGGGTTGTTTTCGTATCAGAACTTACACAAGACATATTCCGTGAAAAAAACTTGAAAGAGTATCCACGCACGCACCCACACACAAACAGACACATACCCCAAACCAGAAAAGAGATAAACTTTTCGAACGAATCGCCGTGGTACAAAACTTGGCTTGGGAGGAAACGGGCCGAGCTTTTTGGGGGACAAAACGCCCAATCCACCAAAACGTATTGTGAATGATGGTTCGCTTGATGCTCTTTTTAAAGAATATCCAGCTGTTTGCATAGGGTCCTACACCCTGAGGGTTAACAATATCGCCATTTGAAAAGACTTGAAAGAGTACAGGTCTCCCTTCCTCATTCACATTAAAACTGCAATACGATTAGCTCATTGGCTACTGCTTATTGTTTCTCCAGAAGCCCAAAAATGAAAAAAATAATGGATGACGTACGGAAGGTGGGCCAACAACAGACAACAAATGACATATATTATCATTTCCGTGAAAGATTATTGCCTGTTAATCAATTATTTGACATTGATTAACGACTAAAATTGTTGCAGAAGGTCAGAATTGTCGGAAATGAATATCCGATGAGATGTTTACACGCTGATCAATAATCTTACAAAATGAACGAACACTGAGGTACAGTGAAAAACGTTAACGAAACACAGTATTAGCAGTACACTTAAATGTACAGTCAACGTAAGAAACAGTTTACAAATAAGTTCAGTGGCTGGAATTTCTGCAATCGAAAAAAGCCAAATGATAAGAAACGTTTACAATCAAGAGTTCAATTTGCAGACCGAAGGAAAAAAAAAACAGATTTAAATACTGAGAAAAAGTTGGAGATAATTGAACTATAATTAACGAGAAATATGTGAAACCATCGGTTCTCCCAGTCTCAGAACGTAGTTTGTAGGCTAAAACTGCAAGAGACCAATTCAGCTTCTCCAACTTTTAAAGAAAAGCTTCTGTAAGTTTCTCCTCAGATTTATCGCGAATTTGGGGGAAAATATCAACGTAAACTTTTAATTTATAAGCGGGGATCAGTATGCCATAACAAAAATGGTTTGAAATCTTAAGTCATCGCATTCGTTACATGGGTACCAGAATTTCCGCTCAAAAACTAATGGAGGTGCCGTAACACAACAACACCTAAATTGGTCGCAATGAATGCGGTGAAACCCAGTCAAAATTCTCTTTCCGAACGCGTCATATAAAATTTACAAAGACTTCTTCTTATGGAGTGTCAATGTATGGTACACAACAATTTAGTATCTTGACATAATTCGGGAGTTTCCTCATTATGAAAATTGGTTTTTCATTTTCAAAATTCTTCCGAAATTATATTTGCGATTTAATTATTCGGTAGAATTCCAAGTCTGATGCAAGACATATCTTATGCTGAGTTCCAATGTGTTCTATGTGCCTACTGGAACATAGAACACATTAGAACTCAGGGGACGATTTCACAATGATTCCTTATATTACGAGATATAAAAGTGAATATAGGTTGGAAATTTAAAACATATGTTGAGAAGAAAAATGTATACAATCACCCTGGACAGTAGAGGGCATGCTGCAAAACATTCCAATTTGGATTATTTTATCAATCAAATAAATTGTTCTTATCTGTACTTCTTCTTGGTCCGTCGTTTTTAGGAGAGTACAGTGGTTTGATAAAATGAACCTAACCCAAGTGACAAAGCGCTGCCTTCTAAAATGTCGTTGGGCTTTCTGGACGAAATTCTTTTCAGATATGGTTGCAAAATACTGATGTACGTCTCAAATGCAGAAATATTAACACCAGTTATTATGTTTGCGCAATATAGAAATAGTTTAATTAGAATAATGGAATAAGAAAAATGAAAACTAGAAGTAATAAAGAAATTTGCATATCGGTGGATCCTGTATAAACAGGATTCTATTTGTTTGTTTTCCCAAGTCAATGAATCGACATGAGAATTGAATTTCGCATTATCTAAATTTATAATAGAAGCAATAAATACGCGCGCAGGCGCACTCAATATTTTGTTTGTGTGCCCAAACTGGCATCATCAATGGCGACGATTACTTTCTCTGTCTTTTTAATATTCAGTTTCAGCTAATTTATGTACATGTAGGTGGTGCTAGAAATGTTCAACCGGAATTTGCGTATTGCAACTCTGTAAATAGATTTACTTCCCAGCGCCCATTGTCGGTATGTTTATCCCTCAACGGAAACGTGGATTAGACATGCTGTTCCCCTTTCACCATTCAAGCAAAATTGGCCTTGAGAGGGTTCCCTACAAAAAAATGGATAAAAATGTTCCTAGAAGAAACAAAATGAGCGGAATGTTTATCGGTGAGATAAATCAGTAAAGTTCTTGAGTCACCAGTACATACACTTAGACAGGAATCATGAAAACAAATTCCAAACCGATTGTACAACGGACCCGTGCATGTCAAAATAAACTTGTTCAAATAAGAAGAAATCAAACACATAGACAGTTACAAGAATCCTCGCTATCACTTTTAAGTATTTGAACCCATGAACCCACTTTCTCAGGCTAGGGACACGATACGTCACAATTTCATTAATTAGAATGGCTTCTTAGTGAATGTGTGGGCTTGACCATTCAATATTTTCAAGATGCAGCCTCCAGACTGCATGTTGAAAATAGAAAATGGTCTACCCCAATTAATGATTATGGGCTCTTCCAATTGATGTCATTGAACTGACATGGGAGATATCATCAGGGTTCAGGGGGTTAAAATGAAACAGATAATAAGCTTAGATCATACTAAGCCAAACTGGACTGCAAATGGGTAAGTTAACCCTTTACCCAACGTAACGGCCAAAATCGACCAGCGCTATTCTAAAAAATCTCCAATTAATTTTCATTATTTTTTTCATTTTTTGTCTCAAAAACATAGGTTATGATCCCTCGTTGGAACGAGCTCGTTGAGCTCGTTCCAACGAGGGGTCATAACCTATGTTTTTGAGACAAAAAATGAAAAAAATTAGTTATTCAAGAATTTGTTTGGCAAGGGTCGTCTGCTTTTCATGTTAGGTAAAGGGTTAATGTTTTGTTTGGTACGTCCTTGAACTATCAGTTAGTTTGGATTAGGATCACACTGGATCTTTTGAAGGATGCTGCTATCAAAATAAGAGAGATTATAAGGTATCTCAGGCAACATCCAGGATACATGGAGATTTAATACGTAGGTGTCGGTTTTAAAAGAAGCATCCAGGTATTAAACCTCCATGTATTTCGAAAATAACGATTTTGTCCCGTCATCTACCATAGAAAAAATTGCCGACGTCATTGTGTTTCGTTTCGATCACTTTGACCAAACAGAAGACAAGTTACATACTGATAAAGGGACAAAGTCCTTTGAGACGACCTAACTCAAGTTAAAAATATATTTTGAGTGTTGCAACTTTGTTTAATTAATGTTCTATTGACGTTTTGTATGTGTTGAAGGTGCTTTATGTGTGCAAATAGAATGCTATTTTGTTAACTCTTTACCCAACGTAACGGCCAAAACCGGCCAGCGCTATTCTCAAAAATCGCCAATTAATTTTCATTATTTTTTTCATTTTTTGTCTCAAAAACATAGGTTATGACCCCTCGTTGGAACGAGCTCGTCGAGCTCGTTCCAACGAGGGGTCATAACCTATGTTTTTGAGACAAAAAATTAAAAAAATTAGTTATTCAAGAATTATTTTTGCAAGTGTCGTCTGCTTTTCATGTTAGGTAAAGGGTTAAACAACATAACAAAACATGATAAGATTTTAACATTTATTTGGCAAGAAAATCCTCTCGTCCCTCAGATAACGAGTTTATGGGAAACCACTCGCCAGATCTGATTTTTATTCTCTATGGATAACCGGACGAGAGATTTTTTCTGACTTCCGTTTACTGACCCTTCATCATTTCGTATTGTGCTAACAGTTGACTTTGCGGCTCGCAGTTTAGAAACTGACGAATTAAAAGAGAAGGTGAGTCTGAGAATATTTCACGGATAATTTTTGTAATGTCAACCAGTCTCTACACATTTGGACGTTAGGCACGAATCAGATTCAGGAAATTCACTTTTTACTGCTTCACTAAGAACGAATAAACTCTAGGTTTACTACCCCAGGGTGTTAGTATGGATTCACCTGTTGGCAAAGGCTGGAGGAGATAAATACGAGTATCTCTGGAAATGGAATTTGTACTTTAACCCTCTGCACGAAGAGGTCAAATTATTACCATTTTATGCTGCAAATTATCCCATAATGCAACTTGGAATTTAATCTTTTCAATCAATGAGCTCTGTCAAACAAGAATGAGTTGGTTCATTCCTAGCTGCATTATGGGAAACATATGTAGTTCAATGAGAAACACAATGTAGTTTGAGATTTCTCTATTTTGAGGTCAGTGAGCAGAGTGCTAATTTTATATTTAACTCTCTTCCGGACACGACTAGAATACCATAATTAAAAAAAATGATTTCTTGAATAACAATTAAAGTAGGTTTGTTACATCAATGCCTGTCGCGTAACGTGTGTTCTCTGTTTGCTTCTGAAAATTCTTTCAAACTATGTTTCACGGGACATAATTCAAGCGTTGAACAGGAAAGTGTGTACAAACCGTTAAAATCTTTAACATCCATTGAAGTCATGTTGACCCTGGAATAAAAGGCGGTTAATTAAGAAATATTGACAATATCCGAACACTATTGCGGATGAATTACCAATGCTTCATGACAGTATTACGACAAGGCGGGAAGCGAATAACTTCGGTTTAGACAATGTTGTGGCGTGTTGTGGCGTGCTCGTATCCTCAAAGTATTTCTAATTCTTAAAAGACTGGAGTGTAAAGGTTTGAATTTATAAAGGCAAATGGGTGTTATAACTAGCGGTTAATATAGAGACTGCCTTTGGAAGTTTGTGTCTAGGAGAATGAGTGAAGATGTCCGTTCGTCAGTGTGTGGTATCATGGCATGTATTCGTCATATTTGCTTTTAAATAAAATAGTTAACTTTCACTTCTACAAATATTAAAACGTAATAAATAAATAAACATAGTTTAAAGCCAAAAAATCTCCTTATAGCCCTTAAGCTGTACAGTGGTTAAAACAAAACGTACACTCCACATTACTTTACTGTCATCTCAGGAAACAAATCACCAGTCGAACACCTTCACACAAGTGTATACACGCTAAAAAATTGTGTTTGGAGAGCAGATGTGAAGGAAAGAATACTCGAGTGTGCCTTTAGATCACCCGGAAGCTGATTCCAAAAGAATGAAGCAGCCACAGACACGATCTCCAGCTGTTGCACGGTCACCCAGTCCACCAACAATATTGTTTAACGTTTTCGAATGTAGAGTTCTATCGTGGTCGTAACATGAAATCAAGTTTGGACAGATACGACGGAGTCTCGCCATGTAGTCATTTATAAAGTAAATGTGAGGATTGTGAATTCAATCCTTACCCCGGGAGGTAGCCAGCGAGGATCTTGAATAGCAAGATCGTGCTCTCATAGTAACTACACACGCTACACATTTTTGTATTGCCTCCATTTTACCAATTATAGACTGTTGACAACCGAACAAGAGTGAGTTTCAGTAATCTGTACAACTTATAATGAAGGCATGCATGAGATGTTTTGCCGTCGCTCAATCACTCACGCTCCACACCCTACTGATATTTAAGAGATGCTAATACGATGCACTGCAGCCATGCACGATATGTGTTTCTGCCGACCAGGTCTCGTCGTTCATATCCTTAACTTCGGTCTGTGTTGCTGCGAAAATAGCAGTGGAGTAGGATGTGGATTTGACAAAAAAGTCTGTTAAACTTTAATCTTATACAGCAAGGGGATAACATTTACAGAAAGAAAATCCATGAACGACTAAATATTTTCATTTTTGTTGGAAGCAAACAGAAAATGTTTTCGTGGTCCGTTTTCAAGACTCATAGGTATTCACCAAAATCTAGCTGGTAAAACTCACTTCCATGGATAACACGGATAATAAAAAGGTCAATTCGGAATAGAGACCGTATCTTTTGAAAACTTAAATTTTTTTATAAAGTTTGAACTAAATAAACGCTGCTGTGAAATAATTTCAATAGGATAAAAAACGATAAAATCAAATGACATTGTCAAATTACATTGCGAAAGTGCTATATGTCTAAGAACAAAATAAAGACAATTTGAAATGTCCCAACAAAGCAATAAAGCAATTAGATAAAAGTATTAAAATTGTAGAGAAGCCACAAAAGGCATTGCCCCTTTAATGGATCAACTGACGAAAAATATTCAGGTCGAATAATACTGATAAAACCAGTCTGCTAAACAATTCCAATTTATATTTCCACCAATGTCTTCTCATAAGCCCTTCCCTGTTGTGCAATTTGGTAATTTCGTCCGGAGCACTAGCGAAGGTAGACCGGTTCTCGTTCGATTACATACGTTAAACAACGTCGAGCCTTATTAATCTTTGCATGGCTGGACACTGAGCAATTGATAAAGGTGTTTCTCGTAATAGTTGGTGGTGTGCTATCAGCGAAGTTTGATTGTAGGACTCCGCGACATTAAATCTCGTGCCAGCTGTGAACGTTGGGAATTTTCACCAGTACTACGCAATCCTTACCGTATCTAGGTGTAAAGTAGGGACCTGTTGAGGCGCTTGCCTTGAGTGCCCGTCTGTGGAGCACCGGCAGTATGCTCCGTAGAGTTGATAGAGTTGAGCGGAGAATGTCCTGGAATGGGAAAAGGGTGTGTACGCCTATGGGGTAATGATTCAAGTCGGAGAGCTCGGTGGTAAATTCTGGATGTTAACATTGAATTATTATTATTATTATTATTATTATTATTATTATTATTATTATTATCCTGCTCTGAACTATATTTTGGAGGAAAAGGAGTTAAAGTGAAAAACACATTTGGAAATGCCAATATTGTACACTTACTTGTAATTTTAAAACTGCTAGAAATTCTGAGCATCAAGAGGGAATCCGATTCAGGTACTCAAGGGGTAAACAATGTTGTTAATTGTTTGCATAGTTACCCCCTCCCCTCCCCTTCCACAACCACACTCCCAAAATCTCATTAGAAGAGACGCCTGATTCAGGGGTCTTACCACTTGAATTTAGTTAATTTTTAAAGGTCTTTTTGGAGTCGTACGAACGTTTGAAGAAAGTCAAGAAAGGTAACTGTAACTTTATTCGAGCCATATTTGGGTTTTCTGGAACACTATAAAAGGCAACTGTCACTGGTAACCGAGAACGTAATCCAAACTGGGCCCGTCGGACGATAACATAATTTTTGTTTTGTCGTCCTGTACCATAGGAAGACAAAACAACAAAAAATAAATATAACGACTTGTCGGGACATGTTTGTACCACGGAACACTGGTGTATTTCGGTATTCCGAAAATAGCAAAAACTAAAGAAACACATAGATAATGTCATATAGTCTGCCGCTTACATACATTTGTTACAATATGTGCGTGGTATTGATAATAACAATGTTTTGTCGTACCCATTCCCTGTATGGAACTTCCTTATTCATTACTGACTTAAGACACAAGGCATGAACAGTTGGGTCGTACTCGCTACGGTCCTATAACAGTGAAAGGGTTAATTTTGAACAATTAGGCAGCACTTCTCAAACGACAGATACACAGTTCGATATATAATTTTATTTGTGGAATAGTAATAATGCACTGATTACACTAACATTGCAACATGTTACATAGATTACAAAAGACACACAGTTTACAAGAAATTGCATGACAGCTACATAAAAAGATTGGCTGTCGTCCTCCTAGCTCCATGAAAAAAGAAAAGAAAAAGAAAGTTGCACAAAAAAGAAAGTTACAACCCCCCCCCCCCCAAAACAACGCAAAAAGAAAGAAGATGGAATAGAAATAGTGCTGCACTGCAAACAGATTGTAACTTACCAAAAGGACCGTAGAACTGAACCGTCTCCTTAATATTTAGACGAGAAGACGGGGATATGCGCCTTGGGATTCACCAAGTAAGTATTTGGCTCCCCGCTCAGCTCCACACACAATGGACTATTTCAGTGGGTGTTGTAAAATGTGCCAACGGCTTAATTCGTAAGAATATCTAATTTACTGCATGGCGTTATAAATAAAATATGAACACTTCAACGTAATTCTGATATCTCGGTAGCCGCTAAGTAAGTACATCCTACCTTACCCAATGCTGGATGGGATAACCAAACAAAGGCAAAGAATTGCGACCCATAAGACACGCATGTCGCAAGCAACTAAGAGCAGCTGGCGATATTGCCTTGGTTCAGACGGAGCAATCTGGACAATATAGGTTGTTACACTGCACATTATTGAAAAAGGTCTCCAGAATGTTAGTAATTAATTTTTTTACATTTTCCTGTAGTTCATACCACAAATATCTGAATTTAGTTTATGCAAGATTTTAGGGTACAAATAAGAAGGTAGGATGACCAATGGTTTTGTCCTAGTTCTACTTATATGCAGAAGTCCCGTCTGTCGTATGATTCTACTGCCCTGATTATCAACAATTTTGAAAAAAATCATTGAAGGATCTGGGTAAATTTCCTTTCTATCCAATCATAAATAAGGAATAGAGCATGGACTTCATACAAGTAATTTACTTTCAGGATTTTGTGTTTTTACAAATAAGGGGTCAGAGTGAGTGTTGTAGTTATTATTATTTATTATACGTAGAGGGACCAATAATATAAAACTTTTACAGTTGTATTTTTCAAAATTGTATTTTCTATTTATGGAATTAACTAATTGAAATGAACCAATAGCATTTTCAAAGATATGGCCATTTCCATATTGGCAAATTGCCATATCTTTGAAAATGGTAATGATTTATTTCCATCATTTATATTCACTTGTAGAAAATACAGTTTGGGGAAATACAATTGTAAAGGATTTTTAATATTGGTTCCAGATCGCTTTTGCATTAGAAGACGTTTTTTGGTCGCTTTCGAGTGACACATATGTGAATTCCATGTGTCAAATGGCTAGGTATAGGTGCATAAAAAAGGGTTTTTATATCATTGTGTGGGAGAATATTTTTTACTTTATTTAGGACATCGTTTACCCGAGCCACTTTTGAGCATAACTGAGGGATGTGGGCTTTATAGGATAATCTGTTGTCAATGTTGATACCTATAATTTATGTGACTTTTCAGAGTTATTGGACCTCACACTAAATTTTTGAACATTTATGAAAACACCATGGTTCGAGAAAATACGTCTGTTGAGACTTGGGTTAATAAAGATGTATTTTGTCTTATACCAATCCATTTGCCACACAACATATATGTTTTTTTAACTCGTCATTCTTGACCATAGTTAAATCATTTCTAGCTGAACTGAGCAACATTGTTTGGTGCCATCTGCAAATGACAAGAACAGTGCTGAAACTGAATCACAAATATCGTTAATGTATAGCTATAATAAGGTCGGATCCAAAACTGAGTCTTGGGGGACACCTCTAGATATTTGTATTAAGTCGGATTTAAACTCGTCGTAATTGACTTACTGCTGTCTATTGGCCAAATAACTTTTAACGTAATTTCATACCATTCCCATTTCCTAACAAGTATGCCATGAGTTATGGAATCAGAAGCTTTTGTTAGATCAAGGAATACCGCGGGGGTACTGTCTTTAATTTGTTTGTTTGTGTATTTTTTCCTGCAATTATTTTAAGAACTGAAGAACGAGATGAATATTTGAATGATTTTTTCTAAATCCATATTGGTGATGTTAGAGAATGTCTGACTATTCTAATTGACATAAGTTATTCTATAACATTCGAGGAGTTTGGGAGCACACTGATTGGTCTATAATAATAACGTTTGCTTTTCATCTTGTCAGACACAATTCCCTGTTCAAATACTCTATTTATAATGTGTGCTATAGGCGACGCAGTCATATAAGCGGTACTTTTTAGAAGATATGCCGTGATATCATTGCAATTTTTACTAGATATAGACTTTATTGATTTGGCAACGTTTATTCATTTCTAAAATTGAAACTGGATTTAAGAAATTATTTGGAGAAAATTTGTTCTGTACTGGGAAAAGTGTTTGTTATGGTTTTGAATTTACTCCGTTGTGCAAGCCCCTGTATTAGCAAAACATGTATTAACCCTTTACCCAACGCAGACGATATCAAAATGTATTATTTTAAATATCATTTTTTTAAAGTTTTAAAAAAAAAATTCAACAAAACCATATCATGTGACACCTCGTTGGAACGAGCTCGTTTCGTTCCAACGAGGGGTCACATGATATGGTTTTGTTGAAATTTTTTGAAAAATTTTCAACTGCTGAATTTGCATATTACGCGGGCGGATGCGGGAGATTCGTTGGGTAAAGGGTTAAATTCCGATGATGTATTTCTCACGAATCACTTATTTCAAGATCGTGTTGAATAAAAGGAAAAGCAGCTGCTTTGGTACACGATTTGCCTTGTTTATAATTTCATTTAGAACCTGCAATGTTTATGCAGGTTCTTCTTATTTTCCATCAGTATTCTTTTAGAGTACATACATATTATTGCTATAGTGAAATGATATGGGTTGTAAAATGCAATCGTTTCAGCTGGGTATTTCTTTGTTTTATATTTCAGGTTTAATGCATGGCAGGACTATATAAAAATACAATCATGGCAAAAATGATCTAGTCTAATTTATTTTGTTGAGTTAGTAATGTGTAATTTAATTATTGTTATCAAAAACGGTGGCCTCGACATGTGTGATCAGTTTTCGATGAGTGCAGGTAAAAACGTTGTCTTTCTGAATCGAATGATCGCACATGCATTTGCTACCCACAATACAGATTTGTAGTTTGCCTAGACCTTTTCTCTTGTATTGGGAAGGGGGATTCGTTTTAGTTGAAAGATAAACAAATGTTTGAAGTCATACTCTGCTCTTGTCTGAATCTCGTCTAAACATACGCTACATCCCATTATTTGCCGCGCAGTCACCAAGAATGCCAAGTGTATAAACTATTATTGTTTTATAGTTTTTTTCCAGTGCAGTGAAGCTTGTGCCAAATTGCGGCTTGTCTCTTTTCAATCAGGTAGTCGTTTTGTTTCCAATAAATGGTTATAGACAGTCTGAAACAGTGTGCACAAAAATAAATTAATGGCAACAAACACATTTGGTATTACCATAATCATAGGTACGACCAATATAAAATATATACATGAAGTTGAAAACACAGATAGAATTGAGTGATTTGGTTTTTTTTTAAATTAAGTTGATCTAGTGCTCAGCAGAAGAGATACGGCGATATAGTATCTCTTCTTTTCATTAGCAGATTACTCCAATAGTCGTACAGAATCTAGTTAATAATCAAATCAAAAAATGTTACAAAACACCCTCAATGATGTACTGGTGTCACAAGCTTTATTTAATTTTATACCTCAAATATTTTGATTCACAGCATAACACATCAATTCACTGAGGTACATAACATTTGAAGGTGTGTGTGGGAGGGGGTGAGGAATTCAGAAATTCTTCATCACTGGAGCTGCATTGTGCAGCCAAATAACGCTCTCCAGTAATCTACAACATCACAAATGACAGCGAGAGTTCAATACATCGACAAAAAACTCAAAATAGAAACAAAACAAAGCAAAACAAACAAACTAATCCACACTCACAAGAATGTGAGTAAAGGCAAACTTCAGCAAAAGCGAGGGGTATGGGCAGAGCAAACTGAAGTAAAACAAATTTACGTTGCAAACTTCCGGTCACTTCTTGCGTGCTTAATTTATTTCGGTTATCCTACAACTTATTTTGACTTGTACCGTAGCTGTGGCACATTCAGGAATATGAATATCTCGGATGTGTCCATCTCAACAGACTCTTGATATTCACGTTCAAATTTGTAAAATGCACGTTCTCTGAGAGATACATATTAACTGCACTCCAAAATGAAGTGCCATTCTATTTCCACCGCACACGAGCCGCACACGAGCCGCACACCGCGCACAAATGTTCACTTATGGGGATGGGTGGTTGCACATGTCTCCCCTTTTTTATCATAAGCTTGTGGTTAATTACACGCAAACGAGTAAATATGTTTCTCGCGTCTAGGGATGTTCAATGAATCAAATAAGGCTCCTGGTGATATTTGTTCTTAAACTCTCGATAAGTTCTCAGTTTATTTTTTCCAGTTTTCCTGTTGTCATCAAATATAGCATTATAAATTTTTTTAAATGGGTCTCTTTCAAATTGTCTCTTAGTGTTATGTATTTCAAAGGTTGAAACGGAATTTTCTATATGAAACAGTCGAGCTGCGTTGAACCAATTATTTGCAATTCAAATCACCAGGTTTCCCTGGCAGACAACTGTTCCTTCTGATGTGCCATTTATCAAAGCTGTTTAATATCTTGATATGACATAACATGTATTACGATACTCAAGCACCTTTTTAAATAGTCGAACGCCATCAGTAAATCTTCTTTGGTCTAGTCATTATTCTTATCCCTGTCATCTTTATCGACAAAACTGTATTTTCACGACAAATTGAGCTGCTTCAATCATGGTTTTTGACGTTTTATCGCGAATGAGCTAAGCCAACAATCATTTCATCTCAGTGCATATGAAATTATGTGTGTTTTACAAGTTTTACAAACATTAACACTTTACCCAACGAATCGCCCGCATCCGTCCGCGTAATATGCAAATTGAGCAGTTAAAAAAATTAAATTTTTCAAAATATTTCAACAAAACCATATCATGTGACCCCTCATTGGAACGAGCTCAATAAGCTCGTTCCAATGAGGGGTCACGTGATGTGGTTCTGTTGAAATGTTTTGAAAAATTTAAAAAAGTGATATTTAAAATAATAAATTTTGATATCGTCTGCGTTGGGTAAAGGGTTAAAAGCAAGTAAAACAGTGTTCACAAAGTCTGTCTTATCGGAAGATTACGAGAGCGAAAAGAAGATCGAAGGTTGTTAATATTTAACATATCTCCAGAAATACTCGTAACATTGTTGTTTAGATAACGTATGTTTGCTTTTTTGGATTAACATCTCCGATAAAAGTTTATGTTATTGTTAAGTTTGCCATCGAATATCTGAAAAATAATTATATTATACTATATTACTGAGCACTTTAGAATCAAACCTATTTACAAATCTTGTAAGAGAATTTTCAACCATGTTTGACAATTTGCGAAATCTGTTTTCAAATTCGCATTTTATTCCATGGTCCAGATAGGGTAAACCCTGCAACCCCAGCCCCTTAGAAATGTTTGAGACTGCTTTTTTCATATTTTGTGGTCTGAAGTTTTTGTTTTATCTTTTTGTTTGCCTTTTGGTAACCTCAGCGTTCTCACAATGTAGCGCTTTACGCGAAGCCACCACATTCATTTTTCCAAGAGAAATTTATGGATCGGGGTTGGTTTCGTCTATGTGCCAATACTCGTAGTAGTTGTCGCTTCCGTTGCCTTTTCGGAGTAATATTCCTCGGGTTGAAAATGAAGAATGCTTCCTTAATTTTCAAACTACATTTACATATGGCGTCGTTTTATTCATTAACTTCAAAAATAGGTCTTTTAAGAAAGCATTTATGTGTTCAAGTGGACGCTATTTTCCCCTCAAAATATTGTAACATTTCTTTTTTAAAACCAATAATGGATAAGATATACCACATTTTGCCAGTTAAGATGCTTTGTCGTATCTGGAAAATTAAATTTGAAAAATGTTATCATTATGAGATGATGTGATCCGATTGTTGGTACTTTAAAAATAGCATTCTCAGTTGACAAAACTGAATTAAAAAAGGCACATACGAGGAACAAATGTCAAGGAAAAGAAGTGAAGTCTTACCACGGTGAAAAAAAAACGTCACATGGGTTGTAATTACAGTGCACAAAAGTGGTCATGGTCTGACATGATTACCATGATCAAATGTGGTGTTTGTGCGCATGCGCATCATATATTGTTTAACTGGTTTCTTCATACATTATAAATGATTCACGACATTATCCTGATTTTTAAGGTTGCACGTGGTTGATGCGGAAACCAGTGGCGGCGCCAGAAATTTTTTTGTGGGGGGGGGGGGGCAACTAGGGGGGCAGACTCCCATGAAGGGGGGCAAATACGTAAAGGATCATATCATTACTTTGTTATGAGGTAGTCCAAACTTGGACCCAAAGTCCGTAATATACTTTTTTGGTTTGGTACGTCCTGTGGACGCACCAAACCAAAAAATTATATTACGGACTTTGGATCCAAGTTTCGACTAAATGTAATGGTAATTAGCGGTCCTCCTTTCAAAAAATCCTGGATCCGCGTCTGGTGGGTCTGTGCGTGAGAGAGAGAGAAAGAGAGAGAGAGAGAGAGAGAGAGGGGGGGGGGGGGGAGAGGGGTGGGGAGGGAGAGGGGAGGGAGAGGGAGAGCACTCAAACGAAGAACAATTGTTTTTTCCAAGTGAAATAATTGAACAGTGCAAGGGAGATAATGCCCGTCTGTCATAATGCGAAATCCATGAATTTTTTTAGACAAAGGATATGGATAGACATGCCTTTGTTGGCTCATAACTTAATTAAATCTCTACTGCCTGGATGTGTTCATCAGCTAGCCTGAGGCTTTGGGCTAAGTGTGTATGGGAATAAAAAAAGAGAGGGGTGTGTGTGTGTGAGAGAGAGAGTGACTGAATGTGTTTGTGTGTGAGGGTGGATGGAAATGCATGCGAGATGGTTGGGGGGGGGGGGCAACTGGGGGGCAAAGCCTTCGTTTGGGGGGCCCCCATGCCCCCCCTCCCCCGTAGCGCTGCCACTGGCGGAAACATATGGCTCCATGTGGTGCTCTAACTAGGAGTTAAACTATACGGGAGCGTTTCCATTGGGTTATTAGCGCGAAGTCTACCCGAATCCTCGTTTTAGACCTAACAATGCTCTGTTCTGTATGTATATGTATGATTGGTTGTATTTTCAGAAGTAAGAGTACTTTTGGTAGTATAAAAGTGACTCCCTATAACCATTTGTGTCTATATTTAGACACGGGGCGCCAGTTGGAGATATTTACCGAACTAGGTCGTTACAGTATATCATCCTGCGGTTGCGGGGGTCATATTATAATAGCCTGGTGGTGTTTTATCTTATCCATACTGTACTCTGAAAGTGCGGGACATCCTTCAACTTGGAATAGAAACATTCTTTTTTTTTATTACTTTTGTGCCTTTTGATCTAATTCTGTCTAATATTGTCAGTCCCGAACTCTGTTTTCTGCCCCAGACCTATGGCAGCCCTCCTATGACAACGCAGTTCTCCCGGAGTATACGTGTACAAGTTGTGCCACTAGGTATACACATCACTGACAGCACATGTGCACGTACGACCTTTCCCACCGCTAGGACTCGTTGCCCTTACCATTTACCCACCTCAGTGTTCACGATTTCGGGTGCCAGTTCAGCCAATTGCACTCAATTGTGTCACGATTTGTCACTATAAACTTTCGGATTGGCTAAAAATTGGCACCAAAATAGCCCTGGCTATTATGCGAAAAAGCTATCTCAGCATTCATGAGATCCGTTGAAGAAAAAAAAACAACCAAACGAATTATTGTATTAATTGGTAATAAAGCTTTATTTAATAAAACATTATTCGCGAATCGTCAGCTGTATAAAGGACATCTCTAAATTAGACAAGTAACAAAGAGATATAAAGCATCTCAGCGGGGGACCTGATACCGATCAGTTTCTTCAGTTTGAAAACAAGATCATTTGTAAAATCTTATATATAACTATTTAAAATCACACGGGGAAATCATTTGAAATTCTGTAAGTGAATTTTATTAAAATCCAGAATTTTAGTTTTACGATTTGGATTCACAAAATCTAAAAAAGTTGTGATCAGAAAAAACGGTGTAATTCATTCTCAAAGCATAACACAAATACAGAATGTGGCGCATTTGTGTTTTTTATATTTGAAGGTTCTTGGTGGCGGTAAATTTGAAACGCTGGAAATCTATTTTCGTGAACGACGTGAGTCAACTTCAAAGTCGGGTCAATGGTAACTGCGCGGCTTATGGAATGAGTACATACACAGAACGACACGCATGTGTGAATGGGTTAACCCTTTACCTAACGAATCGCCCGCATCCGCCCGCGTAATATGCAAATTCAGCAGTAGAAAAAATATTACTTTTCAAAAAATTTCAACAAAACCATATCATGTGACCCGCGTTGGAACGAGCTCGTCGAGCTCGTTCCAACGAGGGGTCACATGATATGGTTTTGTTGAAATTTCTTGAAAAATTAAAAAAAAAAATGGTATTTAAAATAATAAATTTTGATATCGTCTGCGTTGGGTAAAGAGTTAATCGATGTAGCACGAGTGCCAATGCGGAAGGACAGAACGAGAGGCCACAGGCCTCGGGTTTTATCCTTCCTGGATGTCACAAGTGCCATGTCGATTAACCTATTCACACGCGCGTGTCGTTCTGTGTTTATTACCCGCCTTCACGTATATAAAACAATTATTAGAAGGACACTCAGCAATTCATTTGACAACTATCAACACAACGAGCACATTTTATCGCCAACCAAATTTGGGAGGGGAGCCCATGTTACTATTTCGTCCCCTGAGTTCCAGTGTGTTCTATGTGACTAATGGCACATAGAACACATTGGAACTCAGGGGACTATTTTTACCTATCACTAACGATTCAAATTGTTATTGCGGTGCTCGATTTGTAGAAAATTCCAGTGAAATTTCGCTTCTTTATGAAAATAGTCCGTCAACGATTTCCGTTTGCTTTTTCTACATGGTTTAGTGTTGCTGTAGATGGGGACTTCATAGAACAGGCTTGTAATAAATCCTAATATTAATCTCCGACTCTCCGCTAACTTTGTTTGAAAAGCAGATTTATTAGAGAAATATCTGGAATAATCTTGTAATTATTTACTTTTTTTTTTTTAAAGTATTGATGTTGCCGACATTTTAGACCTTTTAGACTTTGAGACAGCTCTCAATTCATTGGAACGATTTTTTCAGGGAAAAAAACGTTTGCTGTTTTTTTTGTTCCCTTTCGATCATCATCCAATGAATTCACACGTTTAATCATGATAACTCTGAGGTGATCTTGAAAGCCATACTCTGCTCCAAACAATTCGGTCTTCAATTCAAAAGGGTTATTATAAAGAGTTAATCATTCATTATAAGGAGCCATCAAAGCGTTATAACTAGTTGAAAAAGTAAATGAGGAGTTGTAAAGTCGTTATGACGAGTTGTTATGTTGTTGAAACGAGTTGACAAGTCATTATAATGGTAACTAAAGTCGTTATAATGAGTTGTGAAGTCATAAGGAGTTAACAAGTCAGTATAATGATTTGTAAAGTCGTTATAGCGAGTCGAAAAGTCATTATAGCGAGTTGACAAGTTATTACTAGTTCCAAACGTCATTATGACGAGCTGGTAAATCATAATATTGAGTTTACAAGTCGTTATGAAATCCTTATAATGTATTGACAAGTTTTGGCAAGTAACGAGTTTGAAGTCATTATAACGAGTTGTAAAGTCGTGATAGCGAGTAGATTGATAGTTATAGTGGGATTATAAGTCATTATAGCGAGTTGTGAAGTCAGCATAACAAGCTGTAATGTCATTATTACAAGTTGACATAACTTGACGAAAGCTTATAACAAGTTGCGCAGTTGAAGATCATTGCAGCTCTGAGGGGAACCTCGCAAAAAATATTTCACACCATCATCCCGCTTAGTTCAGTATGTTAACGGTAATTACGTAATTACTTTACTACTGTCTGAGTGTAAAATGTATACCAATATTTTAGGAAGCTTTCCTCTTATTAAATTTGAGAAAATGATTGAGTAACGGGCATGTGTCCTCAACTGATGCGGTCTGCACTCAGGTGCCAATCACGTCTCGAGGCCACTCTTTTGGAACCAGTGGGAACTAGTATCGAATAAATTATTATTGGAGGACGCCTTTCTTAAGAATTCTAATCAATCAACCGTTGTTTTTGTCAGATGAAAATTTGGCGTATATTTGAGTGAAATGTTGCAGATTCTTCGAATACCATGCCACATACAATACAGTCTAATTGTCAAGTATTTACCCATATATGTGAACTACTATCCTAGGAACACTGCTGCTATATACTAGCACTACAAGCTACTGTTACCGTCTACATCTTCTGCTACCAGCCACGCCACTACTGCCACGCAGAGCTATCAATCGCACATGATTCTACCGCTTCTGGAACAAGCTTCTGCCATTACTATTGCCTCATTCACCACAACTAGCCTGCAAATAACCTGTCTATCACTGTCACTACTGCTAGCTTCTCCTGCTTCCATTGCAACTTTCGTCTGTAACGGTAGTTTATTACTAATGTCTTCAAATATCATTACAATCTACCACTTCCACTACCCTTGTTACGACCAGTAAAACCATCACTGCTGACTTGGTTATTGACACCTTTACTACGATTTCCCTCTTAGTTCCTATACAACCTACTTACCGTGTCATACACTGCAAAAAATATAGGTTCTCTTTAGAACCAAAACTGGTTCTAATCTTGTCCCTGAGATGGAACCAGCTCTGTTTAAACAGTATTTATTTCAAATCAAATAAATTTATCAAGATTGCATTCAATTTTAACAGAATATTACATGAACTGAAGTAGATTCATCAGTAAACTTGGAGCTTATTCAACGCTGTCGCCAAACATTTTGAAACAAAGGAGATATGAACAGTTGGCATATCGAACCAGTTTTGGTTCTGTGTAGAACAAAAACTGGTTCGATATGCCAACTGTTCATGCCTCCTTTGCTTAATAATGATTTGAGACAACCTCGTATAAGCTCTAAATTTACGACTGAAACCCCCTCAATTTATGTTTAATTCAGTTAATATTTAATATTAATCTTTATAAATTTATTTGATTTGAAACAAATCCTGTTTAAATAGAACTGGTTCCATCTCAGGGACAAGATTAGAACCAGTTTGGGTTCTAAAGAGAACCTATATTTTTTGCAGTGTATGGCTTCTATGTTTTGACAGATATGCGTGTGTGGTAGTACATGATGTGCTTTAAAACGCAACAGACGCACATATCGACCCTTAAGTGCAAGAACGCGCCATCTGCAGATGGCGAGTTGTTTCACCGAAGGGACGATACACCTGTATTTGGGAGTTACTGGATATCACTGTTTAGACCAGTGCAGGAGACCAATGTTTTGGAAACTAGTATCACAAATATTATTATCGTTGGAGTACGTTATTTGTAACACTGACTTTTATTCGCTATTAGTACTATTTGTTACCCCGTGTCTGATCACGTGGTACGGGTTTTTACCTACCCGAAGCCAGCCGTATCCCATGATACAATAACACACCGCTCTCTAAGCGTATCAAGAATCACGAAACTACCCGAAGCAACATGGAGTTAATGATAAACTATGCGTTTGGAATTCTCCACCATTATTTTATGTTTGCAGTGCATATTTCAGTGGTAAGGAACTATTTCTATGACCTCAGTTTTAAGTGTTGTGAATAACCTGATCTAGACTGATTGATTAAAGCATTTGGTGGAATTGGCGATTGCAATTCAAAAGCTGATATCTATTTCGCAGTCATATATATCTTTACAAAAAATGTTAGTATATGTAATCATAAAACAAAACGCTCTCCCATATGACTTTTAAACGCCAGAAAGAGTAACTAATCATTGGGAGAGGCATGTCATGTTCATCCCCCATTTATTGTGGTTATTGCAAAACTTACTATACGAAGGCAAATACTATGGTACAGAGATACACCATGTTCCATGTTCCTTAACAGTCAGCTGACCAGAGTACCTATCTTTGAGCTTTCACCTGGTGACAACGCGGAAATTGCCTAAGGGCAAACAATAATCATCCGATAGACGACAAACAATAACATTCGATAGGAGGATAAATGGTCTGTCGAAGAAAGCAATATTCCGGAACTTCCCTGTTTAACTGGTAGAGTGCTAAATTATTTTTGTTTTTAAAATTTCTTTGTCCATCTTTGCCTTGTTACAATTCATGGGAGAGTGCCAGTAGGCACTCTCCCATGAATTGTAACAAGACAAATCCTAACAGATAAAATAATATCACTTGTAAGATAATATGAAGCACATCCACAGAATATGAAGCCTTTAAATTGCTGTACCGGCACTAAAGAATAATGCCCAATATGGGCTTCCAGCACTCTACTAGTTAACGGGGTTGAGCGTTATTTTATATGTGTACTGTTTATTTCTTTTTCATGGTTGTCATTTAATTTGGCCGCAACCCTAAAGTATGTCGAAGGGATGTGAAACTTCTACAGGACAATAGCTGGATGGTTTTTAGTATGTCATTGTTCAGAGAGGGTAGAGGATAACTTCGGGAAGATTACAGAACGGCCGCCGTGGATTGTCACTTTCCACGGGTGGGCAATAATATTAGATTAGAAAAACAGTAATAATCAGAAAAAAATTAATTAATGAAGCACCGGGTACAACTCCGCTGATGATGATTTTTATTGCCTGGTAAACGCAAGCGCAGACATCACTGCCCACGCGTGGATTATGACCAGTCCACGGCGACTGTACTCTACCAAGTGATCCTGTCGGAAACCGGTCTTTGTCGCTGCTGGAAGAAATAGATTCACGCCGCGTATTCAGCCAAAACTCAAGGAGTATCGCCTGAATTCGTGCATGAACGTATGTCTCACCGTGATGAACCCGACTGTTTCACTTTTTATGGGTAGTTCTTATCCTGAAGAGGTCTGTGCATTTTCGTCAAAAAGCATGAATCAACAGGGGTTCACTGAAAACAACAATTTTAATACATATACATATAAATAAATATGGTAATTTGTGACTTACATGGGATCCAATGAATATGAAAAGCAAAACGTCAGTCACCCCCTACCCACACAGTTTTTGAGTCACTTGCGGGCCCGCATTCTCTGTTGTCGCTGGTTTTCCTCCTTCTCGCTGGTGTTTGTTCTTTGGTCGCCTCTTCACTTCACTCTTTCACTGCCGTCGCACGGCCACCAACTTATTGTCACTTTACCGGACCTTTTTACTCAACATGTGTCGGAATGGCACTCTACGTCACACGGCCGCTAATGTATTGTCCATTTATTATGTTGCCTTCCCTCTAGCAGGTGACGGGATGTCACCCTTCCACTGCAGTCGCATAGCCACTAGCTTATAGTCACTTTACTTGACGCTTTTCACTCAAGCAGTCGCCACCCATTGGGTTAAACTCTCCCCTACGTTTATCTCAGAATAATGTCCATACAGGCAAGCCTACTCTGCCTACATTCGTCTTGCCTTCTACAAAAGGAATGCCGTCTTCCTAAATACTAATAGGTCCATGAGCTCGTGCTTCCTATTTCTGATCCTACATTCAGGTACTGCCACCGGCTTTGCCTGTGGCTGCTCCTATTCTAATTATGAGCTCTGTGGGTCCCGTTCATTACAACGTGCCTATACTTTCGCACCGATGCGGCATCTCCTCTAACCTATAGCATGGGACATCCCCATCCAATCGCAACAACCCACAGCCTTACACACCTTCAGACTGGAATGTATTTTTCGATAAATCCCCCGATTTTTATTTCGATGGCCAGAACATCAATTCTCAGTTTAATCGCTTCTCTTGAACTTGGCCGCTTAGATCTATCTTAATTTAATATTCGCTTTAAAGTTCCTCTGAAAGACTCACACTTCGGCATATTTTGACATTTGGTGACAGGCTAGATGCGTAATATGGGCGTGTGTCCAGAACATGTGCGATGTACTGTTTTCACCACAATTATCTTTTGACTGGCAATAATTACTCAGATAATGACTGCAGGAATACACTGGCTTGTACTGCCTTTAATGTTTTATCCAGACCGCACATGTGGCCTTCAACAAATGCTCAATAATGGACATTAAATTGCTTGCTTAATTAGCAGCGCGTGAATTATTGCTGGTCTGTTTAACTGACAAATCGGTTTTCGGGATTCATCACACAAACGCACATTCTTATACCTTTCGCCCGAACGAGAAAAAATATCATACATATATAGATATATACACGTTCAAAGAACAAAAATCGAAAATCAAAGCTATCACCTTGACAGATCCAAGAGCTGCGAATTTACTTTCAGGATCATCGATGTTCAACAAGTTTGACAAAAAAAGTTTGTTCTGATGTCGATCCACGAGGTGGCCGAGTTCTAAATCATCTTGTGTGTGCCGTACAATTCAAATTACAAAAATGGAAAGGGAATTGCAACCGAGACTTGACTGGACCTAAACTGTCAAAAAATAAACGCGAAAATACTGCATATCAGGTACTCGTTTGTTTTTCTTTGTTCCGTCTTTATTTATCAACCTTTAGTGTTTAAAATCTCCATCCACTGGTACAAATACATCGGGACCAGATCGCAATTTGATAAAAAAGACCGCTTTGACGATCACTGCTCCTGGAGCCAATACTGTAAACTTTTACAATTGTATTTTCTAGAATTGTATTTTATATCTATTAACCCTTTACCTAACATGAAAAGCAGACGACACTTGCAAAAAAAATTCTTGAATAACTAAATTTTTTCATTTTTTGTCTCAAAAACATAGGTTATGACCCCTCGTTGGAACGAGCTCGACGAGCTCGTTCCAGCGAGGGGTCATAACCTATGTTTTTGAGACAAAAAATGAAAATATTTTGAAAATTAATTGGCGATTTTTGAGAATAGCGCTGGCCGGTTTTGGCCGTTACGTTGGGTAAAGGGTTAATATAACTGATTATAATGAATTATTAGCATTTTAAAAGATATGACAATTCGCCAACTGGCAATTGCCACATCTTTGAAAATGCTAATGATTTATTTCAACCCATTTAAAGTCATAACTAGAAAATACAGTTCTAGAAAATATAAATATAATTGTAAACGTTTTATAGTATTGGTCCTTGCACTGTTAGAAGATAGAACTCAACAAGGGTGGAGTGCGATGGGTGGAATCAACAACCCGGGTTGGAAACCTTGGTGCTCGTCAAATACAGGAAAAACGCCTCCAATTCTCGTTCAGTGCTTCCTCCATACTCTACCGGAGTTGTGTTCTGTACCACGATTAAACTTAAATTGGATGAGGCTGACAGTTTTAAAGAAAAATGTCAGCTTCAACGATTACTTTAAATTCTTCCTTGAGTCTGTTTTATATAGAAGAATTTCATTCACGTCATAAGGTTACAGGGATGTGAAATGATCGATCGGACGCGTTATTACATGACGTTCTTATTCGTAGGCTGGATTCTACTGTGGTGTATCTTACACATATCTCAGTATCTGTATTGAATCAGGTAACTTTGCGTACACACGTCAATCGTGGTATAAGAGCTCCCCACCCCACCCCCACACACCCACACCCACACACTTCATTACTCTAGTTATTCCCTTTTTCACGAAGAAGTCGAAAACGTGAACAAAATTTAAATTTCCACATCGTTATTTCCAGGTCGGCGTTTACTATAGAATTCTGAAAGCTTTAAATGCATTAAATGCATTATAAAGGTAAATTATTACGGCGACGTATTTTGAAATTGTAACAACCATGGTCTAATATTTTTGCTTCCACGAAGAAAGGATGAAATGTTCATTTTCTAAAATTCGATACCCGAAAGGGCCACACAAATTTAATTACGTCTCGTTATTTGAGCTGGAGTGAATGTGAATGTTTTCGTAATTGTTTTATGTTCACTCGACATCCATTTAGATATTTAGTTTGCGTGAAATTAGAGGAGATTTTTCTGTAATGGAAGGTGAAAAGATCAATTCCAATCTTTTGTTTTTATGAGCGTGAAATCAAAAACAAAAAATGAAAAGAAAAACAAATAACAAGATACATGAGTGGACAATGGACTGAAAAATTGGAACTGCAAAGTTAACCCAAATATGTTTTTTAGTTTACTTCCCCGGCTCCCACACTGCGCAAATGTGATCCCTGGCGTAAGTTGTCCTTCCGCTATGCGTATTTACATTTATCTCCCTTGATACGCATACAAGAAAATTATGGACTGTTTTGGGTTTTCTTTAGCGGTCTTTGAATAATATAATTGAACCCAGTGATTATTTAATCTCCCGATATCAATTCAAAAAGAGCTTTCCAATGGTGTATGATTTTAAGACAGAGGCGGACCGGTCGTATGGTCAACAGAGGAAAATTCTCGGTGGGTCCCCCTATTGGGTTCTCCCTGGGGCCCCCTAACACGATGCAGCCCAACATCTGTTGGTGCATGAAATTTCGTGAAAATGCTCGAAAGGCGAATTGGATCTGATTGCATAGACTGCCGGTATATCGAAATGTTCTCTATGTGGACTGCCACTGGCAGTTCACATCGAAGACATTTCAATATACCAGCAGTTCCAGTTAGCCATTGATCGCTCAAATGAAAGGAAGCAGCGTTCCTTCAATTTCAAAAATCAAAATTTTCAATTTTCTTCGAATGGGCCGAACTATAGTCCTCCTGACCCCCCCCCCCCCCACATAACCCCCGTAGAATCACTTTTTCCGAATGATCAATGAAGATGATACAAAAATGCCATCGAAGTGTCCCCAACGTAGACTGCCACTGATCGCTCAGATGCAAGGAAGCCGCGTTCGTTCAGTTCGAAAAATCAAAATTTTCTCCGGGTCTTGTGGCCCCTTGATGCATTTCTCGGTACCTTTTCTTGGCCCAGTTCGCCCCTGTTTTAAGGGTTAGTATAATAATAATAATAATAATAATAGATTTTGTATAGCGCGAAACCACCGAAGGTGCTCTAAAACGCTTCACAATCACATGAAAGGTACTATGGGAAATATGATTTGAATAAATGAGTCTTAAGATGCTTTTTGAAAGTCGATAAATTATTTTGTGAGCGAAGGTGCGCGGGCAATGCATTCCAAAGTCGTGGTCCAGCAATCGAGAAAGCCCGCTCGGTCGCTAAAGCTGATTTAGTGAAGGGTGTGGTCAGTAACAATTGATCTGAAGAACGAAGCCTACGCTTCGTGAGGCGATGAGAGAGAAGGTCCCTCAGGTAAGCAGGCGCGAGACCATGAATGCATTTAAATACTAGCATAAGAATCTTAAAATGCACTCTGCTTTGGATTGGAAGCCAGTGAAGATCCTTCAAGATAGGGGTGATATGATCAAAGCGCTTAGCCCCGCTTAGGATTCGAGCAGCTACGTTCTGGATATTCTGTAGCCGCTGTAGTAGTGAAAGTGGCAGGCCCAGAAAAAGTGAATTGCAGTAGTCCAAGTGAGATGTGACAAAAGTGTGAACCAGTTGTTCTAAAGCTTTACCGCTGATAAATGGGCGCAGCTTGCTCAGCTTTCTGAGTTGCCAATAGCATGTTTTACTAACTTTTTTAATATGAGGCTCAAGGGTAAGATTGGTGTCGAAGAGCACTCCTATATTCCTAGCAACGTTAGAGACCTGAGCAGTAGAATCACCAACGTTGATAGTTTGTATAGGAGAGGAGAAAGTTGTTCTTTTCTTTGAGAAGACCATAACTTCTGTATGATGGTTTAATATTTTCTGTTCATTAGACATATACAACTCTATGAAAACGGCTTCTGGGGCTGACTCAAGTTTAATTATTACATTACAAAAAAAGACTAGGGCGACATTGTCTTTGGATAGCAGTAGTATGTCTCGTATCTCGTATGTTTCACCCCCATTCTGGGGGATCTCATCGGGGGATCTCGGAAGTGACGTCATGTCACGTGACGAAGTGGCGCCATGTTGTGTTGTCATGGTAACCCGCGTGAGCGGCCATCTTGTGACGTCATCTCTATAGTGACGCGTGGTGTTAGTGCGCATGCGCAGCGCGTGTTGTTAGGGTGATACGTGTTTCCGTCGTCCATTTTGTATACTGGAGGTCGCCATCTTGGTTTCTATGGTAGCACGTGATTGCTATGTTACCCAATTGTTCTGCAATGGGACGGGGTATGTTCGGAGGGTGTGTTCGATTGTAGAAGAGTAAATCTAATTACCACAAACAACCCGACAATCCTTCCAAATCACCAAAATCCACCCAAAATCACCGAAATTGACTTTATTTCCCCAATTGATCGGTTTAGCACGTAGTGCTATAGTATCGAGAGGGTACAAGGGGTGCATTCGACTGAAGTTGAGTAATTTTCTGGCTTAGACTTCTCCCAGAATCCCTTTTTGGATCCCTATCCCATGACGTTTTTCCCATTAAAAGACACGTTCCTTTGGTCATTACCCAGAATTCTCTGCTTCTATCTATATATGCAATAGTTTACGTCTATCTGGCCGTGTTCCTTTGTTCTAGAGTATACTCCAGTAACGTAGAAGAGCCTATCAGTTGGGACAGTTTACCTTATTGTTACTATATTTAGCAATTTCTGGGCTATTCTTGTAACTTCTGACCCTATTCCGTGTCTTGTTGTTTCATTTATCTAGATCATTTATATAAATTATAACGAACCAATCAGATTGCTTGATTTCCCATAACCTGTACTTAATCGTATAGAGTTATCTCTCCTTATTACAACGAAGTTGTATCAGATTCTCATCACATCTATATCCAATGGCAATATCCCCGGGCACCCCAATTTCGGCACCCCTTTTTGAAAAACATATGACCTTCGGCACCCCTTTTTTGTCATATGTGCTTATGTGAAAGAGCACAATGTGACTCAATGTGCCCTAGCACATAGGCACATGATTTATGTGCCGATATGTGCTTATGTGAAAAGGCACAATGTGACACAATGTGCCCTAGCACATAGGCACATACGGGTATTTGAGGATACCCATTGCCTGGTATTGTATTATTCGAGGATACCTACTAGAGAATCCCTTTTTTGTCATATGTACTTATGTGAAAAAGCACAATGTGACACAATGTGACCGAGCACATTAGCACATGCTTTATGTGCCGATATGTGCTTATGTGAAAAAGCACAATGTGACACATTGTGCCCTATCACATAGGCACATACGACCAAAATGGGATTCCATAGCCACAGGTGTTTTCCAAAAGGGATTCTTTAAAAGGGATTCCATAAAATGGAATTCCTATCCGACTCCGTAAAATGGTATTCCGTGTTTTACCATCGACACTCGAGGGTATTCCCCTTCCCTATTAGAAGAATTCAGTTCAATGGGTTGTAGTTCATTAAGTTTAAAATTTATTAAGTTAAACTTTGTTCAGTTCAAATGTGTTAACACTGGGATATAGTTAGGGGTTATACTTCATTCAGTTCAAGAGGGTTAATTATATATACCTTCATTAGGGTTGTAGTTCATTTCAAACAGTTCAAGAGGGTTAACATTGGGTTATATTTAGGGGTTGTAGTTCAATCAGATCAGTTCGATCTTCGTTCACTTTGTTCTGTTCACTTCGATCTTGGCTGTGTTGGATCTTTGTTCGTTTTTTATGGTCAATTCACTTCGAGTTTGCTTATATTCGATCAGATCAGTTCGATTTTCTTCAATTTGTTCTGTTCACTTCGATCTTGGTTGAGTTGGATCTTCGTTCTGTACCTTTATTGTTTTGTAGTGGCTGGTTGTCTCTGTTCAGTTGTTTCCAACTAGTTCGATCTTCCTTCATGCTTCGTCTGTTTAGTTAGGTTGCTGCATGTAGTATTTAGGGGTTACAGTCCATTCAGGTTAAAAATTGTATTGTATATATTGGGCGTTAAGATTAAATCAAAGTTTATGTTGTGTTCTCTTCGATCTTGGTTGTCAGTTGTATCTGTTCGGGTCCTTGCAATAATAATTGGGTGTTATCAGTCCCTTTCCATACCCTCGAGTGTCGATGATAAAACACGGAATACCATTTTACGGAGTCGGATAGGAATTCCATTTTATGGAATCCCTTTTAAAGAATCCCTCTTGGAAAACACCTGTGGCTATGGAATTCCATTTTGGTCGTATGTGCCTATGTGATAGGGCACAATGTGTCACATTGTGCCTTTTCACATAAGCACATATCGGCACATAAAGCATGTGCTAATGTGCTAGGTCGCATTGTGTCACATTGTGCTTTTTCACATAAGCACATATGACAAAAAAGGGATTCTCTAGTAGGTATCCTCGAATAATACAATACCAGGCAATGGGTGTCCTCAAATACCCGTATATGCCTGTGTGCTAGGGCACATTGTGTTACATTGTGCCTTTTCACATAAGCACATATCGGCACATAAATCATGTGCCTATGTGCTAGGGCACATTGTGTCACATTGTGCTTTTTCACATAAGCACATATGACAAAAAAGGGGTGCCGAAGGTCATATGTTTTTCAAAAAGGGGTGCCGAAATTGGGGTGCCCGGGGATATTGCCATTGGATATAGATGTGATGAGAATCTGATACAACTTCGGTGTAATAAGGGGAGATAACTCTATACGATTAAGTACAGTTTATGGGAAATCAAGCAATCTGATTGGTTCGTTATAATTTATATAAATGATCTAGATAAATGAAACAACAAGACACGGAATAGGGTCAGAAGTTACAAGAATAGCCCAGAAATTGCTAAATATAGTAACAATAAGGTAAACTGTCCCAACTGATAGGCTCTTCTACGTTACTGGAGTATACTCTAGAACAAAGGAACATGGCCAGATAGACGTAAACTATTGCAAATATAGATAGAAGCAGAGAATTCTGGGTAATGACCAAAGGCACGTGTCTTTTAATGGGAAAAACGTCATGGGATAGGGATCCAAAAAGGGATTCTGGGAGAAGTCTAAGCCAGAAAATTACTCAACTTCAGTCGAATGCACCCCTTGTACCCTCTCGATACTATAGCACTACGTGCTAAACCGATCAATTGGGGAAATAAAGTCAATTTCAGTGATTTCGGGTGGATTTTGGTGATTTGGAAGGATTGTCGGGTTGTTTGTGGTAATTAGATTTACTCTTCTACAATCGAACACACCCTCCGAACATACCCCGTCCCATTGCAGAACAATTGGGTAACATAGCAATCACGTGCTACCATAGAAACCAAGATGGTGACCTCCAGTATACAAAATGGACGACGGAAACACGTATCACCCTAACAACACGCGCTGCGCATGCGCACTAACACCACGCGTCACTATGGAGATGACGTCACAAGATGGCCGCTCACGCGGGTTACCGTGACAACACAACATGGCGCCACTACGTCACGTGACATGACGTCACTTCCGAGATCCCCCGATGAGATCCCCCAGAATGGGAGTGAAACATACGAGACATACTACTGATAGCACAATGACAAACGACTTTTTTATCGGGCAGTAAACAGGGGAGACAAAAATCGAAAATATAGCCCGAAAGAAAGTATATATTTATTGTTGCGATTGAGTAAATGCATCGGATCCATTGCTTCAAGTTCAAAGAAATTAGAACTGGCCAAGTCGACCATATCACTACGATAGTCGGTTTTGATTGGTGGTTATAGCTGACATATATCATACCCGCCAACATCTCAGGTTGGGGAAGGTTGACAATATTCTCACATCCTCTCGCAACGTCCTGTCGAAGTAACCTGCTTGTTCGATAACAATAAGAAATAAAAGGCCTGTGGTGCATGGCTGGGAGCACTGAACCGGTTAACCGAGCGCGATCGGTTCACGTTTTGAAAACATTAACCGGCTATGTTCGACTGAGAAGGTTAACCCTTTACCCAACGAATCGGCCGCAGTTGAAAAAATATTATTTTTCAAGACATTTCAGCAAAACTATATCACGTGACCCCTCGTTGGAATGAGCTCGTTCCAACCAGGGGTCACATGATATGGTTTTGTTGAAATGTTTTGAAAAATTTCAAAAAATGGTATTTAAAATAATAAATTTTGACATCGTCTGCTTTGTCAAAGGGTTAATTTAATAAAATCTGTAATCACACTTCAATCATACGTTGTGGAAGAACAAAACAAACAACAAATAAAAAATGTGCATATTACCCGATGACAATGTTGCCCATATGGCGCCTTGATGCACTCAAGATATAATTATGATCTATGTGCTGTATTTACCCACACCCATATCAGTACCCTCCTCGTATTCCCACAGTAGGGAGAAACTGCTAAGCGTGTGGTATCTCAAAGAATTTGATGGAATCAATGGGAGTAGTTGTTGGCTGAAATACCTCAACACAGAAAACGAAGAACATTTTTTGGTACAATGCTTAAAAATACTGGTTGTTTTATTCTCATAATGTGTTTATCAAGAACCAAATCTGTATTCCATCCGTTTTTGACTGCACAAAGTTTTCGCACAGGACATCAGAAACCCATGAAGCAATGACAGAATAGTAGGTTAAAACCATAAAAACGAAGATAAATAAAACGTTTTTATAGAATGTTTAACCCTTTACCTAACATGGAAAGCAGACGACACTTGCAAACAAAATTCTTGAATAACTAATATTTTTCAATTTTTGTCTCAAAAACATAGGTTATGACCCTCGTTGGAACGAGCTCGGCGAGCTCGTTCCAACGAGGGGTCATAATCTATGTTTTTGAGACAAAAAATGAAAAAATAATGAAAATTAATTGGCGATTTTTGAGAAAGGCGCTGAACGGTTTTGGCTGTTACGTTGGGTAAAGGGTTAAAGCACCAGTAGTTTCAGATTGATGGAATGGACACTTTCACGATAGGTTGTTGTTCGAAAAAATGGGGGTCTATTTTGTCCTTAGCACAGGGGGCGAATAAAGTGTCCATTCTTTAGATATCGGTATCAGTAATGTCAAATCGATGTTAATTAATTCGCTTCGCAAGATTTCAAATAACTTCTTGTTTATCGTAATTAAAGTGCTTTCCATTTCCTATCATTTTAGAAATTCACTTCAGATTGACTGAAGTGGAACTTACTGATATTGGAGGCAGTGAAATGCTTTTGTGATATCGTATGTTTGAGTTCTACAGATTAGAGCGATGGAGAAAAGGGCTTTATCTGTGGTACAAGTATTAATTGATAAATATCGCAGTGTTTTTCAAAGTAGTGATCAGACGTAGTCATAGAACTGTGCAGTTGCATGTTCAGAATATGACCAGAAATATGTGGCCTCGTTGAGACGCGGAAATAGATCCTCAATCTCTCAAGCCACCAGTAAAATTCTTAAGAATCTGACGTTGTAATTGCTTATTGCTTGAAACCGATTTATCCCTAGAGCAGTTACATCGCCTACTTTTAGATTTCAATCAGACGAAATATTTTATTTGGTGGAAAAAGCGAACCTGAAAGGTTCACTTTTTCGATCAACTGAAAGATTCCATTGAATTGGCTCAAAAAATACAACAAATCGCCAGAATCAACGCAAAAAATGTTTCTCAATCGAAAATTGATTTAATCGAATATTTGTTGACTTACCGTTTGACATGTTTGTTAACTGAATGTTCTGAATGGAGACTCACCACAGTGTTAGTTTTTTGATTACGTGGAGATTGCAGAGAACTCCTATTCACATTTTAATACTCTCACATCTCGGAAATATGGCCCTTCAGTGAAGTGATCTCGTCGAGACTACAACGGGGTGAAGGATTCTAAACCCATGTAAAACGTTTTTTAGGTAGCGTCAGTGCGCTCGAGTTAGGTAAATGGTTAAATATAAACTCCAAATATTCAGTGAGTTAATCCTCGCAATCCGAAATCTTTTTATTATGTCTGCTGACATATATATTCTGCGTGTGGTGTATCTTGCACATATCTCAATATGTGTGTTTGCAACATTACCCGATACAATTATCTTATACACAGTATACAGATGTACCATATTCATTGTATTTAATTGTGCATATTGCAAAATAAAGATTCATTCATTCATTCATTCATTCATTCATTCATTCATTCATTCATTCATTCATTCATTCATTCTCCATTCATTCATTCATTCATTCATTCATTCATTCATTCATTCATTCATTCATTCATTCATTCATTCATTCATTCATTCATTTCATTCATTCATTCATTCATTCATTCATTCATTCATTCATTCATTACGCCACGCAGTTCCTCTAATCGTGTTAATATCTTGACAGACAGACAGACAGACAGACAGACAGACAGACAGACAGACAGACAGACAGACAGACAGACAGACAGACAGACAGACAGACATTCAACGGTAAAGTCAATTACAAAAATGTAACGTTGAACTATAAAGAATTCACAGCATTGATGCTTTCAGGGTAACTTAAATACTTATTAATTTTAATATCTGTAACTGGAGCATGGCAGAATATCTATATTTCTCTGAGCATAGGGACATCACATTACCTCAGCATGATCAGAACGCAAGCTTCAGGAAATGAAACTTAACAAATAACCCCTAACAGCGTCTGATTCCTTACAGAATTAGGTGGGTGGCCTGAGATGTCCATGTCTTACATGCCCATTTGATCGTATGAACGACTATTCGTGAAAAAGTTATCAGTGATGCACGCTCAGGGAATTAATCACTGACTCGGCGACATCACTAGTAGATATGTCGGATGTGTCGTAAAATGAGGGTACCAGAATAAAAACCTATGTTTTCCTTGTTTGTGTTTTATATTCAGTCAAACGCAAATAATATTTTGTTTATAAAACTTTGTTCTGTTACAAATTATCAGAGAGTGCCTGTGGGCATTCTCCAATAATTTGTAATAAAACAGCTTTTGAATAACAAATTCCGACCGCCAAAGATAATCTTGCCCTCAGCCAGTTAATACCTCTACTTCTGCTTATGTCACAAACACAGGCAAATGGTTTACAGTGGCCGATTCCGCCAGTCTGAGGACCAGTATCACCAATTTGAAGTACCAGTGTGATGCGTGTTAATTAAATAAGAAATTTCTCTTACGGACTCGTGGATAGTTGGCCAAAGTCGAGGTGTCCTCTTCAGTACACTATCTCAGAAACCCACATGATGGTAATAACCTCTATAGATTCATTATGTTGGTATTTACAATAAAAGTATTGACAGATGAAGAGGAAAGCAGCACACATAAAAACACTCAGCATTCCAAACATAGAGCTCTACCTCGGATAGAAGTCTGTTTTCAATAGTCGTCGGGGCAAAACCAGTCTTGCAATTAAATTAACCCTTTTTTCCGACCCAGGATCGTGACACCCCTGAAGATGGATGCTCTGAGAGTTTGTATGGTAGACCAATCAATATTGTTAACGTGCAGCCCAAAGGCTGAGCGTTGAAAATATTAATTGATCTACCCCCAATTTACGAATATGGGCTCTTCCGATTGATACCATTGAACTGTCATGGAGTATACAATCAGAGTTCAAAGGTTTAAAGACACGGCCTCTGTTAGAGGAAATACGGTACAGGAGACATTTTGAAGCCCCAAAACATTTTCACCAAGTGTGGCATGTCGTCTGTAATTTCATACGTTGACGTCCCGTACAAATCGCATAATTCAGGAGTTTTAGGGCTCCCCACTCCGCCACTTAATAAAGGAGGAAATGCCATGAAATCTCCGAATGAAAAGAGCGATCTAATGAATGAATGAAAATGAATGACCACGCTCCACTTGTGGTACGTACGCGACAATGCTGCACATTACTTATTTCAGTCGGAAATTTTATTTTCGCCTTCCACTGCCGGAAAAAGCTATCTATACTATAAGATCCAGGGGCGAATACTATAAAATCTTTAAATTGTATTTTCGAGAATTGCATTTTCTAGTTAGGACTTTAAATAAGTTGAAATGAACTTTTAGCATTGCCAAAGATGTGGCAATTTGCCAGCTAATGATTCATTTTAGTCAGTTATATTAGTAATACCATTCTAGTAAATGCAATTGTGAACGTTTTATAGTATTGTACCTTGATAGCACTTTGGGTGAGTGGTGACTGATGTTCAAGATAAGGTCGCGGTCGCTGGAACTTAAGGGAAAAACAGAGAAAGACAATAAAAAGGAGTGCCAAATGTGTAACTCAGGAATAGTGGAGACCCTGGAACACTTTCTATTAGAATGTACAAAATAGAAGTCTTATAAAATACTATTCACCGAGAGTATGATGGGAAAGTGGGATAGGAGAATGAAAGACATGTGATTAGTTGGTGACACAATGGGGAGGGTTAGTCTGCATTTCGACGAGATTTCGAAGAATTTGGTACGGGATGTCATCAAGCAGTTCTCAGTGTTTTGGAACGAGAGAAGAGAAGTGGGTATAAGAAGGAATTTGGGAGCAGAGGGCTCTCTCAAAGCCTTCTGACCTAAGAACCGCGACAAATCAGCGGCCGGCCAAAATGATATTATTAGTACTGAACTATGCACACCAGGACGTTCTCGATACTCACATAATTATTCTGGTGTTTCTGGAAATGTTTCTATATTCATTACATTGAACTTATTCGTCCAAATGTCTTGGAATTGCCCTTTATGGACGCCTGTTTATCAGCATACAACAAACGTTAACCATTTACCTGACATGAAAAGCAGACGACACTTGCAAAGAAATTCTTGAATAACTAATTTTCTCAAAAATCGCCAATTAATTTTCATTATTTTTTCATTTTTTGTCTCAAAAACATAGGTTATGACTCCTCGTTGGAACGAGTTTGACGAGCTCGTTCCAACGAGGTGTCATAACCTATGGTTTTGATACAAAAATGAAAAAAATAATGAAAATTAATTGGCAAGTTTTGAGAATAGCGCTGGCGGTTTTTGCCGTTACTTTGGATAAAGGGTTAACAAGAGATGAAAAAAAAACTGAATGTCGTTTGATTATTTCACTCACGGTCGTGTTCTTCGGTGTTACCGTTCCATAACAATTTCAAACTTTGTTTATTCGCATTTCACAAGGGGAAATAGAAATTCAAAAGCAAACTCTTTACCCGGTACATGTGTGTGCATCAAGAAAAACAAAACGAAAATAACACTTTAGCTTAGGTGTCCGTATTTCGGTGTTGGACAAGTGAGATTCTAAAGTGTTGCTGGGAGGAAAGCGGACAAAGAACTTCGAAGATGGATCATTAGCTATGTTTTGGAAACAATAAATTAAACATTTGAGCTTTCGTAAATGGTTAAGAAAAAATCATTTATCTTTCATAGAGATGCCAAAAGATAACATTTGTCTTGTCTTTCATTAGTTAACCCTTTACCCAACGTAACAGCCAAAACCGGCCAGCGCTATTCTCAAAAATCACCAATTAATTTTCATTATTTTTTTCATTTTTTGTCTCAAAAACATAGGTTATGACCCCTCGTTGGAACGAGCTCGTCGAGCTCGTTCCAACGAGGGATCATAACCTATGTTTTGTGTTGTATGTATGTTACTGCACTGGACTTCATTTCGAAATTTTAATTTTTATGTGACATTTCCATACCCTTTTCTCAACGCAGACGATAACAAAATTTATTATTTTAAATGTCATTTTTTTAAATTTTCGTTCCAACGAGGGGTCACATGATATGGTTTTGTTGAAATGTTTTGAAAAATAATATTTTTTCAACTACTGAATTTTCCGCTACGCAGGCGGATGAGGGCGATTCGTTGGGTAAACGGTTATATTTACTGACCGTTTCGAGAAATTAGGGAGCGCTGTTTTTCAGTGGTTACTGCACTAGACTTCAAACCGAAAGGTATAGGGTTCGATCCTCACCAGGAGTAGCTGCGTTGTGTCCTTGGGCAATGCGCTTAATCCAGACTGCCCGCGTGGGGCAAGGTGGCGCTGCGCACAAAGGTCTACTGCACGTCTATGGTGCACTTATCTTCAACCAATGCTAACCCTGCTTGTGCGGAATTAGTACGTTGGGGAGTACGGCAGTTGCTCGAATAATAATAATAATAATAATAATAATAATAATAATAATAATATTCAGGAAATTAAGGGTAGCTAACTTACCTATTAATCTCTTTCATTGACGACAATTGTCATCCATGGCATTTTACCTTGAAGTACCTGCAGCTGGTTGCCAATATTTTTAGCAATATTCTTTTAAGAGTGTTCGATAAATGTTCATTGGGATTATTATGACAAGGTCGGTATAGTGTACCACTTTAAATGATCTTCTGCCAAATGTCGTGACATCAAATTCCGAATTGACGTTAATTTACTTTCAGCACGCAATATCCTACTTATATAACTTCTGTGTTTATCGTAAGTGGTTGACTTTTATTTCCATGCTCTTTGTGTTTTTGAGATACAAAGCAAAACATCTTCAACGTCGGAGACAATAAACTACATTAAAAGGATTACGCAAATATTATTCAATGGTGGAAAATGATCAACTTACGAAACTATTGGGTGAATGCGTGCAATTATTTCATTACGTCTTAGTCAGCGAGATGAATTCTAACGCTATGTGGCATAGCCATGGTATATATGCGTATGTGGTGGGAATGCAGGGGAGTCATCCTCCCTTCCCCAAAATCCCCACAGCCCCTAAAAATGCTGAATTCTACGATCTGCATGGGACGTCAACTAATTAAATTATAGTCGATAACATTCCACGATAATTAACCTTCTTTTGAGGCCGAAAATGTCCTTCTATAGCATCGTTTGGATCTTAATTTTCAAAACTGTCTCCTCAGAGGCAGTTTTTGAAATATATCGCTCATCCCAGCCACACAACTGGAAGAGCGATACCCCTTCACACCTTTCCCCAACTCTTGATTTCGATCTTCGGTATATGCATGTATCATAAAATTGTTTGTACCTCGCCTCACCAGATCTCTGTGCTTTCCCCTTCAATATAGATACTGGCTACCCGATACATATGGAACACACGTGGATGCATAACCAGATATCACAGTTAAACTGTTTGTAGTATTGGACGAGACTTTCCACAATCAAAGTCACAATGTGTTGGACAGTTTTCCTGAAAAAGGTAAACTTGATTACCCTCACAAAAAATGAAAACACCCTTCCCCGAAAGAAAGAAGAAAAACACTGAAAACGAAATCTGTCGGACCTTTTAACTTCCTAATTAAGAACAAGCGGAACTTATCACAGAAACTAAATACTATTTTTCCCCCAAAATACTGTCTCAGCACATTATATCATCACGTTCGAGCGGAGGTAAGGAAGTAAAGTATCTTTTTGGGGGACAGAAAGCAAGCGACACGCATCAAATATGACATAACCATTCCTCGATCATTTTATTTACATGCGGTCACGCAGTGCACATGGATGACAGCAAGTCTCCAACTCGGGTCTCCGGTTCCATCCACCGCACGCCACACTTGTTGAATTCTATCTTATTACAGTGCAGGGGCCAATACAATAAAACTTTTACAATTGCATTTCTAGAATTGTATTTTCTAGTTATGACTTTAAATGGATTGAAATAAACCATTAGCATTTTCAAAGATGTTGCGATTTGCAAGCTGACAAATTGCCATATCTTTTACAATGCTAATGATTCATTTTAGTCAGTTATTTAATAGTAGAAAATACAATTCTAGAAAATACAGCTGTAAAATGTTTAAAGTATTGAATCCAGTTCTTTATTTCATCAGGCAGTAGAAAGACCGAGTAGGGGTACTGATACTTAACATGTTCAAAGACCTCCACAAAAGAATAACATGCCACAGGTGGATGCCAGTTTGTTGATATGTGAGTTCGATCAGGGGACTATACTATAAACTTTTACAATTGTATTTTCTAGAATTGTATTTTCTAGCTATGACTTCAAATGCGTTGAAATGACCCATTAGCATTTTCAACCGACAAATTGCCATATCGTTTAAAATGCTAATGATTCATTTTAGTCAGTTAAATTACATGTTGGTACAAAATACAATTTTAGAAAATACAATTGTAAAAGCTTTATAGTATTGGCTCCAGCTCTTTGTTTCATCAGTCAATAGCAAGGCTGAGTACCAGTTCTGATAACAGGCATGTTCAAAGACCGCGACAAAGGAATAAAATACTACAGGCGAATGCCAACTTTTTGATATGTGAGTTCGACTAGCCCAAGAAATTAGCCACGGCAATCGGAAATGTGGGACAAAACGCAGCGATCTGCCACGGTTTTTACAATGACATTTCCGATATATTTGTCTAATTACTATCACAGTAGACTCATTGTCTGTCTAGCTTGTCACGAAGCGTAAGTATGGGTACACAAGAACCGTCTGGGAAATTCATGATGTGATCGGGCAAACATAAGTCATCCGTCCCAATATCCGAAGATAGTTACCTGTTCGAGGCGGAGTCTTTCATCTCAAGCGGATGCCACAACCGATCTCTTAGGTTCCACTCTGCAGTTTCGCACTATTGCATAGGGGTAAAATTCTAAACACAGGGCATATGTTGAAACAAATGCCATGTAAATTGGAGATATATTCTTTGTATCAGAAATATGAATACATTAGGCTAATTGTTGGACACGGGAATTTGAAGTTTCTGTCAAAGAGTTTGAGACTGATGCATAGGGGTAATTTTCCAGAGGCATTATGGGAAACAGTGGCTTCGAAAAATAAAATTAAGTATTTTTTAAAATGTCATTTTTACACGGAGTTGTTACCAGGCATGTAACTAAAAGTGAGAGGGAAACATATATTTTTTTCACATTTTAGAAACAGGAGGTTATATGCTCCACGGTTAGGTAAGTGGGGTATTGGGAAAATTCTGCTTTGAGGCTGCCGGGTGGCTGAAAATGATTAGTATCGGCATTTTTTCATGTAATTCTGCAGATTGAAGCCTTGCATTTGACAATAAATTATTTCACCCGTATTCATTTTTATTTCTACTTAGTCAGATAGTGTTATATATACTACTCAAAGTTTGCTAAACACCAGATATTTGACACATCATTGTGAAATTTGCTTGAGACATATGTGCGATATTTTTGGTGGATATGATTGAGGAATGTATTGAGATGGTCCCCAATGTTTACATTAGCTCTCTTGACAGGTAGACTTTTCGTGACAGTCATGGAAAGCATGTATCCCTTGATTTTCATGATGTTTTCGTGTACTGTCTACATGTACATGACAGGTGTAGGGTATTCAGTCTTCATTTCAACACAAACCCTTATGATTTAATGATTGAATATGGCAAATGCTAATGTAAGAAGACATTTGTCTGAAGCAGAAATGTGGCGGGGTTTAGGGATGGTGGAGCAAGGGGCTACCCATCGTCAGGTTGGTGAAGCCCTTCGTGTGAACCATACGATGATCACCAGAGTCTGGGCTAGATTTCAGCAGTATGGCACACCAGTAAGATGGCATGGTGGTGGCAGAGACAGGGCAACATCTGCAGCTGAAGACCTGTTTTTGATCATTCAGTCCCGTAGGAACCGCTTTGCCACAGCAACCCAGCTTCGCAGTGACTTTCTGATAAAGGTAAACTTGATTACCCTCACAAAGAATGAAAACCGCCCTACCCCAAAAGAAAGAAGAAAAAAACTGAAGACGAAATCTGTCGGACTTTTTAACTTCCTAATTAAGAACAAGCGGAACTTATCAGTCACTAAATATTATGAATACCACCAAAATACTATCTCAGCGCATTATACCATCACGTCCGAGCGGAGGAAGGGAAGTAAAGTATCTTTCTTGGGGACAGATAGCAAGCGACTCGCATCAAATGTGACATAACCATTCCTCAATCATTTTATTTACATGCGTTCACGCAGTGTGCATGGATAACTGAAAATCTCCAACTCGGGTCGCTGATTCCATCCACCGCACCCCACACTTGTTGAATTCTATCTTATTACAGAGCAAGGGCCAATACTATAAAACTTTTACAGTTGTATTTCTAGAATTGTATTTTCTAGTTATGGCTTTAAATGGATTGAAATAAACCATTAGCATTTTCAAAGATGTTGCAATTTGCAAGCTGACAAATTGCCATATCTTTTACAATGCTAATGATTCATTTTAGTCAGTTATATTAATAGTAGAAAATACATTTCTAGAAAATACAATTGTAAAAGGTTTAAAGTATTGACTCCAGTTCTTTGTTTCATCAGGCAGTAGTAAGGCAGAGTACCAGTTCCGATAATTGACATGTTCAAAGACCTCCACAAAAGAATGAAATGTCACAGGTGGATGCCAGTTTGTTGATATGTGAGTTCGACTAGAGGCCTATACTACAAAACTTTTACAATTGTATTTTCTAGAATTGTTTTTTCTGGCTATGACTTCAAATGCGTTGAAATGACCCATTAGCATTTTCAACCGACAAATTGCCATATCGTTTAAAATGCTAATGATTCATTTTAGTCAGTTAAATTACATGTTGGTACAAAATACAATTTTAGAAAATACAATTGTAAAAGCTTTATAGTATTGGCTCCAGCTCTTTGTTTCATCAGGCAACAGTAAGGCTGAGTACCAGTTCTGATAACAGACATGTTCAAAGACCGCGACAAAGGAATAAAATACCACAGGTGTATGCCAACTTTTTGATATGTGAGTTCGACCAGCCTAAGAAATTTGTCACGGCAATCGGAAATGTCGTGGTAGAAAACGCAGCGATCTGCCACGATTTTTACCATGACATTTCCGATATACTTCGCGAATTACTATCGCAGTTGACTCATTGTCTGTCTATTTCGTCAAGCAGCGAAAGTATGGGTACACAAGAACCGTCTGGCAAATGCATGATGTGACCGGGCAAACGTAAGTCATCCGTCCCAATATCCGAAGATTGTTAAATTCTGCTTTGAGCCTGCTGGGTGGCTGAAAATGACTAGTATCGGCATTTTTTCATGCAATTCTGCAGGTTGAAGACTTACATTTGACAATAAATGATTTCACCCGTATCCATGTTTATTTCTACTTTGTCAGATAGTGTTATATGTTTTTAGTGGATTTGGAATATGTAATACATGTTATGGGTTAAATAACTAAGTTAAAGAATATTCGCATTTGGAGAGAACGTTTCGCATATCATTTTTGGGAATGCCTGGAAACCTGTGGAGCGGAACCTTACTACTGGGTTGCTGGGACGTCAGCGGAAAACGTCGAAACCCAATTTGACCCCCTCAAGATGGCCTCAAGTCAATCAACGCGATAACTCTTCACATCTGTGTCGTTTGATACGTAGTCACAGCGTAACAGCTTTCACTTCATGGTGTGAGCGCAGCAAAAAATCTATTTACGCGGTATCAACTTTCTAATCTCAACAGGGCTGGGAAGAGGAAATTCGGGCCACCAGGGTAAATCCTGTGACGGTCCCCCTTTTGAAAGTGTCGGGATACCCTGATACAGATGCTTCAGAAGGCACGAGCGATGGTAGGGGCGGGGTTCTATCAGTTATTAAATGGAGACTTCTGGTGGCTTTCGGGAAGAAAATCACGTTGATTTTTGGCCGTCAAAATGACGTTTTTTAGCAGCATGTTTCAAATTTGCAAGTTCATCAGTGAGTATCCAGTGACCTAGAGGTTTCGCTTTTGACTGCACAATTCTTGAAGTGAAAACCTTATTACGTCAAGTTGATTTAATAAATTTATTACTTCAAGAATCATGCAGTCCAAAATTAAAACCGGGGGTTAGGTGCAGAGTCCATTCGGGATACAACCCCTATCCAAATGTTGGCACAGGAGTCAGAACTTTTTGGCGTGGGGCAGGCCTAACCCAAGAATCCTGGATCTTGGGTCAAGCCTGGGCCCCCCAAAGTTCCGGGCCACAGGGTTACTACACCAGGCCCAACACCCTCTCCCCAGCCCTGCATCTCAGAGCTTGTTTTTTGTCAATGATGACTAAAATATGTTGGAAATATTTAGTGTGTATTCCCGAGAAAAATGTGCAGATCAAGTTATTTTTTCAAGGTAGATTCTTTAAAAAGTGATCATTGATTGTGAGGCGTCGGGAAATGGAAAACTTCGAGAATTTTGTAGTTTTTGATCATTGTTTATGTATTGCAACCACTGGCCCCCGTCCCCCGAGAGTGAACTTGCTAATGCTATCCATACAGCGGGCTAGAATATCACAATTTATCCTCTTTCTGATTGGGCCTGAGACCTTGAGTCAGATTGAGGTTCACAGAGGGTAAATTTAGTAATGTGGAAATAAGCAGATAGTCATCTGCAGAATGAGGCCCCCAGAGAGTAAATTTTGTGATGCTAACCTGCATAGCAGGGTAGCATTACTAAATTTACTCTCTGGGGGCTTCATTCTGCAGATAGCAGGGTAGCATTACTAAATTTACTCTCCGGGGACCTCATTAGCAGGGTAGCATTACTACATTTACTCTCTGGGGCTTGCCGGTGAGGCACTTTTCCATATGTGACCAATGATCGTCCCAGCAATCCACTTCTACAGAGATCAATGGACGCCACCGACGAAGTTATTCTTACTTTCGGGCTCCCTGTGCTGCGAAGATAGCTTTGGATTTTTTCTGACAGGTTTCTTTACTTTGTGCTCTTGGGTTAGAGACATTTCTTGTGAGCAAAGCTGGTACTAGGAAGAAAATGTATAAACAATTAGAACCACAGTTATAGTATTTAAACCGTGTTCTTAGAATTATTTATTTATTTATTGATGTTTAAGGTCACATATTTATGCACAATGGCTAATCATGACCGTGACAGTTTTACGGGTGGAGGAAGCCGGAGTACCCTGAGAGAACCACCGAGCAACGACGAGCAGCTGCCAGCTCCCCAACATCGTAACTCCGCACTGCAGCACAGGCAGAGTTAGATTGGTTGAAGACATGCGTACCATCGACGTCCAGTACGCCTTAGTACACGGCGTCATCGTGCCCCCGCGATGTGTTCTTAGAAAGACCGGTCAATAAAAAGGCCTACTCAAAGAGTATGTGGGGAAAGCGGTGGAACCAGGGGGCACAGGAGACACGTGCTCATCCACTTTTTTCCAGAGACATTTTACGCGGTTACACAATGAGTTTAAATAGACGCATGTAAACGTTTTTAATATAAATAGATTCATGTAATATATGGTTTTCAAATCTAAACAAATTTAGTTGCATGGGGGGGGGGGGGGGGGTGGGGGGGGGGCACTAAAAATTTGCAAGACGTGACGTCCTATTTTTTATTTGGCTCCTTTTTACACCCACCCACCCACTACGAGCAAATTTTCTACTACCGTTCTCAGACACCCACCCCCACTCTCCCATTAAAATCCAAAATAAACTTATAAACTTAGTAGGCACAGCTGTCTTTAGGGGGTTTTCATAATGTCCTTAACCCTTTACCTACCCAACGTAACGGCCAAAACCGGCCAGCGCTATTCTCAAAAATCACCAATTAATTTTTACTATTTTTTCATTTTTTGTCTCAAAAACATAGGTTATGACCCCTCATTAGAACGAGCTCGGTGAGCTCGTTCCGATGAGGGACCATAACCTATGTTTTTGAGACAAAAAATGAAACAAATTAGTTATTCAATCATTTTTTGGCAAGTGTCTGTCTGCTTTTCATGTTAGGTAAAGGGTTAAACTGATACCACCAATTTAAACCTCTGTGGGCTGCTGTGGGCCCCAATCTACAAAGGAAAAGCTGTTCATTATCAGGCTTGGCCAGAGCAGGTGTACATACACGGGAACAAATTTTCATTTGAATTGTTCGAAAAATATTGTCTGCACATTTTCTACATTTCGAACAAGACATCCACCCCAACCCTACTAACATGTGACATTTTCCCAATTTAAGCCCAATATTCTCACATATAAAGCCTCCTGATGTTGTATTTATGCCAAGAGTGTGATGTACAACATCATCTTTAAGGTTTGAAACACAAATGATGGTATATATTAGCTGATATATTGATATATTTTTAAAAAATTCAAAAAATTGCACAGGTTGGAAATGCACATTTTTGGCGCACTCAAGAGACCCACCCACCCCCACGTCACGTCTTGCACATTTTTGGTGGCTTCCCCCTGGCATTTGGGCAAAAACCCCCATCTTTGGTCGCTTCGGCCCGTTTCTTTTACTTAAACCATCTTTGGTACCATGACTGAAGAAGAGGAAACAGACCGAACAGTGACCACACTGCGACATGCTCATCTAAACATGAGATAGCCCGTAATTGTACATTTTCAAATACCGACTGTAACATTGAGCCGAACCACGGTGGTTTTGGACACTGGTGCCTCTCCACTTTCATTTGGCTTCCGTCACCTCTGAATTATGTGGTGAATTGATGAGTATTTGCAGCATCATTCTCTTTCGATACGACAGAATTAATACATTTCAAGAATTTATGTTTTCTTGTTCACCCTTTCAGTATTATTTATGTGTGTTCAGCAGTAATATTGGACATGTGTTTGGTTCAATTTCTGAAAAACCGGAAATTACTATAACCACTCGTGATATAATATGGAGAAGGCAAAACATTAGATACTGGAATATATGTTTATCATTTGAATTAATTATGTAGGTTTAGAGCTGGAACACACAACCCCGTGAATCAAGTTCACGTCACTAACATTTTTTTCTGTTATTAACACAACAGCTGTTCGACCTGTCTGGCATTTATTTTGATGAATCAATTCAATTACGTTAGCACACAGCTAAAAACACCGACAATAATTTAATGGTATTTATATCATATCCAACCATATATTATTGGTCAGATGTATAACGTCCATGTAAAGTTAAGTGTGATTAAAGTTAACCACTACATCTCTATACAACTGGATTGCTGGAACGAAAGCGAAAAACTCTATCTGCCCCTCCCCCCCCCCCCAACCCCGAACAACATGGCGACAATTTAATCAATACGCGTGACTCCTCTCAACGGTATCGTTTGAAGACGTGAAGGCGATTTCTAAATAATGTGGATACAGACGGAGGCGGGCGCTGGAGTGGAGGGGGGGGGGGGGCACCCCCTTTGGCCTGAAAATGGATTTACTTTTATTTATTAGATATGATTTTCACTGAAGTTCCTTTATTGATGTTATGAGAAAGATGGGTATAGCAGTCTCAAATGATTCAGTTTGATAAAAAAAAAAGTTTAGGTAGAAACATCATTAATGGTGGAGAGGGCTAATATCAATATCGTCGTCCGACAAGTTAATGACCAACAAAAGGAGTTATGTTTGTTTGACACATAGCCACTGAGTGCTGTTGCTATTTGAAAATGGTCCATTTTATCTCAAATGTATCCAAAATATTGATGTCTGGCAGTCTGCAGAGGGTTAACAAGTGCTAACAGGAACTAACAGGAATATTTTTCCATGCAACTTGTAATGTCACACCAAGAACTGCGAATGGCCATTTTTTCTTAAAAATCTACAAGTTGTTTCCAGAGAAATCCAGGGAAAACATGAATTTTAAGCTTTTGATGGGTATCATTGTTTATCCAGCCCAAAATGGGTTAAGGATTGTTATTTGAATACCCTTATTACTTATAAAAATAATTCTCAGTGAATTCCACTTCCACTTATGTTGATGTCTTCTCTGAACTTTGGGTGCTGTGGGTATGCAAACACAGCCCATTTTATCAAACTTTTGATGTTTGAGAGCCTGCATAGTGTTAACAAATGAGTACTGGAATATTTTGTACTTGCAGCTTGTAATGTCACACTAAGATTTCCGAATGGCCATTTTTTCTTGAAAATCTACGAAATGTTTTTAGAGAAATCCTCGGATAACATGAATTTTTAACCCTTTGAGGGGTATCGCTCTGTAACCAGTCCAAAACGGGTTAATGCTTGGTTTTATGAATACTTTCATTCTTTACAAAAAATGATCCTCGGTGAATTGCACTTCCAATAAAGGAGGTTATGTTTATCTTGCAGGTACACATTGGGTGCTATGGGTGCCCAAGAACAGCCCATTTTCTCTATGCTTGGCAGCCTGTGGAGGATTAACAAATGCTTACCGGAGTATTTTGTCCATGCAACTTGTAATGTCACTCCAAGAACTTCGAATGGTCAATTTTTCTTGCAAACTTACTAGATGTTTTTGGAAAAATCCCCAGAAAACGGGAATTTTAAGCTCTTAAGGGGTATCTCTCCTTAACCTCCTTAACCAGTCGAAAATGGGTTAAGACCTCGACTTTTGAATACCCTTACTACTTACAAAAAAATTTCCCTATCAGTTTTGCGTCAAGAAGTTATGTTTCTCTGTGGAATTCCCATTGGGTGCTGTTGGTGTCCAAAAACAGACTATTTTTCAAAACTTTTACATTTAGCAGCCTGTGGAGGGTTAACAAATGCTTTCTGGAATATTTTATCTATGTAACTGGTAATGTGACACCAAGACCTATCAATGGCCATTTGCTCTTGAAAACCTACAAGACGTTTGTAAAGAAATCCAAGGAAAACATGATTTTATTGAGCTTTTGATGGGTATTGCCGTTTAAACCCTTTACCCAACGAAACGCACGCATCCGCCCGCGTAATATGCAAATTCAGCAGTTGAAAAAATATTATTTTTTCAAAAAATTTCAACAAAACCATATCATGTGACCCCTCGTTGGAACGAGCTCGTCGAGCTCGTTCCAACGAGGGGTCACATGATATGGTTTTATTGAAATTTTTTGAAAGATTTAAAAAAATGATATTTAAAATAATAAATTTTGATATGGTCTGCGTTGGGTAAAGGGTTAACAAGCCCACAACAGGTTAAAGCTTGGTTTTTTGAATACCCTTATTGTTTGTTTGTAATTCTTTATTAACGTGACATGTGTAATACAATTCAGCATAACAAATGTAAGATTTACAATCAGATGCACCCGGCCCAAGGGACCTATATGTCACCTATTCCCCGAGATATGAAAAAAAAGTGCTGCCCAGTATTCACAGAAAAAAATACTGCGCAGTGAAAAAAGAAGAAAAAACGAAGACAAAACATGTTTCGTAATTTCCTAATTTGTAGAATATATGGATGTCTCAGCGCCCATCCATGGCGCCAACCATGAAACAGGTCAGAGAGTTGCCAGTCTCGCGTAGCCAACAGCAAGGCGAAAATGGCAAATCAAGACCGGCTTCATAATTGTCGTCGGGATGGGCGTAAAAACATTCTTTTTGCTTCACTGCAATCAGGCATTACTCACAAAATTACTTACAAAAATGGTCCTCGGTAAACTCCACTTCCAACAAAGAAGATTATGTTTATCTCTCTGGTACACATTGGGTGCTGTCCAAGCAGCCGATTTTCTCAAAATGTCGATGCTTGACAGAGCTCGTTCCAATGAGGGGTCATAACCTATGTTTTAGAGACAAAAAATGAAAAAATAATGAACATTAATTGACGATTTTTGAGAAATAGCGCTGGCCGGTTTTGGTGTTACGTTAGGTAAAGGGTTAAATAATTTAATTATCGTTAATAATGAAAAGTAATAAACAGAGTAATCGCTTGACTGGACTGGTTACGTGAAATAATTCATTCGAAGCGAGGGACTATATTGTAAAACACTAGTGCGCATTCGCGCACTCGCGTTTGTACAATGTCCCTCACCTCTCATGAATTATTTCACGTAACCAGTCCAGTCAAGCGATTACTCTCTGTGTAACTGTATTTAGCCCCGCGGAATACAACTACACTATTTTTCTGTTACAATTAAAGTTCGCACTGTCTGGACCCACATTGTCTGTCAAAGCTAGCTGTGTCCTCTTGGTACCGTAGACATCTCTGATTTCGGTCTCCGTCGTGGGTCTCCCCGTATGGTTTTGGAGTCAATATTTACGTTCCAGTTCAAGAACTCCCTGCTTCCGTGCGCCATCGTCTGTGTTTTCACACACTTGTTTTACTGCGCTGTAATCTCGGTTCCGTCCTACAAAGTTCATTTTCACGTTCACCAATGCTGCCTTCGTAGGCCGTAGGATTACTGTGGCCTCCATCTACCATGCATATACTAATTCAATATTTACGTATAAAGTTCTCACAGCTTATTATTATCAACATCTGGCAGCTTTCGCCCACCAAACAGTTCTAACTGCGATTTTTCTCTACGACGAGCTCAACCAGGTATGCATAGCTCTTAGCTATTCACAATTTTAACTATCACCCATGAACCCTCCACGGCTAATGGTTGTCCACTCACACGACATTGTGCACCTTTACAGATATCGAGCAGAGCCCAAAACGACCTATTAGCTCCCTAGGGCATGAGAATACTGAAAACCCCCGGTTCATCCCAAGACTATATACAGTTTGAAAGTAATCAATTTTAACAATAAGTGCTCTCTTTGAAATTCGTGATACCCAACTAGATTGGCGTACTTTAAAAAATTGACCCCCTTTAACGTTTCCTGGCTAAGACATGTTCTGACCATTGCGGGCGATAGTTATTGATGCCTGGCGATCCTTGCATTTCTACACACAAGAAAATAATTGCCTCTCTCAATTAAGGGACGATTGGTTTTCAATTGGTGTGCGAAATATAGCTTCAGAAGTTCACGAACACACCGCTTTCCAGATGTCCACATGCATGAACTTGAGTGTTGCTAATGGGCATTATTTTAAAGTACCGGACGATGAGGGGAATTTATGCTTAACCGTCGCCGACTCGTATGACCACTTTTCTTTTGACAAATCTACAGATTGTAGAACTCACATATTTAGTCCTTATAAATATTATTGTTATCTTTTATTTATGGCAAATATAAGAACATATCGAATTTTAGCCCAAGTTATTTACAAATATAAGGACATTTTTACTTGACATCTCTTAACCCTTTGAACACGAGCGGCCGTTTTTTCCGGTTCATGAACAACATACGTCATAATTTCATTAAGAAGAAGCCGGCTAAGTAAATTTTGGGGGTAGACCAATCAATATTTTCAACGTGCAGCCCTAAGGCTGCACGTTGAAAATATTATTGGGTCCACTCCCAAATAATACATATGGGCTCTTCCAATTGCTGTCGGTAAACTCACATGGAAGATACCACTAGGGTTCAAAGGGTTAAGTCCTTGACATCCTCGTCGCATTATTATTAACTTCTAATTTCAAGACACTTTGCGATGCAATAAACAATTCTTCTTGTCCCCTAATCGGCTTTCATAATTATTACTTCTTACTCAAATGTTTTAGTGGGTGAAATGTGCCTTCGCGCGTATTTGAAACAGTTTTTACTTCAGACAGGCATTAGACGACCTTCTCACCCGTCCGATACTTTGAGTTCAACGTTATGTGTGCCCTGTCATAAGATTATACACTTTGAATAACTCATATATATCTCTTCAATAACCCTGTCATTAAATTATCTGTCCGATTCATGAGATTAAACTGAAAATAAAATGTCTAGTCAGGAGTTTGTAGTCTTGTGGGAGAGAATATGTAGGTATTATAGACCGTTCTTGCATTTATTGTTTTGAACGATTTACAGAAGACCTACAAATGTGTACGCCATGCCTTATTTAGTACATACCGAGTTTGTTCTAAGCAATTTATATTACTTAGGACAAGACTGGCGAGTACAACGTCGTTTAACCCTTTACCTAACCTGAAAAGGAGACGACACTTGCAAACAAAATTCTTGAATAACTATTTTTTTGTTTTTTGTCTCAAAAACATAGGTAATGACCCCTCATTGGAACGAGCTCGTCGAGCTCGTTCCAACGAGGGGATATAACCTATGTTTTTGGAGCAAAAAATTTAAAAAATAATGAAAATTATTTGGTGATTTTTATGAATAGCTCTGGCCCATTTTGACGGTTACGTTGGGTAAAGGGTTAAAAAACGGCACGAGAAGTTGTTTGTGTACGTTTGTTTGTAAGGGTGTATTTGTGTTTCGGAAGTATGTGTGTGCGTACACTCTAAAATTAGTTGGATTAAACATCAACATAAATCAAATGGGTTGAGTGATTGTGTTCATATGGGTTCATGTTCACTCAACCCTGTTGATTTGTGTTGATTTTTTAACCCAACTGATTTTAGAGTGTACATGCATGTATGGATGTGTGTTTCAGAGAGGGACCCCGGGCGACAAGGCGTTCTGATTACACATGACACCAAAGTAGCTATTTCTAAAAGGAGATTGTTGTTGAGAACATACACTATAGATAGCCGTAATTGAACGACGTGCATCACTCGTTAATATCTCCCTCTCAAGTGCCGCATAAATCATGTATGATTAGGTTCACATCATTATTGTTCAGCTAATTTGATAAAAGTGTAAACAAGTTCTATTGTGTCGAGAATATAGGATTAATTTACTGTTGGGTTGAGAGGTGCGATCCGGGGGAGGCACAGTCGGCTCTCACGGACTGATGTTTGATTCATCCGAGTGTTACTTGGGTTTGGTCAAGTACTACTTATTTGGCAACCTTACCCATCCTTCCGCGTTTGATTCCGAAGACTCTTTGTTGAAGGTTTCGATGAATTTTGGTATCATAAAGGATATCGACAATAATTCACAAAAAGCCCATTCATTTATTTACATGTATATCAACAAAAGATAAAACAAACACACAGTTATGATGAGAGTCATTAGCTCAAGAATTCATAATTATTTTGGTCTAAATCGTCTCCTCGCAGCTACTGGAGTTTCCGTGGGCGAGGTAGCATACTTCCATCTCGTTCCTGTGACTTTTTCGTTTATAATAACTTCATGGGGTGCCATTTGGTGTCATCTGCTATGTTAAACTAGGTCTCTCATAGCACAAAGTTTCACGCCTCACTCGCTTGGTGTGCATCGCTGTTCAACGGTTTGGTTAATTCTGAGTTCGTTTCCATTTTAACCCATATTAAGGGAGCTCTGTGGCTCAGTGGAAGACTGTTGGACTTCTATGCTAGATGTCCCGAGTTCGACCCCCGTCCGAGAAGACCCGCGTTTTGTCCTTGGGCATGGCACTTTTTCCCGGTTGCCTACATAGGAGCACGATGGCGCCGTGTACTGGGGCGTACTGCACGTCGATGGTGCGCATGTCTTCAACCACTGTAACCCTGCTTGAGCGGAGCTTGAACAGAGTTAGAATGTTGAGGAGCTGACAGTTGCTCATCGATGCTCGGTGGTTCTCTCCGGGTACTCCGGCTTCCTCCACCCGTAAAACTGTCACCGTCACGATTAGCCACTGTGCATAAGTATATGACCTTAAACACCACTAAATAAATCCCACATTAAATATTCACCTTAGAAATACAGCCTCAACCAACAGCTCATTGACAATATCTGGAGCTGCCTTAACTTTCAACATTCCAAGTTAATACTTTTTCCGCTCTAAGCTATTAAAGGATACAAGTGTCCTTTTTGGCCCTTAAAGGCTGTGACAACGACTGTCGTGTATAACCTCCAACGGTCCAAATGTTCCATAACCGTTTATGGGCATTTATTTCCACTCCCCTCGAGGAAACATCCCACAGCTTTTTGACTTCACGAGGGTGAGTGACTATTTGGAGTATTCCCCAATATATACAAATTTAATAGCTGATAAATCAATTTCCAGATGTTCCTTTGTAACCCTATGTACATTTCCACATAAATGAGTTTTTAACGACACGATCTTGGATTTGTCCTAGCTACTAACCGTTTCATAATGTTTTGCTAACGAAAGTATCGAAGAAATTTGTATGTTTCTCATTCAGTGTCCCATGGAAGAAACTGTTTTTTTTATTGTGTAAGGATCCAGGCATCAACACAGCTATCTGTTCGTTCATCGAAAATTCTGTAAATCTGAGAAGGCGAAGAAGTGAAACATAAACAATACCAGAGTATATTGAATGAGCTCATATTATATACATGTATTTCAACAATTTTGTAGCTTTTTGTGCCAACGTTTGTAGAGGAATTTTATTTTAATTTCCTTCTTTGTATTGCTGGTTCTTCATATTTGGTTTTTATAACCATACATATCTGTATAAGGCCGTGTGAAAAATATTGTATTGTATTATATCTTTGAAAAAATCGTCATCTGGCATTTTTACTGTTTAAATATCAGCATTAATAGTGGTATGTGAGACCTTTTTGGGGTTATATATCAAACGTGGCAAAAATCTGTCCAATTCTGAATGTACGTTTACTGATGCGAATCACAGGGACGGATTGATTTTTTAATTACTGCCATGACAATAACTCAAACGTGCAAGAGTTCAATATTTCACGGTTCATTCCCACTAGACCAATTCCCTGTAGACCAACTCCCACGAGGCCAATTCACAAAAGACCAATTCCCCTTAGACCAACTGGTGTGTTCTACTTTAAAAATAATTCTATATCAATAATTTGATATATTTATAAATATTTATAAATATATTTAATGTTATTGATATTCAAGCCTGAAAATACGCAGTCTGTCATTTGCAGAATGAGGTCCACAGAGGGTGAATTTGCTGATGCTATCCCATACAGTGGGCCTGTTTATCCTCTGGGTACCTCTTTCTGATTATGTTTAAGACCTTGATTCAGGTTGAGGTTCACAGAGGGTAAATTTAGTGATGCTACCCTGCTGTGCAGGGTAGCATCACCAAATTCACCCTCTGGGGACCTCATTTTTCAAATGATAGTCTGCTCATTTTCTGGCTTGTTGATATTTTATAGATGTTGGGCATTTTTTTTATAAATAATTGTTTTCCTAATTATCCTTAATCAACCCTTAATCAGAAACACTATGTAGTTGGTCTAAGGGGAATTGGTCTAGTGGGAAGACACCTTTTTCACCAGACATTTGCTCACGTTGCATGTGGACTCAGGTGTAGAATATTGGCTAATAATGTCCACTAAAACATTTTACCAGTCTTATTATCGCCATGTGTTTTTAAGCTGAATGATTCTAAGCTTTAATTGGGAAAAATATTGACATCAAATACTAAGTTCAAATCACAAAATTCTCCACAGCAGCTGTGATATTTTCATCCGACATTTCAAACATTTATTCTGTTAAAATATAAGAAGTTTATGAGTTTTTTTTTTCTTTTGATATTTTGAAGTAATAAAAAAACCCTCAAAGGATTCATTGCTCTGACATATAAATGGCCAAATAGTTGCTTCAGAATACCTTGCCTTGCAAGTATATCATATTGTTCACACACTGCTATCTAACATGGCAGCCAGACGACACTTGCAAATTAATTTAACAAATAACTAAGATATTTCATGTTTTTGTCTCCAAAACATAGCTTATGAGCCCCTCATTGGAAGGAGCTCGTTCTTATGAGTTTTTTTCTTTTGATATTTTGAAGTAATAAAAACCCCTCAAAGGATTCATTGCTCTGACATATAAATGGCCAAATAGTTGCTTCAGAATACCTTGCCTTGCAAGTATATCATATTGTTCACACACTACTATCTAACATGGCAGCCAGACGACACTTGCAAATTAATTTCACAAACAGCTAAGATATTTCATGTTTTTTGTCTCCAAAACATAGCTTATGAGCCCCTCATTGGAAGGAGCTCGTTCTTATGAGTGGTCATAGGTAATATCTTTAAATTGAATGGTGGTTTTGTGAATAACGCTAGCAAGATATTTCGTAGCGTTTGGTAACTGGTTAAATGGGTATCAATGCTCTGGCTAAAAAGGAACTTATACCTATTATTCCTATGTCCAGTCCTCCCTCTCCTTCAGGATAGAATGCAGACAAATACGTTAACCCCCTGCACTCTGATGACGAAACGTCTGATTTGTCATCCATGGTTATCCCCCCTGTGTTGTCAGAAATTCAGCAATTTAGATTTTGGTTGACAGAGCTCCAATTGAGCTCTGTCAACCAAAATCTAAATTGCTGAATTTCTGACAACACAGGGGGGATAACCATGGATGACAGGGAGGTGTGGTGGGGCTTAGAGTGGGGGAGGTGTCGAGTATTCTCGACATCAGAGTGCAGGGGGTTAACCCTTTACCCAACGAATCGCCTGCATCCGCCCGCGTAATATGCAAATTCCAAAGTTGAAAAAATATTATTTTTCAAACAATTTCAACAAAACCATATCATGTGACCCCTCGTTGGAACGAGCTCGTCGAGCTCGTTCCAACGAGGGGTCACATGATAAGGTTTTGTTGAAATTCTTTGAAAAATTAAAAAAAATGATATTTAAAATAATAAATTTTGTTATCGTCTGCGTTGGGTAAAGGGTTAAGACCTGGAGCTAATACTATAACACTTTTACAATTTTATTTTCTAGAATTGTGTTTTCTACCTATTAATATAACTGACTGAATTAATCATTAGTATTTTAAAAGATACGGCAATTTGCCAACTTTGAAAATACTAATGGTTCATTTCAACCCATTTAAAGTTCTAACTATCAAATATAATTCTAGAAAAAAACAATTGTAAAAGTTTTATAGTATTGGTCCCTGGTAAAAGGAACAAGACAACAAGCCTTGAAATCAAACGCGTCAAATCAGAAGATTCGCAATAAATGGTGAGGCCGATGAGACCCTGAACAACAGATAAGTGCGGAAAGAAAACCCGCTTCAACTGTCATTTTGGGGAAGAATATTTGACAGATCCAACATCTCCTGTGCTTTGCAGACACCACTCTCAATGTTAGTATTTAATGGCATTAAAAATGTTGTCATTGAGCAGTAAAACGACCTCTCTGCACCATTCAACCCGTCATCTAAAAGTAATGATCCAAACATGGACACTAAGTCGTGACGTAATTCTTTAGGGAGGTGTAAAAAATGACTTGAAATTATTTGACGAAATGGATTTGTTTTGACAGCAAATATTCTTGCGCTGTTAGGGTTTAGACTGTTCAAAACCAACCTTTGGGTTCTTCTGAAAATTGGTCCATTAGGTAAAACCTTGCTCGTGTTGTTTTTGCTGTTTACAGAATTGGATTCTCATTCTGCAGAATGAGAACACCTTTGGGTTTTAGCGGTAGTCCGCTTTCCTGCTACTTTTATTACTGCAGTAAAAAATTATCGTTGAAGGTATCTTAAAAGTACTGGAGACAAGCTCTCAGCACTTTTACCGTAAAATATAAGGGTAAAAATACCATATTAAACTACTTTTTGTTCGATTGTAGGGCAAAAGTGAGGAACGAATATGGGTTTATGTTCACGAGAAGGCCCTTGATTTTTCATACAAAGTAAACCATTCACATAGAATGGTGACCGAATGGATAAGTGCGCTGGTCCCTCGTGTCAGGGGTCCCGGAATCAATCCTCGGCCGGGGAGAGTTCTCGAGGTGTCCGAACACTCTCCATCAGCATCAGTTGTGGGGTTGATTAGATTAAACATATTTTATTTGTTTATAATCAACAAAAAAGGATTGGATAACAAGTGCCCAGCACTTAGACTATATCCTTTCCTTGAAATACGTTTACAATTACAAATTATGACATGTTTCCAAGTAGTTACATGAATTTATATGTAATGGCGAAATAAAACGTATGTATATATTTAAACAATTTTGTGTATGTACAAAGTTAGAGAAGAAAGTTGATGGGTACTCAACTTTGCAAGAGACAGAAGAGAGAAGTGTGTGGGGGGGGGGGGGGGGATGAAATGCCACACTACAACACTGCTGACTTGGATCAACAAGCCTATGGGCCACATCTCGGCAATACCGCGACTCCGACGGAGTCCACACCACTACTATAGCCAGGGCAGACAGGACAAACAAGAGAACGTAAGTGAGTCAGTGTGAGGTAAACAAATATGACCACTGACTTTAAAGATCAACAGAATTGGAAAAGGATGCATTTAGACTCCTGTGCTCATCTAGCGGTCTAGTCTTAAAACCGCTTCGTGGCTTTTATGAAATTTTGTACACTGCGAAAAAGGTGAATATTGACGGAATCCGGTAAGTTTGGAATACCATAAAGAAGATCATTGGCCGTTCTTATTGGCAGATGCACACGATTTCTCTGTAGGACAAGTCTTTCGCCTGAGTAGTTACTGCAGTTGAAGAAGTAATGATTCGCGTCTTCTGTCTCATAACCACATGAACAGTGTATTTTGAATATAGTTAAAGTATTTTTCAAAATTTAGGTCGCTACAGGAATTTCGCAGCTTGCAGTGTATTATATTAACCACTCTATCGCCATTGTTGAAGTACTTAGGTGGTCTACACACCGTCGCCTGAGTGCTAGAATGTTCTATGTCCCATAGGGGACATAGAAGATTCTAGCACTCAGGCGACGACACGCCTGTATTGAAAAAATTGTATATTAAAGTTATTCAGTGAATCAGACTGTCTAACTTCTAGAGGTAGTGCATTCTATTCGGAAATGCAAGAGGGGATAAATGACCGCTTAAATAATTCCGTTTGTGTAAGTGGTAGTTGGACATTGGAATGGAACCGGGTGCTATACGGGGAAATGTCCTCAAACATTCGGGGTAATAAGTCCGATAGGTATCTGGGGCCTGGTTATTTACAATTTTCAAAAATGTAATCATTTTGTGGAGATGGCGTCCATGTCTAAGCTTCCGCTCTACAGTTTCTCACTATTGCACAGGGGTGAAATTCTAAACATAGGTCATATGTTGAAACTAAGGCCATGTAAAATAGAGATATATTTTTAGTATCAGATATATGATTACATTAGGCTTTTTGTTGAACAAGAGGATTTGAAGTTTTGGTCCCAAAGTTGGAGTCTGATACATAGGGGTAAATTACCAGTTGAATTATGGGAAACAGTGGCTTCGAAAAATTGGCAGTAGTAGTGTATGTTCCCCTACACCTCACAGTTGCCGGGTCTCATTGCCGGATCTCATGTGACGTCATAGTCACGTGACCTAGTGGCGCCATGTTGTATTGCCATGGTAATCCGTGTAAGCGGCCATGTTGCGACGTCATCTCCATAGTGATACGTTGTGTGAGTGCGCATGCGCAGCGCGTGTTGTTAGGGTGATACGTGTTTCCGTCGTCCATTTTGTATACTGGAGGCCGCCATCTTGGTTTCTATGGTAGCACGTGATTGCTATGTTACCTAAGGCCTAAAATAAGACGGGGTATGTTCGATTGTAGAAGAATAAATCTAATTACCACAAACAACCCGACAATCCTTCCAAATCACCAAAATCCACCCAAAATCACCGAAATTGACTTTATTTCCCCAACTTATCGGCTTAGCACGTAGTGCTATAGTACCAAAGGGTCCCCTGGGGGTGTGTTCGATTGAACTAGAGTATTTTTCTGGTTCGGATTTTCCTCAAATTCTCGTTTACTTTGTAGAATTACCCAAATAGACCCGGCCACCCTTACAAACCACCAAAATCTCCACCAAACCACCCAAACGGACATGTGAATCCCCATTTTGGGCATATAAAAATAACACGTTATGCTATAGTACCAAGGGGTACAGGGATATGTTCTATTGAATAGGAGTACAGGGCTTGATTTTCTCAGAATCCCATTTTTAATGCCTATTGCATATGTTTCTCTATCACTAACAGTCTATCCAGTCCAAACTATCTCTGGTTCTCTCGTCCAAGTCTTATAATTATCAGGGCTTGATTTCCCATAATGCAGTTATCTCCCTTGTGTATATCAAAAGCATTCCCAAAGCCAATAAGCAATCGAACAGTTACTGATAAACCATTGCTCGAATGACTCGAATCCCATCGAGCAAATGAGCTTTAGAGTAATTGCTCGATCGAGTGACTCGGCATATTGCTCAAACGACTCGAATCCCATCGAGCAAATGAGCCAACGAGCAATTGCTCGTTCGAGTGACTCCTCGAACGACTCTTAGACTCATTTCAGAAAAAAGGGATTCTATGGCCATAGGCGTTTTCGAAAAAGGGATTCCACAAATGGGATTCCAAAAAGGGATTCCAAAAGTGGGATTCCGTCTTATGTCGAGTGACTCGCAACTATTACTCGAACGACTCGAATCCCATCGAGCAAATGAACCAACGAGCAATTGCTCGTTCGAGTGACTCCTCGAACGACTCATAGACTCATTTCAGTATTTGAGGATACCTATGGCATGGCTACGTATCAGCTGAGGATACCCTTCGAGGATACTTTTTTATAGGATACTTATTTGAAGATATCTGATCAGCCCATTTCACAGGGTCTTCCCCTTCCCTGCTAGTAAAAAAACAAGAATTTCTGTTATATTTTAAAAAAATTATTGACTTCTGTACATTGTTTGTTATATAGTTCAATATTTGTGCTGTTTATTCTGTTATCTCCGTTGTGTTCGACCACTTCATTCTTCGTTCACTTTGCTCTCTCCATTATCTTCATTGGTTCTGTATGTTGACTGTTGTTGGCTGCGAAGCTTTATTGTAGAATTCTCTATATCTTTTGTAAAATCTGGTTGCAGTGAAGAATCTACTCGTTCTCGTTCATGGTTTGGGATTCTGTAATCTTTCTCAGTTCTCTATCCAGGTCCATCGAGGCACGTTCGTTGAGTTCTCTGCGCACCAAACGCTGTCGATCTAGTAAACTTTCCAATAAACTGGGTTCGACCAAAACGTATTTGTTGTCTTCACTTGATGGATTATGCTTTGGTTCTGGTTTATTGCCCATTCCGGTCATTACTGTACAAGGCATTTCTGTTGGTGGCTCTGGTACCCACAAGTTTCCGGTTGGTTTATTTGGTTATGGTTTATTGTCCGTTCCGGTCATTACTGTCCGAGGCTTTTCTGTTTGTGGCATTGGTACCCACGGCTTTTTGGTTGGTTTATGGATACTCACCAGGTACGGTTTGACAGTTCCATTGGTTCAACTTGGTTTATTTCTTTGCGTTCTTCTCTTCTGCATATTTGCCGTAGTTCCAGTGGTGAGTGGACCTTCTCGTGTCTGGATAAGTGGTGTCTCCTGTTAAACGTCTTTGCACACTTTAAGCATCGATACCTCTTAGGGCCGTGGATGGTTCGTCTGTGTAGTATGAAACATTTAAAATGACTGAATGGTTTCTGGCACTCTTCACAGGTGTGATATTGATCCATCGCTGGCTAAACGTGGAATGACAAAATTTGGGAGAGGAATCCCTTTTTATACCCTCGAGATTGTATGTAAAAACACGGAACATCCTTTTATGGAGTTGGATAGGAATCCCACTTTTGGAATCCCTTTTTGGAATCCCATTTGTGGAATCCCTTTTTCGAAAACGCCTATGGCCATGGAATTCCTTTTTTCTGAAATGAGTCTAAGAGTCGTTCGAGGAGTCACTCAAACGAGCAATTGCTCGATGGGATTCGAGTCGTTCGAGCAATAGGTGCGAGTCACTCGACATAAGACGGAATCCCACTTTTGGAATCCCTTTTTGGAATCCCATTTGTGGAATCCCTTTTTCGAAAACGCCTATGGCCATGGAATCCTTTTTTTCTGAAATGAGTCTAAGAGTCGTTCGAGGAGTCACTCGAACGAGCAATTGCTCGTTGGTTCATTTGCTCGATGGGATTCGAGTCGTTTGAGCAATATGTCGAGTCACTCAATCGAGCAATTACTCTAAAGCTCATTTGCTCGATGGGATTCGAGTCACTCGAGCAATGGTTTATCAGTAACTGTTCGATTGCTTATTGGCTTTGGGAATGCTTTTGATATACACAAGGGAGATAACTGCATTATGGGAAATCAAGCACTGGTAATTATAAGACTTGGACGAGAGAACCAGAGATAGTTTGGACTGGATAGACTGTTAGTGAGAAACATATGCAATAGGCATTAAAAATGGGATTCCGAGAAAATCAAGCCCTGTACTCCTATTCAATAGAACATACCCCTGTACCCCTTGGTACTATAGCATAACGTGTTATTTTTATATGCCCACAATGGGGTTTTACATGTCCGTTTGGGTGGTTTGGTGGAGATTTTGGTGGTTTGTAAGGGTGGTCGGGTCTATTTGGATAATTCTACAAAGTAAACGGGGATTTGAGGAAAATCCGAACCAGAAAAATACTCTAGTTCAATCGAACACACCCCCCAGGGGACCCTTTGCTACTATAGCACTACGTGCTAAGCCGATAAATTGGGGAAATAAAGTCAATTTCGGAGATTTGGGACGGATTTTGGTGATTTGGAAGGACTGTCGGGTTGTTTGTGGTAATTAGATTTACTCTTCTACAATCGAACACACCCTCCGAACATACCCCGTCTTATTGTAGGCCTTAGGTAACATAGCAATCACGTGCTACCATAGAAACCAAGATGGCGGCCTCCAGTATACAAAATGGACGACGGAAACACGTATCACCCTAACAACACGCGCTGCGCATGGGCACTCACACAACGTATCACTATGGAGATGACGTCACAACATGGCCGTTCACGCGGGTTACCATGACAATACAACATGGCGCCACTAGGTCACGTGACTATGACGTCACATGAGATCCGGCAATGAGACCCGGCAACTGTGAGGTGTAGGGGAACATACACTACTACTATTGGCTATTTTTTAAAATGTAATTTTTATACGGGTTTGTTACTAGACAGGTAACTAAAAAATGAGACGGAAACGTATAATTTTTTTTTACATTTTAAAAACATGCTCTGTTCCAGGGGTGGGTAGGTGGGGTTGGTGGGAAAATTCTGCTTTTGAGGCTGCTAGGTGGCTGAAAATGACTGGTTTCGGCATTTTTTCATGCAATTTTTCAGGTTGAAGTCTTGCCTTTGACAATAAATTATTCCACCCACATTCAGATTGCTTATTTCTACTTAATCAGATAGTGTTATATTTATTTTTGTGGATTTGGGAAATGTAATACATGTTATGGGTTAGATAACTAAGCTACAGAATATTTGCATTTGAAGAGAGTGTATGGCATGTCATATTTGGAAATGCCTGGAAAACTGTGGAGCGGAACCTTAAAGAGCATTCTGCCGTCGGTGTCAATTCTTGAATCAGAAAGTTCCTTATTTGTGTTTGAGTAATAAATACACATTTTTCAAAAAACTTTTCATTATTTCTGGTTTGTGTGCAATTGTTAGTAGTAGTTAACATTCATCAAGTGATATCTCTGCACAACTGGTTGAAAATAAGTGGAAATTTGGAGAAATCTATTGATGTAACCTAATTTCTCACTTGTTTTGAATTTTCATTAAGATTTCGAAAACATTAAGGTAGAGCACTGCCTTTCCTAAACACCGAGCCTTGTATTCATGGCAAATATATGCAGCTAGGGACAGCCTGGTTGTTATTGTTGACCAGAGATTTGCAGTCATGGTGTCTACTTTTTTATTTTGGTCATTGGTGTAATGTCTGTGTGTCATCCGTCCTTCAAGCTGTTTACGCTTTCATATCTAGAGAGCAACACCCCCCCCCCCCCCCCCCCCCCCGCAGCTATGGTTATTACTGCTTATTGTTTTACATTTTGATTGTGTTTAACAGTGCTATTGGCAAGACCTGGTTAGTAAATGTGGCTGGTGGTAATATCAAAAATGCTCTCTGAAGTGGCTTAGAGAAATCTGAGGGTTGAGGTGGTGTGGTGTGGTTGTGAAAATCAGGCAAAAACTGGCTGAAAAAAGCTATTCGGCAATCTGAAAGGCCGTGCTGTATCTCTTTACTGGTTGAAAATAGAGACTTGTGGTTTTTGTTCATTCAACTCAGGATAAACTCCAGATTCTTCTGTCTGAGTGAAATCCAAGGGGAGATCACTCTTGTTTTCTCTTTAAGGTTCCGCTCTACAGTTTCACACTATTGCACAGGGGTGAAATTCTAAACATAGGGCATATGTTGAAACTAAGTCCATGTAAAATAGAGATATATTTTTAGTATCAGATATATGATTACATTATGCTTTTTGTTGGACAAGAGAATTTGAAGTTTTGGTCCCAAAGTTGGAGTCTGGTACATAGGGGTAAATTACCAGTTGAATTATGGGAAACAGTGGCTTCGAAAAATTGGCTATTTCTTAAAATGTACTTTTTACACGGGTTTGTTACCAGACAGGTAACTAAAAAATGAGACAGAAACATATGAATTATTTTTGCATTTTAGAAACAGGGGATGCTCTACTCCAGGGGTGGGTAGGTGGGGTTGGTGGGAAAATTCTGCTTTTGAGGCTGCTAGGTGGCTGAAAATGACTGGTTTCGGCATTTTTTCATGCAATTTTTCAGGTTGAAGTCTTGCCTTTGACAATAAATTATTCCACCCACATTTAGAATGTTTATTTCTACTTAATCAGATAGTGTTATATGTTTTTTGTGGATTTGGGAAATGTAATACATGTTATGGATTAGATAACTAAGCTACAGAATATTTGCATTTGAAGAGAGTGTATGGCATGTCATATTTGGAAATGCCTGGAAAAGTGTGGAGCGGAACCTAAGGGTTTCCCAGCCAAGTTCTGCAAGTAGAGTAGATACTGCGGCAGATCTCGTGGGGTTGATGCTGTCACAGCGTACCGTCCTGTCGGATGGGAATGTAAAATGGCTGTCCTCTGTGCGGAGAGGGACACACTCCGTGCAGGCTAAAGATTATCTCGTAGTATTCGAGAACAGCGATGCCACGAAGTAACTTGCTCGCAAATCCTTGTAAAACACAATATGCTTAAAACCGAAATCAAATAATATTTTTAACCCGAAGCCTTACGACTGCAGGTTGAAGATATTAATTTGTCTACTTTAACATCGATTCTTGTAAAACAGTAATCTTCGACAAAGGTGTAATTTCTCAAAAACAGGAATTAAAGAGTAGTATGTATTTATTCTGAAGAAAACTTCGCTCCACTGTACAAGAACACTACACAAAAACTTTTCATTTGATGAAACTTTAAGTAGTAAATTTATTTATTTATTGGAGTTTAACGACACTTTTGACAGCCAGAGTCACCTTGTGTTGGACAGTTTTACGGGTGGAGGATGTCGAAGTACCCGGAGAGGACCACTGAGCAGCGGCAAACAACTGTCCGACTCTCCACAACGTACTAACTTCACACAAGCAAGGTTAGCATTGGTTGACGACGAGTGCGCCATCGACGTACAGTACCCCTTAGTACACAGCGCCACCGTGCCCCCACTTTAAGTAGTAAAAGTCTTTACCGTAATATTTACAATGGAAGTATGTAGTTCTGTCGTAATGTTAACGGCAATATCTTACAGCGTAATGCAGTACAAAATAGGGGCTGGTGTTTTGAAGTAACAAAATCAAGTACAGGAACACTGAAGTGATTTACCTGTGAAAGTCATTGGTATCATATAATTGATATGTTGTCTGGTTCATCAAGTTAGTAATACGGTACATTATAGCTACTGGTTTTGATATATAGAAGAAAAAAATGAAATAATAACATACGATTATGTCATAAAAAACAGAAATAACTTTTAACGAACTCAGGGCGGATATTATGTGGCTTTATAAATAAAGAATATTGGCACAGAAACAAAGGTTTTACATCAGACTTGTTTCCCTGAGAGCTCAGCTGTTATATGACGTGGAATGATCTATTGATATTGTCTTTTGCCAAATATTTCTACACTAAGCTTTTTGCTTTTCCACAGCTAACCATGTTGAGGATTTCGGTGTGGTTTCCTTGGTTTAGGGCACATAATACTGTATTTCTGCCGAACTCAATAACTTGGTCACCTTGTTCGAAAATTCTTGCAGGTGGTGGGGTGGGAGAGTGGGTGCATTGTTCTTTGGCATCCAGTTACGCGTCTCAGTGGCTAAAATCTGTCATAGGTTTTTCCAGAAAAGCTCGATCAGCATCAAATAATTTTCTTTTGTTGCTTTTTATTTAAACTCTCCTTCAAATTGTAAAAATACAATAAAATGGGCTTGATACAACTGATATAACTGTCAAGAGACCTGATGATAGAATAATTTAATAGAAGACATTCTGACGGAGTTTGTGAGCGTCTCGACGATTCGAAAATGAGGAAAATCGAACCATCGGGCTCCAAGCTGTATTCTTCTGCGGAACTTCAATCCTGATCGCTAGCAGTCTGTAAATTGGACTAATTTTTTAAGCGGACACTGATATTGTCTTTAACAACGTCATTCATCGCTTCATAAGAAGCTCTGTTTGTTTTCTCGATCCATTCAGACATCGTGAATCAGATTCAGGATCAAATGATAAATAGAGCATTCAACTCGCCACCAGATTATTGTGATATTTATAAAACTTGCCCTGTGAATTAAGCCTTTTTCACTTTCCCAGATGACATTACTTTTATTGCTGGTATCTTCCACTCGATTAATTAGTTCATTATACCATCTGTCTGTCTGTCTGTCTGTCTGTCTGTCTGTCTGTCTGTCTGTCTGTCTGTCTGTCTGTCTGTCTGTCTGTCCGTCCGTCCGTCCGTCCGTCCGTCCGTCCGTCCGGTCCGTCCGTCCGTCCGTCCTTCCTTCCGTCCGTCCGTCCGTCCGTCCGTCCGTCCGTCCGTCCGTCCGTCCGTCCGTCCGTCCGTCCGTCCGTCTGTCTGTCTGTCTGTCTGTCTGTCTCTCTCTCTCTCTCTCTTTCTCTCTCTTTCTCTCTCTCTCTCTGTCTCTCGTTTTCGACAGTTTTCTGTCCTCGACTTTTTTTCTACGAAACTTCATAAAGTTTCCTAGAATCTCAAGGAAACCTTATCAGTTAACAAACAAATCAGTCGAATACACATGTGTTTTGTGTTCATTTTTCTAAGACTCGAACTTTGATCCCCAAATGATACAAAAACAAGTCCATTAATACTAAGCGATAAGGGATGTAATGTTCTGTGAGATACTTAAATGTAAATTACTCGTGTAAGTGATATTTTATAGTGCTTCCTGTCAGCAATGTTATAAAGTATTTTGATACCCACAAGCTGGAATAAAATGAATTAGCTAATTAGACTCCTGTTGGGTCAGCATACGGTGTAGTCAGGTCTGTTAAATCACCTTTTATTCGCTGGTTTAGACACTTTTGTACTTCTAGATCTGATTAACATATTCTACATGATAATCCAGTTTCCATTTAATAGTTTTGTCTTTTGGATGAACGGGCTGCATGGCGACTTTGAAAGTGAGTGTGTGTGTCTGTGCGTGGCGGAGGGGGTGGTGGCGCTAAAGTATAAGCGGGAGTTACGAGACCCTCTCCTACAAAGTTATGTCAAAACAATGTGCCCTAAGAAGCAGTCCCGGTGATTTTATGGTATAAGTGGACAACCGGCACAGACCCGGGGCCGGTTGTCCACGCATTCCTTAAAATCGCCAGATCGCGTAATAGCCCTAGATTGTGTATTTTGACAGTTTAGGTTAGCAATTACCCTGACTCGGATAATCGCCAACTCAAAAGTAAGTTCCTTGTTATTACCCTTTACCTAACCTGAAAGCAGACGACACTTGCAAAAATAATTCTTGAATAACTAATTTGTTTCATTTTTTGTCTCAAAAACATAGGTTATGACCCCTCGTTGGAACGAGCTCGACGAGCTCGTTCCAACGAGGGGTCATAACCTATATTTTTGAGACAAAAAATGAAAAAAATAATGAAAATTAATTGGCGATTTTTGAGAATAGCGCTGGCCGGTTTTGGCCGTTACGTTGGGTAAAGGGTTAAGGGTGAATGATAAATAGAATAACAAACGATTAAGCTTATTTTGTTGACTATTTTCAAATATTTTGAGCAGTGTTGGTCAAAAAGGTGAGGGAGAGGCTGATGCCCCACCCTCCCCCCGCTCCGTCGCCCCTTATGGATGGACATGGACAGATGGATGGTATTTTTCCGTTGGCTGGGTGGAAGGCTTGCTGACCACATTGCTGACTGGCTTGCTTGCAAACTTGCAATAGCCAAGTAATTTTCTTGCAAACTTGCAATAGCCAAGTAATTTTCATTATTTTCTCATTTTATAGGTTATGACCCCCTATTGGAACTGGCTCGTCGAGCTAGTACCAATGGGGGGGGGGGGGGGTCATAACCTATGTTTTTGAGACAAAAAATGAAAAAATAATGAAAATTACTTGGCTATTTTCTCAGAATAGTACTGGCCGGTTTTGGCCGTTACGTTGGGTAAAGGGTTAAAAGGAAATCGGCGATTGCGAAGAGTCGGAAAATTGAAAACCTTTAGGAATTTCTTATTTATCGAGTCTAGTTTATTTATAGTAACATCCGCACCCTGAAATGGCGGCAGATAAGACACCTTTCTATACGTGACCAATGAACGTTCCAACAGTCCATTTGTATAGAGATTTGTGAGTGACTTCGATTGACACAAGCTGTTTGTTTGTCAACGGGAACAAATGCTTCTCCGTAAGGAAGATTAATGGGTTCTTATCATAGAATGGTTTTCTTGCATTGAATTGATTTCTCAACTTTGGCTCTAAATAGTTGAATATAGTCATTTCGCTTTTGTGGGAATCTTTGATTAGAAACAGATTTAGTATTACAGGACACAGATCACACCTACAAAGAGTAATTGGTGGAATACATATATAGAGAAAATGTACATGTTTGAGTTGAAGACCGAAATCATTGCACGGATGATGGCAAAAACGATAATATAGCAATAACATGATTTATTTCAAGGGCACTATGGTTCACTGGCGGCCTAATAGAAATGATTAACAGCGCAGGATCTTATGAACGGCCAGAGACAGAGTCCAGGCCTGCTAATAAGACAGAGAATATTAATTATTTCTGGAAGATCGCTAATAAATGTTACCCGCCAAATATAGAATTTCTGGAATGAAGTCTAAATGTAACCATACCACTCTATCAATCCTGATGAGTTTATTGAATTTTCAGTTGAATTGAGAGGATTAATAATTTATAATGTTCTCAAAGAACATTTCTGAACACACAGATTTACCTTAGTCTCAGTGAGATTCCTCATCACCTCTGACCTACCTGGGCTTGTACCGAGCCCCAGTAGATCGTACCGAGCCCAGGTAGATCTGAAGTTATATGCGGCCTCACAAAGATTAGTGAACTCTGAACTCTGTACTTTCTTTTGCAACAAGCATAATTTCGCATTCATGGTTCCAACAAAACCTCCCCGAATCCAAGGTTCTCAAGTTGCTGCCACATTCCCTCCCTCCATACTATGTCATATGCTTTCTTCACATCAAGGAAGGTCATAAACATGTTTTTCGTGTGGACTTGTGTTGATATTATTAGTCGTTTCCCTTTCCGGAACCCACTCAGGATTCCCCAAGGAATCCACTTTCTTCGACATTTTCCACAAGCCTTCCCTGACGAAATCCCCATTCATTGCCCTCCGTGTACTTTCACCGCTGAAGCTTACAGTTGTGTCCCAGTTGTGTGTTTCTTTGTTTTATTTTCATTGTTTAATGCATGTAGGCCTAAATATCAACATGCCAAAAAAATATGATCTAGTCCAATTTATTTCCTTGAGTTGGTGATCTATTTATCATATATTTACTGTTATCAAAAACGCTGGCCTCGATGCCAGCAGAGTGCAGGTAAAAAAACGTTCTCTTTCTGATTCGAACAACCCTCAATACAGATCTGCATTTTGTCTAGACGTCTTAACTTGTATTGGAGGAAATACGTTCTTATAAGATAATTTTGGTGATTTGAGATCATATGTGACGCGGCACAAAAGACGTTGGCATTTGTTTCGAAGGCAAGGTTTATTATCACCTCACGCTCCATCCCCAACACATGCATGTTTAACTTCTTTCGTCGTGACCATCAAGACGTGAGAATCCAGGAAAAGACAAGTCTTTATCCATATTTGAAATTGTTCCCACACAGCTGAACTATGACTGTGCCAGTGTGCTTTGGAAATTTGTGCTCCTTCATCCCCGCCCCACACACTTTTACTGAGCTTCTGCAAATATTCCGTCCACTTCTATTTTCATTGGTTAAGATAAAAAATGCATGGCAAGTAACATATTGTGAATAAATATCCCAGAGCATCAATCAATAAATTGTTCGCCATTTAGATATAGTCTATAAACGATCCAATCATTATTTTGCGGACTGAATTAGTCTATCAGTCGTTTTATTGTGAGATTTCAAAGAAATGTATTAGCTACTGTTCCAGTAAAAGGAAATAAGATCTTTAGGTCTGGTGGGTATTAAGGGCAATTGGCATTTTACTGCAAGTTGGGAAATGTCAATAGAAAAAGAAAATGAGCTGAAACAGCAAAGCTATGCAAACAATGTTCTGTTTACCCATATCAAGTCCCAGTCCCATTCAACTCTCCCACCTGCGGCAACCGCGCTGTGTCCTTGGGCAAGACACTTCACCCCAATTGCCTACATGGGGGCACGATGACGCTGTGTACTGAGGCGTACTGCACGTCGATGGTGCGCATGTCTTCAACCAATCTAACCCTGCCTGTGCTGCGGTGCAGCGTTCAGAGTTACGATGTTGGAGAGCTGGCAGCTGCTCGTCGTTGCTCGGTGGTTCCCTCCGGGTACTCCGGCTTCCTCCACCCGTAAAACTGTCACGGTCACGATTAGCCATTGTGCATAAGTATGTGACCTTAAACACCAATAAATATAAATATAAATAAATATATTCAACTCTAAATACTACTAACCAGTATTCACATTAACCCTTTACCTAACATGAAAAGCAGACGACACTTGCAAAAAAAATTCTTGAATAACTAAATTTTTTCATTTTTTGTCTCAAAAACATAGGTTATGACCCCTCGTTGGAACGAGCTCAACGAGCTCGTTCCAACGAGGGGTCATAACCTATGTTTTTGAGACAAAAATGAAAATATTTTGAAGATTAATTGGCGATTTTTGAGAATAGCGCTGGCCGATTTTGGCCGTTACGTTGGGTAAAGGGTTAACGTTAACGTTAATGGGGTTAAACCAGATTTGCCCGATAGATAAAATAGTCCAACTACATAATTAAGGCATGCCTTCGTTGAAAGCATGTCTTGGCGATGTAATTGAATTAATACTCAGACGGATTTTAGTTGAAAATTTCTGAGTACTTGGAAATTTATTCGCAGAGAAATACATGCATAAGTCGTGACGCATCAGCCCTCGCCTTAGATAGTCTCGTCTCAAATAACACAATCTACGGCAAAATGGGCCAATCCATTCTGTATTTAGGGTGCGGGTCAGTAAGCATTTAATCCTGTAGCTCTGCAGAGATGTAGGCTAAGCTTATTAATTGTGTTATCTGCTAGTCCGCTGCCACATTTTTTTTCACGCCGAAATCTATGTATGCACCCCGGGTTGAAAGCGTTAACAAAAATAGAAACAAATAAACGTTTCAAGATAGTTACAAATGTGTCAATAGGATACTCGCTGCATTTCCATAACTGTGCAGTGAACAACTCGTCATACCATGCAAGGGCGTCCCGAAGATGACCGATTGGGGTGCGGGTGTAAAGCCAATTTGCTCATGATTCAAGTCCCGACCGACGAAATATTCCGACTACATCATCAAGGCATTCTCAATGGGGATGAAAGTAAAAAACCCAGGAAATTTGTTTCTGGATAAATACATGTCATGAGCCACCCTGACACTTGCACGCATTTTGGTCACGAACAGATCCACATTCTTGCGTGCCAACACGCGCCACATTTGGGGCTCGAAACTTCTCATCACGACAAAGTTAAGCATAGTTTGCACCATGTCCTGCCATCTGACACCCATTAGTTACGAACTAAGTCCGCATCTGCCACGGACACGTGACACATCTATTTCACGCAATGGAACATCATGGCAATCATCATTACGCCATACTTGCGCCAAGAGTACGCACTATTTGCGCATAAGTTGCGAGGTTATCACTCCAGGGCACGGTTGGTTATTCACTGTCACGCCATAGTTGCGCATGCGTGAAGTCATCGTGGAGGAATTTGGAGTGCGACTGCCCACGCATTGGGACGCTAAAGTGGTCAGATGTGCACAAACTATGTGCAACCTGTGCGTACCATTGCGTGCCACTGCATTCCACTGGTATTTACGTCGTCACGGAGGCAGGTATTACCAGGCAGTGACACTCAGTGGCCCGCAAAAGTTGCATATGAGTTGCGCATAGGTTGCGCATAGTTTGCGCATTAGGCACGTCACTGACACGACAATGATGTCGTGAAACCTCAAAATTTATTTATTAAATAAATAAATTAATTTGTCTGGCACGCACTCACGCACTGGCACGAAGCCCCAAGCACACTTCCACGACTAGTTCTCTCAATGGCATGCTACAATGCGTGCCTCTTCATGCCTCCTCTGTCGTGCAAGTTTTCTTCTCAACTTTCTTATTCAATTACCGTACTCTAAATTGGTCATGCTGGACCTCCAACAGCCAAAGACGTCCATTTGTATGATCGTCTACGTATGTGACACATCGTTGCCTGGGTGCTAGAATGTTTTATGTCCCATAGGGGGTATAATATATAGTCCCGTAGGGGACATAGAACATTCTAGCACTCAGGCGACGATATGTCCAAGCATCAAATCTGAGTCGTGTAAACAAGAACATGATTACTTGCAAGAGAGAGTCGATATCTTACAATTCAATACAGACGAAAATATCCTGACTGGGATAATTATTGGTGGTGTACACTCTTGAATGTACATGTTATAATATCCATTATTATGCCTCACGTTTGTAACGTCAGTCGTGATTGGGTAATTTGACACCTTCTAAAAGTCATAGTACTGGAGTTTTGGGGCAAAACACGGGTACTGTCGGAACGTTTTTCCCTGGAGACAAGAGAACGAAGAAAATGTAAGCGCCACTTCCATTGATCAGCGTCGATTGGAATTTCTCAACACCAAACGCTGGCTCCGTGTCCGTTCAGCTTTTTCAACACCGGTAGACACAAACTTACCAACAAATATATCATCTTCAGCGGGTGTGTTTTCAATTTGAACTGCAAACAATGAATTCAAAAGAATCAGAAATATTAAAAAACTCACTCACGTGTTGTTCACCACTTCAGTGAATCTTGAATATGAGTCTCAGTTATGACTTCAATCAATTATATTTTCTACAAGTTTAGTACTCCTCGACCTTACTGAGTCTCCGCCTTAAGTTCAAAATAAATTGTTTCACTCCGCTTAATTCTATCAACTCTTGTCGTCCGAGAAACATGAATTTATATTCCATTAATTTAAATCACTTTTCACACAAGCATTAACAATGAATTATAACATGAACAGCATGATGCAGTTGTAAACATTTGTTGAAACTCCCAAAGCGACGGCACTTGTGTGACAAGTCATTTTCGAAGAGACGTCATTCGTTCGAAATGACGTCATGTTTTTGGATTCGACTACATTGTTGTTACAAGATTGATGGCATGTTGCAGTTAACGCTTAACAATGAAAGTCATTTTTTGTTCGGCATAATAAAATAATTTTCATGTTCTATCGGTCGATAGTACCTGAGTTTGTGTGGTTTTTCGCTGCTTCAGGTTTTATTTCAGAACTCACACAAACTCAGGTACTATCGACCGATAGAACATGAAAAGGAACGTTCTGATATCATATTAGAATCCGGAGATTCCTGTGTGGCACTGTGGGAAGAATCAGAAATAATTTAATGCTGTCGCCATTTGGGGCTGTAGGATTAAATTTGCCTAATCCTTTTCTTAGATTTTCTGACCTCAGTTCCGTGAAAAATATTCGGTTATTTAGACATTACGTCCTGCGTATTCGTTGAAAGAGCTCGACGCATTTAATGCATGTCCGAAGTAAAGAGTTGTAACCTAAGCAAAGCTGACATGCGAAAAGTAGTCCGGGGTGATAGCATGAGGTTGCTGAAGACGTCCGGAATACCTGTGCGGATCGTGTCTCTAAGAAAGGTTGGTCAATAAATACTTGCTGTGACGATAGAAGCATGGAAACTGAACCGCATTTGAAAATTATCACTTTTCGTGGCAATGCGCCTGTAGCTACTCTTGTTCTTTGCTCAGTAAGCCCACGAAGAACTGAAATAAACGATCAGATTCATCCTGCTCTAGTTGAAGTAAAGATCGTAACCATAATGACGTATCCAAATACAAGGCGAGCCAATAATAAAATTTGTCGATCGTTAAGCTGTCAAATCTAAAACATGTTCGTTAAAACTTCATCCACTCCAGAGTCAAGCTTCTTGGAAAGGTGTGTATATGTATTGGGTGTTTGTTTGCAGATCCACTCGTAGTTTTTATATGTTATTTGATGATTTCAAAATACTATCGACGATGTATTCGAATTGTCCGTATTTTGTTTTAACCTTACTAATTCTACAAGAATTGGGAAACAAACTATACAACTTATATTAACGCCCCTCCTTGGCCAATTGGCGAGCTTATGTGTGATGGCTTCCGTGGTGGCAACTTCGTGGTTTCACTCTTCTCGAATGCTACGAATGGATCTTTAGCCTGTACCAAGAGTGACTTATGGCACACGAGACAGCCATTAACGTCACCAGCCGCCAGAAAGTACGCTGTGACAGGTTCATCCCCACAATTGGTGCTGCCCAAAGAGTGTTCGGACACCTCGAGATCTTTCTAGACTGAGGATCCATCTCGGGATCTCTGCCTACTGGCCAACAGCGCACTTGTCTACTCACTCCCGACTCAGTAGTCACGGTCTGTAGGTCAATTAATATATTTAACCGTCGTCCGTATGACCATAGGTTAGGAATATTTTGTACTCGGAATCAAGAATATAAGTGTTACGGGATGTTTACTTGCCAGGTATGGCATCATGTGAAGGATAGTGAGATTTATATTAGGCGAGGCTGTCAAGGTGATGGCTTGAATTTTCGATTTTTGTTCTATAAAAGTGTATATATCTTTGAAAATTTTTCTCGTTCGGGCCAAAGGTATCAATATGTGCGTTTATATGACGGACTCCGAAAACCGATTTGTCACTTAAACAGACCAGCAATAATTCAAGCGCTGAAATTAAAGCGTGAAATGTTATGGCCATTACGGCGCACTTGTTGAACGCCACATGGGCTATCTGATAACTGATAAAAGGAGTAAGAGAGACCGGTGCCCTCCTGCCGTCCTTATCTATGTAATTATGGCCAGTTAGTAGGTAATTGTTGGAAGAATAGTACACCGCAGAGGTTCTGGCCACACACTCATATTGCGCATCTAGCCTGTCACCAAAATGCCGAAATTTAAAAGCGAGTATTAAATTAAGATAGATCTAAGCGGCCAAGTTCAAGAGAAGCGATTAAACTGAGAATTAATGTTCTGGCTATAGAAATAAAAACAGGGGGATTTCTCGAAAACTTCATTCTAGTCTGAAGGTGCGTAAGACTGTGAGTCGTTGCGAGTAGATGGGGATGTCCCATGCTATAGATCAGAGGATGTGCCGTATCGGTGCGAAAGTATAGGCACGTTGTGATGTAGGGGTGCAACAGAGCTAATATTTAGAATAGGAGCTGTGGCGGGCCAAATCGGTGGCCATATATGAGAATAGGATCAGAAACACGAAGTACGAGCTCAGGGAGCTATTCGCATTTAGGTAAACGGCATTACCTGTTTTAGAAGACAAGCCATACGTAGGCAGAGTAGGCTTTGCCTGTATGAACGTTATTCTGTGATGAACATAGGGGACAGTTTAACCCTATTGGTGGCGACTGCTTGAGTGAAAAGCATCCAGTAAAGTGACAATAAGCTAGTGGCCGTGCGACGGCAGTAGTAGAGTGACATTCCGTCACCTGTTAGAGGGAAGGCGACATAGTAAAGTGACATTACGTCAGCGGCCGTGCGACGGCAGGCGTAGAGTGACATTCCGTCACATGTTGAGTAAAAACGTCCGGTAAAGTGATTGTAAGTTAGTGGCCGTGCGACGGCAGTGAAAGAGTGAAGTGAAGAGGCGACCAAAGAACAAACACCAGCAAGGAGGAAAATCAGCGACAACAGAGAATGCGGGCCCGTAAGTGTCTCAAAAACTGTGTGGGTGGGGGTGATTGACGTTTCGTTTATCATATTCATTGGATTCCATGTAAGTCACAAATTACCTTATTAATTTATATGTATATGTATTAAAATTGTTGTTTTCAGTGAACCCCTGTTGATTTATGCTTTTTGAGGAAAGGTATTAACTCCTTCAGGATAAGAACACCCCAACAAAAGTGAAACGGACGAGTTCGTTACGGCGAGACATACGTTCCCGCACGGATTCATGCGACATTCCTTGAGTTTTGGCTGAATACGCGGCGTGAATCTATTTCCACCAGCAGCGACAAAGCCCGGTTTCCGACAGAGGCCGAAGGCCGAGCCTAATATTGATCGCGCTGAGCCTCATATAAACGTCCTGTAATGTATTGATCATGCCACCAAACGAATTAAATAATAAATTAAAACACGACGATCAAGTAACGTGTGTCTAAAATGTTGCCACTATGAACTGTCTTTTATTTGCACGAAAATAGGTGAAAACTTGAGGTTGGAAAATTAATTCGGAAACAAAATGGCGCCCAGCAGAAAGGGTGTATGTGCTCATACACGGTCAGTGGCAGTGAATGGACTCAGTCCCATAGCCGGTTCCCCATTGAATAAACTAATATCACAAAGTCTACCGATGCTATTGTACGTTGATTGGTCAAATTAAACAGGTGGCATGATAATGAACTTTTCCAGGACAGTCATATCCGACATCGACGATACCATTTTGCAAAGGCAGGAATGAAAGAGTCAGATGAGTCAAATGAGGTTTGCAGTTTCTTCTACCGAACATTAGCACTTCTCTGAGGAACAATGAGCTCTGCGAAGCTTCGAAATTCGATTCGATTCGTAATCGTCCCGATAATTCGATTCAATTAAAGTGTCGCTGATTCGAAAAGTTTCAAATCGTCAAGATGTTCCAAATTGTTTTACCAAATGTCATCTTCTGAAACTTTTATTATAACATCGGGCCTCCAGTAGAGGACACCCAATGATAAAAAGGTTTCCGGAAGGTCCCGCTTCCAAAGTAACTTTGATTCTAAGCCTGGAAATAAGCAGACTGTCATCTACAAATGAGGTCCCCAGAGGGTGAATTTGGTGATGCTATCCTGCACAGCACGGTAGTATCACTAAATTTACCCTCTGTTAACCTCAGTCTGAAGCAAGGCCCCAAGCCTAAACAGAAAGAGGTATCCGGAGGATAAATTGGCCCACTGCATGGGATAGCATCAGAAATTCACCCTCTGGGGACCTTATTCTACAAATGACAGATTGCTAATTTCCAGGCTTGTTTGATCCATTTTCGAATATTCCATTATTCCATTTTCCTTTTTGATTCATTTGCTCAAACAGATGTGTCGCCTTTAGATACAATCTTTGAGTGGACACTGACAATATTTACGGCAGTAATAAGGAAATTCGCAATGCGCTAAAGGAACAACCAAGAAATACAAAAGGATGAGATAGACAGAAAAGAAAATACGGTACGGCTTCTTTTCTGTTAGTCTGGCGACAATGTATTATTGGATACCCTCCTTACTTATATTCTGCAACCTCGGCTGAGAAAGATTTTCTATAAAACAGGTACGCCCCCGTTGTGATGATGGTTTCTGCAGCATCAGTAATATGATTGTCTTGGTACTTAATTTTTATTACACATTCCGACTGCTACTGATAACACGCCGATTCTAAGAGTTCCTACCGATAAATTCTTCTGTAACGCTAATTTGCTAAGTATTCTGGTACAAAGAGGAATTTTATATTCATAAAGGTGTGCGATAAGGTTATTAAAGCCAAAACTTATTACTTATCTGCATACCAGCCTTTTGTCGGATTTCATTTGAGAAAAACATAATTACATAACCACGTGGTGAATCGCTGGCAAAACGACTGTCGTGTCTTGTTATCTGACAAGTCGTCAAGTTGATTTTTCAATTAATTACTCTTTGAAAACGTCGAACTATTTGGCATGCCTTAATGGATTGATTTTACGTTTTACCAACCATAATCTGAGGTCAGTAGCAGTGTTATTAACTGAGCTGATTTGATTTCTTTCACACAAACACGGTCTACGCGATTCACACAAATACATGGGAAACTAGAAGTCCTGTGCCTGTATTGAGCACTAGTTAGAAGTAATAGCGCGATGAGTAAGTGTACGTTTGTCCCTGTCAAACTGCACTATTAGCGTAACTGGATTTCTGTAGAAAAACAACGTGCCTAACTCCATACAATTCTATACGAGTAAATAGAGATCATTAACATCATTCCTAAAGTCGAATGCGATACATGTACATGTCATGACGTAAATACAGTACGTGGAGAGCATATTGTCACTAAATCACCCGCATGTTGGAGATTCCACCCAAGCAATAATTGCAAATTTGTTGCAAAGCATGACCAGCACAAGCAAAGTTTCAGTCAATGGACCTCCGGGTTAAACCCGGAGGTTCACTGGCTGAAACATTGCTTGTGTTTTTTGACGATATGTACAAAATTTGAAAGTTATAGCTTAGGTGATAACTCCACTCCGTGGGTGATTTAGTTACAATCCACTCTCCACGTACCGTAGATATTAAAATTCGACTGCATATACAGAGTGAAGAGAGTGGATTACTACCTAAACGCAGAACCATATATTCTCCACTCAAAAAGTATTTATTATCCCTCTTAGCCTCATTGAATTTTGAGGTTATGAGGGCCATGAAAAATCCCTCAATGAGGTATAATTTACTACGACTCTTAGCCTCATTTCAATATTTGAGGATACTACCTATGGCCTGGTATTGTATTATTTGAGGATACCTATCGAGGATACCTTTTGGAGAATAATTCAATGAGGCTATGAGTGATAATAGAGGACTCATTGAGGGTTTTTACATAGCCCTCATGGCCTCATACGACAAAAAGGGGTGCCAAAGGCCATATGTCTTCCAAAAAGGGAGGCCGAAATTGGGGTTCCAGGGGATATGTCTGCTAAATACCGAAATGAGGGTAAGAGGGATAGTAAATTATACCCCATTGAGGGATTTTTCATGGTCCTCATAACCTCAAATTCAATGAGGCTATGAGTGATAATAAATGAGGACTCATTGAGGGCTTTTACATAGCCATCATGGCCTCATACGACAAAAAAGGGGTGCCAAAGGCCATATGTTTTCCAAAAAGGGGTGCCGAAATTGGGGTGCCTGGGGATATTGCCATTGGATATAGAGGTGATGAGAATCGGATACGACTTCGTTATAATAAGGGGAGATAACTCTGCATAGAGATTATGGGAAATCAAGCAATCTGATTGGTTAGTTATAATCTATATAAATGATCTAGATAAATGGAAACAATAAGAGTACTCGGAATAGGGTAGGAACTACTGGTATTACGTACCACCTTACCAAAAACAGGATGATGCAAAGCATTTGGTGTGTTAATACTATCAACGGTTAAGATTGGACCTACATGGGAATATGCCAACCATACTCTGTTGCCGTTATGTATTACCAAGCATAAACCCCACCCCAGAATACCGCTTGATAATATGAAGCACCTTGTGGATCAGTAGTATCAAGGGCCAAAAAAAGACTTACAGGGGTATGTATAGCCTATGCTACACTACCGTTCTAAGCTACCAAGCATTACCCCCACCCCCACAACATCACTAGACCTACCATAACGTACTACATATTTCAGCCATATAATAAAACAAAGCAATCGGTTGGTTAATAGTACCAAGCACCAACAGGGAGCCTATATGGGGTCTATACCGTCCATACTATACTACCATTCTAAACTACCAAGCATTACCCCTACCCACAATACCCCTATGCCTAGCATTGCATGTTACTTATACCAGTCATAGGATAATGTGAAGCATTAGGTGGATAGTACTAAGGGCAAACATGGGACCTGTAGGGGTACAAAGCTTACATCGTATACTACCACACTAGACTACCATGCATTACTCCCCCCCCCCCCCCCCACACACACAATAACGTCTGGTATTACATACTACCTAGACCAGTCACATAAAGCATTAGGTCGATTAGTAGTACCAATGGCTTTCGGGGGTCCCACAGAGGTATATATCGTCCATACTGTACTGCCGTTCTATACTGCCAGGCATTACCCCTACTCCACAACACCACTTGACCTGCCATAACGTACTACCTATACCAGTCATAGAATAATACAAAGCAATCGGTTGGTTAATAATATCGAGGACTAACAGGAGACCTACAGTGGTATATGCAATGCACCCTATGCCCCACTTCTAAACGAACGATTACAATACTGCCTGACCTAGCATTACGAACTAAATACCAGCCATAAGATAATACAAAGGATTCGGTATGTAAATAGTACTAAGGGGGTAAAAGGCCAACAGACCATTCATCCTATACTACCAATCTAAACTACCCAGGACTATCTCGCAATACCACATGGGTGACCATGAATTACCCCTACCCCCACAATACTGCTTGACCTAGCTATAGCAGGCATAGGATAATATGAAGACCCATAGTATACCAACATGGATATATACCACCACTACCAGATCACCCAACACCCCCAGATCACCCACCACTCCCAGATCACCCACCACCCCCACCCCCCCCCCCCCCTACAAGAAGTCCGACATCTCCTGACCCGAATAACGTTATGTCAGATTGTATAGTGTACAATAACAGTGGTCAACATCTCTATGACGTCGCGGGTGCATCATGACGTCATGACGTCAATAGCAACGTTAACCGTTTCGCGGAATTAAACTTTCAAGAAAACCCAACTTTCCCATCATCTTCCCATCAATTACCCATACTATATACACATAGCACTGTGTTTACCTATATCACTATACATACCATAGCATACTATATATGTAGTACGTACACCACTTGCCGGAATTAGCTGCAAGGAGCCGTACTTTTCCAAAGGAAAAAGTTGCTCCGGCGAACGGCTCCGGTTCCTATGGGAATTTAACACTAGCTGCTCCGGCAAAGCTCCGGGTAATAGGGGTCGATCGGGTACCTTATATACTACTCCTGTTTCCTGGTAACGGTTTCTTTTTTTCTTTTTTTTTGTGGGGGGGGGGGGGGGGGGGGTGCAATATGATCCCTCTCACTATAATTTTTATGATACACCAGTGTTACGATAAAAAACATCTTAAGTAACAGAAAAAAATCTGAGATCGAAGAATATCACAAATGAGTTTTCTTTCCTTTTATAAAAACATAAAAAATATTTTTGTTTGAAAATAGAAAGAAACAAAATCAAAGATGCTTATCAGATGCTGCCATCAATCATATGTTTGAATTAATCTCTGGAACCTGAAGAGTTGCTTTTCCGTACTTGGCTCAAGATACGTCGTACTTTCATTGAAAGGGAGTGGCTGCTTAGTGAGTTCCAGGGGTAGCCCAATCAATATTTTCAATATGCATCCTCGGGTGGCAGGGATCAGAAAACGCCGTACTCATTATTTGGGGTAGACTAATTGATATTTTCCACTGAGCTGCACGTTGAAAATATAAACGGGTCTATCCCAGTTAATCAGTATGGGCTCTTACGATCCATCCCATTGATCTGACATTGAAATGCCATCAGGGCTCAAAGGCCAAAGACACAATAACAGCCCAATGACGAGATATGGTAATGCCTTCCGATTGGTTGGAAGAAGGTGTAACAGTTATGGAGTGTAGATATAAAGTCCTGTTATAAAACAATCAGATTGATTCAGCAGAAGAATTCTAGCGTTAAGTGTAAAATCTGTATGTTCTGTCACACAAATCCAGTACATCTCTCGTATAAAAGCAAAGTCCAATAAAACTGGAAACGTTAATTCTACTAATAAAGAACATTTGTACACCACTAAAGTAACTGTAAGTCAATAAAAAGCATTATATGTGAGTTGTACAGGAATTATTTCTTCAAAATATCTGTGTGAAGCACTATTCACTTTATTAGTCTATTCTTAGTGGTTGTGTTAGAAGGGAGAAGGTCCCACCTTCCCCTGAAATGTTGTCAAGGTGATAGCGTTAATTTATGATGTTGTGGTTTAAAAGTGTATATAGTTTTGATAATTCTTCTCGCTTGAGGTAGAAGCGTAAATATAGGCAGGTGCTGGACCCCGAAAAACCGATTTGTCAAGTATTTATTTATTTATTTATTTATTTATTTATTTATTTATTTATTTATTTATTTATTTATTGGTGTTTTCAGGTCACATATTTCTGCACAATGGCTAACGTGTGGAGGAAGCCGGAGTACCCGGAGAGAACCACCGAGCAACGGTGTTATCTCCCCAACATACTAACTCCACACAAGCAGGGTTAGCATTGGTTGAAGACAGGTGCACCATCGACGTGCAATACGCCTTAGTATACAATGCCACCGTGTCCCCACGTGGGCAATGAGGGTGAAGTGTCTTGCCTAAGGACACAACGCGGGATTCGAACCGAGGACCTCTCGGCTTGCAGCCTGCACCTCTACCTACTGAACAATCGCTCCCCTGATTTGTCAAGTAAGCCATATGTGTATCTTAAAAGAAATAAATCAAACGAACGTGATAGCTTCAATGGAGAGAAATCTCAATAGGAGCCTGTAACACCAATTAGCGCTTATCTGGTCTGAAACAACGATCTTGCCTTATAAGATTCAAACAAGACATTCGTTTAGCTTTCCAAGGAAATCAGTCATCTAGTTATAAGTCACAAATTAACATATTTATTTATATATATATATTTATTAAAATTGTTGTTTTCAGTGAACCCCTGTTGATTTAGCCTTTTGAGGAAAAGTCATTGACCCCTTCAGGATAAGAACCACTTATGAAACGGGTGGGGTTCATCACGGTGAGACATACGTTCACGCACGGATTCAGGCGACACTTCTTGAGTTTTGGCTGGATACGCGGCGTGAAACTATTTCCCCCAGAAACGACAGTGCCCGGTTTCCGACAAATGTTTCAAAATTTTCTAAGAAGTGCATGCACGAATGCATCGTCATGCATTTTGATTATTATTTTCCATTCTTGAAAACAGCCTGATGACATTATATATTTTCATAATCTTATTTATTTTTTAAACAAATTTTGGTCCTAATACCTAATAATGGAATATCATGTCTCACTACGAACTGTTTCTAAATATACTGGAGTACACCAGGGTAGTTTTAAACAATACCTTGGCGTACCTTTCAAATTTTCAATAAGGGCATGGAGAACCGTTCTGCTTCCATGGAACATTTGATACCTGAAACCTCGACGAGCTCAGTTGGACTACAAGCCCCCAAAACAATTCCCGCACGTCACCAACTTTGTACATAAGTACTGTTCGGCAGTCTGTCTATTCCACATGCCTTTACGGCAATTTAACTGAAGGTATTCTTGGGTGGTCATATCATAAAATGCTTAACATACAAGTAATCTCTGCATCAAGAACATGACTTAGGAGATCATTGCCAAGACGAATCTGACCCATCACTCTTGGACGACTGGCCCGAGAAAAACGTTACATGAAAACACGACTAAACTTGCAGGATTAAAACCTGAAACTTTATCACACAACGTCAAACATGGTCATGCTGTTGGCCCCAGTGCCGAACTCGCCATTCCCAGCATGGAGAGAGAAAGTTTGATATTAAACCCCGAAAGGCAGGAAATTCTCGAATCCCAGAGATTAACTGAAGGTTTTCATATAACTGTACTTATCAGCAGAAACTATATCATTCACAGTGACCAATATCAATACAGTCCATGTGACCGATGTGAACACTCGACAGTTTGAATTGTACTACATGCCCCCTTAATATCAATTCTTGATTTGTGGTGTTTACGAAAGGTCATTGAAGATATCTCTCAGTATTGATTTAACTCTTTACCCAACATGAAAAGCAGACGACACTCGCCAAAAAAATTCTTGAATAACTAATTTTTTTTCATTTTTCGTCTCACAAACATAGGTTATGACCCCTCGTTGGAACGAGCTCGTTCCAATGAGGGGGTCATAACCTATGTTTTTGAGACAATGCGTTGAGTTATAACTCTATTCCCCGGGTGATTTCATTACAATCCACTCTCCATGTACTGTATATATCTTACACAACTCAGTAAACTCTGTCCACCGAACACATAAAACCCACCGTCTGTATCTCTGATCTCTGATCGCAGAAACATCTCACGAATGGCGACTAATAAGATATAAACTATAATTACTATCAAAACAAACTTACCGAGGTGTGAATTTTAATTTTTCGACGTTTTGAGAACACACCAAAATTTGAAAGGTGACTTTCAAATAAGGTTGACAGGTTAATTCCGTACAGTAAATGATTAACACGGTGATGAAGATATTGAACCAACAGTCATCAATGTCAAACGTTTTGTAACTTACCCTCTTTTGAATTAATGCCACGAATGAGGCAAGTGTATGGTTTGCTGTAAATCTTCCAACTTTTACAGTGTTTGTTTTGGTTTTCTTTTATTTATTGAGGTTTAACGTCTCTTTCAACAGCCTGGGCCCGATAGTGCCGGACAGTTTTACAGATGAATGAAGCCAAAGTACCCGGAGAGAACTACCGAGAAGTGGCGAGGAACTGTCACACTCTCCAGCCTACTAACTCTGCGAAAGCAGTGTTATCAGTGGTTGAATGCAAGTGCACTATCGATGTGCAGTACGCCGTAGTACACAGCGCCACCATGGCCCCAACCTGGGCAATCGGGAATAAAGTGTCTTGCCAAATGTCATAACGCAGTTACTGCTGGTCACGATCGAACCGTCAACCTTTCGATTTAAAGTCCAATGCTCTAACCGCTGAGACAAACAGTTCCTCGTTGACTGGTTAATTCCGTTATGTTATTTAAAAGTTGACTCCATGTTGTCCGGCCTCTGTCTAATTCTATTCGGAATCCCACGCTATTATGGCCTGTTTGTTTACCAACTTTTCGATCAGTTTGCGCGCAGGCGACCGTTTATACAATATGATGTCCCTTTACTTACAGAGATATACAGTCGTTATATCGTACCCTAGTTACGTTGTGGGTATTTCCATCAATAAACATTTAATTCGTGTTAAAAACGTCAAAATATTAACACAAGCGCTGAAACTACTCGGCGAAATCATAAAACTACAGGTGATGGCGAGTTTTCATTCTTTATGACAATTCTAATTTTGGCTATGGTTGCTATGGATGGTAAGTGTTTCGTGACGCGAGAGGTTCAGACCAGCAGGGTAGAGACGGTTAGTATAGATGTACAGGTGGGGGAGTGGTTGAGGCCAGCACAGGGTGTGCTAGTGAGTTGCCAACGGGCGGCCAGCGGTCGGATGTGTGTAGGCACTGCGGTATGGTGTATGTGGATGGGCGTGAGCTGGGGGAGTTGGGGATGTGTGCCATCTGCGTAGAGTTAATGCAGCTGCTAGAGGCATATGTAAAGTTGGAGGAAGAGGTCAGGTGGTGAATGGGAAACTGGGGAAGGCAGGAAAGTCTGGTGTTACCCCAGTTAGGGTGGCATTCGATGGGGGATGGAAGGTGTGGGTAGTAGGAAGCGGAATTCTGACGTGGATAGTGGGTCTTTTGGGAATAGGAAGGTGCGTCGGGTTGAGGGTAGGGGAGAAGTAGGGAATAGAGAGTCAAATTCCCAGGCTAGTAGTGTGAGTCGGGGGGCGAAAAGGCGTATTCGTTTAGAATTGGATAGTGAGGGAGATAGCGATGACCATGTGAAGTCTGTCAGGGCAGGAGTCAGAGGGAAGGTTAGGAAGGTGGTAAACGAGGACAAGGTGGCTTGTAGTGGGAGTGGGCAGAAGGTGGAGTGCAGTGTCCAAAATAAATTCAGTGTGTTAGGTAATCTCGAGAATTCTGAGGAGCAGGTTTGGTCTGAAGAGGTGGAGGTGGAGGTAGGCATGGCGGTTAGTGTGGCGGAGTGCAAGATTGCGAGCCGGTCCAGTGGGGACAGAGGGGGTAACAGGGGTAGTAGGACAGGAAAGAGGACAGGAAGAGGCAGCTGGTGGTTGCAGGGAGTAGTATAGTGCGGGGGTTGGATAGGGCAGTATGCGGGCCCGACAGTGTCAACAGGACCAATTTGTGCTTTCCGGGGGCTAGGGTGGAGGACCTAAGGGACAGAGTGGGTGGATTAGTAAAGGGGTCGGGCCCAGACCCAGTGGTTGTTGTACACGTGGGGACCAACAACATCAGGGAGAGAAAATCAGTTCAGCTTATTGAGACTTACAAGGACTTAATAACTCAACTGAATACCAAGAATACACAGGTAGTGGTTTCGGGGCTTCTCCCAGTACTAGGTGGTGGGGGCGAGCGTAATTCGCGGATCATTGGGACCAACGAGGAATTGGGGGAGTATTGTAAGAAACTTGGGATACCCTTTGTAGACAATTGGGGATCGTTTTGGGGCAGAAAGGACCTATATGGAAGGGATGGTCTCCATCTTAGCCCAAGGGGTACAGAGGTTTTAGGAAGAAATATGTTGCAGGTGGTGGAGCCTTTTTTGGTATAGGGAGGGGGGGGGGGATCAGTGAAGGGGGGAATGAACACAAGAAATGTGTCACGAACCATAGGTGTAAAAAATGGACAAGGGGGATAAGGAAAAGGGACCAAAAATCCAAATCAATAGGAATAGCTTCCAAAGGAAAGCACAGGTACACAAAGTAGGATATACAAACATACAGGGACTAGATAATAATGGGACCAGTAGGCGGAAGCCAATGAACCTTGATACCCTGAAAGTGGGTTATAGCAACATCCAGGGTCTCCACCGGAAAGTAAGTGAAATTGCTACATTGATCGAGGCAGAGGAGTTTGCGTCATGGGCTTAAGCGAAACGTGGGTAAGACACGAGGAACGGATAGACCAAGTAAGGGGGTACGTATGGATAGGTGTAGGGCGAACGGAAGGCCAGAAAAAAGGGGGAGGGGTAGGCATGTACATTAAAGAGGATTTAAAACCGTCACTGATCACAGACCAGGAAAACATCAGCACCCCGGCTGAGGTATCGAAAGAAATTGGATGGGTAAGGATCAGTCTGAAAAACAAAAGTATTGCCCTTGGGGTTGTGTATTGTGCGGTGGGGGAAGCAAACCCGAATGGAATGATTCGATATACTCAACACTAAGGTCCAATATCACCGAATTACAAAACAAGGGGCTCGGTATAATTCTGATGGGTGACTTTAATGGCCACGTGGGTAATGATGAAGAAGGCATAGAGGGTGGGGACAATAAAGTCAACAGGAATGGAAGGAAGCTGTTGAACTTCACAAACGAGCTCGGTCTGAAGATTCTGAACAGGGACGCGAGGTGTAAGGGGAAATGGACCTGGGAGAGGAACGACAGAAAATCAATAATTGACTACATCCTCACAGATATTAATTTATGGAGGGAGGTGATAGGGGTAGAAGTGGATGATGAGGGTAAAATGGAGGTGGATAGTGATCACAACTTGATTACAGTGACGATCCGGGCCAAAACTCTAGTAAAAAGCAAAGGAAGCTTTAAGGAGATTTGTGAACTCAATAAAGATGCTGACTGAGCGAAGTTCAATGAAAAACTGAAACCAAAGCTTGCAACCGTACCCAAGAGGGGTAGTGTCCAGAAGATGGCCGACGCCATAGTTGCGAGCCTGGTGGAGGCAGGAAAGGAAAGTGTAGGAAAGGTCAGGGTGCCAACACGGGAACTTGGGTACAGAGTGAATGAAGAACTGAAAATGGCCATAAAGGGAAGAAAAGCTAAATGTGCTGCATACAGGAGAAGTAGAAAACTTAAGGGTGCGGAAAGCAACGAGGCCACAGTAGCAAAGGAAGAATACCACCAAGCACGAAATAAAGTAATTAAGATTAAAGTCGATAATCGGAGAATACGAAATAGCAGTCTTATTAGGACGATAAGAACGACAGAGGGGTCAAGTTCGAACCTATTTTGGAAATGGGTGAATAAACGTAACAAAGGAAGTAACCCACAGAGTATTAAAGTACATGGCAGAGTTGCAGACGAGCAAGATCAAGTCGCATCAGAACTAGTCAAGCACTGTGAAAAGGTAAACGATAAGCGATGGGGCACGGGGAGCCCACCTGAGTGTCCGAATCAGGTCGAGGAAAACCTATCGAACTTCGTGTGCAGCGAAATTAAAACGGAGGAGATGCGAAAGGTGATATCAAAATTAAGGGATGGAAAAGCGGGAGGAGTGGATGAAATTCCTAACGAGTTTATCAAAAAATGGGGAGAGGAACTCGTGGAAAGCCTAACTTCCCTATTTAATCTAGCCATAGAAAATCAAGAGGTCCCAAAGGAGTGGAGAGAAAGCGAAGTGACATTTATTCACAAAAAGGGGGAAAAAGACGTTTTGAATAACTATCGAGGGATCTCTGTCAGTAGCAACATTGGAAAGGTTTTCTGTAAAATCCTTTATGGGAGACTAGAGGAGGTGATTGAAGAGAAGGTTTTTTTGGGTTGAAATCCAGAATGGCTTCAGGAAGGGAAGGAGAGTAACTGACCATCTTTTCACGCTATCCCAAATGATAGAATCCGCGAAAGCAAAAAAGAAAAAGATGTTTATGTCCTTTTTGGATGTCAAAAAGCCATACGCTGGAGTATGGAGGGAGGGTATGTGGCGCAAGCTGGAGGCTCTGGGCTTAGGAGGCGAGTTTGTTCGAATTATGAAAGCATTATATAAAGATGTTCAGAGTGAACTTAGCCTGGGAAACATTACAACAAAACGTGTGCCTATGGAGATATGGAGGCCTAAAACAGGGGTGTATCCTTTCGCCAATCCTGTTTGCATTGTACATCAAAGGTTTAGGAGATGAACTCCTGCGTAGCGACGAGGGGGTAGCAGTTGGGCTACTTTTTTGCGGACGATATGGTTCTAGTGTCAGAAAGCGAAGAGGGGCTAACGAAAATGCTGGGAATTGTTGGGAAATGTGTGAGCAAATGGAGACTCGAACTTAATGAAAGCAAGAGCAAAGTTATACCTGTGGGGCCGCAAAGTGGACCCCACTCGAAGGTGGAGAGTGGGCGAGTTCTGCATACCGGAAGGGAGCAGCAAACTTCTCAGTGTAGGAGAGATGGGTGATTACGAGTATTTGGGGTACATATAAACATTACAGGAAGATGCATCTACCGAAACCACACAAATAAATTGATTCTGAACCAAATGAAACTTATAGGGAGAAACAGTTTCAATAAGGTTTTTGTGGGGAAAACCATTTGGGAAATGGTGGGGGCTGCCAAGTATAACATACGGTACGGAAGTGGTACCCCTGAACCAGACGGCCGTAAAGAGCTTGGAATTCTTGCAGAACGATGCAGGCCGATGGATAACGGGGTCGAGTAATGCCGCAGCGCTAGAAGCAATCAGGGGTGAGCTTGGGTGGATGAGCATCAAGGACAGGATAGACCTGTTGAAACTCGGTTATCTTAATTATTTGGTAACTTTCCCCGACAGCCGATGGTGTAAAGTAATGTTCCTGAGAATTTTCAACTCAAATATCAAACGGGGTGGATGGTCCAGGTGAGGGAGCTAGTAGAGAACTACTCATTGGAGATCTCGGACCTGGACGTTGGGGCAAACCAGGGTAAAACAATCGCCAGAGAAAGGGTCATGGAGGATTTTAACCGTAATTGGCGAGAGGAGGTCAAATCAAAGAGATCTTTGGGTGGCCTGCGTGATAAAGAGAGGCCAGGTTTTGAAGAGTACCTTGATGGCACTTTTGGGGGGTCACTGTTGTTCAAGCTGAGGTCGCGATCCCTGGAGCTGAGGGGAAAAATTGGAAAATACGGTGAAAGGGAGTGCCAGATGCGTAACTTGGGCATGGTGGAGACCCTGAACACTTTCTTCTAGAATGCCCAAAGTATCAGTCTAAAAGAATGAGATTCACTTGGAGTATAATGGAAGTGGGATGGGAGAATGAAGGACATGTGGTTAGGGGGAGACTCAAAGGAGAGGGTTAATATGCTAATCGGAGAGATTGGGAAGAATGGGGCAAGGGATGTCATCAAGCAGTTCGTCTCCAAGTGTTGGGAGGGGAAGAGAAGCGTGGGAATAGGGAGGCAGTTGGGAGTTCAGGGGTAACCATGGCCTTCTCGTCCGAGAACCACGACAAATCAGCGGCTGGCCAAAGTGTTATTATTATTATCAAAGATTCGGTCAAACCAAGTATCGGTTGAGAACCATTTCTTGGGTTGATTAAAAGAGAATGACTGTTTATCGATTTAGTTTAGATCCAAGCGGATTTTAGTTGGTCTTGCGGTTCGCTTTTTCGACCAAAGGAAATATTCCAACAGATTGGATTTGAACATAGGAGATGTACTCTTTCGGGGCTAGACTGGTTCCCAGCCAAAACAGCTTACAAGTCCGAACAGAAGTATATTGAAGCACCAGTCGTAAACATTAACCTTTTCAATACAGGCGCCCTGGAAGATATTATTTCAGTCGATACTGTCAATGGCGAAATGGGTAAAATCATCCTGGTTTGTTGGGAGGTGCAGTATTAATTTAATCCAACAGCTCTGTGGAGCTGTTGGATTAAATTATTACCTGCCTCGTTTCAGATTTTTTGCTTTTTATCATCTGCTGGTCCACTAGCATTTTTTTTCTTCACGCTAAAATCTATGCACAACCCCTTTGAAAGGGTTAATGTAATTTAACTTACACCCTTTGAGTTCTAAGAATGAGACGAACGTGAGAGGAAGTTACATCAGGTTAAACATTTGCCTTTAGGAAACCGAATCCTGTAACGCAGATGGTTGGATGTCAATCTTCCAACTTTTAGAGTTCCTGTACACACAAGTAAACTGCGACATTTTGCTGGCACGTAATCGTATATAAATGTTAAATTGGTATGACACGTTCTTATTATTTCTCAGTAAAATACCTTCGTATATGTCAAATAAATCAGAGTAACTGTCCAATCTATTTTTTTTCGGTGAGAAAGTTTCACATTTCACATGAAGGCTATAGAATCATACTGATGTATAAAACTGTTTTTACAGCCGACAAAATTATTCTCATCATATTTGATAACTTCTTATTATTTCTCAGTAAAATACCTTCGTATATGTCAAATAAATCAGAGTAACTGTCCAATCTATTTTTTTTTCGGTGAGAAAGTTTCACATTTCACATGAAGGCTATAGAATCATACTGATGTATAAAACTGTTTTTGCAGCCGACAAAATTATTCTCATCATATTTGATAACTGTCATGCTGGGGTTGTTCAACTTGTTTTATCGCACACTTCATATTATATTTTATTTTTAGGGAAACCTGATTCGAAATTACCAACAAGATAAACATTCAACGGTTTGTTAAAGAATTTGTTCTTACAGTGTTTGATCTTCGAATACTTGAAAAAACAGAACACTTTCAAATACACAACTTATTATGGAGAAATTTGGACAGGTAAGTTGTTTACGTCCATTCAAACGATAAATATATAGAGAGTAATCGCTTGACTGGACTGCTTACGTGAAATAATTCATGAGAGGTGAGGGACGTTGTACAATACGAGTGCGCGAATGCGCACGAGTGTTTTACAATATAGCCCCTCGCCTCGAATGAATTATTTCACGTAACCAGTACAGTCAAGCGATTACTCTGTTTATTACTTTTCATTATTAACGATAATTGTATTATTTAACCTATTACCTAACGTAACGGACAAAAACAGCCAGCGCTATTCTCAAAACTCGCCAATTAATTTTCATTATTTTTTCATTTTTTATCTCTAAAACATAGGTTATGACTCCTCATTGGAACGAGCTCGTCGAGCTCGTGCCAATGAGGGGTCATAACTTATGTTTTTGAGACAAAAAATGAAAATAATAGTTATTCAAGATTTTGTTTGCAAGTATTGTCTGCTTTTCCTGTTAGGTGAAGGGTTAAAAAAAGCAAAAAAAATAACACAATGAAGTTCCCATTACACCTACAGCAAAGCGTCTTCGTTTGCGCGCACGGATACATGACACAATTGTTGATTGCATAATACACTTGTGAAGTTATCGTTTATAATCAAACCCGGAAATCCCAGTAAATCACACTTTGGAAAGTAATAAATATATTGTACACCGTGCTTTAGTACTCAGCCACTCGTGTTGTAGAACCCCGGAAGCTTAGAGACCCAATAAAGTGTAAATTCAGTCAATGGATCATTAGGGTGTCTACTCGGTGCTCGCTAACTGTAGATAAGTTTCTTGGGCCCTAAGCTTTCCATTGGTCTAGCCTTCGAGGGTGTAGACTTATGGCCATCGGTGTGCACACTGTCGGGAGCCGATTCTGCCAAATGCACTAAAATTCGTTTGGCACCAGAAAACCCCCTCAACTGGCACCAAAAATAAACTTTTGATAGGTTTCAAAGGCTTTGTGGTTTCTTATTTTACTGCCTCTTTATCGTTAAAATCGCTGACTGGTGACACAGCGAAACAGAATTCACGCCTGTAAATTAATCTATAGGAAGCAGATATAACCATGCTCCTTGGTTACTTAATCTTTTATATCACATGAAACGTCGTTAATTTCGACGTAACAACCCATGTCTTATTTCCTGATTATCAACTAGTGTCTAATCAGCGCGTGGTTCCATAGCAGCAGCAGTGTATTCTTGTGCGTAATTCACATGACGTCAATTACGACAACAGGTGCAAGTAAAGCGCATTCATGACGACGTGGTGTGAAGCGTCTGAGCCAACAAACTGATTGTCGATTGTTTTGGGAGAATTTAGCGACAATGAATTAAATAAAAAGTGTAAAAAATATTCGAAAATTCATGTGATATACAGAATCTCTAACTCGTGATGTTTGGATATAAGATTTTTTGAAACTCGTTTGATGAATTCGATTCACAACTCGCCAAAAGGCTCGTTGTGAATCAAATTCATCAAACTCGTTTCAAAAAATCTTATATCCAAACATCACTCGTTTGAGATCCTCTATTTATCTTGCTTAATATTTTATATAATCCTTCTGGGAGATAATCATTTATTTTCTTCTAGTTTATTTTGAGTAAATAAACAGCGAGAAAATAATAATCCTGAAATTATTTTGTAAACGTTAATAATAGACTTTTACTTATTATTATTCGTTTTTTAATAATTTGGGTTGCAACTAAAATGCTTAAAAGAACCAGGTTTTACTGAATTAAAATATAGTTCTTTGAGTGCATTGCAGATGACGCCTTGTTGCACCCAAAGGACGATAATTGGTTAATTTGTTCCCATTTATAGCCAGGTTCCATTCGTTACCAAAATCTTTCATATGTCACCAAAATATTTATTTGGCACCGAATGAAAATTCCACTTAGCACCAAAAACATTTGATCCGGCGTGAACACTGATGCCCATTTGGGGGTGACAGAGTAACACATCACAATGCTCGTACAATAATTATTTGGTGTTTATTTATTTTTAATTTGAATAAAAACAATGTGATATGGTATTTTCAGAGACTACAACCTTGGGATTTAATTGATTGTAGGTTTGATATAAACAATATTTGTTTCAAATGTTCATAAAATAGTTTATCCATTAACATTAACAATGTTATTTTTTGAAAGAAAATTTTACTTGTAATTGTAGTTTTGTGTCACCAATGGAACTAAATTTCAGTATGAACTTATCATTCATTTTTGCATCTTTAAAATGACATTTGGACAGATTTGAGATATATCAGTGATATTTTCTGATTGATGTTATTCGGACTCATTCCCAAAACCTGGGTGTATAATTTCAGATTTTGTATTTGAGTTTTCCAAAAACGTATACCGCACCCACGTGATCTACAGTACGTGGAGAAAATATTATCACTAAATCACCCGCAGAGTGGAGATTCCACCCGAGAAATAATTGCAAATTTGTTGCAAAGCATAACCAGTACAAGCAAAGTTTCAGCCAATGGACCTCCGGGTTAAACCCGGAGGTCCATTGGCTGAAACACTGCTTGTGTTTTTTGTCGATAGGTACAAAATTTGAAAGTTATAGCTTGGGTGACAACTCCACTTCGCGGGTGATTTAGTTATAATCCACTCTCCACGTACTGTACTTGCAAGGAATGCCCTATTAAAGGGATAAGTTTTCAAAAAGGAGAGAGGGAAAATATATCTATGTTTTACAACAGTTACCAGAAAATAACTTTACTGACTCTGAAACAAGCCTATTACCCCATCTAGTGAGTTACATAAAGATTTGAACTTTTATCTGTATTTTACCGTTTTCTGATTAACGAAAGTGAGATCATGCTAAGTTTGCCAGTTGTCACACCTACCAGATCCAGGTGCTAAGAATAACATTTGATCCCCATTGTCTCATAACCATCTAATGAAATGAAAAGCCGTAGGAAACGGAAAAACAAAGCCAACTATTGCCTTTTGACTAAAGTTTGCACCTGTCTCAACAGTGGGTCGAGTTTGTTTTCTGCATAATGAAGGTCACGGTGTCTTATTCTCGTCAAACAGTATGTTCTGATTTTAAGAGTCAGTACGTTCAACATCTGTCTCCTGTGATCCTAATAACATTCTTAACTGGCTCTTAGAGGCAACAAGATCATGCCACCTCATTGTACTCTCATCTGCTTGTTAGAGTACAGATGTTATTTGTTGATACTGACATGTACGTGATGAGCATGTAACACGATTCCAATGTAATTGGTAACATTTCGTCCAAAAGTCCACCAAACCCGTCCATGATTTACAAACAGGTATCAATACAATGTATTCTACCAAACTATTGCTTAAAACGCGTTACTGGAACAAGCCCATTGAGCAAGGTCCAGTGACGTGTCTTTAGTTATGTTTCAGAACGTAAAGTGTAAGAGAATTAGCACTTCAACGAATATCGATGCTGTCGTTTTTATCTTGTGCAAACAGGGATTAAACAATAATCGAGATGCTCCTGTAGCGCATGCCCGGACGAACGTATAGAATCTTAGCCCTTTGATCCCTGGTGGTATCTTCCATGTCATTTCAATGGAAGCAATTGGAAGAGACCATATTTTCATTTGGGGGTAGACCAATTAAGATGTTCAACGTGCAGCCCAAGGCTGCACGTTGAAAATATTAATTCTTCTACCCCTCCCTTTAACGTAGCAGCCATCCTGCGTCATGAAATTATGACATATCGTGTTCCTGTGCCGGAAAAGCGGTCTCTCGTGTCCAAAGAGTTAAAGATAAACAAGAAAAATAAACATGTTATTTCTATGTTTAATGTAAGAAGACACTTTACTAATAGTCTTGCTTTGACGTTTAACACATTTTAGTCAAAACAGTGTTCGATTGTTTAGAGCCCTAACATAATTACGTTATTCAAATTGCTGACAAGAAAATTGGCTACCATAATATACTAAAATCACATTCCCATTCATTGCTGACATGCTACAGAACAAATGTGTCAAACGTTAAGAAGTTATTATTGCATTTTTGAAAGGGGGATAAACCCAACAAAAAAGCTGCATGTGCATCATACTCAACCACAGCCACAAGTGAAATAAGAATACGACCCTCGAGTCGATTAATATGCATTCAAGTTGTTGATGTGTTTTTTCGAAGCGGTTTGTCGGTAAACACCTATATACTGGACTTATAAAACTCAATTTTGGCCATATTTGAAAACTGAACGTAGCGTCATAACAAAAGTAACTTTGATTTGGTACAGGGCTTTTACTCTTGCAAGGAACTCCCTATTAGTAAATAAACTTATGTGTTTATATTTTAACACAGCAAAGAAGAAAAATAATTTCACACCAAACGTCTTTTATCCTGTACACAAACCGATTTGCGCAAAAGCAAATGAAAATTCTTGGTCGGTTAGAAATCAACAGACGGGGAACCTACAGTCAGTAGGGGCAGTACTAACTAACTCGCTACTGACTTTCAGCACCGCCCCCCCCCCCCCACTCCACTTTTCTGAAAAATATCAACCTTGTGTATATTGATGTCTGAAATCCAGAAAAATGGTTCATGTATTCTCACTCCATATTTCTTGGACCATTTCTCTATAGTTATACCTCCGCTTGCCGGGTACTGCCGCCTTTAAAAAAGTACTCAGAGTATTCCTGTTGGCAGGAAAAATTAATTTTATAACCCCGGGGATGACCCTGGACCTTCACCTGTGTGTGGCATATACACTCTGAACCCAGTACAAGATGAAATGAAGTGGAAAAAATATTTTTCTGCTGCCGCTGAGAAAAATGTCCTCACCGATTTTACTTTATTTGGCAAAGCCTCTGCTGACTTCCCTACAAATTTGAGATGGATTCATCCAATCGCTAGTATATGGCTGTCTCATTAAGGAACTCGGTGTTGAAAAGGTTAAATTGAAACATAGATAAGTAACTCAAGCCATAAAAAATCCGGAATGGCGTATATCTTTTTTAAAGAGAAGAGAAAAGTTTTTGCTTACCTCTTACAAACTTCTAAAAATTTCATTTGACATAAGACGTGACGTACAAGCTGTGTATATATCGCGCGTAGTTTCTTCAAATATATACAGAGTGATGTCCTCTTTGTTTATACCGCGTCCAAAACGGTAGCAGTCAATAACGTCTCACGTCAAACCGGTAAAAATTCTATCATTTATTATTCATAGCAATTCTCAGGTTAATTGGTTTGAAACGTAGCCTGTACGATAGAGTGGTTACATAGTTTGCGAGTGACCTAATGTTCTATATATGATGACAATTAATTCCATTATGATCTTGACCAATATAGATTTAACCGACACTGTAAATACCACATTGGTCAATTACAAACCTCACTTGGTTAGTTTCGGTAACTTCACCCCACCCTATGAAGCAGCCTCGTGCTGATATCCCTGTCGATATGGAACTATCCAAGTAATAACCTCTAAATATCTTATGCGGAGAATATGCGAGTTTTATCTTATTTATATTAACCATTTACCTAACATGAAAAGCAGACGACACTTGCAAAAAAATTCTTGAATAACTAATTGTTTTCATTTTTTGTCTCAAAAACATAGGTTATGGCCCCTCATTGGAACGAGCTCGACGAGCTCGTTCCAACGAGGGGTCATAATCTATGTTTTTGAGACAAAAAATAAAAACAATTAAGAAAATAAATTGGCGAATTTTTGAGAATAGCGCTGGCCGGTTTTGGTTCTGTGTTTTTGAGACAAACAATGAAAAAAATTAAGAAAATAAATTGGCGATTTTTGGAGAATAGCGGTGGCCTGTTTTGGCCGTTACGTTGGGTAAAGGGTTCAGGCCATAGCCGGGTGATACAATATAAAATTACCCTGTAAGTTGAATAATGTTAGGAAATGAACTAAAACACCCAGCGTACCTATTTTGATACGAAAAGTGAGATAAATGTCCAAGATACATAATTGGGAAGCCAAAATTAAAATTTTCGAATGCAATAATCGATCGATTGCGACACGGGGAAACAACTCATCTCTGACTTTCTATCGTTATGAGAATCGTCTTCCGATAATGTTATCTCCCTTGAAATTATTAGATGTGCCAGGAAAGTTCGAACAAGTTCATCTGCCTCTTTTATAGTTAGCAATTGTTGAAAAAACTCCAATGACATCAGTATAAAATTAAAACACAACAGGCAACTCTGATTTTTATGACATGCTAATTATAAGCATCTTGTGAGTAGATAATCCGCCATTAACCCTTTACATGCTGCTGGCGGATATTCCTACCCAGCACAGGAATTCATTTGTCACTGAAATAAGTATAATTTGGGCACATATCATCATATTTTCACCCTGTAAATTGACTGAAATTTTTCACCAATGACTTATTGTGTTACATTTAACTTAATTTTTCATCAACTCTAGTCATGGCTGCTGTAAAGCAGCCATGACTAGATTTGATGAAAAATATCTTGAAAATACCCAGCAGGTTAAGAGTTAAGAATATCTATCAGTATCACACCTAACTAAGTATCTCCTTCATCTCTTTGTTCAGCGGATGTGTTTAAAGAGTAATTTGCAATTGTTTATTCTTCTGGGGAAAAGAATTAGAAAATTTTACCTCTTAGACTTTTATATCAATGGAAGGGACTGTGTCTGTATTATATGTCACGAGGCGTTCACTGTTGGTATAATGAACAGAAAACAGTTACAGGACATCAAAAGATGGTGAAAATGCCGTTTTCTTATTTTTAAATTTGTTTCTACAGAGAATAAGAGTCAAATGTTCTAAATGATTGGAAAACAAATATAAAAAGCCAGCTTCTGTATTTTTATACTGCAGTACAGAGAATGCTCGACGTTTGTGAAATGATGGGCACATCAGTGATTCAAAGTCGCCAACATTTCAAAATTTCAATTCTCATGTGAATTCCTATTCCCTCAGTGTTAAATGCACCAACAGCTCGGAAAATTAAGGGGAGCTAACTCGTAAATCGCTTCCAATGTTGAAATTGTCAATCCTGTTTTTTCATTTTTCTTGGAGTTTAACAAGTTTAGACTATCAGGGTCACCTCGTATCGTAACCAGCCCTGATTACTTACGCAGTACATGTGTAACCCGACGACACTCCTATACACCGATGCATTTTGCACTTTACAAATTGGTAGCTACACATCTTCAAAACACGAGACAGCCATCTCAAACCCACGTCATGTCGTAATCATATGGTAAATGTAATATTTTTGAAAAAAATCATATATTTATATATATTTTATCCACGTAATACTCCTAAAATATCATGAAAACGGAATTTCTCTGGAAAAACAGTTTTAACGTATTTTTGTGGCAGTAGTTAGCATTTTACTTGACGATCCCTTCAGCGATTTCATGTTTCGAATTTTGAATAAGTATATTTGTCAACCATGTGGATTTTCTAAATACATTATTAGGCGTGACCTCAAAATACATTAATTGAAACCAATATGGCATCTTCCGTTAACGATACCTATTAGTTTCAACATAAAAGCTGTTGCGATTTCATGTCCTAGCCTTGTTCTTGGATATCCAAGGCAACTTTAGACACGGACAGTTTTGTTATAATTTGCGTCAGTTTACATCATTCACCCAAATGTTATAGCAGACTTCTTGCAACCACTAGACTCCCCTTCCACTAGTTCACTTGTAGATATGCATTCCTATGCAACACAGCCTTAATTTTGATGTATAATGTGCCTGTGTGTTTTGGATAAATCTGAAGCCTAACTTCGTGCATTGGTTTTGTGGAAGGGACAGCGTCTAATTTTTCTGTATAGATTTAAAGTAACTTTTGTTCATTTCCAGTGAAGCACATTATACATAATTTGCAAACACGTGCACTGTTCAAATTCAATTTCCCGTCAGAAAATGCAACTCCCGAAAGAACATATTTATGTCATTAATATCGCCCCATTGATGCAACAAGGCGCCATCGCCAATGCTTAAGGAATGCTGATAGCGCCTTTTGCTTAAGCATTGCTGATAGCGCATTTTTGCACTCAATGGGCGATGTGTAAATTTGGTTTACCAACCAAGAAAACAGTTAACTTGTTTGCGCATTTTGGTAAGCTATAGCCTCAGTTGACTAATCTGCAGGTTCAATTTACATTGTTCAAAATTAATTTAATAATATCTAGAATCATCGTGTTCATCTGTAAAACCAGATAATAACCAATAATTAGAATAATGAGTTCACTGATCCGATTGCTGGAAAGTAGTTACCTAAATTGTGTATGAAGATTTAAAAACTGACTAGTCGGTACAGCAAATCATTTACAATGCTGTAAACGGAATTTAGAAAATATTAAACTGTTCTGATTGGAGGTACAGATTAGGGCACAGCAAAGCTTCGAGATTTGATTCTATTTTTGTCCTTTTGAATATTTTCACAGGAATAAAGCTTGGTATTAGTCGTCTACGTCGGCTCACAAAACGTATAGTTTAGGTGGAAATTGTACATAAATAATGTTGAAAATAGCAAATGAGTGTAATTTCATCTATATTATCAAAAACAGAATATACACCCATGTTAATTCCATTCTCACCAGTCATTACCACTGTTGAAACTAAATTTCCAAACAACGTCGTCTATGAGGTATTGCTAGCGGCCCGCCACGTACAGTGCCCAGTACTGGTAATTATCATGCCACCTATTTAATTTGACCAATCAACGTGCTCTAATAGCATCAGTGAACTATGCGATATTAGGTTATTCAATATGGAACCGACTGTCGGATTGAGTCCATACACTGCCAGTGACCGCGTATGAGCCCATACACCCCCTTTGCCGGGTGCCATTTTGTTTTCGAATTAATTTTCCCACCTCAAGTTTTCACCTATTTTCATGCAAATAAAAGACAGTTTCCTGATAAATATTCAAAAAATGAAACGATTCGGATCTTTTTGTTTGGTGGTGTGATAAATACGTTACATGATGTTTACTTGCCAGGTATGGCGTCATGTGAGGCTTAGCGCGATCAATACGGCCTCGCCTAATCTTAATCTCACTTCGCCTCATATGACGCCATACCTGGCAAGTAAACGTCCTGTAACTTATATTCTCGCACCCGTTCTCGTTTTTGAACTATAATCGTTGCTGGGTAATATTTCAACTACGTCACCAAGGCCAAGCTCTCAAGCCACCATCGAATTCCATTGGGAATTCGTCGTGGTTATAGACTGTTTGTTGACCCAGTTTTCGTGAAGTAAAGGTGCAGCCGACCGTTGATACATTGCGATATCTCTTTCCCCACAAAGATATACAGATATTCTTTCTGCTCCAGGTTTACATATTCCAATCGATAAGTATTAATGCACACGGAAAGCATCAAGATATTAACATAATTAGTGGAACTATGGAGCGCAGTCAAAAAACAACAGCCGTTGTGAGTTTTCATTCATATGATAAATATCATGAAAGATTTGGTCAAATCAACTCGAGACTGGGAAACATTTCTTACGTTGATCCAAATAAGATGTATGTATTTTGAATTCTGATTCAGTTGGATGGAATATTTTAGTTTGTAAGAAAAGGTAACAGTAGGTTGCTTTTCTGATCAACTGAAATATTCCGGCCGGTTGAATCTAAATATGGGAGATGGACTTTTGCAGGGCTAGCCTGTTTCCAGGCCACAACAGCGTCGAAAACCTTGCAGAATTAGACTGGTGGCTTGAGCCATCGGAGTCCGAACAGCTTAGGTTTACAGGCCCCTGTCGGTCAACTTCAAGATCCCCTGATTCGATTCGAGGTTCAATTGGATTTCGAATAATAGACCCGATTCGATTCGAGACTCGATTCGAATCGAAAATTCGTGATTCGAAGCGCCTTAATACCGATTTAGCTCATTCGAATATCAAATTTCATGTCAAATCGCATCTCGAATCGAATCGGGCAATGGATTTTAAATCGCATCGAATCTGGAATCGAATCTCATCGCCTTTTAAACATGTCGATATTGCACCACTTTACGGCTATTTAACCCCTTTCCCAACGTAACGGCCAAAACCGGCCCGCGCTATTCATAAAAATCGCCAATTAATTTTCATTATTTTTTCATTTTTTGTCTCAAAAACATAGGTTATGACCCCTCTTTGGAACGAGCTTGTCGAGCTCGTTCCAAAGAGGGATCATAACCTATGTTTTTGAGAAAACAAATGAAAAAATTAGTCATTCAAGAATTTTTTTAGCAAGTGTCGTCTGCTTTTCATGATAGGTAAAGGGTTAAATGGCGAAAATTGTTATTCTTTATTCAAGAAAGGCATGTTCATTTACTGAACTCAACTAATAAACGGAAACTCGTTTACTGTTTGTGAGTGTCTATCAAAAACGCGGACTACTTCAGAAATGAGATCAAACAAGAATCGGAAACGGCACCCTTTGAACGCGTCTTCTTTTTATTAGGTCACCTGTACATGACATGGAGTCACCTGATAATAGAAGAAGAGTTCAATGGGAGATACTTTTTTTAAGATTTTGAGAACATCTTGACGATTCGAAAATTTCTGAATCCCAGCGACTCGAATTGAACTGAGTGGGTAGAAACATCGGGGCGATTTGGAATCGAATCGAATTTCGAAGCTTTTCAGTGTCCATGCACAACACAAGAAGGCGTTTATAGCGTTAAATATACCAAAGATTGAAAAAAGGACGTGCTGAGAAATGTCAAGTTGCAGCACTTACCCCTGTGTCTTGTTCTATCATACCAAGCAATACCCAAAAGAAACACGTTTCACTCATACGCTGACAGCCTTTTTATGGAACAATGTCCATTCAGGGGCCAATGCTAAACAACTTTTGCAATTTAATTTTATAGAATTGTATTTTCTAGTCATGACTTTGAATGGGTTAAAATAAACAATTAGCATTTTCAAAGATCTGGCTATTTGCCTTTTGGAAAATTACTAAATCTTTTAAAATACCAATGATTCGTTTTAGTAAGTTATATTAATAAGAAGAAAATACAATTCTAGAAAATACAATTGTAAAAGTTTTACTGTATTGGCTCCAGCACGAACAATCAAATCTCATAATAATAATAATAATAACACTTTGGCCAGCCGCTGATTTGTCGCGGTTCTCGGAAGAGAAGGCCATGGTTACCCCTGAACTCCCAACTGCCTCCATATTCCCACGCTTCTCCTCTCCTCCCAACACTCGGAAACGAACTGCTTGATGACATCCCTTGTCCCATTCTTCCCAATCTCACCGATTAGCATATTAACCCTCTCCTTTGAGTCTCCCACTAACCACATGTCCTTCATTCTCCTATCCCACTTCCCCATTATACTCCCAGTGAATCTCATTCTTTTAGACTGATACTTTGAACATTCTAGAATAAAGTGTTCCAGGGTCTCCACCACGCCCAAGTTACACATCTGGCACTCCTTTTCACTGTTTTTCCCAATTTTACCCCTCAGGTCCAGGGACCGCGACCTCAGCTTGAACAACAGTGACCCCCAAAGGTGCCATCAAGGTACTCTTCAAAACCAGGCTTCTCTTTATCACGCAGGCCACCCAAAGATCTCTTTGGTTTGACCCCCTCTCGCCAATTACGGTTACAATCCTCCATGACCCTTTCTCTGACGATCTTTTTACCCTGGTTTGCCCCAACGTCAAGGTCCGAGATCTCCAGTGAGTAGTTTTCTACTAGCTCCCTCACTTGGACCATCCATCCCGTCTTTATATTTGAGTCGAAAGTTCGCAGGAACATTACTTTACACCATCGGCTATCTGGGAGATTTACCAAACAATTAAGATAACCGAGTTTCAATAGGTCTATCCTGTCCTTGATCCTCATCCACCCAAGCTCACCCCTGATTGCTTCTAGCGCTGCGGCATTACTCGAGCCTGTTATCCATCGGCCTGCATCGTTCTGCAGGATTTCCAAGCTCTTTACGGCTGTGTTGTTTAGGGGTACAACTTCCGTACCGTATGTTATACTTGGCAGACCCACCATTTCCCAAATAGTTTTCCCCACGAAAACCTTATTGAAACTGTTTCTCCCTATAAGTTTCATTTGGTTAAGGATTCGCTTCCCCTTCAGAATCAATTTATTTGTGCGGTTTCGGTAGATGCCTCTTCATGTGATGTTTATATTTACCCTCAGATACTCGTAATCGCTAGTCTCTCCTACACTAAGAAGTCTACTGCTACCTTCCGGAATGCAGAACTCCCCCACTCTCCACCTTCGAGTGGGGTCCACTTTGCGGCCCACGGGTATAACTTTGCTCTTGCTTTCATTGAGTTCGAGTCTCCATTTGCTCCCATATTTCCCAACAATTCCCAGCATCTTCGCTAGCCCCTCTTCGATTTCTGATACTAGCACCATATCGTCTGCACAAAATAGCCGTGGGATCTTCAAGTCACTAACTGCAACCCCCTCGTCGCTATGCAGGAGTTCATCTCCTAAACCTTTGATGTACAATGCAAAAAGAATTGGCGAAAGGACACACCCCTGTTTTAGGCCTATCTCCATAGGCACCCGTTTTGTTGTAATGTTTCCCAGGCTAAGTTCACTCTGTACATCTTTATATAATGCTTTCATAATCCCAACAAACTCGCCCCCCAGGCCCAGAGCCTCCAGCTTGCGCCACATACCCTCCCTCCATACTCTATCATATGCCTTTTTAACATCCAAAAAGGCCATGAACATCTTTTTCTTTTTTGCTTTCGCGGATTCTATCATTTGGGATAGCGTGAAAAGATGGTCAGTGACTCTCCTTCCCTTCCTGAAGCCATTCTGGATTTCTCCCAAAAAACCCTTCTCTTCGATCACCTCCTCTAATCTCCCATACAGGACTTTACAAAAGACTTTTCCAATGTTGCTGCTGACAGAGATCCATCGATAGTTATCCAAGACGTCTTTTTCCCCCTTTTTGTGAATAAATGTCACTTTGCTTTCCCTTCACTCCTTTTGGGACCTCTTGTTTTTCTATGGCTAAATTGAATAGGGCAGTTAGGCTTTCCAAGAGTTCCTCTCCCCCTTTTTTGATAAACTCGTTAGGAATTTCGTTCACCCCCTCCCGCTTTTCCATTCCTTAATTTCGAGATCACCCTTCGCACCTCCTCAGTTTTGATTTCGCTGCACACGAAGTTCGATAGATTTTCCTCGGCCTGGTTCGGACACTCTGGTGGGTTCCCCATGCCCCATCGCTTATCGTTTACCTTTTCCCAGTGCTTGACTAGTTCTAATGCGATTTGATCTCGCTCTTCTGTAACTCTGCCATCTACTTTAATGCTCTGTGGGTTATTCCCTTTGTTACGTTTGTTCACCCATTTCCAAAATACGCTCGAACTCGACCCCCCTGTCGTTCTTATCGTCCTAATAAGACTGCTATTTCGCACTCTCCATATACACCACTTATAATGGACACTCCATCCTATTTAATCCAATCTTAGACAGCGATTGCGATGTCGCATTTCAGGTTCTGTGACCGTTTGTACGACTAATCGCTAAAACACGATACCATATACAGCCTTACGGGTGAGGAATTTCAAGCTGAAGATTTGGGAGTATTGTCCATGAATACTGACTTGCCCAAGCAGACGAGTCGCTGTTGGATACCATACTTGAGAGGAGATTGCCAATATTTATGGCTGTTAGAAGGTGCAATACTACAACTTTTTTGAGGAGCCGTGCGATTCAGTTATAGATTCGATTCAATTCAATCTTCCGGAGGCCTGATTTCATTTGGGATTCGATTTGACTACACTTTGAAGATTCACAGAGCACGAATGAATAGGTTTCCTTGCATAATCACGAAATGTCGTTCACAACACGTAAATTACGGGCATGACGCCAGACGTCAACTTCGACGTCGTAACATTGTGGGCGAGTTGGTTTCGGAAACAATTCAATCTTCTCTTATATTTCATTAACTGTTTACCAGATATAAACAGCAGACGGCGTTTGCAAAAAAGATTTTCTGAATGCGTAAACAAATTTTATTTTTGTTTCGAATACATAGGTTATGACCCGCATTGGAGCGAGCTTGGTGGGCCCGTTCCAATGGGGGAGGGGAAGAGGGTCATAAGCTATGTTTTCGAGACAAAATTGAAAACTACTGAAATTTCGTTAGGATTTTTGTTAACAGTGCTGATAGGCTTTAACTGCTACACTACGTAAAGGGTTAAATTACACATCATCTGATAAAAAGAACCGTAAACTCGTCACGATTTGATAATGAAAGATCTGAACCTCGTTCACTAAAATCGATTTGAGCCTCGGTAAACCTCGGCTCAGATCGATTTTAGTGAACGAGGTGCAGAAAAGTTCATATGAAATAGGGACTCATTACACATCATTTTATTTATTGCGTCTGAGAGAAAATCGTTTAGTGAAACTACGATATTTTATGGTACTTGAATATTTTTTTTAATTCAAACAATATTTATTGGAAAATTGTGTTATATGTATACAATTCACAAAATAAATGTCACAATGGAAAATCTACAAAAAAATCCGGATACAGCAGTATACAATATAAGAGTTATAACGATGGTTAAATTGTTGAGGAAAGAAGGGAGTCGACCCAAAGCTAAAAGCATATGTAAGTCGTCTCCATATGCATGTGTACGTTTGCTCATCTAGGCGGTAGAAATAAGAAAGTAACTCCAAAATCGCTGTCGGGATGCTGAGACTCCCACTTATTAGTGAGAATCAGTTTATTTTAAAATGAGCCGTCGACCCCGACAACATTACCCGAACGCAGCACCTCCACATACACAATCAGACTTTAATACTTTTTCGCAGTGCCGTCAATAACTACAACAAAAAATCTATATTTTCAGATCTGACATAGTTCATTTGTGAACCATCGAAAACTCTATGTAAGGAATAAGGCTATTTCGAAACAGCCATCTTGGACTTTAATCTATGCAAGGTCACGGGTCGCGGCGTGTAAACAAAGCGATTTCCATGTTCATCGCGTTGACTTCTGTGTCAGCCAAGTCAACTAGTTTTGTGAAATATCACGTTTAAATTCGTAGAACCGATGTCATAATTCGAATTAACTGAAGGGGCAACCTTAAAAGACTTTAAACGGCGTGATATCGCAGGTTTAAAGACTTTTTTAACGGAGGCGAGGACTTTGTTTGAGTGTCAACAAGGAAGCACTCGTTGTACGGAGTTTCTCGGCTTGGGGAAATCCCCCGAAAGTTGTCGAAACAGTGCCCACGGCCACAGAGTCATGACACAGCGTGCATTCAAGCACCATTTAAGTGGATAGGAACTCAATTCCAAACAAGGAAAGTTCTCATACAATATTGTTATTGCCTCAAACAAATGGAAACCTTGGCTGAATGTGTTTTTTTTTAATTCGCACTAATGAACGTAATGGGGTCCGAAGCACTTTATCTTCTCTCTTCTCCCATTGATTAAAACGTGTTTTCTTGAAATATTTACACCTCGCGATCTGTGACCTTGCATAGATTAAAGCCAAGATAGCAGTTTCGAAATAGGCTTATTGTAATTCATTATGGTGAAAAAGACAGATTGACTTGAGAATAATCTTATAACTAAATTAATCCAGAACTGTATATAAAAAAGATATTTTAAAACGACTGCATAACTAAAAAGGGGATCATGCAAAGTTCATGATCTGTTGCAGATGTCAAATAACATTTTCATCAACCCATCAAAGATTCTTATGTCCAGCTGGCATACAGATTACCCAAAATGTCGAACATGCAGGAAAGCTGCAAGAACACAACAGGTTCCTGTCATTTCTGAAGGTGAAATAAAATGTCTTAGACACCCCAGACCCAATAGCAAGGTGATGGATGACCAAGAGGAAAGTGATTTCTGAACTGCAGTATGCAATGCTTTGAAAACAAACATCACTACAAATGCATTATTGACAGATTCTCGCACTGAGTAATTGATGACGTTTCAGATTATAGTTGCAGAAGATTTGTCTAGATTTAAAATCTGTTTTCGTAAAACTCAGATTACATAACCTTTTGTGTGTTTGCCAAATCGCTCGTCACTTGATACTCAAGTGCGAATAAAGTTCTTGAGTGCAGAAACTGCTGGCACGGTTGTATTCAAAATTCACTCTCTCTCTCTATAGAGAGAGAGAGTCAACATATCGAATCGGACAGATTTAAGATCCAGTATGTCGGAAGATCCCAAGAGAATCCCGAGCAACAATTAGTCACAATGTCGGATTTTTTAGCTTTTTAATTCAGAGCAACAGGGATTTAAGACAGGATCTTCCAGGTCGAGTGCTGTGTATAATCGACATAATTGTATTAGGCGGCAACACACTTCGTCTCCGTTGGCTAATAATGCACGTGAAATGGAGCGTCTTGCTTGGGGACGAGAGTTTCACGGATAAGATTTGAGCTCACCAAATCTCGACAGGCCAATTGATCAACTAACCAATTAGCTAAACTGTCAACCGTTTCCAACAATGCATTACAAATCCACTATGGCGTATGTACCTAGAGGTACGAGTGATTTCACAATAAGATATTGAGATCATTCGTCGATATACGACCTGTGAAAAGCAAAACTGTCTCGTCAAATGTGAACTTAGTTGAATGAATTTCTTTGAAAAAACATATTACCGATATACGACAAAAAGCTAAAATAACATCACATGAAAACCCTTGAGTTATTCACCTTGAGTTTATATGTGTCAAAATTGACATTCGTTCTCTGTACGCGGGCCACCTTACAAAAATAGGAAAGAAAAGAGAAAAGGAAAAGGAAAAATATTGAAAGAGTAAAGAAGAGTCGGGAAGACGACTAGAAGCCAGGGAAAGAGAGAGAGAGAGAGAAAGAGAGAGAGAGAGAGAGAGAGAGAGAGAGAGAGAGAGAGAGTCAACTGGAGAGGAAAATGTGAACTCAAAAACAACATTGGTTTTATATGTCTCGAGAATAACATACATTTTCCTGCACGCAGGCCTCTTTACGAAAAGTGGGAAGAAAAGAAAAAAGAAAAATATTGAAGAGGAAAGAAGGGCAAGAAAGAGGACTAGAAGAGAGAGAGAGAGAGAGAGAGAGAGAGAGAGAGAGAGAGAGAGAGAGAGAGAGAGAGAGAGAGAGAGTCAACTGAAGTGGAAAGCGTGAGCTATAAAAAAAAACACTGTAAAATATACCGTTAAAATTGCCGTTACTTCTGCAGTGAATATTACGGTAGCGAATGTTAGTTCTTTCGTCAAAGAAAAACTTCGAGAGGCGTGTTCATGTACAGTGGGGTAAAGAACTTTTCTCACAACGAACGCATCCACCACTTTAAGTCCTGCTTTTGCAGAATCGACTCATTAATTTGTTTTAGAAGAGTCAATTTTAAAGGAGACTGATTAATATCTTTTACCTGCAGCTATACGGCTGGAGGTTATAGATATTATTATTTAATCTGTTGTGTATGACAAAACAACAGTCTTCTAGTATAATAATGAGAAACAAAATACCAGTTCCTAACTTTTCCCAAAGATCAAACAAAATGTAGGTCGCCATTGCAAAAAGTAGTTTAATACTTAATTTTTCATAATATTTTATGGTAGAAGTACCAGAAGAAGATTGTCAGTACTTTTGCCATATTTTTAATGATAATCTTTTACAATGTAGCTTCGAATATTGATTTGCAATGATTATTTTGGGCAACGTTGAAGACGAGTGAAGCATGAATCACCATTACCACTTTATAGGTACGACAAAAAAGTGATCTCCGGTCGTCCGTACTCCAACATTTAATTCTAAAATTGGAGACAGCTTACATAAACCATCAGCTTACTGCTGGATCTATTTTTCCAATTCACAAACTTTGTTAAAATTGTGTAATCTATGTTTTTCTGTATTATTCATGTTGCTTGTTTGGAAAAATACTGCATTGTGGCACTATCGTTAAAATGTATGTGTTGGGGTGGAGAGGAAGCGTGAACATCAGGTAATTCTGTCCCTTGACTAATAGAGATTGAAAGTTGAAGCAATATTTTATTTCAGACCAGTATGAATAAATATATACAGGTAATAAAAGACATGCATATGTCGAAAATATAAAACCGTAACCCTTTACCCAACGTAACGGCAAAACCGTCCAGCGCTATTCTCAAAAATCGCCTATTAATTTTAATTATATTTTCATTTTTTGTCTCAAAAACATAGGTTATGACCCCTCATTGAAACGAGCTCGTCGAGCTCGTTCCAATGAGGGGTCATAACCTATGTTTTTGAGACAAAAAATGAAAAAAAATAGTTATTCAAGAATTTTTTTTGCAAGAGTCGTCTGCTTTTCATGTTAGGTAAAGGGTTAAATTGATTTCAGCAGCGAGTATTATTCTTATGTATGCTGTTTCCAATTAAAATATTACAGATTGAGGTGAGATTTACAAAATACAAATATTAGTTTTAATAGATGCATTGAAACTAGAAAAATATAGCTTTTGTCAACTGCTGGAGAAGGCAAAGAAACAAAGAGAAAGAGGGTAAAGTGAAAGTCTAGAAGCAGATCAGTTAGAGCAGGAGAGTTCGGAGGGTGGGGGGGGGGGGGGGAGGGATTTACTCAGCTTCTCTTTTACCAAGCAAAGAACACAGTGCGTTCTAGAAAAGAGTGGCAAAGAGTAGAAGATCGTCAGAGTAGGATGTATACACGCTGTCCATAATATCAAAAGGCATTTGTGAGAAACAGTTTAATGAGGAAATACATGTCATCAGCTACAAGGATGCGGATGAGTTTGAGAGCTGAGAGGCACTATCACAGCCTACAACATGTCGTCAGTTGAGTGCAACAGAGCCACTATTGTAAATAACGACCGATTTGTTTGAGACTTGTTAAATTGGATCGACCCTCGCTTATGTAACGCGCCCATTCAGCCAAGATAACATCTCTTCTCTTTCTTATTAGCCCTTCACCTTTCACTCTGTTACCCTTTCACAGGCCCTCTCACACAATTTAAACATCAGTACCAGTCTACCACTTGGCAGAATACTTGGTCAGCCCATGAAAGTCCAGAGGGTTAGCATCAACATTTTAGATATATTTCGCCATGTATTTATCATTACAGTGTAATGTTCTTTGTGGAAACTGTCGGAAACCGGAGTGGCCGTTGCTAGGAGAAATGGATTCACGCCGCGTATTCAACCTAGACTCAGGGAGTGTCGACTGAATCCGTGCGTGAACGTATGTCTCACTGTGTCGAACCCGCTCATTTCGTTTTTGTTGGGGTGGTTCTTATCCTGAAGGGGTCAGTGACTTTTCACCAAAAATCATAATCAACAGGGCTTAATTGAAAATAACAATTTTAATACACATAGAAAAATACTGTAACTTGTGACTTACATGAAATCCAATGAATAAAAGAACCAAAAAACAAAACAAACGTCAGTCACACCCCACCCACACAGTTTTCAAGTCACCTTGCGGACCCGTGTTCTCTGTTGTCACTTGTTTCTTCTTCCTTGTCGCTGGTGTTTGATCTTCTCGACTCAATGTAGTGTATCTGGACTCTGGTCGCCTTTCACGAACATATAACGGAATGTCACTCTACCGCTGCCGTCGCATGGCCACAAACGTATTGTCTCTTTACCGTCGCCTTTACTTTACTTCGAGGGTTAACTGCTCTTCTCTAGTTACGCCAGACTAATGTTCATACAGGCAAAGCCTAATCTGGCTAAGTACGACTTGCCTTCCGTAACAGGTAATACCGTCTAAATGAATGCCAACATTCGTGAGCTCTTGGAGCCCGTATTCTTATTTCTGATTCTACACGCATATATGGCCACCGACTTGGCCCACGACTCTTCCGTCTCTAAGTAAGAGCTTTGTGGCTCCCCTTACATTGCAACGTGCCTATACTTGCATACCGATGCTGCACCTCCTCTAACCTATAGATTGAGGCATCCCCAGCTTCTCACCTACGACCCACAGTCTTACACGCCTTGAGACTGGAATGAAATTTTCGAGAAAACTCTTGGCTCTTATTCGATTGCGAAGGCATTAATTCCCATTTTAATTGCTTCTCTTGAACTTGGCCGCTATAGATCTGTCTTAACTTAACATTCTCTTTCAAGTTCTGTTAAGGTATATCACCTTCGCTGTGCATTGGCACTTGTGACAGTCCACTGTTAGAAAGAGAGGATTTACATAAAACACAGGCCATTCATGTGCGCTGCTTATAATCAGGACATTGTCGCCACTAATGACCATATAATTAGATTACTGATAACCTTGTATGGCTAAACGAGAGTCTTCTGTTTGGCGCTTATCAAGCAAGATCGTTGATTCAGAACAGATAAGCGCTTATTGGTGTTACAAATTCCTATTGGAATTCCGTTTCAATAAAGGTATCAGTTTTATTGCGCCTAATTACAAACACCCATATCTTACTTGACAGATCGGTTTTTCGGGGCCCGTCAAATATCTATATTTACGCTTTATATTTAGCACGAGAGAGAAAGTTTATCAAAAATATGTACACTTTTAAACAAATAACGCTTTGTAAGAGTCTGAAAATGATTATTTATGGGCTTTTAAAAGGAAGGTCGTGCAAATCATTGAACCTAGGGATCAATATCATTTCATATTTTTTGGGAAAGAGTTAGCAAGAACTGTGTTCGTTGTTTAGCTCTCTTCATTTGGCCTGTTTGTCTGGTTCGCATGTCTGTTTTAGTAATGTTAACCCCTCGAACCGAATGGCAGCCTTTCCGGCCCTGTAACATGATACGTCATAATTTCATTAAGCGGGATGTTTGCAGAATCAATGTGTGGCGTAGACCAATCAATATTTTCAACGCGTAGCCCTACGGCTGCACATTGAAAATATTAATTGGTCAACCCACAAGTGATGAATATGAACTCTTCCAGTTGCTGCCATTGAACCGATGTGGAAGATACCACCAGGGTTCAAAGGGTTATTTGTGTAAAGGCTATCGAACGATGGTATTAGTTTTTCGTTGATCCCACTGGGAATGAAGAGAAGTACATTCAGTTGTAAAGGTTGTCAAATTAAAGAATTTTATTCATGTTTTAAACAACGGTTTGGTGTGGGCGTTATAGAGCTGCACGGTATATCGATAAACCGATATATACCGGTATTCAAACCAATATCGATTGAATACCGGTGTAATTTCCAAAATATCGGTTTATCGTCATTATTTATTTACCCACAATTTAATTTTCAAGATGTCTTGAGTTTTTTAACTGTAGCCCCGAATGAATAATATTATCCCTTTATCCAAGGAATCGTCTGCTTGTGCCCTCGTAATATACAAATTCAGCAGTTGAAAAAATAAATTTAAAAAATTTCAACAAAACTATATCATGTGACCCCTCATTGGAACGAGCTCGTTGAGCTCGTTCCAATGAGGGGGTCACATGATATAGTTTTGTTGAAATATTTGGGGGAAATCTGATAACCCAATTTTGAAAATAATAAATTTTGATATCGTCTGCGTCGGGTAAAGGTTTTTCTAATCGCATCATCAAGCCATGCTAATTCGTTCCGACTGTGATGCCTCGAGTCTCGATTGTGGTACTTGTGCTCATACATATGAACAGTTTTCGATATACCGGTATACCGCGGTATTTTTTGAATACCGATACCGGTGTTCAGTTTTGAATATCGTGCAGCCCTAGGGCATTATATTTTGTATTGTTGATTATTGGCACATTTTTGAAGAACAATTAGCTTCTTTACTGCCGGTGCGTTTCCCCATTTGTTTATAGCGTACATTAGATGACTTTGTACTAACATAAATGTTTTCAGGGTACTGAGCGGCAGATGTTTTTAACTCTGTTAAGAGCATAAATAGATTTGGCTACTTTTGAACTCACCGTCGAGACAATCTTGAGATCGCGACAGTTTCCGACCTGTATTTCCTTCCTGTTATCATGAGTTGTACCGTAGCTTACGACCCTGCCCCCCAAAACGGAAAATATTGTGTATTTTGTTAGATTTCGTTTGCGTGTTTACTAGCTGAGGTATTATTGACGCATCTTTTGATGAGGCCAAATTGTATTTGAAATAGCATAGAATCGGATCAAACTTTCGTGTTATGTTGGATTTAATTAAATTATGAAAAATAACTGTCATGATTTTGAATATATAATGAGAAACAACATTTCGGCAGATGTACTGAGCGGCAGATGTTTTTAACTCTGTTAAGAGCATAAATAGATTTGGCTACTTTTGAACTCACCGTCGAGACAATTTTGAGATCGCGACAGTTTCCGACCTGTATTTCCTTCCTGTTATCATGAGTTGTACGGTTTAGTTGTGCGGTAGCTTACGACCCTGCCCCCCCCCCCCAAAAAAGGGAAATTTTGTGTATTTTGTTAGATTTCGTTTGCGTGTTTACTAGCTGGGGTATTATTGACGCATCTTTTGATGAGGCCAAATTGTATTTGAAATAGCATAGAAACGGATCAAACTTTCGTGTTATGTTGGATTTAATTAAATTATGAAAAATAACTGTCATGATTTTGAATATATAATGAGAAACAACATTTCGGCAAAGAGTTGTTCATAATGAATCGTGAAGGTTATAAAGGTTGTGATGATTACATTATTTTTAATCATACACTTTGTGGTTTAGTGTCGAAGTTATATTTTTTATTGTTGATTGTTGGCACTTTTTTTTTAACCCTTTACCCAACGAATCGCACGCATCCGCCCGCGTGATATGCAAATTCTGCAGTTGAAAATATATTATTTTTCAAAAAACTTCAACAAAACCATATCATGTGACCCCTCGTTGGAACGAGCTCGTCGAGCTCGTTCCAACGAGGGGTCACATGATATGGTTTTGTTGAAATGTTTTGAAAAAAATTAAAAAGTTATATTTAAAATAATAAATTTTAATATCGTCTGCGTTGGGTAAAGGGTTAAAGAACAATTAGCTTTTTTGCTGTCGGTGTCCCACAGGTGTATAACGTACATCAGATGACTTTGTACTCACATAAATGTTTTTTTGCGATGTGAAATATTATACAGTGTCCTTTGTTGTGACTTATTCCACAATATCCTGTAGATTTTTGTATACGAAGCCAATATCATTACTAAAGAAAACTCCAGAGCCCCCATACACAGAAATGGTTCAACAACCGGACATCCCATTATTGGTTTTGTTAAAGATTGTCCGACTCCATGGCTGTGTCTTTAATTATGAAGTGTCCTACAATCTCCTTAAGATTTTCTTATATCCTCTTGCAAACTTCTGAGAATTCCATTGAATTTAAAAAGTCAAATGCAAGCTATGTGTATACCATACGCAGTCTGTTTGAATCTATCAACTTGTAGCAGACATAGTGATGCCCTCTTTACTTATTCATCTATTATTATCCTTTATTTCTTTATCTATCAAAATGGTGACATACGATAACCGCTTCACGTTAAACAATTAGGGCTTCCTTCATTTATTATTCATCTCAATTGATGGGTCATTACATAGAAAAAGTAGTCGGTAAGAAATGTTTGTTACCCGCTTTGTTAGTGACCTAATAAAGTTTTTCTCAGATGGTGTTAAATTCCCCAAAAGAGACTTAAAGTCTTTATCAGATGTATAGGCGAGAATAACACATACTTATTCGCGTGCAGGAGATTAGGGAAAAACAAATTTCACTGTTGTTTCTAAACTATTTGTCAGGTCCTTAAAACACCACTTGCGTACTATTTATCAAACAGCATGGACATGGATATTCGTCAAGTCCTCATCGCGCAGCGGCGGAGACACCGTCGTATTTGTTGTTAACTATCTGACTTAGTTCAAGTTTATCTTTTGCACTTACTTGCATTTCGTGCAGATTGATATAAATTCTGCGCACATCAACCTGGCCGCCATGGGTATGGACAGTATTTCTGATTATTTGCATAATATATTTCCGTCTATACTGTGGGTGATGTGTTGTGAAACGCCATGCTCTTTTCGAATCTGCAGGCGCATCTGCTTGACTTTTCACTCTAAAATCAGGTGGGTCTAAAATCAACCCAAATCAACTGGGTTGTGTGAACATGAACTCAATTGGGTTCATATTTACTCAAACCAGTCAAGTTGGGTTCATTTTTAACCCAAATGATTTTAGAGTATATCTGTCGGCTTTATAGAACTCCTTTGCGAATGTGCAGCAGTATTGCGCCGGGGAGGCTGCTTTTAATTGCCCTGATATGGCTTAGACCCAACTTAACCTTACTCTTCGTGCTTTCTAGACAATTTTATAGCTGCCAGAAAAAAACTTTAACACTGTGTGTGTTTCTGTGGTAACCAACTCTCCTGTCCGTCACTATATTTCTCTTAAACTGACATTTGTTATTATATGTAATGTTATTTACTGAAGAGTGTCAATTGACTTCATCTAATAAGTAGTTCTTCTTCTGTCTTGAGTGCACCCTCGTCTCCAGAGTATCTCGCTCTAAATGATAAAAGTTCAACAAGTGTTTTGAAAGAAAAGAAGACGAATCTAATATAAGCAACTGTTTTTTGACCTATAACCTAGTGATACTCCTAGGAAAACAAGAGCTTCCAGGTAACAATACTGCATGAAATTATCACCCAGACAGCTAATGGGTCGTTTCCATCTTATAAACAGTAATTATACACACCTTCCATCTTGAGCGTTTGAGATAATAGGTAATGGGATCTTATTTAAGGTTGAGATGAGTAATCATTGCACCATTTCCGCAATTTCTGTCCCAATAAAAAAACATACTTGGATGGAAAGCCAAACAAACGTTTTCATGCTCAGAACACAGAAATGGAAAACACGTTATACAAGATTACATAAATTAAGCAATTCGAAAAATATATACGTTCTTTAGAATGAAAATGATCTCGATAGAGTAATTGTCACATCGCATGAAGAAACGGTTCGGAGTTGATGCAAAAGTATTTTTATCCCATGCCACACGTTGCTTTTATATCCGCCTGCAAGGCAAAAAGAAGGGATATTTGCTGTTTAAAATCTTTTGATTATTGTGAGCACACCTGTAGCAGAAAAGTTTTTTAATCCAAAACACGACTGAAAGAAGACAACTATAACAAAAACAATTTTTGAAACGGAACATTTTCATTTTTTGCCTGAATACACAGTTTATGATTCCTCATTGCAACCAGCTCATTAATCTCGTTGCACTGGTCGCCCCTAAGTTATGTTTTTGAGGCAAAAATTGAGAAAAATAATAAAATGTGAATGGTATTTCTGCGAATAGAGCTGACCGATTAAAGCCAGTATGACAGGTAAAGGGCAAACGAACTTTGAACACTGTTGTCATTAATTGTGACCAGGTGTGGAATGAACGGTTGTAGAATTATGGGCAGTGTTAACGCTGAGCCGAAACTGTCGGGTAACACCCTTTTAACCATTCTGGATATTTTAGTACCAGCCAAAGTGTGTTGGTACCAAACTATAATGGGGGAGCGTGGCGTATTTCGCTGCCTGATCGAAATTGATCGAGTCTTGAAAGATGAACTGGCAAAATTATTTCAAGAGTTAAAGGACAATTCATGCGGAAAAAACCGACAGACCTTGAAAGCTTCGACGAAAGCCTTAATAAGTGAAAGGGACGGTCACCAAAGCTTTATCTATGGCACTGATTTAATTAATTGTCAGGCTGAATGATGTCGGTACATATACCCGTTGTTGCACTTTCAGTACATGGGGAGTGTATTATCACTAAATCACCTGCAGAGTGGAGATTCCACTTGATCAATAATTGCAAATGTGTTGCAAAGCATAACAAGCACAAGAAATGTTCCAGCCAATGGACCTCCGGGTTGTACCCGGAGGTCCATTGGCTGAAACTTTGCTTGTGTTTTTTGGCCACATGTACAGAATTTGAAAATAATACTTTGGGTGATAACTCCACTCCCCGGGTGAATTAGTTACAATCCTCTCTCCACGTACTGTAGATAATAAAAGATTAATCGACTAATTATTGTTCCACTGAGCTTAGCGGGTGGCTAGTCTTTACAAAAGGCAGTATTTAATTAAATAAATACTTCATACCATCGCAAGTCACTCTCGTATACAGCAGGGAGATGACTTAGCCATGTTGGCTGTCTGCCTATTATCTCCTGGAAAAACAGTGTTCGAAAACACCGGATACAGACTGTAGCTAACCAAGAGGCAGAGTAGAAATTGTAGAATAGGACCCATGTTGGGGTTGAGGTTGGGCGAGGTGACCTAGAAAAGTGTAACTAATCATTCGTGTCATGACCAGCCTAATGCAGATAGAATGGTTTTATTAAATTCGGGGCATGATGTATATGGGTTTTTGGGGACTCATCAAAACAACGTGATACGATTACCATTTACTCTGGTATATATAGCTATTTCGACAATTACCGTGATTGTATCTCCCCACTTACTGTCTTGGTTTTATACAACTGCCCAGGTAGGAAAGCATAAGAGGTCGAGATATTCAGACCAGTGCATTTAGTATGTTATGTGGGATAATTCAAAGGTTATAGTAAAGACTTTATCTAAAGATGATGCAGGTTTTAAACCAATTATATGTGACAATCGGGACATCAGGGGTTTCGGAATAAGAGGATAGGAATTTTGATATTAATTTTTCTTTAAACATTTTCCTATCATCTGTATCGCGTAATTATTTCTCTAGTTCGTTCCATATTTTTGGAAAGGAGTTAATGGAAATTTGTCCAATGATTTCGTTCTTGTCCTGTTTATCTGGAAAAGGCTTGACTGTCTGGTATTTCTATTTGTTTGGTTGTCCACTTTTTCTGACAGAGTCATCGAAGGAATTTGATAAATTTTCTTTTTGCCAGTCAAATATGAAAAGTAAAGAATGGAGTTTTATATATAGGTCATTTAAATTTAGAATTTTACTCTTTATAAAAAGGGGTTTCGTATAAGAGTTATATTTTTATTCATTATCATGCACAGGTAGCGCCTCTGTAGCAGAAGACGTTTACTAATTGCTTTTGAATGATCCCAGATTTGGATTCCATAACCAGTATTAAAGTGAAGTAGAGTGTTTAACCCTTTACCCAACGAATCGCCCGCATCCGCCCGCGTAATATGCAAATTCAGCAGTTGAAAAAATATTATTTTTCAAAAAATTTCAACAAAACCATATCATGTGACCCCTCGTTGGAACGAGCTCGTCGAGCTCGTTCCAACGAGGGGTCACGTGATATGGTTTTGTTGAAATTTTTGGAAACATTAAAAAAAATGATATTTAAAATAATAAATTTTGATATCGTCTGCGTTGGGTAAAGGGTTAATGGCTTCGTGTGGAAGTATACGCTTTACTTTGTTTAGTGCATAATTTGCCAGAGCGACTTTAGAACATAACTCGGAAATATGAGATTTATATGTTAAATTATCATCAATGGTTATGCCTAAGAATTTAAGTCACTTTTCTGTTTCGTTTGAACCTATTCTGCTTATTTTTTGATTAATTATAAATATGTCTTGATTCATCAAATTTCTTTTGTAGGAAGTAGGGTTGATTAGGGATATATATTTTTTTGGCATTTAAAACCAGGCGGTTTACCGAACACCATTCAGAAATTGTCTTTAGTTTCTTATTCATATCAACGCCTAACTTTTTGGCATCGGGTCCAGAGCAATGTACAGTGGTGTCATCAGCAAGTGAGAGGAGGAGTACTGCGGTGGAAGCGCACATGTCATTTATGTACAACAGGAATAATATAGAGCCTATAACTAAGCCTTGAGATACACCACACGTTATCTGGATTAAATCTGATCTCTGCTCTACGAATATGGCATTCTGCTTCCTATTGGATAAACAACTTTTGAACCATTCATTAGTTATGCCTATTTCTTCAGTTGGGTATCGTTATTTATTGTAGCAAATGCTTTTAATAAGTTAAGAAATATTGCTAATGTGTTGTCTTTCCTTTGCTTATTGTTTTCTTCTGCAACCGATTTCAAGAAGTGGAGAATGGAATGACAGTAGAATGATTTTTCCAAAATCCATATTGATGAGAGTATAAAATTTCAAATTTGTTTACGAAACTAATTAACCTGATAGATCTGAGTTTTTCTATTACTTTTGAGAACATAGGAAGTATGCTTATTGGACAATAGTTTGTGAATGAGTATTCGTTTCCGGATTTGAAAACTGGAATCTCTTTGGCAATTTTCATTTCGTCAGGCTCGACTCCTCGAGCAAAGAAATTATTTACGATGTGTGCAAGGGGTAGTACAATTTGATTCACTGTGAGCTTTAGGAGACTAATAGTAGTATCGTCACATTCTTTACTTGATTTACAACTCACTAATGAAACTACTTTTATGATTTCCTGTGGCGTTATTGGGTATAGGTAAAAGTTATTGGGAAAATGTTTGTTCATGTAGTGGGTAAAACGTTTGTTATGATTTTGTATCTTGCCACCTGTAGCTTCCTACATTCTCGAAAAAGGTATTGAATTCAGCATTAATTTCACGTGGGCTCTGTTCAGGGTAAAAAATGAAGGGAACTTTGCTGTGCGTTTTGCTTTTATACTCTCATTTAACACTTGCCATGTTTTTGCATATTATGCTGATGTGGTTTTAATATATATTTTTAATAAATCGCCTTACTTTGCTTTTTGGCTCTCTTGAATATTCTGCAATATTTTTTGTAATTTTGAGTATTTTGCTCGTTGGGAACTTTTAGTTTTTTAAGCTAGAATTTATTCTTATTATTTGATGAGATGATGAACCCCCTTGTCATCCACGCTTTGCGTTTTATAAATTTGTGACTTGGGCGAACCTGTTTCACCGGGAATGCGTCATTGAAAGCAATCAAATAAATACCTGCAAATGAACTGCAGGCCGTGTTTGGTTTGGACAGACTGCGTCCATTACTGGGGAGAAGTTGCTACAAGATGGAAGTGGCTGGAAGTATGAAATATATTTTTGATTTATTATTCTTTCAAATGTTGGTGCCGAATCAGAATGTGCCCCAAAATTGGATTTAATGTGAAATATACCAATGTGGTCGAATACATATGTTAACACTATACCAGATCAATACGTAGATGCTGTTTTATTTGAATAAATGTGGTCAATGAGTGTTGCCGAATGGTTGGCTACTCTCGTGAGCTTAGTAGTGGTAAAAAGCCTTGAGCCCTTAACTGAACATTCGGTCCGGTTTTTGGTGGGAGTCGCATTTCAAAAGATCTATATTTAAATCACCCATATTGTATATAGGACGATTTATTTTCCGGAATAAGTTTATCGGTTATTTCATTTATTTTGGACTGCAAAAAGGACAATATCTACTTTGGGTGGAGTATTTGGTCCGTATATGATTACTCTTTTAGATTTATTTGACCTTATCTCGCGAGAGATTCGATGACGTGTGGCATAAAGACAGACAGGACATGACGAACTTTAAATTCTATGCCTTCTCTATTAACGAATGATACTCCACCCCGACCATCGTCATCAGTAAGGCGATTTTTGTTCATGGTGGTTGATATCCGTCTATAGAATATGACATGCACAAGAGGATGTGGACTATTTCAGTTAGTCCTATTATGTCACATTTTTTGTTTGACTCTTTGAGATTAACCCTTTACCTAACGAATCGCCCGCACCCGCACGCGTAATATGCAAATTGAGCATTTGAAAAAATTTAATTTTTCAAAATATTTCAACAAAACCATATCATGTGACCCCTCATTGGAACGAGCTCTTTGAGCTCGTTCCAATGAGGGGTCACATGATATGGTTTTGTTGAAATTTTTTGAAAAATTTAAAAAAATTATATTTAAAATAATAAATTTTGATATCGTCCGCGTTGGGTAAAGGGTTAAAAAGAATACCAGTGGGCACTAAGACTCTGAAAGAGGGAAAAGATGTTGTTCGTGTGTTAATTGAAGCACGGAAACTTTCTTGAGTGTGGTAACTACATTTATCCGATAGATCTTTAAAAGGGTAATCGACGTTATCAGTTACGGTGCATAATTTATCACTGTACAGATTTATGAAGGCATACTTTGTATCATTGTGAATCTTGTCCAAACTTATGTTACCTGCCATTGTTTACGAGACGATAACCAAATTCCACAAACCTACCGGTCGACAGTATGAAAAAAAGAGTTATATTTTTTCCTGCAACAAGAGATATTAATTTAAATCGAAAGTCATCACATGTGGTGATGGCATTCTGTTGTTGGCCAGAAGAAAAAGAATGGAAAAGAATTATCTTTCTGTGCAAGTACAGTCTTCGTTTGATAGTGAGATTGCAATACTTAAAACGTGCCGCATTTCTAACGTGAAGAACACACACACCCTGAAACTATACCCATTACAGATAATGACACCATACATTCAGCTTTCAACATGCATACGTGCATGTGGGTTTAACACTTAAGACGTGGAGCCGACTCTACTACCCCGCAATGTACATGTGATACAGAAAGTATTGTGGCACTAACGGTCCGAATAATAGTGAGCACAAGTATTGTGAAATGAAATGGCAATGAACATAACTAAAGACATTTATAATTGGAGGGAGTATATACAATGCGGAAGCTCAGATGTCTTATTATATTTCAAAACAAAATACCATTTGGCGGCTGAAGTACTAGTTCCTCAGAAGAATATTGTATCGAGGTGAGCCGACAGTTTGACCCAGACCTGGACAAGTTTTGCTGGATTTACCAGGCATTCCGGAAATATACCATACTCGCAGGAGATCAGCAAATGAAGTGACTGTAAGTGTGTGTGTATATAATATAGTGTGTGGCGTCAAAGCGTCTAGGTGAGAATGGAGGGGTCTGTGTGCAAGCGGTTGTACGCGCGGGTATGCGGGTGATCGTGTGTATGTATAGGTCTGTATGTAAAGGCAGACATTCCAGTGTATGAGTATGCACGGTTGTGGTTATTTTAATGTGAATGACTCCTGCAATGCTTTTTGCTCTTTCCAAGAACGAAACGTAGGCGAAAAATCCGTCAAGTGCAGATGCAAATGTATCACAGATGAATAAACTGGAGAATCCAGGAAAATCAATCAAGACATGCCAGGCCTCTGGACCTTGTCGATGCCAGGTAATGTTTTGTTCACTACGGATCATTAAATGATAACGAAATTATTTGAAATCAAATGCCAACAATATTTCTTTACTGTACAGTTTGGATCAAATCGGGATTTATTTTATTAGGTAAGGGAACAAAGGACAACCAAATAAAAGTATAAAATATAAAACGAAACTTTGTCACATTCAGTTAGATCCAGAGTTTTTGATAAACACTCTCTAGAGCTGACCAACTGAGACCAAATCTATTAGGTGACGAATCAATGAGTGTGCGCTTAGTCAAGATAAAAATTGTCAATTATTGTCGAATGACAGAGAACAAACGGTAGTTTTTGTTTCTCGTGACTGTTCTTCTTTCTTCCCAAGCAAGACAATAATTTATTGGTAATCGAGTTCAGTGCAGCTAGTAAGACTTTTTGTGATATCATTCACAATTGATTTTGGTCAAAAAATTTACGGAGTTCAAATCAAGTTTGGTAAGTTAATAATGAGCAATATCACCACCTGGGAGTGTACAGGTGTGGGGCAATGGTGGTAAGGTGGTTTGTATTTGTCGATACCCAGATTGATTTTTACGTATTGCACAAACACACGAAGGAGAAAGGAAGCTTTTGGCCACTTCCCAACCATTTATAATTACCTCAATTGCTAAGACAATAGGTGGGAGGGGATTAATCCATCAGGCTTTTATGGTTTTATGGACGCCTCTTGACCATACCAAACAAAGGCATCTTGCCCTCACGCTGCTCGAGTTGCACACGAAGTCGGAACCAGAAGTTTTTCGGATTTCATCCCGACAGTGGAACAAAAACCGAGACAATGAGGATTTTAATGCAATGGATGAAATGTGTCATCAATGATAATATTTATAGCATGAAGGATCGATCCGTAAAAATTACAGAAAATTATTTAATATTTGAACTCGCGCATTTGGTTCAGTGCAATTTCTATCTTCATCGGTGCTTAAATTGCTGATATCATGTCATCAAATTACTTGATGACTAGAAAGGTCGTTTCCCTTTGAAATCGTAAGCTCGGGGGCAGGTTTATCATATAACCTACGGTCAAAAAGTAGATGGCTGCTGACTGAAACTGTGGGAGAGATAAATCAATATTTCCAGCGTACAACCCCAATACTGCCAATGAAAATACAATGTATGAATTAACCTGATGAAATATGAATATGGCTTCTTCCATTTGATTCTGTTGAAATAACATGGATGATTATCGGTGGTCAAATGGTTAATTTTATCTTCAAAGTTTTCTTCAACTTAGAGAGTATGCCAAACCTTAAAATCTTTGAAGATCTCCATTTAATTGACAAACGTAAAGCGCTTCAAAGCAGAACGGAAAAGAATCATCCTTCTGTGCATGTGAAGTAAAGTTTTGGTTTGATAGTGAGATTGCAACATGCAAAACGTGCCGCATTTCTAACGTAAAGAACGCACCCTGAAACTATACCCATTTCCGATAAGATAATTGACTCCTCATACATTCAGCTTTCAGCATGTGTACAAACATGCGGGTTTAACACTTAAGACGTGGAGCCGACTCTACTGCCCCGCAAGGTACATGTGATACAGAAAGTATTGAGTCACTGACGGTCCGAATAATAGTGTTGTAAAACCAGTGCAGCTGTTTCTAGTCAAAAGGGACGGACGACACATGAATATAAACACCTCCTACCGTACGCCTTGAGCAGTTCGCGATGTTTGACAACTCAACTCTTATTTCACAGGCTTTTATGGGTTAACGCGGGGAAAATATTCATATTTCACTTATCGTATAATGATGTTGGTAAGGTCTGTTTCTTATCACACCATGATTTACCATTTCTCGAATCAACAGTGCACACATGTGTGACCACAGTTTAAGGAAATGCAGCATCTAATGATCATCTGCATAGTGTGTTTTCTACTGACCATACCACTGAATGTCTGTACAAGGAAATGCAACGAGGGAAATGCCTGGAAAAGTTGTGTAACGTTCGCAATGGTGCCGTTCTTTTCCTGCCCACATGTTCTAACTGTCTTTTCATGAACCAAACTCCAATTAAATTTTTCCACACATATTCTACAATTTTCTACTATGCTAGAACTCTCTAGAAGTATCTTCCTTTTACGGGAACAACACCATCTACCCGGAATAAATCTTATTCTGTCAATTGTATGAATGACAAACAGCTGTGCATTACACTCCTATGTATCAGAAGGTAGTGTATTATTATAATCCCTGATGGGTACGGGTGTGGGATGGGAAAATCTCACCCGAGGGCAAGATATTTGGGCCAGACACGAGGCTTGCCTCGTGTCTGGACCAAGCATCGTGTCTGGCCCAAATATCTTGCCCTCGGGTGAGATTTTCCCATCCCACACCCGTACCCATCAGGGATTATTTTCCCCCCCCACCCCACCATACAGCAGTTACGTTAGCCAGAGGTAATCGGCGGTCACGTGCTGATATAACCAACTCATTTGGTATTCGTTGTTTTGAAAAACTAATGACACCATCGGAAAGAGTATGCAAAAGTTATGTATATACCAAAGGTATATACCACGAAATCAATTAGGAACGGTGGCATCTTGGGGTTTAAAGAGATTTAGAGCATCAAACTTTGAACACACGGCATTCTGATGATGTCAATATGAATTAGTTGGTAGCCAAATACTATGCATCGCGTCATAATAACGTTATAACTGTATAACGTCACGTGGGTGGGGTGGGATACATCTGTCTCTCCCTGCTATCTCACCCTGGACAGACGTATGTTACACATGCAGTGGGTGAGAAAAAACATTTTTGGAGTCTAGTGTAAATAGTATAATATGTCTTTTTCGTATGCTTTAACTTGGATTGTAGCCCATACGTGCCATTGAATTTTCCTCTGCAACATTTTGTTTGTGATTGTTCTTTCTTATTAAGTTGTTTCTTGTATCACACTCTGGACCCAAGAGTATGTTTTTAATTCACCAATGATATATGACTGTCACAGATTTTTAACCCTACAGCCATTTATGCTTTCAGTTTCTAAAAAAGGACAAACAATGCAAGTAATCTTCCAGCACTTGAGCCAGCAGTGGCCCGACAAACTGCTCAAAGGGCTGAAGGATTATCAGTACCTCAAGTGTTTTGTCTAAAAATGTAAATATGCAGCTCGTAAATTCACACCTCATTGTGTTTGAGTTTTTTCAAATATCATTGAGTCCGTCTGATCGAGTGTTGTGGAAGATCGTAAATATATGTCCTGCAGACAGTCAGTTTATTTATTAACTGCCAGATGTAACAGATTACAGTTTCTTAACTGGAAGAGTGCTAGATTATTTTTGGTCATCAAAAGTTGTTCACGTGCCTTTGTCTTGTTACAATTCATGGGAGAGTGCCTAGAGGCACTCTCCCATGAATTGTAACACGGCAAATCCACACAGACTCAATAATTCCACTTCAAAGATAATATGAAGCACATCTACAGAATATGAAGCCTTCAAGTTGTGGTATCTGCCCTACACAGTAAAGCCCAAATATGGGCTTCCAGCACCCAACCAGTTAAAAATAATACCGAAAAGGGGAAAACAATATAACATGTCCACGATGGTAGTAAACACATCAACAACTGTAATTCTAATAAACATGAATTTTCCACCCTCTGTAATATTATTGCTCGAACTATATTACGAGAAGTAGAGATCAGTTCACTAGTGCCCACACAATGCATGCGTGCTTTAGGTCACCAAAAATGTCCAGAATGCGCATCGCCCTCCCACCTTCGGGTATTCGGACTAACAGGCTTCTGTGTTGGAGATGAATAAAAATATGAAAAGATAAAAGGTTAAATGATCCTCATATGACTCCAACCACCTACTGTCTCTCCACCCTACAATTGGACAGAGGCTAGTCGATCATCAACCCCAAAAAGGACTCGAGCCACTACCCGCCGCACAACTGATTAAATGGATGATCTTTCACTCTGTATCTGAGAATCAGGAAAATGTAAAGCCATTTATGTAATATGACTAGATACTTTATTGATTAACGTGTTTAACCCTTTACCCAACGAATCGCTCGCATCCGCCCGCGTAATATGCAAATTCAGCAGCTGAAAAAATATTATTTTTTGACAAATTTCAACAAAACCATATCATGTGACCCCTCTTTGGAACGAGCTCGTCGAGCTCGTTCCAAAGAGGGGGCACATGATATGGTTTTGTTGAAATTTTTTTAAAAAATCTAAAAAATGATATTTAAAATAATAAATTTTGAAATCGTCTGCGTTGGGTAAACGGTTAATTGGCTGATGGAAACACTGTTACGATGGTATCAGAAATTTATAAAAAGACATTTCCAAGACAGATCTCGTGCTTATCGTTCGTCGTTAAGCCAAAGGTTGTTTATTCTTGTTCTAGAGAAATCTAAGTCAGTACATTAAGGTAGTCAAACAAAATGGCTAACCGTCTATAGCTACTTATTGCTAACTCAAGGGAATCCCCATCAATCAGTAAAGTTCTATGTTATTTCCGTGCATGTGACGTTCACCACCCCTTTTACGACAGTCATTTACGTAATTAGAAAACCGTTCACAACACACGACACTTAACACTCGTTTTACATTTATACGAATTCCTGCCTAGCTGCAACGCATGAGGTTCATTTGATTTGCAGTCTCTTGCTGTTCTGCAACAAAAACTCGAGTCATTAGGTTTGTGATTTCCATCTATTAAGTCACGTATAACTGAACTGCACGTATTTCAAACGCTGAATTGTCGCTTTCATTAATATGACAACCTTATTGCATTACGTGATTTGGGGATGAATTACTTTGAAAGAGGGTGAACATGTTCTCATTACAATTTTCCCTCATTTTTTATAGATGAGGTGTCAGTATTCATTCCATTACCTCTCGAAGTTCAAATGAAACCCTTTGTAACCAAATAATAATTCAGAATGGAACGGATGTGAATCGGTTTGTGGGGAAACTCAGCGTCAGAATTGCCTGAACGTGGGTTAGGCGCATAGTGTATTTTAATGCACGGCCACAAATGTATAGATATCAGGTGATGTTTTCGTACACCCATCACATATTACGCACTTTTAGTTATCTCGGGCAACATCCAGGGTAGAGATTTAATACATGGATGTCGGATATAGTTTAAACCTACATCCAAGTAGTAAATCTTAATCAACAAATTAACAACGCAAGAGAGAGTTGTGGCCGAATGGATAAGTGTGCTGCTCTCTCATTCCAGAGGTCTCGGGATCGACCCCCGGTCGGGGAAAGTTCTTGAGGTGTCCGAACACTCTCTGTCAGCATCAATTATGGGGTTGATGTTGTCACGGCGTACCGTCCTATCGGGTGGGGACGTAAAATGGCTGTCAGGCTAAAGATCCCTTCGTAGCATTCGAGAAGACCGAGACCACAAATTTGCCGCTACGATGGTCATCCCACACACCCGCACCATTGGGCCAGGGAGAGGCGTTAATATAAGTTTCACAACTTGTTCGCCAATCCGTGTAAAATAGATAAGATTAAAATAGATAACAACGCGACGCGTTTAAACTGAAAAGAATCTGATTTGAGTTGAAAATAGCTTAACAATTCCAATAGGGATTCATCCACGTCAAAGGTTGTTCTTGCCTCTGGACGCGGTAGATGCGACAAGCGGAAAACCTCAGAGCGAGCTCTCATCACCAATGTGTTTTAAATAGCCGACGACATTGTTATTTGTTTCGGTCTCTTCAGCAAAACAGAAGACGCGCTCCATTGTGATAAAGGGACAAATATTTTTGATATCGAAAGTTTCATACCATATCTTAGATCACTGACCAATTAGAGGTTTAAATCCGTTTAAAAATGGTAATAATGGGTATTGCACAACAAGCACGTCACTGCAATTGAGTAATTATCAGAAACATTGTTTTATTGCCTGCAGGATATCTCTCATTCATGGCGTATAACAATGACGATTGTTACTTATCCTGCATTACTGACAACCTTCAACACCACCTGACTGTTCGTATCATGTTCCTAGTGAACGTATCCAGAATATTATGTGGTAAAATTGTTTTCGTTACATCCAGATTGCATCACCTATTGTGTGTTTACTGAATGCTTCTGTACACAATACGAATTTCGAACATTTTTTTTGTGGTGGAGAGAGAATATAACATTTTCGATGGAAATTAACGATGCCAAGTTTCGCCGCGTGCCAGAGATGGGATGCATCGAAGCTAGCAGTAATGTCTGTTAGATATTTTGTGGTACACACCCAAATAATTTTTTCTTGTGAACGGATGCCTGGAAAAGTCTCAATCTCTCTTGTTATAACTGACAGCTATGACTTTTGTATTGGAACTGGGTCGGCAATTTTTCCTGTTCATCTTACTGATTACTAAAACCCCCTATATGGGATTCAATACATTTCACAGGAGTCATGATCGAATTCTCATATTTTAGTTCGTGCTTTCATTATGAGGTGGGAATGAACAGTGTACCTTCCATGTGGATTTACTGGTTACGACTTATTGAAGAGTGGAGTACCGTCAAAATAATTTGTGAGTGGAGGACTGTCTCACCCCTTAGGCGTCTCTAAATATCCGCCACTGATTGAAACTGGTGTGGTGTATTTAATAATAACACTTTAGTAGACCGCATATTTGTCGTGGTTCTCAGGTGAGAATGGTTTAAATAATCCTGTGCTCCCAAATGCCTCCCTATCCTCACCCTCGTCTCTCTCCCGAACATCCAGAAACGAACTGTTTGGTGACATCCGATACATCATTCTTTCCAATCTCTTCGATAAGCATACTAACCCTCTCATTTATGTCACCCACTGACCACATGTCCTTCATTCTCCCATTTCAGTTCTTCAATATACTCCCAATATACTTGTTACTTCAGTGCCTCAAAATATGACTGCTCACAGTATCCATACATACTGACCCGATTGCAAAAGTCCCTCTGCTGAAGTTTTCAAACCAATGATATTCTGATATGCACATATTATTTTGGGACGCCTATGATCATATATTATGAGGCAAAGCTTTTACGTTTGAAAAATCCGGATTACTCAGAGAGATCCCCCAAGCAGTCTTAGGAAGCTTTCAGATTTCCCTAGCCTCTAACCGAACGCAATTCAGGATTGAGCCTTGAGCCTTGCTCCCACGCCACAGAAGGTGGGGCCCTGCGAACCTAAAATTTCGGGTCTAATCGAATCGGGCATCAGTTTCGAATGAAACTTCGAATCTCCCCTCTTTTATCAAATTGTGGATATTGCACCTTCTTTCGGCCGTAAATATTCTCCACTCAAATATTGTGTGCAATAGTAACATGTGCAAATCAAACAAAAATCGGAATATTCCAGAACGGAATCAATGCCATTTGTATTTGTATAGCGACTGTATAGGAGACCTGATGATAGAAGAGTCGTTCAACAGGAGACACTTTATAGGATTTTGTTGGATTTTGAGAACATCTCAACGATTCGAAAATTGTCAAATCGGTGCGATTGAAATAGACTCGAATCCGATCATGGTGACGATTTAGAATCGAATCGAATTTTAAAGCTTCTCGGATCCCAAACAGAAAGGCTTTTGTAAAGCTTTCGAGTTAAATTATCACTGAATCTCCCTGTCAGTACAATATGGATGCATCCATTTTTCTACAGTAATGTTCAGGAGGTCGACACCATGCCGGAGGACCGGTGTGACAGGAATGGAAGTCCGTAGGAAAATTAGTCCCTCTGGACTATTATTCCGCGGAATTATAGTCCTAGGTCTAACATTTCTAGGAATAGTAGTCCGCCGGACTACTATTCCTAGAAATGTTAGACCTAGGACTATAATTCCGCGGAATAATAGTCCAGAGGGACTAACGTTCCTACAGACTTCCATTCCTTTTACACCGGGTTGAAAAGGGTCACGTATTATTAACAGTATATACGTTAAACATATTTGTATTTGCCATAACTATTAAGCAAAAAAGGGATAGGAGGTCAAGTGCTTTCCACTTAGCAGTAACCTCCGCTCCCATAACGTGAATACAGAAAATGTTACAATGGCGAATTAACAGAATGTGATGAGAGAATTTTCACAAACACATCCCACGTGTGGAGTTTACATACAGATATCAATTCTCAAATCCCGTAAAAGATTTTAGAACCTCGATGTATCAGCATAATCACATTCAGGTCCAACCCATTATTTTAATGGCTGCAACCTTACTCGTTTTAATGAAAGTGTTCATTCGCCGAAGAGTTGCTTGTCTTTTGGGCTTTTACAGAACTGAGTTCCACTCGGAGTGTGTTGTGCAGTAAATATCTTTGGATATTTTTGTATTTTGGACTGAGTTGAAGATTCACCTGCTTTTTGTGTATTATTTCACTTCACGCAATTTTCCAGACCGGACTTGTTAATTTCAGTTAAATAATTCCCATGATTACTCTGTTTGACTACGTGCTCCTTGACAATACGTGTTAAGTTGTGCACTATTATCCGCTAGCTCCGAAAATTTACGAGAATGGAAAATTGGCATCCAATCATTTCTGAAGCATAGTCTCGCTTCAAACCAGATAAAAACAGGACGACCGCATTCGCCGTTGTCATCAATAAACACCGAGGATGTTTTGAACTTTAACTTGTTGAGGGCCAGAAGGCACTATCATGGCTCTTTGGTAAAGTGCTGAACACCACTGTAGTGGTTTTACACTGTACGGATCAGCCTGTGTTTTCTCTGGTGTAGAAAAAATATTTATTTAAAATTGCTTTGTTACCATTTATTGGAGAGTGCCAAAAGGCACTCTCCAATAAATGCTAATAAAACAATTATTCATGAAGAACAACTCGCTGAACTAAGGCTCCCCTTGCTGGTAGCATGATATTTTTGAAAAAAATACTCATGTTACAAATCACCTTTGAAAAATAATGTAGCGTTCTGCCAGTTATTATACTGTCACGATTATAAAAACATACTACCATATTTTAGTGTGCAGCGAAGATTGTCACCATGAGGGAAAATTAAATACTCGTTACTTCGTTAAGTTTTTCCTGAAGTTGGTAATTAACCATGACACACAACACAAAACGTCACGATTTAAATTTTACGGTCTGTGTAAAAATTAACATTCTCTGATACAGTTTTTTTTTCTGAACAAACAATATTCCATAATGAGGTATAATTGATTTGTGTAAGTGGTATCAGACTAATACATGGTTTAGAAAATATTTTTGTTCTGAACAAACAAAAATCTTTAATGAAGCATAATCGATGTGCAAGTGATATCAAACTGAAAGTATATACACCGAGGCAGACTGCCTCAAAAAACCGAGTTGGGAAAATTGTATATCGCCCGGTCTGATGTAGTTCGCCCAATGACTCCGAAAGCGGACCTACAAGCCCAAACGTCAACGTGATCGCACTCGATTTTTACCTGCTGTCAAGAGTTCAATACCTAAACCATTACCGTTAAAAACGATGGTTGGATTCCAGTTATCACGCAGGCTATTTTCTTACGGGGTTAGATTGGATACCAGGACTAATGTCACATACAAAATCGGCCATCATCGTGGGAGCCTGCGATACCAGATTCGAACTGCTTGGGGCCAGCATAACAAATTTGCTGTACGGCAAGTACAAATTAAATGGATTGTTGAGAGGTACCAACGTCGGGATTACTGCAAATATGTTTTATCCACAAATAAATTTTAAAGAACTCAAAGGTTTTTAATTATAATCTCGACTAATTAATACTGTAATTGTCAAACAATATCCCTGGTGGGAAGGCCTTGACTCGCTTTGAACGACAACTACAGTGGGATGAAGCCAGCTTTTGCAGTAATGAACGCGTACCATATCTATACTCATTAAGTTAATTGCTTGGCACATTCACCTTCCTACTGGCATTCATCACTTATGTCTTCAGGTGAACAAAGTGCTGCAGATTTCTGTCTTATAATGATGTTGGCAAGATATATTTCACATTTACCAGATTTTTGTTACAAATGTCTGACCTCACAGTGTACATAAGTTATCAACACATGTTATGGAAACGCAGGTTTTAATTACTTTACCCACAGACTGTTTATACACAAATTCTACAACTAAATACATTGTGTAAAAAATCGAAGCAAATGCTGTTAAAGCGATTTAACGTTTTCATCTCGAAATGGTATTGTTTATGACCAAGCCCACAGTTTCGACTGGTTTTGATTCAGTTGCAGCTTTCCTGACGTGATTTCTTTCAAACGACCACATCCGCTCACGCAATTTACAAATTGAGCAATTGAAACAAGATATATTTTTCAAAACTTTTCAACAGAACAATATCATGTGACCCCTCATTGGAACGAGCTCACTGAGCTCGTTCCAATGAGGGGTCACATGATACAGTTTTGTTGATTTTTTTTTGAAAAAATTGAAAAAACAAAAATTAAAATAATAAATTTTGATATCGTCTACGTTGGGTAAAGGGTTAAGAAATCTTTTCTTTTTGGAAGGACAGTACTATTGTATATAACCGAGACATATCTATGCCAGCTCAACTAACGATAGCCCAGCACTGCATGTTATTAGCTCACCCTTTTTCTCTGTAAACCACAACGGCCAGATGATAAAATGAGAACAACGGACGTCGAGCGCGGTTTGTAGTTGGATGGGTGACCACTTCAGCGAGTGATTCGCGCTCCCGGGTTGTGTCCTTGGGCAAGGCACTTCACCCCGCTTGCCTACATGGGGGCACGATGACGCTGTGTACTAAGGCGTACTGCACGTCGATGGTACGCATGTCTTCAACCAATCTAACCCTGCCTGTGCCGCGGTGCAGAGTTCAGAGTTACGATGTTGGGGAGCTGACAGCTGCTCGTCGTTGCTCGGTGGTTCTCTCCGGGTACTCGGGCTTCCCCCACCCGTAAAACTGTCACCGACACGATATGACCCTGGCTGTTAATGTGTCGTTAAACCCTAATAAAAAAAGAGTACAACGGATCCAACACTGTGGAAAATAAGTGTGACCATTTCCTATTTCCTCCATTGATCATGCACTCTAAAATCAGTTAGGTTAAAAATCAACCCATATCAACTGGGTTGAGTGAATATGAACCCAATTTTGTTCATATTCACTCAACCCAGTTGATTTGGGCTTATTTTTAACCAAACGTAAATTATAGATGTATGTGTGTTGTTTTCGGCAATATGTTGGACAACAGACTTCACTGTTAGACATTGTATTGGAAACTGATGTATAACACAGTACAATACTAATATAGCCATACCAATGGGAAACAATGTTTAAAAAAAATTGACTGTTTTCATATGTCGGTTTTCAAACGGGGTTATACCAAAGCGAGGGAGACAAAATATTAAACAGGAAATATACAACTTTGTTTCCTTTTTTAGAGTACAGTATGTTCTAGTATTAGGTTGGTGAATACAGTGGACCAATTTACTTTTGAGGTCACTGCCTAAACCCCCACACACCGAACACAGTATAACCCGATTTATTAGGCAATTAGAGTTTATAAACCTTGCCGGCAGACTTCATTCATATACCCCCCTCCCCCCCCCCCCCCCAGCAGCTTGTACTGACAAATAAGACCCTGTACTTTCAAGGTGGGGAGGTTTGGCAGCAGTGCGGTCCCATAACCCCAGTAGGTTGTGGGACGGTACTGTTGACAACACTCCTTGATTCTCTTTAATCGTAGGATTGCGGTCGTAATGTCAGTATGCTGAATGATCGACATACAGCGCTGGAGTAGTTGCATGTAATGTATATACTGACTACCCCGGACATGCAGTGTATTATATTTTTGTTATCGACACCTAGCTTTACACCATGTAAATGATTAAAAGTGAATAAATAAATGAAATGAAAACTGTGTGACTGAAAATGTCTGGCTTCAGCTTTAAATAGCAAATGTTTGGGTTGACGCTGTGAGTTTTACAGTGAGTTATTTATCCCACACGATTGGGTTTGTTCCTGCCTTATCAGTCGGTATTCACAATTTCCAGTGAATTCTGGAGGTGCAATACATATTATGGGTGGTGCAACAACATTTGGTGTTTGACAAGAGCACCTGGTGTGTCATTTTTGGAAATGTCAGGAACAACTGTGGAGTGGAACCATAATGGAATTGTTTGTGTCGTGACGTATTTGTGGAAATGTAATATTTATTTATTTATTTATTGGTGTTTTAAGGTCACATATTTCTGCACAATGGCTAATCATGACTATGACAGTTTTACGGGTGGAGGAAGCCGGAGTACCCGGAGAGAACCACCGAGCAACGGCGAGCAACTGTCAGCTCCCCAACATACTAACTCCACACAAGCAGGGTTAGCATTGGTTGAAGACAGGAGCACCATCGACGTGCTGTACGCTTTAGTACACAGTGTTACCGTGCCCCCACATGGTGAAGTGTCTTGCCCAAGGAAACAACGCGGTTGCCGCAGGTGGGATTCGAACCGAGGACCTCTCGGCTTGCAGCCTGCACCTCTACCTACTGAGCTACCGCGGCCCCTCCCCCATCCCCCCCCCCCCCCCCCCCCCCCGTGGAAATGTAATGACGACGCAAGTGATGTCACGGCCGGCTATTATAGGTATAACCTGTTTCAGTGTTACTTTAAACATATTTTTATTTGCCATAACTATTGAGCAAAAAGGATAGGAGGACAAGTGCTTTCCACTTTGTAAAAACCTCCGCTCCCATAACATGAATACAGAAAAATGTTACAATGGCGAAACAAACAAGTTTTTGAAATTCCTAAATGTAAAATAAACTATTTGAATGGGTTTATATATATATATGTGTGCATGTGTATGAATAAATATGAATATTTAGCAGTAAACAAAGACAGAAAAAAAGGAAAACAGAAAGAAAGAAAAGCTGTTGATGTCCCTTTTGCATTCTGTGTCTCTCTCGATGTGAATCAATTAATATTCAGATTTGGCGCTGTTCTGATTAGGATGTGTTAAAATAATAATAATAATAATAGTAATAATAGTAATAATAAAATAATAATAATAATAATAATAATAATAATAATAATAATAATAATAATAATAATAATCACTTCTTCGCCTTCTGTACTGCAGCTTAGGGACGTGTCTCATTAGATACATGCTGGTTCACACAAGAGGTAGGGGAAACACCGCGTCCACGACTCAGGCCACAGACAGCCCAACCGTGACTATCATCGTGACTGCACAATCTGTGTACCGATGCGCTGGCTCAACGTCACCCCGATGACGCGTCCATTCCGTGACCCCTCCATGCGTATTCTATATTGAAGTGGATACCTTGAGTCAGCATTGTGTTGCAAATATCACTAGATGGGAAACTCGTTGTCGAACCTCCCAGTGCTACAAATAAATTGTTGCACAAATTTAAAAATCAAAGTGTTAGTTTTGATTTCTACCACCGGATCACCGTACAATAGATTATCCACCGAATTCAGAGTAATATTAAGATTTGATAAATTACCAACAAGAGCGTTACGAGCGTTTGAATAAGATGGGCAGACAAGGAAATAATGTTCTGCGTCCTCAACAACAGTTATACAATGTGGACAGTATGGACATTCAGAGATGTAATTGAGGAATTTATCACTTTTCAGATCACTACAACTAGTTCTAATACTACTGTGAATGATATTGTGTTTTCTAGAACCATGCGAGAAATAGGTGGTCTGCATACGTGAGTAGTCGCTGTTGGTTCGATAAAATAAATAAATCGATCAATCCGCTCAGCACAAAACACATTTTTTTCAAAACCACATATTTTGGTCACTCTTTGATTAATTACTTAGTCTTCTTCACACCATGAAGTGCATTGGACCTCCAGGAGTGTTCTAATCGTCCTTTGTCTGTTTAACCTCTTTCTATGGTCTTCCGTGTGCACCCAGCCATCTGGAGCTCTGCTACTACCTCCCGGGCATCTTCCATCAGTTGGTCAATAGTCAGCCTCTTTTGTGTTATCCCATAGAGACTTCCCCAAAGAAGGGTCACACAATGTTAACTTTCTTCCCGTTAGGCTTATCATGATGTTTTCCTATTTCAGTATTTTTTTCTATCCCCTTTCTTTTGGAACAAGTAAGTGCCGTCTGATGCTTTGGATAGGATCTTATGAAGCTATGATGGACGGTCTGTAGGTGCTTTTCAGTATCCCCGTTGTATGACTTACTGTAGCACTTCACAAGAACTTCCAAGTGAGTGCGTAACTTATCTACAACGTCTTAACGCAAAGAAGAATACCTCTATATGTTTCTGCGTATGACAACAACGACAAATAGAATCCCACATCCAAAACTACCACAGCTTCCAAGGCAGTGTAAACATTTTCGATTTTTACCCATCACAATTAATTGCCGGATACATTCCGCGTTCCAGCAGCATTTATCATACATGTCTTTAAGTCAGAGGAATTGTTGCAGGTACCGAATTTATAATGATGTTGGCAAGGTGTGTTTCCTATTTTCTTGACGATTTACGAGTTTCTCAATTCACAGTGCACATATTCTATAAGCGCGGTTTATGATAGCGCAGTCTTCTGTTTTCCCATTCCCGGACCATGTTTATAAACAGACTATTGAGCAATAAAAAACGAAAAGATTGTAGTTGATGTTGTAAAAGCTATTTAACCTTTCCAACACGTTATACATAAATTTTGTACACAAAGAAAAAGTGGAGCGGTTGCGAGCTTGCAACAAAGTAAATACGAAATTTGGATGACGATCAGTAATAATCAGCGGGGGCTGCAGGCTTAAACTGTTAATAAACCTCCCTACTGAACCTTCCTACAAACAGACCCCTCAATTGTATTATTATTACCTCTCTACTGAACCTTCCTACAAACACACTCCTCCATTTTATTAATATTACCTCTCTACCGAACTTCTCTACAAACAGACTCCTCTATTTTCCGATCGACAGTGGTTCTTTGGACAATACCATTCAGGACATCAGGGTGGAATAGGTAGGTTTGTAATCCTGAAGCATACAGTACTATGATCAACAGACTGGCCTCGTTCTCGATTAGATCTCGATCTGGTGCGATGCACTTAAATACCAGTGGGACGAGATTTCATAAACAAAATACTGCGAAACCAACCTCGAATAAAAAAAACAAAACAAAACAAACGAAAACAGTACCCGAGATTCAATGTCTTCGCATTTCTTTTTTCAGAGATAAGGTATCTTCCGTGCTGTTGGGAGACATTCGGTTAGAGAGTGTCAACCAAATCGCGACAAAGTTCCAAGCAGATCGATTCTGTGTCCGTTTTATCCACGATACGGTAGTGCAAATCACTCATCAGGTAGATTTGAGATTATTAATTTTATGAGGATTGACAGACAACCGGTTTAACACTTTGAACCTGAAAGACCGCTTTTCCGGTCCAGGGTCGTGATATAATCTGTCTTCATTAAGTAGATAGTTGCTCTGTGAATTTATGTGGTACACGATTCAAGATGTTCAACGTGCAGCCCCCAAGGCTGCACGTTGAAAATATTGATTGGTCTTTCCCCAAGTAACGAATATATGCTCTTCCAACTGATGACACTGAACTGGCGTGGAAGATATCTCCAGGAATGAACGGGTTAATTCACAAGTGGTAAATGATTAAGTAATTCGAGATAAATGATCGATTCACCACTGTCATGGTGTTGGGAATTCACAAACAGAAATTTCTTTGACATATCCCAACCATGTTGACCGGCTTACACTCAGCGTTTGATGGTTTGATGCTTGAAATACTGAATATTCTCTCCGAGGAGTTTAAATACGTATATAAAGTATTCAAACAAAAGACCGTGCCGTCTAACTATCACTATAAAAACAGAATCCCAACGGATTTAAAAAAGCACCACATTTATTATGAACGAAAACTGCCACTTTGTTACAGTGGCTGGATACGTTATTGGATGTGCCGTTTGTTGCACACGTCGTTCAGCAAACACATTTTACTTTATAAGAATCCCCACACGTCTTTAGCATATCACATTTATTTGCTTGTAGTTTGTTTTCTGTTCTCCAACATTTGCTTAAGTCATAATACTGAATAATTTAACACGTGCCATAATGTATGGCCGTTAGGGCCTCGCAAACCTCCAATTTCGGGTAGAATCGAATAACAAATCGAATCAGGCAGAGAATTTCAAATAGAAACGAATTTCTAACCCAATCTTACTCATTGCTACTCAAGTTGCATAGATTTTAGCCTCTCACAACCATAAAATTAATATTACCGGGCTCCACTCAAGTACAGTTGAAACTAGAAATCCTGTCAGAATTAGCGCAGAAAATGCTAGTTAGTTAATGAGCGACTTACTGCAGAGGAATGAAGTAGTATGAAATACACAAGAGCGTTTTCGCTGTGCAATGCCAAAATGCAATGCGCTATTAGTGAGATCAGTAGTGGACTCACGAACTGAAGCGATCAAACAGAAAGACAAAAGACAATACTGAGTCTACTGCATGTGGAGGGTGAATTACTACTAAATCGCCCTGAGATAGATTTTTCACCTAGACATTATTTTCAACTTCTGAGGACAAAACACAAGAAGCATTTGCAAACTTTCGTCACATGGACCATCGGGTTGCACCCGCTGGTCCATGTGATGAAAGTTTGCAAGTATGTCTCGTGTTGTTATGAACAATTATAAATACTGTGAGTGGAGAATATATATAGGCTCTGTGATTAAGTAGTAATCCACTCTCTTCATTCTGTATATGCAGTCAAATTTTAATATCTATTTACGTCATTACATCTACATGTACCGCAGTAGAGTTTAGGAATGATGTTAATGATCTCTATTTACTAGTATAGAATTGTACAGACCTGGGCACATTGTTTTTCCACAGGAATTGAGTTACGCTAATTGATTGGTTTGATAGGGGAAAGAGCGCACCTACAAAGGTCGATAGTACTTCAATGTAGTGCGCAAAACAGTCACAGGACTTCTAGTTTCAACTGTATTGTATACAACGGGCAACTCCTTTGTTTTGGCAGATTGATAAAAAAAGCGCGAATATTCCAGAAACGGGATCAAAGTTGTTTCCTTGAACTCTTCTTCTGTCATCAAATCTTCTGTAAAGGAGGCGTGGTGAGAGATGAAGGGTGTTAATGGAGGAGACACTTGGTTGGATTTTGAAAACACCTCGACGATTCGAAAGTTTTATAATCAGTGCTTCTCCAATAGAGACAGATAATCTGTACGAGTTTGAATCAAATCGAACTTCGAAGCTTCACAATCAGTGTTCACGCTGGCATGTGCCAAATGTGCCAAATGCACATTTTAAAAAAAAATCTGGCACATGAATATGAGCGTTTGACACAAACATTTGGCACCTGAATTCAAAATCACGAACCTGGTATATTCTTGATTTTCGCAAAAAAACGGGTATATAATATTACAGTTTTTCCTCGTTAAGCGATCAAAACGACAAATTAACCCTTTACCCAACGAATCGGCCGAATCCGCCCGCGTAATATGCAAATTCAGCAGTTGAAAAAATAGTATTTTTCAAAAAAATGTCAACAAAACCATATCATGTGACCCCTCGTTGGAATGAGCTCGTCGAGCTCGTTCCAACGAGGGGTCACATGATATGGTTTTGTTGAAATGTTTTGAAAAAATTTTAAAAAAATGATGTTTAAAATAATAAATTTTGATATCGTCTGCGTTGGGTAAACGGTTAAATATATCAGTCTGAATGCCCACATTATTAATTACATAAAAAATAATCTTGTTCAAGTGTGTATTCAATGACCAGTGACTTTCCAATTGTCCTTACCGGTGACCTTGGATTAAGGGCCTATATAAGTAATGAAATTTTGTTTATTTTGAAAATTCTCACTCTGATATTCCTTCAATTCAGATTAAATATACACAAATTAAACAGCAAAATGAAGGCTGGGGTGTATAGAACATGAAACACATATGTAATCAACTCATAGAGTCGACTGTAGGCACCACTGGTTCCTGGAAGTCTGCTGCCGTATTCGCACCAGAACTGATAATTTAATAATATTTCACGAAAACAACTTGTGGCCAAATGTGGTTTACATATCCAAGAACAAAGCTAGGGGATAAAAATTCTTCAAAACACGGCGACAGAGCTGCATTGGGGGAAATTAAGTCTTTGCTTTTGTTTACGTATGAGTATACTTTCGATTTCCGGTTGATGTCATCGGACAGAAAAAGCATGTAAAAACAACGCCGTCCAAAATCAAATAATGAAAAAGATCGCCTTCATACAGTATACTATTATTAGATAGAGATTGCACAGTTGCCATATTCAATGCAAGGTATCATGATCCCTGTTGAAATTTCTTAGAATTACGATTTTGTTTTCTGATGGAAATTCGTGGTAACGAGTGATTTGAGCATGTCTGTCGAGCATGGAAACCATCTTCAATAAAAAATGCAGACAGTGTTGTCCTTTTCCAAAATGCAGACCTATCGCTGTATTCGAAAGTGTTTTGAATGCCTAGCTTTGTTCTTGGATATATGCAGCACATTTGGCCACAAGTTGTTCTGATGAAATATTATTTTATTATCAGTTCTGGTGCGAATACGGCAGCAGACTTCCAGGAACCAGTGGTGTCTACAGTCGACTCTATGAATTGATTACATATGCATTTCGTGTTCTATACATCCCAGCCTTCATTTTGATGTATAATTTGTGTATATTTAATCTGAATTTAAGGGATATGAGAGGTGAGAATTTAAAAATAAACAAAATTCCATTACTATATAGGCCCTTAAGGTATCGCGGAACTAAATATTGAAATTAGAGTGAACCGCCTTAAAATGTTGCACTCGGAAATGACGCAATCTCTAAAAATAAACAGCCTTGGGAAAATCCGTTGTTTCAATAAAAGTTTGAAACATTCTATTGACATCTTGCATTATTGTTGAATATTCCTGATAAAAAAGAGGGTGATTTGATGACTTTTGGACCTAAAAAATACAATTTACTTTTTGTGTGTTTTTGTAGGGAATTCCCTGAAAAATATGTGCACGTGACCGGTACTTCCCTTTGTGTCAGTTTTTCTCTCTTATTTGTTGCATGACCCCCTGTTTTCAGATCAGAAAAAGTTGTCTGAAGGGCTATACTTGACAGAGATATTTGAATGCCAAAATTAAAGTGATGCGATCATATTTTTTTCCACCTGAACGTTATAATGGTCGCCTATGGGAAAATATTTAGTTCTGTGAGACCTTAAGAAGTCGTATATTGTGCACACAACGCATGCTTTGTTTCTTCACCACCGAACAGTAGACCAGATTATCAATTGTCTTGAATTATTGGTAGTACTTTCCCTGTTGACCAAAATCAAAGATTAACACAGTAATGAAATGACAAAGGTTTCAATCCACATTCAATGAGTTACCGTATGGATAGTGGAGGTGCAAATTTCTATTTAAAAATGCACAACTAAAATAATGATATTTTATTATTTTATATTCCGCTTTATGTTATGTTTGATTTTTTTTAATTTTATACTTTTGTTCTTTCTCGAAATATAAAAAAAAGTTTTATAGTTGTCCCACATAAAATACACATGGCACAAAAAATTGGCATAAAAATATTCAGCTTTGGCACATTAAAATCTTGAGCCAGCGTGAACACTGTTCGCAATGCCTTGGTGGATGTTCGTTTGTTTGTTTATGAATTAATCCGACACGCCCTTTCGTTCATGGTGCTCTTGATACAGATATTGTGTACAAGATTAAAACGAAGTTTGGATAAATAAACAATGAAAACATACGTGATGCTTTATCTCTCACATTTCTCTCTTTTCGTGGCATCAGGTTGGGATTGTTTTCGTCTACTAGCAGTTGGATATGTGAACATCAAGAATCTACTTCCAATTCAGAGCAGAACCTTTAATCTTACACCCTAGAAGTATCTGGGAATTTCATTGGTTCAAAGACGTCACATGCAGACTGCATATAAAACCATATACTGCCTGTCAACATCAATATGCGCTGACAGCTATGGGTAATCTCCCCTTTGTTCATTGATTATTCAAAATGGCGGCAGCCGATAAACGCTTGAAGTTGAAAGATTGAGTGTTGCAAGCCCATATTTGGTCTGAAGTGTAGGTTAGGCAACTCAAAGGGCTTCATATTCTGTGGACATGTGTCATGTTACCTTCGAAATGAAACTGTTTGGTATGTATGAATTTGCCTTGTGACAATTTATGGGAGAGTACCTGTAGGCACTCTCCCATAAATTGTAACAAGGCAACGACCCGTGAACACATTGTGAGAATTCTCTCATTTAATTTTGATCGCTGTTGTTATTAGTTCTGTGCATCGATGCAGCAGTCGGTAAGATATAATTCTTCGCTCGAGTTCAATATGGAATTAACTGACACCATATATACCATCTTAGGCCACCAACAAACTGTGCAACTAATAATATTCGCAACTCAAGATAGCAAATTGATCTAAGTCTATATGTGCTAATTTGCATTGGACGTAGCATAATGCCAACCCCCGTCTAAACAAGAGACCCAGTTTAATCCAGCTTATGTCCCAAGTTTCTCCCGTTAACGGAATATTATTATGTTACACACTGTTGGGAAGGGCTCGTAGGTAATGGTATTTCCCAAGTGTAATAAACGCACTCAGCAACCCTGGTTTTTCGCTAGAATAGATCATGGAATTGAAGCAGCTTGGCCATAATCAGCTATGCAATTTGTTGATCTATTGACTTAGATTTTGAAATATACATTATATACTGACCTTATCTTTGAACAGAGCCTTTCAGTGTGAAATCATATATTGTTATTAAAGATCAAACTGAGATCTTAAAAAAGTCAGATCATGAGTGCCCAAATGTCAGCTGAATAAATTTAGTGTATTTGTAGATCAACATGGATGGAGAAGGAAACTAAAAGCAGTCATTCCTTATCAAGATACAATCATCAATCCTTTATGTAATCTAACAAGATTATCCTCCCTTGGTTACGTTTATACATGTAATCCCAAAGAAGCAATTGAAAATCTTGTATAGTGTTGGCTCCAGAAAACTTTACAATTGTATTTTCTAGAGTTGTATTTTATACCTATTTATATAACTAACTAAAATGAATCATTAAAATTTTAAAAGAAATGGCAATTTGCCAACTGGCAAATTCCTTCATCATTGAAAATGTTTATTGTTCATTTCAGCCCATTGAAAATCATAACTAGACAATACAATTCTAGAAAATACAATTGTGAAAATTTTTATAGTGTTTGCCCATGGTGAATTTGTATTGTGTACAAGCCAATCCAACTTCTGTTGTTAAATCAAGAATAACAAGAAAACGTTTTGTGCAAGCACAAGCACGCGAGACAATGCCAAATGAAACACTCTTATTTTGTATATATATCGTGCAATCTCTTCGTATTAGAACAAAAACATGAAACATTCTGTGAGAAAAGTTGCATCTCTCTCACAAAAAGAAGGTGAATACCACATCTCAAAGTATTGTGAATGGTGATTCATAAGGAATTAATTAAAAATAAGTTCAAGTTTATTGGACAGGGTTCCTGGCTATGGAGGTTAATATCTTCTTTCGAAACTTGAAAGGGCACTCCCACCCACCCACACACGAACGCCCTCCCGCAAAAGATCGGCTTTTTTGGACGGATCGTCCCGATATGAAACTCGACTTGGGACAAAAGGCCTGTGCCGAGGTGATTTTGATAGGAATTGCCCGGCCCCATCTCCAAGTATTGTCAGTGGTAGTTCTCGAAAATTCCGTTTTAAGAATTTCAAGCTTATTGAACAAGGGCGGTGGTGTCAACACTTTGAGGGTTAATATCTCCATTCGAAAAAAACTTGAAAAACGATTCCACCCCTCCACACAAGATAAACAAAGCACAATACTTAAATGTAGGCTACAGACATATCCCGAGTTGGGGGAAATATTCACGCAGACATCTCATCCAACATAATCGAGGGTGGATGTAACAAAACAAAAATTTAAAAAGTACTTCTAAGTTTGGAAGCGGCATAACACAACACGTATATTGCTAACATTGCATACGGTGAATCCCAGTTAAGTAACGAATTCCGCATATTAGTGGATCCAGTAGAAAAACGGTTCCATTTTTCATTGTTCTCCAAGTCAGTTGAATCGACCTGTGAATTAAGTACCACATGATTTGGAACAATAAAACAAGACAATCCGAGTAACGAAATGAGAAAAAATACACAAGCGAAATGCGCTGTAAAATCCGAAAGAGACTGAGAGAAAACATTTGCGAAATGCACCGTCAAAGCCTTAAGAGGCCGAGAGAATTGAAACAATAGCGAAATGCAATGTTTCAAAAAACCATCGAAATCTGCCAGGTTTTATACTTGCCAGTCCCAAGCGCGGGTAAAAGATGTGGGGAGTTGAGAAATTAAAAAGGGAAAAGAAGAAAATAAATAAATAAAAATTAAAAAAAAACAGTAGCAAAATTCACTGTAGAAAAAAACCTGTAAATCTGCCAAGTTTTATAATTGCCGATCCCAAGTCCGGGTAAAGAATGAGGCGAGTTGCTAACTTAAAAAAAAGAAAAACAGAAACAGTACTGAAATTAGTGTAGAAAAAACCCCAAAATCTGCCAAGTATTATAGTTGACGATCTTGAGCCCAGGTGAAAGATGAGGAGTGTTGATAAATTATAACCTATTTATTTCAAATCAAGCTCTTAAGTGGCTCATTTCAGAGAAGGGCTGCCGCATGGTCTGTGTCTTTATGCCTTGTAGAAATGAGATCGTAAATGTGATTTTCTTTCTTTAAACCTAAAATAATAAGAGGATAAAATCAAGATATTACCACCATATTTGGAATACATTTTATTTATACCATGATTACCTATTCTACTTTATATGAAAAGCCTGTGACATAAATTTTAGCTTTACACACCAACCGTGATGAACACGCCAGCAATGGGATTTTAATAGTAAAAATTTACATCTACAGTAGAACTACATCCCCGTTGACCTTTGGTGACGTCGACCTGAATGCAGACTTGTCAAAGTTTATCGCACGTCGTCTCGTGAAGAGTGAAATGGAAGTGGCAATTATTTATTACGTTTTTAAATGGGTTTACCTCATAAGATGCCAACAATTAACAAACATGCATTGTCTCATGTTAATAAAGCATGCATAACTCGAAATGGTATGTTATTATGTTATTAAAACGAAAAAGGCTCAGTTTCTTTTTTTTATTTCATTTCGGCGATAAAATTGACAGCGGAAGTACCGCCCACCGATGCTCGTGTAAAGAAAAATAGATTCGCTCGTATGTACGTCTGGTGCTCAGTAAAATCGAGAAAAAATAATAGTGACTCTTAATAATCTGACGATCAGATTTTTAAGAGTCAGCTGAAGGCTCGCGGTTAACACCACTTCACCACTCGTGGTGAACATTTGGTACACCAAGCTACTATGGGTATATTCTATATATATAATATAGCGTATACTTTCGCTTTTATTTGATATTTTCAAGATTAATAATTTACTAAGCGGGTCTCCTTGTCCCTGCTTGCGTCAATTTAGACCGCAAATCGGAAGTCGCGCTATACATAAAAAGATGAATTGTAGGGGTTAAAATTAAAATATCAGTATCAAAGTTCGGATATACATTGAATGTACCCAAACTCACCAGATGTCGTTCATTTGGTGTTTTGGGTCCAGACGTTTACTTGCGGTCTCTTTGTCCTGAGTTGCGGAAAGGTGAGATCGCGCTAAACATTAAAAGTACAATTTTAGAGGCTAAAAGTTAAAAATATCGGTTCCAAACTTCGGATATATATTTGGTATATCCCATATAACCAGATAGTGTTAATTTGGGGACTCTAACTCCTATACTTTGCCTGTGGTCATTTTCTACCTGCGGTCTCATTTTAGTACGGCCGGTGTGACAGGAATGGAAGTCCGTAGGAAAATTAGTCCCTCTGGACTATTATTCCGCGGAATTATAGTCCTAGGTCTAACATTTCTAGGAATAGTAGTCCGCCGGACTACTATTCCTAGAAATGTTAGACCTAGGACTATAATTCCGCGGAATAATAGTCCAGAGGAACTAACGTTCCTACGGACTTCCATTCCTTTTACACCGGTCTCATTTTCTACCTGCTGTCTTATTTTAGTTTGTCCGTTATTTCAATGTCACCTGCAAAAAAGAGGATCGGACTTTCTAGTCGGATTGTTTTCGTTTCACTGTTGCTAAGAAATGAAAATAAAGCAATTATAAATAAAGGAGAATTAAAATATTCGTTTCAGATTTTTGCAGAGGTCCATTTTTCCCAGTGTCAATTGAATCTTCCTCATAGATGTGATACACGCTGTACTGTGTCGAAAATCGTTCCAAATATTACGCGCGCACGCGTGCTAAATAAAAGGTGAACATGATGATGAATCAACAACAGTGCAGGTAGACACACTGGCATCGATGTTCCTGTGATTCCCGAACAATTATAAAACATCAAGTAAACAGTTCAGTTCGCGTGGGCGTCAAATTCATGGGTATGGGGTAGCCCAATCACGGTTTAAGGTGAAATTACACCTGTTATATTTAACTGTGAACCGATTCAGCTACCACCACTGTCAATGGTTTCTGCAAGCCACTGTTCTTTGCTAGGGTGTAATAGGTTAAATAAATGATTTAGATGAGCTGTTTAAGATAAGTATTTCAGCTCAGGTAGATACTAAAAGGGTACACGAAAACAGCTGAGGTTACAAAAGCTCAAAATAAGGCATTAAGAATTGGTCAACAAAGGTGGTACTATAGATTTTAGGCCCGTATAAGGATAGAGGCGAAGGCTGCTCCAATATTCCATAATGCTCGACGTTTCTATTTTCATCATTAAGATAAAATGGAGCAGGTGGGGGCGGGGGGGGGGGGGGGTTGAAAAGATAAAACATAGTGAGAGGAGTAGTTCAGTTGTGGTGATTCCAATAGTTTCTGAGGAAATTTATTTGTGTGGAGATTATCTATAAATCAAGTACTTTACGAGCAAGAGAAAATTCTTCCCACTGCCACCGACTTATTTAATTGCTTAAGTGGATAGACAATTTTCTGTAAGATTGATTCATCTTAAACATATTTACAAGTAGAGGTGCCTCATGAATCTAGGAAATACGTTCCGGTATGCGCAGATCAAACATACCATTTGATTAATTGTTGGAAAGGGCTCAGAGAGCCCTTTCCAACAATTAATCAGGTGATAGAGTTTCAGGTATGTCATAACATTTTTTAAACTTCCTCGCATATAGTCGTACGTAAAGGTCCTCCATGGAGGCGCGGTGGCTTAGTACGTAGAGGTGCATGCTGTAAGCCGAGAGGTCCTCGGTTCGTATCCCACCTGTGGCAACTGCGTTGTGTCCTTGGGCAAGACACTTCACCCCCATTGCCCACGTGGAGGCACAGTGACATTGTGTACTAAGGCGTACGACACGTCGACTGTGCACTTGTCTTCAACCAATGCTAACCCTGCTTGTTTGGAGTTATTATGTTGAGAAGCCTGACAGTTGCTCGGTGGTTCTCTCTGGTCTCTCTGGGTACTCCGGCTTCCTCCACCCGTAAAACTGTCTGACACGAGGCGACACTGGCTGTCCAAAAAGTCATTAAATCTCAATAAAATAAAATATAATCAAATAAAATAAAATAAGAGGTCCTCCATATATGGCTAAAGTGGGCGTGGCAGTAACACGGTTAAAAAACCTATGCCAATAAAGGCACATTGATATCGTGTTGCTAGTTTTCATGTTAGACTTTGGTTTGATATTTGATAATATGAACGCAGAAAGCAGCTACGCTGTAACTACAATCACAGTGTAACAGCTTTAACGTCATCAAACGTTACCGATGGTAGGAGTTACGACGTTGATTTATCTCACGTCGTCTTGAGTTGCGATGTTATTTTTTGATGATCCAGCCATCATCTTGTAAAGAGATCAGTGGTTAGGTGTTATTCTTTGTCGCGCAGTGGATACTACAGTACGTGGAGAGTGGATTGTTACTAAATCACCTGCGGAGTGGAGTTATCACCAAAGCTAAAACTTTCAAATTTTGTACATATTGACAAAAAACACAAGCAATGTTTCAGCCAATGGACCTCCGGGTTTAACCCGGAGGTCCATTGGCTGAAACTTTGCTGGTGCTAGTTATGCTTTGCAACAAATTTGCAATTGTTGCTCGGGTGGAATCTCCACTCTGCAGGTGATTTAGTGATAATACACTCTCCACGTACTGTAAGTCAGTTGCAAACAGCAGATGGTTAATTTGACCATGTTTTACAGTCATTGGCACGTATTTTTATTAATATACTTGCCATGCCCTTCAATGCTTGTAGGTATGCTGTAATGTGACTTGTACATTGGTTTCAAGGTATCAAATACATACACACTATTGTAATTCAAAGAGGATGTAACGGTTGACAGTTAGGAATTTCTTTCTGAAATCCACCAAAACAGCATACCGAGGTTACTTTAGTTTTCCGGTGGTCGCATATTGCAGTCATCGTGGCACTGTCTTTAGTACCATATCTCCGTGTATACTCGGGAGTCAATGAGTTGAATGGCTGATGGTGTTTCTTGTAGGCGAAACGAAATAAAACGTGAGGGTTGGGGAGGGGGGGGGGGTGTAACTCCGCTTTGGAACGACCGGCAAGAACGAAAGTTGTGAGCATGTTAGAGGTATTCCACATTGGAACCATTCGATCGTTACACGTACATACCAGTTCCTTACAGGGAGATAATATGTGAGGATAACAACCGAATAGTCTTAGTCAAGATTTGAAAGAGATGAATATATTCCCAGAATTTTGTTTCTCGAAACTGTTTTCCTGAATCCATCTTAAAGCCTCTTTAGGTGGTCATATGTAGGGTATTGCGCCTTGCTGCGGAACTGCCCAATTGTGACTTTTTCACATTAAAATACAAGACTTGACAACTATTTATCCCATCTGAGAGCAGGGTTTCATGGAAATTCAATCGTTTGTAAGAAGTAAGAGAGAACAATTGATAGGATGTAAACTACAAGTCACATGCACATTTTTTGTGGGGAATTTCCAACAAAAATACATCAATGGACAGTTTAATTTTTGTGCCCCCAAAAATTTATCAAATCACCCTTTTTCTATGGATTATACAGCAATGATGCTAGATATAAGTACAAGGCTTCAAAAGTTTTTAAACCAATATATTTTTTCACAGCTGCTTAATTTCGGAGATTGCATCATCTCCGAGAGCCACTTTTGATCGCAGAAAATGTCAATTCAAATATTTAGACTGTTATGCATTGAATTTTGCTACTTGATCCCACATAACGGTCTATACGTGGTTTATACAGCTCATACAGGTCGTCCCCCGAGTTTCAATGTTTTCTATGTGCCAGTAGGCGCATAGAACACATTGGAACTCAGGGGACAAGGTGGTTTGTCCAGTCGATGGGTAACCATCCATGATCCTACTTGCATGTTTAGGAGAAATTTAATAACCCAAAATGCAAATGTGCTGATCATGGACCACCGGGTTGTGTACCCGTCGATCCATAAACAACAAATTTACTTGTTGATCCATAAGTTGCTTTGTATATACGCCCATATCTCACTGAACAGATCCTGCTATGTACAGTTGACGTTAACAACATACGTGCAATGTGGTATTACAGTACTAAATATTTGAATAAGAGTTACTCAGCGGCCTTGGAAAGTGGCAGTCGGAAATGATGCAGTCTCTAAAACTAAGTAGCTTCGAAAAAAGGTATTGTCTTAAAGTGTCTTGAAGCATGGTACCGTTATCTTTCATTTTTAATATTCTTGGAAAGAAAGACGGAGATTTAATGAATCTTTGGACTAAAAGTACAATCGATTATTCTTGAGCTTTGTGTTGAGAAAAATGTGCACGCGGCCGACAATTTCATTCCTGTCGATTTTTCTCACTTATTTGTTGCATACACCCCCCTCTCTACCCAGTTTTAGAACAGAAAAAACGTTGTTTCAAGTGCTGTATTTGACAAAGATGTTTGAATGTTCACATTTTTTCACACCAACATTATAATGGTTGCATATTGGAAACAACGCATTGTGCGATACATTCCATTTTACCCTTTTTGTCCTTGGGGGGAAATGCTCTTATTTTAACTTCATTCCAGGTAATACTCGCGTTGGAATCATTCACAAATGCCATATTGACTTGAGGATTACGAACGGTTTATTTACAGTATGTGAGAAGCTAAACATTTAAGGTTAACACAATATTAATGCTGTCAGTGGTGATGATGTTACTTCTGGTAATAACGGCAGGTGCTCAGTACTATAGCACTTCGCATATAATCAGATTTCATATACACCTTATCATTAAACGGAATCCACGATCAATTTAATAAAGCAGAAAATGTTGGTATGTGTCGCTATTATCAGTCTGATCTTGTTCAAATCCAGGTTTGAACGTTGCGTGGCAGTCTAATTACAATGATAATACCCGTCCTAATGAGACGTCTTCAGGAAAGTAATCTCTGGCTGCCATATGCCAGCATTTAGTTACAACTAAAAACCAGACAACTGAACAAAGGTCGTTGTTCATACATGCCACAAGAACAATGAGTGCAGTTTGACGAAACATCTGACTAATGCAGGGGGTGAGTGGGTGTATGTCTAAAAAATGGTTAGCACCTTTCAGATACCCGCGTATGTGCAAAACTTTTTTTCCTCCACAATGTTAGACACCCACCCCACAATATGTGGTTCTGACAGAGTTGGCAATGCATTTTGAGTGGTTTCTTATTCTTATATTAATTATTTCAGATCCCAAAATAATATTAATTGTTACTGGAAGGTTGTACGTTAGTCACAACCTAATTAAACGAAGCACAATTGCCTGTTTTTGTCTAGTTGTTGACAAATCAAACAAGAAAATAATATAGTAAAGACCTGTGATACATGATATCTGGTGCGTAGTGTGCACACTATTAATTAATGAACAAAAATAATACAAGTCCACTCTTCCTGACTCTGTCCAAAATAGTCACCTGTCCACAGGTAATAGTTACCAACCGATCTGGGTCAATATTATAAAACTTTTACAATATTTTTCAGAGTTGTATTTTTTTATATTTGACAACCAATCACTCAAATGAATTATTAACGCTTCAAAAGATGTATCGCACAATGCGTTGTTTCCAATATGCAACCAACGTCTTTTGAAGCGTTAATGATTCACTTCAGTGACCTATATTCAAAGGCAAAAATACAATTGTAGGAAGTACAATTGTAAAAGTTCTATAGTATTGGCCTCCGGGGGGTATTTCCTGAATTTGAACAACCTTACACCTGACCTTTATTCAATCAACAAAACGCACGGACTCGGGTATACTCGGAGAACTGAAGGTAAAGAAGTGACGTCACTTAAACATCTAGTCTATTGTTCTATCGGATATTTCAAATTGCTTGCATAACCCTATAGACAATAATTCCGGGGTATAATTATGAGTCTAGTTCCTATTGTTGTTCAGACATCCCACACAGTTCTTGATTTGCATTGTGTACAATGGCATGCATATTTCTCCCGAGTGGATCAAAATGACTAGAACAACGGGAGAAGGTCTCTGGATTGTATAATGGCATGTGATTTGCATTCCCGGCGGGGGCGGCTGGTGAGATGGAGTGGAACTCTCATTGTGCGTAGACGCAGCATTACAGGTACTTGTATCAATCACCATCGAAATATTGTCCGAGTATCGCTTTTCCCTGACAAATCGACTGCATCCGCGCGTAGTTTACAAACTGACAAGTAAAAAAAACCCTATTTTTCAAGAAAAATTCAACAAAACCATATCATATTACCCCTCGTTTGAACGAGCTCGTCCAGGTCGTTCCAATTAGTGGCACGTAATATGGATTTGTTGACATTTTTTCAAAAAGTTGAAAAAAATATTTAGAATAAAATGTTTTGATATGCTTGCGTTGGTTGAAGGGTTAAAAATAGATGACGTTACCGCCATTAATCCAAACTTGTGTTGTGGACTGTGCTATAATCAATGATATCAGTGATGACGTCATACACTATAAAAGTGACGCACTTTATTTGGTGGTGTTTATTGATACAGGTACATGTGCTTAACCCCTACTCCTCTTTCCAGGACCATGATACATCATAATTTCGTTAAGTAGCCGTTAAGTAGGATAGCTGCTACGTGAATGTGTTGGATAGACGAATCAATATTTTCAACGTGCAGCCTTGTGGCTGCACCATGAAAATATTAATGAGTCTACCCCCAAATAATGGATATGTACTTTCCATTTGGTACCATTGAAATGACATGGAAGAAACCATCAGGGTTAACACATGGTACTAAAACCATACAGCACTGTAAATCAAATGAGAATATATTAATCAAATTCCTGTTGTGTGAAACTGCGAGCATACTGAAGCCTCAGTTAGAACAATACATCAGTTGTCTTAGTTTTCTTGTTACTTTTTGTTAGAGTCTCAGTTAATGTTGCTCATCTTGATCGGGTATGATCTTCTTTTGTTTTTAGCCCTTTACCCAACGCAGACGATATCAAAATATATTATTTAAAATGTAATTTTTTGAAATTTTTCAAAAAATTTCAACAAAACCATATCATGTGACCCCTCGTTAGAACGAGCTCGTTCCAACGAGGGGTCACATGATATGGTTGTGTTGAAATTTGTTTGAAAAATATTTTTTCAACTGCTGAATTTGCATATTACGCTGGCGGTTGCGGCCGATTCGTTGGGTAAAGGGTTAACTATTTACCTGCTGAGTATTTTTAAAATTATTTTATCAAATCTAGATTTAATAAAAAATGTAATTGAAATTTAAGTCAAGGAAATATTTGTTAAAAGTGACTCAAATTACAGGGGACAATTTGATTAAAAACACCTAAATTATACTTATTCTGGTGGCAAGAGGTTTACGGCCCTGGGCGGAAATATCCGACAGCATCATACAAACTTAAATCCTGTTATGGTGTGATGTTATGGTATTATTTTGAATACAAAGTTGATTATACTGTTCAAATTTATGAAATCTGCCCGATGTCCTTCACTATATAAAATTGCTCGAGTGAAATACATGAAACCCCAAATCGATGACTGCAGGAAGACAGCTATATCAACTTGCATTCACGTCTCTGGTAGCTCTATATGTTCTCTGCTTATCTCAAATGGGTCTCATTTAACCCTTTTACTGCCCCACCCACTTTACGCATATATTGAGGACCTCTATGTTTGCCTGTGTGCGAGGAAGTTTAATAAAATTTATCTGCACATGCCAGAACCTACATATAATCATCACAAATCATGTGACAATAGTCGCTTTCGGCGATAGTTTCACGGGTGGAGGAAGCTGAAGAACCATCGAGCAGCGACGAGCAACTGTCAGGCAACGTACTAACTCCATACAAGCGGGGTTAGCGGGATTAGCATTGGTTGCAGACAAGTGCACTATCGACGTGAAGTACGCCTTAGTACACAGCGTCACCGTAATCCCATGTTGGCAATCGGGATCAAGTGCCTTGCCCAAGGACACAGCGCAGTTACTCCTGATTGGGGATCAAACCGTGGACCTTTCGATTTGTAGTTCAATGCCGTAATCACAGAGTCACTGCTCACCTACACGTCCCTCATTTAGTTGTCATTGGACATGATTAATAAATGATTAAAGCCTTCCTCATGCATTTTTATTTAAACAAAGGAGAGATCGAAATTCATGGGATATAAGGATTGTAATAAATAAGAATAAGTTCTAATGAACAGAACAAGGAATAACACTGGTATCCGCCTGATATAGTGCTATCATATTACCATCTATGGGGACTGCAGGAAGATCGCTGATTTAGTTATGCCGTCTCTAAACAGTATTCATATGAAATGTTTATAAACGACTTATAACAGCATGTTCTTTATTTATACTTGTGCATATTTGAATAAATTCATTTCATTTCATTTAACGATTTATCATTCACACTGAAAATAATTTCCTGATGTCACCAGACTGCATCTATTGGTATCACTGAACTAAATATTTGAATTAGAGTTACCCGCCTTGAAATGATGCAATCTCTAAAAGGAAGCAGCCTTGGGAAAATATATGTTTCAATAAACGTTTGAAACATTCTATTGACATTTCGCATTATTGTTATATTTATTTATTTTTATTTATTTATTTATTTATTTATTTATTTATTTATTTATTTATTTATTTATTTATTTATTTATTTATTCATTTATTTATTTATTTATTTATTGGTCTTTTAAGGTCACAGACTTATGCACAATGCTCCGCTCAAGCTGGGTTACAGTGGTAGATGAAATGTGCACCATCGACGTGCAGTACGCCTTAGCACACGGCGTCATCGTGCCCCATGTAGGCAACCGAGAGTGAGTGCCTTGCCCAAAGACACAACGCGGGTCGACCTCGGGACCTCTAGCATAAAAGTGCAACAGTCTACCATTGAGCCACCGCGCTCCCTTGCATTATTATTGAACACTCCAGATAAATAAAGAGGGTAATTTGATGACTTTTGGGCCTAAAAAATACAATTGATTTTTGGTGTGTTTTTGTTGGGAATTCTCTGAAAAATATGCGCACGTGATCGGTACTTCCCTTCCCTTCTTGTCAGGTTTTCTCTCTTATTTGTTGCATGACCCCCCTGTTTTGGAGTCAGAAAAAGTTGTCTGAAGGCCTCTACTTGTCAAAGATATTTGAATGCGAAAATTAAAGTGATGCGATCAAATTTTTTTCACCTAAACGTTATAATGTTCGCCTATGGGAAAATATTTAGTTTCATGATACCTGTGAGACACCTATCTTTTGTAAAAAAATGTCTGTGACAGTTGTGGGGATTCCCTCTGGTAATATGATTCCATAAAGTTGCCGACATAATGTAGCGAAACAATGGGTTATCACGTGCAGGTTGTATCGTACCTTTATGGCATTACCACTTTAAGAAAGATTCTGCTTTCTCCAGTAAGCTCCAATCAGTACCATACCGTAACCCTTTAGCCAACGCTCACGATATCAGAATTTTTTGCTATTTTAAGTATTTTTTCAGTGTTTCACAAAATTTAAATAAAATCATACCATGTGGTACCTCAATGGAATGAGTTTTAAAGCAACATTTTGTTGCATCAGACGACTAATTAATGCAACGGTGAGGCTCGAATCGGGATATTCCAACTGAACCAGGCTTCGACCACAATTCACACCATCCACTACAGCAATAGATGATCTACTTTCTGGACGATTAAGTGAATTCACGATATTGCATTAGTATTTTTCTACTTTTTCCAGCCCTTTTTTCTTCCTCCTTTCCTCTACCTTTTTAACTGCATTTCTGTTTTTTTTCTTTTTTCTTACTAAGGAGAAGGCAGAAAGACAGCTAATCTGTCTATGCCTTCCCCTGTTGGTACACACATATTCATCTTTGGATATCGAATTTTAATGCTTTTGATATGTATATTGTAAATATATGTATTGCATGTAAATTGTGTTGTATTTATTATACTGGCAATCAAATATATCTGTCTATCTATTAATATTCAATGCTTAATAGGACTTTCTACCTTTGATATTAACCCTTTGAACTCCAGTGGTATCTTCCAAGTTAGTTCAATGGCTGCAAGTAGAAGAGTCCATATCCATTAATTTGGGGGTAGACCAATCAATATTTTCAACGTGCTGCCCCGAGGCAGCACGTTGAAAATATTGATTGGTCTACCCCACACATTTACTGATCAACCATCCTATATAATGATGACATTATGGTGTGTCATGTAACTGGTTGGAAAAGCGGCCGCAAGGGTTCAAAGGCTTAAAATCTTAATGGCATCGTTTAGGGTTAGAAGCAATTTTGAACCGAGAGTAGATCGATTATAGGTGATTGCTAGTTGCACATGCACGGAAGAATAAACATTGCTTATATTTTCCCTGTGAAAATCAAAAGATTTGTCGCGTAACCTTTGCAAAGAAACGTAACCTGTTATTTGAGGTCCGATCTGATTTCTTATGTAAACGTTCCAGTCTGAGATTGTGAAAACTGCACTGGGAGTTCCTGATAACTAGTGACATTCGCGAATCAAATGTACCTGAAACTACATGCATAAGTCTTCTGGTGGAGTCATAGGTCCATTAACATGATCTCCATTGTACAGTGAGTAGAGGTGCAGGCTGCAAGCCGAGAGGTCCTCGGTTCGAATCCCACCTGCAGCAACCGCGTTGTGTCCTTGGGCAAGACACTCCATCTCCATTGCCCGCGTGGGGGCACGATGACGCCGTGTACTAGGGCGTACTGCACGTCGATGGTACGCATGTCTTCAACCAATCTCACCCTGCCTGTGCTACAGTGCGGAGTTACGATGTTGGGGAGCTGGCAGCTGCTCGTCGTTGCTCGGTGGTTCTCTCCGGGTACTCCGGCTTCCTCCACCCGTAAAACTGTCACGGTCATGGTCAGCCATTGTGCATAAGAATATGTGACCTTAAACATCAATAAATAAATAGTACAGTGGGTACCCGAAGACACATAGTTCCTACTAGAAAAGTTTAAAATGTTATACACCGTATGGTACTCTCTATGGACTTTGATATTTTTTAATTCCTGTGTCCATTTTTCTACTACCTTCATGAATCATCAACTGGTTGATTGGTGAACTATTGTTTCTATTCAAAATTTATCCATCGATAAATGTGTTTTTATATGTATTTCTAATATTACGAAAAAAACCCAAAACAATCAGTATATACAAACGATGACGTATTTCGAACACAAGGAGAGAGGGTGCATTCGAATTTCTTCAGCAGTCGAAAAGTCACAGGCAGCATTTGGAAAATTCTCACTCAAGGGGTGGGGGTGCAAATGATTTTCTCAACAGTTGGATGTTCCACAGCCGGGGCGGGTACAGTTGGAAATTCAGAGAGTGCACACACTCCGAACCAAGAACTTTTTAGCCAGGTCCCTGTGTTGGATGTCCATCTTATGGATTTTACTAGGACACCACACGCAATGGCAACTTGACCAGTAGAGTGCTGGAAGCCCATATTTAGGCTTTATTTTGAGCTGCAGCTTATGTAGCTTAATGGCTTCATACTCAGTGGATGTGCTTTATATTATCGTTGAAATGAACTTATTTAGTCTGTTGTGATTTTCCATGATACAGTTTATGGGAGAGTGCCTCTGGGCACTCTCCCATAAACTGTAGCATGGAAAATCATAAATTGCAACTAAGCAAAAACATGTGCAAAAATTTTGATGACCAAAAATAATTTAGCCCTCTAAAAGTGAAAGGAAATAAAGTAACATGGTTATTTAGCAATCAATCGTTTTCCTGGTCAGTAAAACACGACAAAAATGTCTACATCTGTCTCCACTTGGAAAATATAATACAATTGCGAACCGGGGTTCACATAAGCCATGGAATTGATTTATGACTATATCACAGATATTTTCAGACATCCTATCAGAAGTCCGGTCACGCTATTGTTGTAAAGTTTGCCGTTGTGGATTGTAAATGGTTCTGTCATACGTCTGGAGATAAATTACATGTTTTATACAATGCGAAGCGCACCGACCTGTGTCTTCCTATCTGTTCTCCTTACACCAATTACACAACTAATTAGGAGACTGATATTGAAGGATGAGAATTTCAATTAGATACCGACACCAATCTGTCTGCACAAAATGATTAACTACAAACCTGAAAGGGAAAAAGACAAAGTATCGACGTCACATACGTCTGATCTGTATCCTTGTGGGCGTCCAAAAATGTTCAGCTGACCATGTTGATCCAATATTCGTGGTGTGTGTATTATGTAGCTGACCTTCCAATCGTTCATCCCAACCTTTTGGTCACTGTCTTTTAGCCCATCGAGATACAGTACAGGGAGGGTAATTCTCCAAGAAACATGCGCAGAGTGGAGATTAATCCTTCTCGCAGCGGTAATAATAAACCAGCACTGAACACAAAAATGTTCATTCACAATATTATTAGTTTTTTTCATGTTTTGCCTTGAAAACATGGCTTGTGGTACCACACTGGAAAAAGCACTTTTTCAGTTCATTGCACAGGGGGGCCAAACCTAAGATTTTAGGCACAAAATGAAATTTGTTATTTCTCCAAGCATCTTGTGTTTTGTAAGTGTCGTCTGCTATCATTGTTTGATAAAGGATTAACTGGAGTAAATCGAATTGAAGAAAAGGCATTAACACTTTACCCATCCTAAACAGCAGACGACACTGGCCAAAACATTTCTTGAATAGCTAAACGTATTCAATTTTGCCTCAAGAAACATAACTTTTGACTTTCATTGAGACAAACTCAACGAGCTCGTTTCAATGTGGAGTTATAAGCTATGTGTCTGAGGCGAAAAATAAAATCATGATAAATTTGAACGGCGATTTTTGTGTGAATAGTGCTGGACGTTTTTACCCGTCAACTTAAATAAAGGGTTGAGAAGTATAAGGAAAATTGCGGTTTATCAACCTCCCGTCAGAACCCGCTTTTCAAAATAATTTTACGAAATTAGCGTTTTGTTGGGTGCAATGTTTAAGATCGTTAAAATTAACCGCATTCTTTTTGTAACTTGTGATTAACCAAACCCTCAGATTGCTAGGCAATTTCTGCAAGGAAGTCCACGCTGTTATTCTGTTTGTTCAATAACCACTTTACATGGAGTTCATGTTTAATAAACACTTTAAGTGGAGTTCATGTAACGTTATTCTTTTACTCAGAATGATATTCATATCTTTTTTCGTACTCCAGTTATAGCCATTCCATTTAATCAGTATTTAATTCACCTTCAAAACACAAAGATATTAACACATTAATGGAACTACGCTGTGTAATCATTGCACTACACCTGTGACGAATCTTCAATCTTAATATTAAGTAAACGAATATGCCTAAATGGAGTGGTGGTGTCATCAAAGATTTGATCAAATCAAATCTCAGTCAAGAAACTTTGTTGGGTTGATTCAGAGAAAATGAATGTTATGGTATTTTTTAAATTCAACTAGAAGAAAGTTATCAGACTGCTAGAAGGTGATATTTAAAATACCAACTTCATTCAAGTTTAATAGTGGTATAAATACAGAGCAAAACTCGGGTAGAGTAAATGGGATAAAATCAACGACTCTTGGCGCGTTCTTCGTGTATTTCATCCACGCTTTTAGCGCTCGTAATATATAAGAAAAACTTCACTTCAGGAACAAATACTATAAAACTTTTACAATTGTATTTTCTACCTATTAATATAACTGACTAAAATGAATCAGTGGCATATGAAAACATATGGGAATTTTCCAACTGGCAAATTGCCACATCTTTAGTTTAACCAATATTTATTCAAAATATTTCAAGATAAATAGATATTATCATAACAGTGTGTTGATCCGTGTCGTAGTATCACGTCGAGTTGAGGTGGCCAGATTTTCGGATCACACGAGCTGCCGCAGGCAGCTCGTGTGATCCGAAAATCTGGCCACCTCAACGAGACGTGATGCGACGACACGGATCAACACACTGTTATGATGATATGTTTATCATATGACATTGTTTCGATGTCAAATTCACCCAAATTTGCCATTTTAATTAATATGCGGTGAAAAGCCGGTTACAAAATAGCAGACGAAACAACAACGACTTCCCTAGTTACGAAAACTATTCACGGAAACTCTCGGATATTTCCGTGGGAGTGTGATATGGATTTTAGGATTTCCGTAAGAGTGTGATATGGACTTTTGATCCGGAAAAATCTCACCCGGTGTGATACAACAGTTTGGAAAACATCATAAAACAGTAGTGATATTTAGGATAAAAATGTCATAGTCATATGATAATATAAATTATACAACGTAGTAGATTGTGGATCCGACAGAAAGCTGAAAAGCTTATACAAGGTCGTTTTCACATACAACATTTACAATATTACAATATAACGGAATCAATAATAGTCAAAAAGTTGCACATATATTGTTTAAACTATGCCCATTAATGTCAGAGATGTCGAAGAATAAGATGAGAATTATGTATGAAGAGATAAAGAAGGAAGCCAATCAGGGTGCAAACTAAGCCGATGACGATACCAGCCAACTACAAGCACGGCAGGCGTACACATTCTTATGTTAAATTCAAATTCCACTATTTCAAAGATTGGAATATATATATACACTTACATTTCCTAAAAAGCGCTTTATAGCTACAATATAATCTTGGACTAGACCAAAGACTGGGCTATTATCTTCATTACTTAGAACATCGGAGCCATAGAGTAGGGTTGACACATTTGCAGTAAATGATAGTTGACCAATGGCTCGGTTACGGATATTGAAGTAGTGTGGGCACGTTTACAGGAAATGTTCAGTTTTCTCAATCTCCCCACATTGGCAGTAAGGTGACAGTGATATATGATTGACGTATAAATGTGAGTTGAGGTTACTACATCCCAGGCGCAACCTACAATGGTATACTTGTGCTGCACGACATTAAGCATTACTGAAGAAGGATGGCGGCCGTCGGCTATTATGATTTAAGTAATTCTTGAAGTTGCTGTAAGGATTGTTATCTCTTATATGTAATGGTATGTTATTCCATAGTTTAGTTGCTTCTGGGATGAAAGAAATTTGGTACAAATTGGTTCGACGGAAGGGGATTCTGAGGTTACCACTAGAACGGAGATTATGTGTTGTATTGATCGCCGACATTAATGGCGGGACCTTACTAGCAACGTGTTGAGGCGTTATGCGGTGGTACATGTTGTGCTTCCTGCGCCTGTATTGGAGAGTATCCCAGCAGGTTTTCGAGTATAATAGAGCTATTACTGTCACAGACAGTTCCATCAGTCACAACCCTAGCTGCTGCCACTTGAATTTTCTCTATATTAGCAATATCCGCTTCATTGCAGTTGTTCCAGACTGTATCAGCATAGGGGTCTTATATACTACTCAAAGTTTGCTAACCACAAAGTATATCCAACTACCTATTTTGCGTTTTAGTTGAAATATTGTAATGAAAAGTGTATATAGTTTTTCTTTAATTATATCTTTAATGATTTAAGTACAGAAATTAAGATTTTATTTGTGTTTGGCATTATTTTTTAGCTTTTGAATACGATAACCATGGAAAATGGATATTATTGGTAAAAGCGGAAATTTTTCAATTTGTCAAAAAGTTGACGGAGCGAACTGGTATGGGTTCAATATCGAGTATGAGACCCATCACTGTTAATTACAGCTTGACAACGCCTTCTCATGCTCCCAATCAGGTTCCTGGTGGTCCTTTGTGGGATGTTGTTCCATTCTTGGACCAGCATGGCACCAAGCTCCTGGGCACTTCTTGGCTGCACTGGACGGGCTGAAATTGCAAGCTGCAACTCATTCCATACATGTTCGATTGGATTGAGGTCAGGGGATCTTGCGGGCCAGTCCATACGCTCAGTCCCCTCCCTCTGTCGGTACTCCCCGACAGCATGGGCAACACGAGGACGGGCATTATCGTCCATCAGAATGAATCTATCACCCACTGCACCTGCATACAATCTGACGTGGACATCCAGGATCTCATCAATATACCGCTGTGCAGTCAATGTACCACGTTCAAGAACACAGAGCTCTGTACGTCCATCCCTGCTGATGCCGCCCCAGACCACGGTTGACCCTCCACCATAGCGGTCATGTTCAGCAATGTGGGCTGCATGGAATCGCTCTCCTTGTCTTCTCCGTATCCCAGAACGCTTATCTGTGTGGTCTAGGCAGTACCTTGACTCATCTGTAAAAAGGATAGGTCGCCAATCTTCTCTGGTCCATCCACGTGGTCCATGGTCCATATCGTGCCTGGCGGTGGTTCTGGGACAGCGGAATGCATATGAATACATGATAGGAGACCACCTTCGTGCAACCTTGCCCGGATAGTTAGCATCGACACATTTACCCCGGATGCATTCTGAAGGTCATTGCGAAGCTGGGTTGCTGTGGCAAAGCGGCCTGAATGGTCAAAAGCCAGTCTTCAGCTGCAGATGTTGCCCTGTCTCCGCCACCACCATGCCGTCTTAGTGGTGTGCCATACTGCTGAAATCTTGCCCAGGCTCTGGCGATAACCGTATGGTGCACACGAAGGGCGTCACCAACCTGACGATTGGTAGCCCCTTGCTCCACCATCCCTACAGCCCGCCAGATTTCTGCTTCAGACAAATGTCTTCTTACATTTGCATTTTCCATAATCAACCATTAAATCACAAGGGTGTCTGGTGAAATGAAGATTAAATACCCTACACATGTCATGTACACGTAGACAGTACACGAAAACATCATGAAAATCAAGGGGTACATGCTTTCCATGACTGTCACGAAAAGTCTGCCTGTCAAGAGAGCTAATGTAAACACTGGAGACCATCTCAATACATTCCTCAATCATATCCACCAAAAATATCGCAAATATGTGACAAGCAAATATCACAATGATGTGTCAAATATTTGGTGCTTAGCAAACTTCGAGTAGTATATATAAATGCAAAATAGATTTTTTTCAGAACGCGTCTATCAAGTACGAATTTGTACGAATTTGTACTTTCGCATTAAGTCTATACATGTCCAGGCTTTGGCACAGATATAATCAATGTGATTAGTCCACGTGCAGCTAGTATTTAATATAACACCTAAATGTTTGTTTCTGCTAACCTCGGTAATTTGTGTATTAAGAAACAAAAGGGGTGGATGAGAGCGGGGATTAGTTTTCAGAGATATGAGCATACTTTCAGTTTTTTTGTGGATTAAATTCAACCAACCAAGATCTAGCCCGATTTTCTATTGTAGCCAGATCACGACTGATTAAATTAGCCGTTTGGGCAGGATTTTCTACAAGAAGATAAATAGATATATCGTCTGCAAAGGGACGTAAACTGCTTATCAAATGTTCCGTTATGTCATTGATGTAAATGAGGAATAAGAGGGGACCAAGAATCAAGCCCTGTGGGACCCCGGAGCAGACGCATCTCCACGAAGAGGACTCCTTAGCTATAACAACCCGCTGGGATCTATCTGAAAGATACGATTTGAGGATCTGAGGAAGTCCAGCAATTCACCCCTAATTCCGACCTTCTCTAGCTTGTATATCAATTCGGCGTGCCATAGTTGGAAGTAATGAGAGATGGGTTAATAGAGTAATCGAAGAAGATTTACGATTAGAATAATTCTAACGACATAATAACATAATAAGATATGTTATTAAAGTCCGAGATAGTAAAAAACATATTTCTTTCATTATTATTGATTATGCTCATAACATCATTATGAAAAACGGACTCAAAATAGGCCTTAGGTCCCTGTAAGTTGAATGGTTGAAATGAAGCAATTTTAGTGATAGAGATGCGTGAAATCACTTGAACTTTAAAAATGACTGAGGTTCACATGGATTAAAAAAGGTGGCAACTCTTTTGAGACCTCTGGGAGAGTGCGACAATGTCTATGCCCTAAAAAGCCCACCCACCTGAAGACCTCATTTCACATGATTAACTTTCAGCCACTAGTTAACGATGTCTATTAATGTAGTTTTAAAATATACGCTGATGCGACAATTATAATAAACACTATGTGGTCATTTGGAGACGAAATAGTATCTCGATATCAATTCGAATAATACAATGTGTCGCTAATTCGGGAATTGTCTTACTATTTCAACTCCAGTTGGAAGTAGGGTATTTTGCGAGGGGAATATACTTCTTTCAATGAGCAGAGATTTGTTTTGTTTATTAAGGTTCGACACATTACCAGCCAGAGTCATATCGTTTCGGTGACAGTTTTTACGGGTGGAGGAAGCCGGAGTACTCGGAGAGAACCACCGAGCAACGACGAGCAACTGACAGCTCCACAACATCGTAACTCCGCACTGGAGCACAGGCAGGGTTAGACTGGTTGAAGACATGCGCAACATCGACGTGCAGTGCGCTTTAGTACACGGCGTCATCGTGCCCCCATGTGGATAATCGGGGTGAAGTGACTTGCCCAAGGACACAACGCGGGATTCCGAATCGATCGCTCAGACGGTCACCCATCCAAGGACTAATCGGGGTCGACGTTGCTTAACTTCGGTGATCTGGCGAGAACCGGTTAACACAACGCCACCGCGCCCCCAGTGAGCTGAGATAACTCACATTTCAAAACACAGCATGCCAGTTCTTTATTTCTCTTATATCTTTGATACAGTCCGGATTTTTACAGTGTTTTTCAGTGAATTTCTATGAAAACAACGCACAACTTCATGCCATTTTATTCACAAAGCTGTTTGCGTATGGATAGGAGCGCTCAGTGTTTGATTACATTGTGAAGGCGCGTAAACTATAAACACAACAAATTGTTGAACAATGTAAAAATTAAACCTCAATTTGAGATCAGAGGCCGGGTTTGAGATATTATTTTATATATCTGTTGTTGATTTTCTTTTTACACAGACAGACATCATAAAAATTTGTTTCTCTTTCGAGACATCAATGCACAGAACGACACACGCGTGTTAAAGGGTTAATCGATATGGCACGAGTGTCGGCGTGGAAGGATAGAACGAGAGGCCGCGTTGACACAAGCGTGTTTATTACATGCCTTCACGTCTATAAAAACAATTATTAGAAGGACACTCAGCAATTCATTTGACAACTACCAACAAAAAGAACACATTTTATCACCAACCAAATTTGCGAGGGGAACCAGTGTTACTAATTTGTCCCTTGAGTTTCAATGTGTTCTATGTGCCTACTGGCACATAGAACACATTGGAACTCAGAGGACGATTGTTAGCTATCGCCAGCGATTGAAATGGTAATTGTGGTGCACGATTTGCAGAAAATTCCAGTGAAATTTCGTTTCTTTAGAAAAATAGTCCTTTAACTATTTCCATTCCGCACATTTCTGCGGAACGGATTTTCATTTTCCGCATGGTTTAGTGTTGCTGCAGATGGGCATTACATAGAACAGGCGTGTAATAAAAATTTGTTTCTCTTTCGAGACATCAATCTGAACCGAGTAATAATGCACCTGTGTTTATTTTACACAATATTTATTTCCACAATTCAGAATATGATGTGAACAGAGTACAATAATTTGCAGACTCCACAGCAATCATACAAGTTTATGCGGAACAGATTCGACAGAACAAACAAAATTACAAGAAACAATTTACACCAACAATGCAGTGAAAGAGATGATAGTTGGGTCTAGAAGTAAATGTGATACACTTGGAAGTAGTTATCACCGATACCGAACTCAGAGAAGGCTTACTGTTCGCATCGTGTTAATCTATTCTCATTGAAGAGTGTATACACTCTGAAATCAGTTAGGTTAAAAATTAACCCACATCAACTGGGATTAGTGAATATGAACTCAATCGGGGTCATATCCACTCAACTCAGTCGATTTAGGTTGATTTTTAACACAACTGACTTTAGAGTGTATTATTTTTCAGCAAAAAAGTAATAATAATAAAAAATGAAATAAAAGAAGAAAATAAACCATATTGTGGGTGAAATAGGACAGTACCCGCGTTCCGCACATCAGGAGGAACACAGCCATGAGATCGTATCCGTTCGAAGTCTCTCCATTAGGGCTTATCCACTTCGACTGCACGACACAATGTATAGCGGATGTCACAATACACCCAGAAAGAAGATCATGGCACACCCCAATTTAGGTTTGAAATCTTCCATTGGCAAGGGTAAATTGTTGCACTTTGTCAATAACAAAATTATTTTCATCACCAGCAAATGATTCGGACCCGAAAACAATCCAAACCATCCCGGAGCATTCCGAGTGACGATTTAATGAAAAAGTCCAATCGCCGAGGCACAAATGCGTGTTTTTGGTGTGTAAAGTTTTTATCAATGAATTGTAATGGACGAGGGTTTACATTTTGAGAATTCAACAGCAGCCTTGGGGAAATTGCGATATCAGCTTAAATCAAATATGGCGGCTGAAGTGGTCGCCTCATAGGGCTGCAGGCATGCCGTTAGCATCTCTTCAACCATAGGAAATACACATGAAACCGGTTGCTTGTTCCAACACCTCACTCAAGAGCGATTCTATAACACCGATTGCAGTGAGGAATACTACACCGGCCTTCAGAGCATTCAATCCCGAAACATCCAGCGACTGTGTCACAGCCTGAAATAGCATGAACGGCTAGAAGGACTGGAATGATACCCTCATGTTTGTCAACGGACGCGCGGATATCAATTACAGACCTGTCTTTTATTGGGGATCCCATAAAAATGTGAACTTCCAGTTTATGTTTCAAATAATGACACAGCAGATGTGGACACATACTGTGACATCATCTAGGACAACGACATGGCCATCTCCTTGGGACACCACGTGTATGTCTTGTTGGACAATTGTATTGGCAGCTTCCTCGTGAGGAGTTGCCTTACCGTGTCTGTCGATGACAACCCCGTTATTGATATCAAATGGAGCCAAATTCCGACCAATAATGAATAGACTATGTTTGGTTGTATTCTCGACAACAATTGTTTTATCTGTTCTTAAATGTTTTACAACGATATCGATGAGCTGCTTCTTGTTCCCCGTAACAGTAAACATGAGCTTCTACCACGGAAGAGGCGACGTAATGCTCAGTTTAAATTTTTGACAACAGTTTTCGGCAGCCCTACAGTACGTGGAGAGTGTATTATCACTAAATCACCCACAGAGTGGAGATTCCACCCAAGCAATAATTGCGAATTTGTTGCAAAGCACAACCAGCACCAGCAATGTTTCAGCCAATGGACCTCCGGGTTAAACCCGGAGGTCCATTGGCTGAAACATTGCTTGTGTTTTTTTGTCGATATGAACAAAATTTGAAAGTTATAGCTTGGGTGATAACCCCACTCCGCGGGTGATTTACTTACAATCCACTCTCCACGTACTGTATTTGCCCATGTAATGCACTTGGTGCTATTGTCGCTGTACCTATCTAAAACAAGGTAAGCGTCACCTAATTTTAGAATGAAATCAGAAGCAGTAACTATTGAGGGAGATAATTTATTGGATGCTGACCGGTGGAGTATTCACAAAACAGCACAACCATCGATGACAGTACAAGTGAAAATTTTGTCCAGTCCTGATTGCCTTGAAGGTACTGTAACAGGCGTTGAGTTTTTCAAAGCAAATTTAGATTCTGAGATTTTCATGTTTCCAGTTTCGCTGAATAGAGCAGTGGGCACAGGCGAGAATTCATGTGAAGAGCGGTTCTAATATCTACATCGCGTGAGATTGATTGGAGGCTCATGACTCTGGAGTAGGTGAGATGACAATCGAAAAGCTTCGTGTCACTGATTTTGAACGACTTTCTCACAGATGACATTGTCATCACGGGCATTGATATGATATAAACCACCCGGAAGGCTTTTTCTCACAATCTTTCTTTTGTTTTCTGCCGAGTGTTAGGGTCCTGTCCACAGTGACAGTTTCTCGGACAATCTGTCCATTAGCTATATTGCCTATATCGTCAGGATGTTGTTTGGGATCCACTGGACATACGACTATTTCCAGTTCTTTTCTGAATCCGTCGCGATTCAATCAATCCGCGACCATTTTCGCTTTCGGCCCTTCTTTGTGCTGCTGAAGAGGATCACGGGAAGTTTCTCTCATTTGAAAAATATGGTGGACTATTCGTCTACAACAATGAAGAAGGAGTACCCACCCTTTACACTATTTATCGTTTTGGCGAGGAAAAGGTCAACTTATCGCGTCTAAATACTGACCGGTAGATATCTCTATTTTCGCGAGTGTGCGACATTTTGAGCGATGTAAAAAAAATTCCCAAGGATGCCCACTCGATATAGAAGATCTCTACTAATAAAAACCGAAGAGGAAAAACTGTATACGCGAAAACACGCATTAGCCAAAAATCGGGGTTTGGCACCTGGACCAATTTTGATCTCTGTAAAACGGTTGTTTCAAGTTCTTCACAAGAACAATTGGAGAGTATGTGAAGGTGATTGTTTAATAAGTTAGCAATTAGTGTGTTACATACAGATTATCTCCACAGTGTGTGTCTCCGGGAATTCAGATCAAGTCGAGTTGTAGGAACAGAATAGTATTTCGACGAGCCCGTTAGGGCGAGTGGGAAATGCGATTCTGTGCCTACAAGGAGACTTGATCAGAATTTCCGGAGACACACACTGTGGTGATGATAAATTTATCTCACAATATTGACCACAAAATGTGTTATAAAACTATTTTAAGAGGAACTTTTTTATCTGCCTTATCGATGGAAAGTCGCAAATTGAAAAATAGAATAGCATTCATTGATCTTCATTTTGAGGTCAGTGATGACGTTACACTTCAGACAAAATTACGTCACTGAGATTCACTTTACTGAATACTGTCTTGCGAAGTGGAGCAACTGCGTGTTTCGTCAACGTGAATTTAGTTGTTACTTTTGCAATAATTACTGGTGAATTAAATATCCCTGTTGGTGTAAAGGTTTATTATATTTTAAAATATGCCGTTCGTCGTTTATTGAGGTGGAGTTTTCCACATTTCATAGCGAAAGCCCAATCCTTTAACTTTAAGAGAGAAGCCTCGACTCGAGCGTTCAGGAAAATCCCAATAATAGGCTACAAACCAGCCCAAGATGCCGATAAGTGCGCATAATTTAAATATTCGTTGAGTTAACTTCCCCAGTGACATTTTAGCATGCCGTGCATAATAAATACGTTACAGGGCATTTAGTTGGCAGATACAGTGTCATATACGGCTCAGAGAAAACAACATTAGGTTCGGCTTCGCCTCACCAAATATTGTTTTCTCCGAAGGGAAATGATATTAATGCCGTTGTTTTGGCAACAGCAGAATCACGCGCTTGTATCGGGGGCTCTTGATACGGATTCGGAACAAGGGCCCAGATACATTAAACTTTAGTTGCGTAACAGTGCAAAAACGCCCCGATTGTGAGATACAATAACATATCATACCTTGAGTGCACTGATGCGCCATCTGCAACACTTTAGCATTGCAGATGGTGCTTCAATGGACTCAAGATATGGTATTTGTCCTGGACGAGACTTGGATATCTGCATTTATACTGGACACTAGCTTCAAAGGCCTTGATCCATAACTCCCATCTCAGATATATGAATATGAAGCATGTATGCCGAATAAAGATGAAGTTTACCTGACATGTGAAGTCGCAAACTGATATCTGTAAGCTTTTTCATCAAGTATGTTCACGTTGCAGTCCTAATAAAAACAAAGTCAGGCAAAAAGAAACTCATGTAGATATTCAGAAAAGGATAACGACATTGTCGTTGGTTTATATATACAATTCATACAATAAGACTACCGATAGATGCATTATTTAAATTAGTTTTATAATTCCATTCTACAAACTAAGATTTCCTTATTAAGCATGCATTATGTGAAATAATGAGTGTCGTGAACTCGGGCATAAATTTCCTTGAAATGTTCTAAAGAATTTTGACATGACGACTCGGTTTTGTTTAACCCTTTACCTAACATGAAAAGCAGACGACACTCGCAAAAAAAATTCTTGAACAACTATTTTTTTTCATTTTTTGTCTCAAAAACATATGTTATGACCCCTCATTGGAACGAGCTCGTCGAGCTCGTTCCAATGAGGGGTCATAACCTATGTTTTTGAGACAAAAAATGAAAAAAATAATGAAAAATAACTGACGATTTTTGAGAATAGCGCTGGCCGGTTTTGGCCGTTACGTTGGGTAAAGGGTTAAGAACCACTAACCCACTGAAGGTCGATTTCCTGAATGGAATCAGCGTCAGTGCCACAACCTTTAACGACTGGTCAAATGCATTTTGGATTTGTAAGGAGTTTCTGTCATGAATAAACCATGCAGTCCTTTCACAGAGACGTCACAAAGATGGCAGATTGAGGTGGTCTCGGTGAGGAGGTAAAGCCTATCTGCCCCGACCGTGATGGATTCAGTATCAACTGATAAAATATTACTTCCAATTACATCATCAAGACATGCCTTCGTTGAAGGCATGCCTTGATGATGTAGTTGGAATTTTAGCCAGTCAGCGTTACAGTTCGGTGTTCTTGGAAATTTATTTTTCTACCAAGACATGTAGCGAACTTAGCGCATGGGCTTCCCAATTTCGTATTAAATAAGCACGTACCGTATTGATCATACTGAGCGTCCAACAACCGGTATCGGGTACCACGGATCTCTATTTGTATAATCAACTGTTTGTGTGACAGACATCCAAGTGTCAAATCTCGTCAAATACAATAGTGAATGATTACTAGCAGGAGCTGAAATTAGACTTCAATCCAGACGAGGATGCCCCGATTGGAAAAAAATATAGAGCGGAAAGGGTGGGGGCGGACCCTGCACTCTTTCGTATGTATGTCCCCTTCCCTTAGAACTGAGGGATGAAATTATTACTGACCCTTTTGACCAGTTACTGTCCATTAAGTCGCCTAACCCTCGACTGCCAAATTTGTCTCAATGCAAGACGCACGCATACCGACTTGAAACGGTTAACTCAATGATAATATATTCTGTCATAGAACAGTGGAATAGAACATGGAATCTTTAGATAACACATTGGACAGACTAACATGAAAGTGTGCCAACATGTCCAATGTTAATCAGCATGTTAGACTTCTAAAGCACCCTCTCATTTGTATGACTGTTATCAGATGTGAAGTCGTCTTTTTAAGAGACTGTCTATAAGAGCCCTCACCAACAACACAGTCACAGGGTATTTTATCATCAGCTGAATGTTAACCCTTTACCCATTTTAACGGCCAAAAACGGCCAGAGCTATTCACAAAAATCATATTCGGTTTTCATTATTTTTTCACTTTTTGTCGCAGAAACATAGCTTATGACCCCCATTGGAACGAGCTCGTTGAGCCCGTTCCAATGAGGGGTCATAAGCGATGTCTTTGATGCCACAAATGAGAAAAAAAATAGTTATTCAAAAATTTTGTTTCAAGTGTCGTCTTCCTTTCGTGTCAGGTAAAGGGTTAACCTTGACACGAATAGAACACGACATTTGCAAATCAAAGTCTTGAATATCTAAAATTTGTTATTTTTCGCGTTCCAGTGAATGGCCATAAGCTATATATTTCGTGTCACAAAATTAAAAAGAAAATACAAGAAAAATTAATTTAAACAACGATTTTTGTGAATAACGCTAGTCGGTTTTAGCCGTTACGCTAGGCAAATGATTAGCCCTTTATACCACAACGGATGTGTGTATTGAACATTTCTCGACACAATACAGATGTTGCGTTAGAAACACTAAGCATGTAATCCGACCTACGTGTAAGAACGTCACGTAATAACGCATCTGATTGGTCGTGACACATGTGATTGCCGTCTATGGAATGCTTTAATACAAACAGCGTCACGTATTAATGTAAACAGACCGCCAAGGCGAGATTTTTCTTCAAAAATATCAGCTTCAATCACCCAGTTTAAGTTTAATCATGGCATAACTACAGACACTACTCAGGTGAAATACGAGGGAAAGGAATCGACAACCCTTGTTAGAGTTTTTCCTGTATTTTACGCGCGCCTTCGACACTCGCGAAAATACAGGAAACTTCTCAGGGTTGATTCCTGCCCCTACACTGCCGTTGTTTTGTTCCGAATTATTACCCAACGCACACCATATCAAAATGTGTTACTTTAATTATTTGTTTCAAATTTTTCAAAAATTGTCAACAAAATCTTTTCGTGTTACCATCATTGGAACGATCTCGTTCCAATGCGGAATCCCACGATATTGTTTTTGTTGAATTTTTTTAACTTTGATTTTTCAACTGCTCCATTTGGTAATTACGTGGGCGGATGCAGCTAATTCATAAGGTAAAGGGTTAGCCTAGGGCTGCACGATATTCAAAACTGAATACCGGTATCGGTATTCAAAAAAAATACCGCGGTATACCGGTATATTGAAAACTGTTCAGATATTTGAACATAAGTACCACAATCGAGACTTCAGGCATCACAGTTGGAACGAATTAGCATGCCTTAATGATGCGGTTCGAAAAATCTTTACACAACGCACACGTTATCAAAACTTATTATTTTAAAAATTAGTTTATCAGATTTTTCCAAAAATGTCTACAAAACAATATCATGTGACCCCTTATTGGAACGAGCTCAACGAGCTCGTTCCAATGAGGGAGTCACTTGATAGAGTTTTGTTGAAATTTTTAAAAATAATTTTTTCAACTGCTGAATTTGTATATTACGTGGGTACAAGCAGACGATTCCTTGGGTAAAGGGTAATATTATTCATTCGGGGCTACAGTTAAAAAACTCAAGACATATTGAAAATTAAATTGTTGGTAAATAAATAATGACGATAAAACCTATATTTTTTGTAATTACACCGGTATTCAATCGATATTGGGTTGAATACCGGTTTATCAATATACCGTGCAGCCCTAGGTTAGCTGATATTGTTTTGCAATGCTTCTTATTCCTATTGTGTCCATTTATACATTCCATACCCCCAACTGGCACAAGATAAGGACGAAAGTACCAAACTGTTTCCTTGAATACCCGAATAAACGTTTCTGATCCCTCAGTAGAATCTGATCCCTCAATAGAATAAGCATTACGACTTCGTTCTAGAAGAAAAAAAGTGAGAGAGAAATTAAAGGGTGGTTTATGTAGGTAGCTTTTCAGGGGTTTGCTGATTTGATGGCTGAAGGGTTAGGCGAGACATGCGATATTGCATCGACAATTACCCCAATAATGTGAGATTATCTTTTTCAATGGATAGAACAAAACAGTGCGATATTGATCCTCGAATGACGTTCTGATTAAATGACTCAGGTGTGTGTTTTTATGTCTTTATCATTATCACACTTGTTCGCTGTTAGTTCAAACCCACAGGGAAAATCATCTGATTTCTGTTAATGGCGGAAATTCCTATCCGGCAACAACATTCTCCATACGCGAGCTGAGTTATATTTATGCAATTTACTTTCTGCCTGCCACGACACAAGTTGTATTCTTTTTTCAAGAACGGAAATTGTTTTTCATTCCTTGCCCCACAGCATAGCTCAAAATCCACTTAATCGCGAACAAATCAAGCCGTGCAAACACTTAGCTCGAAATTGCTCTTCGAAGACAACGAAAGTCCAACATTTGCCTTTAACTCTTAACCCGCTGAGTACTTTCAAGATATATTTTTCATAGAATCTAGTCATGGCTGCTGTTAGGCAGCCATGGCAAGATCCGATGAAAACATCATCTAAATTCAACTCAAGAAGTCATTGGTGAAAAAGTCCATTCAATTTACAGGAGCAAATTTGATTAAATGTGCCCAAATTATACTTTTTTCAGAGTCTTGCGCAGGAATATATGCCAGCAGCATGAAAGGAATTAAAGCCAGCTAGCGTGAACTTAAGTATCTAATACCCTCAATGTGTTTCCCTCAAATGTGTGCAGTTGACCAAGTGCATACTGATCTTAAAAATAGGCTACCGGAACCATTTCAGTTCATATATTACGTAAAGAAGTTTTGAAGAGGCGCTTTTAAGCTATGAATTGGACGCCAAGAAAGCATTGTTCTTGTTAACTGATATATAAAGAGTGGCCCGACAAGATAGCAAGAACTGGATCAATATTATTTGAATACCTGATTCGAAGCTGAATTTTCCTTGGTACGACTAGTCTCTTGGTGGACAATTATACATGGCTCAAATAGGATAAGGGTGAAATACAGTACAGGTATGAAAGACGCTCGTGCAAACCTAGACCTCCTTGCAGTCACGAATGAGTTAAATCTGTTATCTACACAAAACAGTAGTTCAATCCCCAAAAAAGCGAAACTATGCTCATATCACGCAAAACCAACCCACACTTATTCATAGGGGGAAGCCAAATTTCTGAAGTTAATGATAATAGGCACCTGAGAGTAATCCCGAATAGTAACTGTCCATGGAATAACCATATTGAACACATCTGCTCTAAAGAGTGGGCTCGCATAGATATGTTAACAGCGCATAAGTTCACTCTCGATCGTAAGATCTTGGAAAAGATATACTTTGCATTCACTAGGCCCCGTTTAATTGCAATTAAAACACACAAACGTGGAAAACGCGGAGCGATATACATCCAAACTTATTGAATAATGCGCGTTACTTCAAGTGAGATATTGATTTATGTCTACCGCAGTGATTGTTTCCTGGGGGAACGCGGTGGAACGACTTTCCCCCACAAGTGCAAGACCTGAAACTGCATGATCGTAGCGAATATCCAACACACTGTGTAGCTAGCCAGACGAAGGAGTGTTCGCTGTGTTCAACTCAGCGACCACTCCTTTGTCTTGCTAGCTGGATTAAACCCATATTAGTTATCGGAAAGTTACTTTCCAAACCATAATATAGGTGTGATAAAAATACACAAATTGACCTCACGAAAGTGGCATCCTTGGTAAGTTGCACGCGGGTTTGTTTTGGTTTGTAACTCAATCATGTTTCACCAGCGCGACATTTACACATTGTTCTCCTGAGCCGGAGGGCAGCACATATCATTTCTTCACATGATATCGCATGGTCTATTGTTTACGACGTAATAGGTTCAGGCTCAGAGTCAACATCAGTGATATCTGGACGGTTTAAGGAGTTATCACACATTAGTTTCTTCAGTTGTGAGATCCAATCGGCAGCAGACAAAGAATCAAAAATGTTCCCATGTGTACTACCGTTCGATTTCAACTCGCCAAGAGATTTCCAAAAAGCGGAGGGATCAGATTTCTCCTGAGTGTCCAGAAGTTACCAATTTTCTCTCAATTCTAAAAAAACGCACTAATAAGCTTTCTTAGCAACACAAAATTGTTGAATCGTATCCTGTCTACCCCAGCTTTGTCTCACAAATCTGGCTTTTGCCATCATTGTCCTGTTTAGCTGGAGGAAGTCAGTGTCGAACAATTTACTTCTGTGATATTTAGTAAGCTCGGCTTTTTCTGATTACTGGGTACATCGCTTATGCGTTGGGCCTTGTGCAAACGCTTGTAAGATCTTCCGCTAGTATATGTATATTGGCAGCCCCGTCGCCAACAGAGGCAGTTGATTGCACGTAGGATTTTATTTTTTCGGTAACTTCGTGTTGATAGAATAGCGCTCTTAACCCCTTGAACCCTGATGGTATCTTCCATGTCAGTTCAATGGAAGCAATTGGAAGGGTCCATATTTTTTAGTTGGGGAAAGACCAATTAATATTTTCAACGTGCAGCCTTGGGGCTGCACGTTGAACATATTGATTGGTCTACCCCACACTTAAATTCAACAGCCATCCTACTTAAATGAAGGTATATCATATCTTGTTTCTGGATCGGAAAAACGTCCTCTCGAGTTCAAAAGGCTAAATCTGCTTTCCATGTGTACGCTCTATTTCGCAGTATTGGGTACCGGAGGGAGTTTATCGCACTCGTTAGATTGCGACTGATAGTATTTACCACTGATAAGTTGAACTGTATTGGCGTTATGATCAGAGTGAGGGTGGAATTCGTCAGTAGTAAAATTTAGTATTTTCGGAACGAGTTCTTTTTTAGCTAAATCCAGTTAACTGTGAACGATCCATTATATTTAAGACAGGTTAAGCGTCCACGTCTATTGCCAATCGTCCGTCAATTTAAGATTCGCTGAAAGGAAATGGGAGAACGAGACAACAACGGGAGTGTCCTAGTTAGGACTTGCCCCTCACACCCCCAAGAACATTGCGCAAAATGTAGTGCTCTAAGAGCGAATCTGTGCTATTTGTAGCGTGTTTAGCCTCTATATTGGGAACATTTTGGGGATCGATGTTGTGTGAAACTTGCATTGGTCCAATGGTTTTTGGGACCAGCGAAAAGTTTAGGGAGCAAGGCTCCCTATCCTCTTCTCGCCGTAATTACGCCACAGTAGTAGCCACGTCCGGTCGGTGCTTTTCACGAAAATCTTCATTCAAATTCTATTTTTTTAATTTTTGAAACCAAAACATAGGTTATTACCCCTCATTGGAACGAGGTACAAATTGAAAATATTTAATTAGTCAAGACTTTTTAAGTGTCGTATACTAGTCTTGTGAGTTGAAGGGCTAAAACAAACAATAACGTTTCAAAGAGTTTGTATTCATGTATAGTGTGAATCTTATCTGAGCAAAGTTCTGATACACACAAGCCTTGCAAATGATGAAGACCAGTGGGCTGTTACCTAAATCGTTGCATCTGCGTTTTTTTCTTACACAAAACTCCAGCCAGAAGGAGTTTCGGTGTTAACCCTTTACCTAACGAATCGCCCGTATCCGCCCGCGTAATATGCAAATTCAGCAGTTGAAAAAATATTATATTTCAAAAAATTTCAACAAAACCATATCATGTGACCCCTCGTTGGAACGAGCTCGTCGAGCTCGTTCCAACGAGGGGTCACATGATATGGTTTTGTTGACACTTTTTGAAAAATATAAAAAAATAAATTTTGATATCGTCTGCGTTGGGTAAAGGGTTAATCTCTTCTTCGCGTAATGTAAGTCAACAGTACAGACGATATGTAGAACGATGACAATTTTTTCAGCCTAACTTGTCCCACAGTAAATTCTAACCGTGTACGTATTCTCCATCAGCAGATAAAAATGAAATATCATCTCTTTGTGAGAAAAGAACGTACAATAATCTTAGAATATTGGTACAAAAACATTTTTTTCTTAAACATTTGATCTTCGGAAATAATTCGACTATAAAAGAAGTGAAAAATATTTGTATTATGTGTGGTCCAGAAAGTCTGGCACCGACGTCAGCTTTTCCCAGTATCGGCATACTTCTCTTTTAACTTCCGCACAGATTTAATCGGATACATGTCTGAGCCATTAAGTGGAGATAAAAGTGTTAAATCCATTTTATTTATGAGATGACGATTATAGCTGTTCTGGGTTGCCAAATCTATTAACTCATCTGCGCGGACCAATTAAGTTGGCAAAGTGCATTTGGGAACAGAAAACAGACAGAGAGATGTATTTTGTTCACAGTACTGTAAGAGCCAAAGCGTGGGTACGTACTAAGGCTGCCCTCACAAAATAATATCGCAAAGGCAGTTTCAAGAAACGGCTTTTCGTCGGGAACGCAATCTACGAAAAGCAGCTGTCAACTCTGCAGTTACTGAACAATTGCATACAATGTACTTCAAGTCGAGAACACTCTGGTGAACGTCGCACTGTGAGCGGATTTGAACTTATCGGAGCTGTGATAAGTCCAATCCAATTCATTGTACATAACATACGATGTCATCAAAAGGTATATATCGGTACTAAATTATTTCAATGGAAGTATAATGGGATGGATCTACACCCTTGTTAGTCTGTTTGTATACTATGTGTCTACTGATAATTCATATAAAGCCCGTTCCACCGTTCGGCGTGATATTAAAATTAGTAGCTTAGAAATATGGTTGGTTGTTCTTTAGTGTACTCGCCGCCTTTTCCTGATGGCTTTTGACGTTAACAGAATTTATTTGGATACTAGCTTTTTAATATCTGGCCTGTCCTCATGTCTACCCCAATGCCTGCACATTCATGCTACCAAACGGTCCTACTCTTACTTCTTTTTGTCATGGAAAACCCCAAAAGACAAAGGGGGGGGGGGGTGGCCTTTAACCTAGAGCAAATTTATATTCAATTACTTGAAGACCTTTTCGTCCCCTGAGTTCCAGTGTGTTATGTGTGCCAGTAGGCACATAAAACACATTGGAACTCATGGGATGCTTTGTCTGTTCTGGTTGCTCTAAACCATAACCTTTTCCTGGCACTTTTTATCTCGATAACTGTGAACCTACCACCGACTTTACAAGCGACCTACTGTCATTAATTACGCCCACAACCATTGTCTTCCGTCATTGCAATGATTGTCACTACTACTGTCTCATATCACTACTTCTGCAGTCTTCTTCCACTACCATCAACCCTGCCTTCCTTCACATCCGCGTCGGCTATTCCTGGCTTCTACTATGTCTTGTAATACTACCAATAATACCACTACTACTACCAACTTCATCTGCTTCACTTTAGTACTATGACACGAGATAATCCGAATAATGAGGCCCAAAGGTACATCAAATTAATGGTTGCTTACTATAATGCAGAGCTTTTATAAAGATGTCCATGTTTTAGGGAGCACAGCCAGTGAATTGTGGCTACTACTACTACGACCATAAGCGTGACTATTGGTGCTTGCTTCCGTTGCCATAACTGCAGCCACAAAACTGTTATCAGTACCGCCTTCGATTTCCAATACTACTACTATCAGCAGTACAATAGCTAATCGTAGTTGTGATGTAATACTGCGGCTATCGCCACTGCCTACTGTCACATATACCACCACTGCTACCAGTTCTCTGGCGAACGCAACAACTACCACGACTACTACATCTTCTTATTTTACTACTACTACTACTACTACTACTACTACTACTACTACTACTACTGCTACTACTACCACTTCTAAGGGTTAATGCATTCCATTCTGAAAAAAAATGTTTTCTTGGCTGAGCATGAACCTTCCTCTATCAGTACCTCGCATAATTATATTTCAAGCGGCAACAGCTGTCACCATAAAATTTGCGATAACATGATTGGCAGTTGGTTGCCTATCATTTTACTTTATGTTTAATGGTACACCCGAAGATAATGTGGGTGCCTATGATGCTGTCTGTAGGAAAAAAAATGTTAGTCTCTCGAATATTTCTGCAAATTTGAGAAAAAGGTTGAGCACATGGCAAAACCCAAATTGTCATCAATCAAAATTATACTTAAGTTTGAAATATCTTTTGTATTGCATGAACGCGCTCGTTATAAGTACATGACAATCAGATAGTACTGTACACGAAATAATTTCGCGTCTTATTGAAAGTAATTTCTTTCGTTAAATGAAAGTAATCCTTTAAAATAATAATAATAAATGAACGTTTCTGACCTATTTAGCTTATTAATATTTTAAATGGTAAAAGGTGAAGACATGTGAATAAAATTTGGCAACCAATGAAGAAAACCCCAACACTCTACCAGTTAAAGAAGTATATTTTATTAGGCTTAACTCCTTGAACACCGTTGGCGTCTTCCATGTCACTTCAATTTCGCAAATTGGAAGAGTTCATATTCAATATTTGGGGGAGACTAATTAATATTTTCAACATGCAGCCTCAAATGCGCGGTGAAAATATTGATCTGTCTTCCAAAACATTAACTTGGCAGTCATTCCTCTTAATGGAAGTGTAAGGTATCATATTCCTGGCCGAAAAAGTGGTCTTTCGGATTTGAAGAGGATCCCAGCTTCGGGCCTGTTTTGTGGTAATTGTTATTGCGTAATTTGTTCCATGTATTTTACATGTATTTTTACAAGTATGTTTTATGAAACGCCCCAGTTTCAAGAACTGACAAAAGCTGACTAACTTCATAATAGTGTCACATTGGTGGTTTTTTTTTAGACTTCACTAAGAAATAGTTGAATAGATATCATTCAATAAAGTTAATTGCTATCCCACTCGCACATATTATGAAAAGAGCTCATTCTGTCATGGTATAGTTTCAGACTTGATTAAAATTGCCAAAGTATTTCCCGTCTTCAAATCAGGGCATTGAAAGAATTTTACGAACTATAGACCAATCAGTTTTCTACCTGTTTTTTTTATTCTAGAGTAACTTATGCCTTTTTCACAACAATACGGCATCAGGAAAGATCATAGTACTTTGCATCCTGTTATGCAATTGTTAAAATACATGTCCACAGAAAACAATAAACCTACTAAAGACACTACCCTAGCGCTATTTCTCGACTTATCAAAAGCCTTTGATACCATAAGCCATTCGATACTTCTTCAAAAAATAGAATATTATGGTATAAGAGGTAACACTCGTAACTGGTTCAAAAGCTACTGTCAAGGTGATAGCTAAAAGTTGCGATTTTGTTGTATAAAATTGTAAATATTTTCGATAATATTTCTGCCTGGGTTAAATGTAAAGTGTGAAGATAAGTATGTGACGGACCCTGAAACTAGATTTGCCAAACTCTGCTAATTAGGCATGAAATTTAATTATGGCGCACCTGTTGAACGCCATAGGGCCTTTCTGATAACAGATCAATAGTAAGAAAGACAATATTCTCTCCGGTTATCATTATCTGGGTAATTAATATTCAATTGAAGAATACAGAGCGTCACATATGTTCTGGACACCCACCCATATTACGCATCTATAGTGTCTCCGAATTGTCAAAAGATACCAAAATGCGAGTCTTTCAAAGGAACTTTAAAGCGAGTGTCAAATTAAGATAGATCTAAGCGGCCAAGTTCAAGAGAAGCGATTAACTGAGAATAAATCTTCCGGCTATCTAAAGAAAAATCGGGGGATTTCTCGGAGAATTCATTCCAGCCAATTCCAGTCGGAAGGTGTGTAAGGCTGTGGGTCGTTGTGAGGCAGTTGGCCTGAGGGCACTCAGAGGAGGTCCGAATTTAGCCTTGGCCGTCGAGGGTCATAGGCACCGAGATTGAAAGTCCGCGTATTGTCGTAACCCTGTGAGGGTTGTAAGGAACCGCTTGTAGTGTGTTAACGGTTGCGAACTGTAGTGGCATAGTAGCCAAAGAAGTAAAAGCTGCAACGTTGAGGTCTAGAAACCATGTTAAGAGCTTGAGTAAGCGCTGGAATAGCTCGCGAGATAAGATAGTTTTAGGCGGTGCGAGAATTGGTGATGTTAAGAACACTTTGCAAAATATTTTTATGTAAGCTTTGTTAAGTATATATCTGAAGGCGAAGAATAACTTAACCCCGTGAGAGCCAGACAAGGCGCAAAGTGACCGTGAACTGTGGTAGACGCCGACTGAATTGTGATTGAACTGTGAGTACGATGATAGAGTCACACAAGCAGAGCATTACATAAGTTAAGACAGACTGACGGCGAAGTTAGCCCTGCGAGGAGGAAGCAACGAGAAGTGAATAGACACTTTGTATTTGTCAAGAACCGTGAGAGGATGAAGATGATGTGAGGTTGATCGAGTGGATACAGCTAGCTGTGGGAGACGTCGAGGGCCCTAAAGAATAAACTTTTATCCGCGTAATTTGTGTATTCTTATGGATAATTTTTCGAGTAATTTGTTTCATATTATATTTCTTCGTACATGTAAATAAATAATCTTTTCAGTGAATTATCGTTGATCACCCTTTGGCGTTGTAAGCCACAGGCACCTTCAGGAATCCTAAGAGTACCAAGCGGATAGGGCATTGATGGGGTGGCAAGGTTTACGTTTGAACTGGGGTTCAGGCGACAGTCACTGCCTGTCGGCTGAGCACTGATGAGAACATGAATTTTCCTCCATCATTCGAACATCAATTTAACCCCGTAATCCTGCGACAGCTACCTTCAAAACATGTCCCAATATGTCTCCTTCGGCGAGATTAAATCCAATTTATCTGAAGTAACATGTGGTGTACCACAAGGTTCGTTATTGGGACCTATATTGTTCCTTCTTTACATAAATGATATAAAAAATTTCACAACCTTAAACCTCGTATCGTATGCAGAAGACACCACAGGATACAAATCCGGGGCTGGTCTCAGAATTCGATCAGGAATTACCATAAGCATTTGATTGGTGCTCTTGCCAATTTTAGTCTCAGTAGAGTTAAGGGGTCGTCCAACCTAACATTGGTCAATTTGTTGACATTTTTACCAATGTCTCAGAAACATATAAGAGAAGTGAAGAAAGGCAAATAATATATCAAAATAATGAGTAAAGTGCATAGAAAAGGTATATATAATTGTTTTCATGACAATAAGTGAATTTTCTGATTTTGAAGAAGATTAATTTGCCAATGGCATAAGATACGAACCCGTAGAACCACAAAATGATAGGTAATTCGAAAGTCTTATCCTTAATGTAATGATAACATACTACAGACTCTGAGAAAGCAATTTTATGACACAACCTTTGGGAATGTTGTAATGCAAAACCACCAACACGAAATTTGGATGTTCCCGATTTAGCCATGTTGGATGACATTGTTCCGGTCATGTAATTACAATGTGTTTTTTGAAGGAATTTGCATTGTGGATGATCTGAAAAATGCAGGGATGTGATCCATTCTTTCATTTGTTTGAGACAATGTCTGGGGGACTCGCAATGAGGTTACAGCAAATGCTTCAGCTGTTAATGTTATAGTTTCAGATATATGCTTTCAAATTCCTTCTACCGTTATCTATATCACTTCGTCGTCTTGCACTATTTGTTATTGAACATCTTAATCATTGCGCACTTAAAGGATAGCCTGAACCACAACCACTTGTAGAAAAAGTCACCGAATGTATAAAATCTGAAATATACACGTAATATGAAGTAATATTCATAAAAAGTAAGTGGAATGTACCAGAAAGTACTTTTGCTCGAAATATATTCCAAGTGAGTTCGAACTATATTGAGCGTGTTGATATCCCCCGATGCTGTAAAGTTATTTACTGCCAAGTAACCATGGACCTCAGCTATGATTGAGTTGATGTATGCAAAGGATCTGTGGAGGATGGGTCGAAAATGAGGCTTTCGCACTTTTAATTAGGGTGGGATTGGGTGATGCTGTGAATTTAGGTTTTTCTTTAATGCAATCATACCAACACGATCGTCGATCAATGTCTTTTGTCATCGTTGTAGACTGACAAATGTTGACAAATCTCCCTTTCTGGAAATGGTCTCCCGATTTGCATATCATAATAAACACCAACAGCGGTCAGCGACGCCGCGATGGTCAAAACACAAACGAATTATCGAGTTTATGGTCAAAACTACCCGTATTTTAAATTTAAACAAATGCAATATCCGAAATATTCGTGATTTCTTCAGTATCCGTGCCAGGTGGCATCTAAACCTGATACACCATACCATATGCGTTAATTTTGGTTTGTCAGCATAACAGTGTCTGCAGATTTTTGATGTAATAGTACAAGAGGGCGACAGAAGCCAAATATTTTCCCATCATCTATAAATTAATTTAAAATGATTAGTTCTGTTTATTTTACTTAAATTATGAAATGATAAGCTGGGTGTACACTGTATTTGTTCTGATTATTATTATCCCTACATTTTCAAAAATGCGGGGATATTGTGATGATCTCCGTCCGCACGTCCTTTTTGAGCAAAAATTTTGAAAATTATCATACTTATTAAGTATGGTATCGGGATGACTCAAATAGGTTTAGTTCGAATTTTTGTCACCGGGTGGTGCCACCTAATGACTGAGCAAAAATACTGCTTTCCGACGAAAGGCTCATGGGATACGTAATTTCGTTTGGTTGAAATGTGTTTACATGTACCGGTAGGGTCTCTAGATGTGCATAAAGGTTTATTTATTTATTTATTTATTTATTTATTTATTTATTTATTTATTTATTTATTTATTTACTTATTTATTTATTGGGGTTTTAACAACACTTTCGACAGCCAATGTCACCTCATGTTGGGCAGTTTTACGGGTGGAGGAAGCCGAAGTACCCGGAGAGAACCACCGAGTAACGGCGAGCAACTGTGAGGCTTCCCAACATACTAACTCCACACACAAGCAGGGTTAGCATTGGTTGAAGACAAGTCCACCATTGAAGTGCAGTACGCCTTAGTACACAACAACACCGTACCCCTCCCCCACCCCCAAATTGAGTGGGGTTTTATTATTATTATTATTATTAGTGTATTATTATTAGTGTAATTTGTAATAATACAGTAGCAAGCCTGCAGATAAGCCTTAGGTCAATGTTAAAGACCTAAGCAAATACCCCAAATGTCCTAAATAGATTGGTGCAGGTCATAGTAATTGATGATCACAATGACATTATTTAAAGATTGAAATAAAAACAAGGCTGGGATATCACTAGTGACTGTTGACAAAAAACGTAAAAGGAAGTCACCCCCCCCCCCTCCCTTAACAACAGATATGAATGGGAAACCTACTGGATGTGCTTCCGATCTCAATATGCCCTTACGTCTCTTTTGGAAAAGAAGAGACAATGGTTATGCAGGGTTAATTTGATGCCTGTAACAATGTACTATTATGTATATTTGATGGTTTATTGCGGTGAAGAGTTATAGGTACTCTTATTTCCTCTCCAACAGATGACATAAGCATATTGGTGTCCATGGATAAGAGAAAAACAACTTACGTTATCTCATTGATAAACCAGATTGACTTAACAAGTTAATCACTATCAAATTGAAGCATGGTATAAAAGGGGTTAAAGGGCAATGGGTCTGTAAATATATTTGTTTATTACTTTCCAAAGTGTGATTTACTGCGATTTCCGGGTTTGATTATAAACGATAACTTCACAAGTGAATTATGCAATTAACAATTGGGTCATGTATCCGTGCGCGCAAACGAAGACGCTTTGCCGTGGGTGTAATGGGGACTTCATTCATTGTTTTTTTTGTTTTTTTAAACCTTTACCTAACACGAAAAGCAGACGACACTTGCCAAAAAAATTCTTGAATAACTATTATTTTTATTTTTTGTTTCAAAAACATAGGTCATGACCCCTCATTGGAACGAGCTCGGCGAGCTCGTTCCAATGAGGGGTCATAACCTATGTTTTAGAGACAAAAAATGAAAAAATAATGAAAATTAATGGGCGATTTTTGAGAATAGCTTCGACCGGTTTTAGCCGTTACGTTACGTAAAGGATTAAATAATATCATTATCGTTAATAATGAAAAGTAATAAACAGAGTAATCGCTTGACTGGACTGGTTACGTGAAATGATTCATTCGAGGTGAGGGACTATATTGTAAAACACTCGTGGCCATTCGCGCACTCGTGTTTGTACAACGTCCCTCACCTCTCATGAATTATTTCACGTAACCAGTCCAGTCAAGCGATTACTCTCTATTCAACTATGACTTTGCAGTGCATTCTACATAAGAGAAGATCATAATTTCTTTCCAAACCACCACTCTGACACATACATCATTACATGGGGAGGCACTCTTTTGTCCTTCCATACCTCTTTTAGCGGACTCCTTCAAATTGACCTTTGTTGAACCTCCCCAAATCAAAACATAAACATAATAAGATGTCAGCCTTCAATCAGTGAGCACTCCACTCTTTGTTCCTTTCAAGAATTAGGAAAAGATTTCTTTGATTATGTGCTTGGATGCTTCTAGAATACAGCTGATATTTTATTTTAAGATATTGTATTGTACAAATTTTTGTTCTCTTACTTATGCCAAAGCAGACTTTCAGGTGGTACAATCTACCACATGGGAGCAGTTCCATGGCAAATTTCAGTTTCCACATGCTCTATGTTTCATTCCATGCATTTTGGTATATAATTTATCGGGGTTATTAATTTTGGGCCTTTTTTGGAGTTTGAAGAAAATTACCTGAAATTTTACCAAAGTTAGCTTGACGTTCCCTTAAGAAAATTCTAATGAAAAGCCTATATTTCACTTAGTCATTTCATCTACCGAATTCCCATATGGGGAGCCTCAAAAGCATGCAATCGTCTTTTTAAACTTCAGAAAGGGTAATTCGAATCATTGATAATAAGAAATATAATGCTCATACCGACCCACTGTTTATCAAAGATGGTATTCTGAAGATAAAAGTTGCACGCTTACTTGTTCTTGTTTGATTGACATTATGGAAATCTTCCGGCATCCTTTGCGAATGTTTTTTTTTCCATTGTAAATAATCAAACTAATATAATAACACGCCAAATCGGCTTCTTGCTCAGAAAAGAACTTGGACAAAAACCATGAAAAATCTAACCATCTTTTCATTCTCTAAATTATGGAATGAACTAGAATTAGGCATCAGGGCAATCAAAGGTTAATTTCAAAGCTCCTTTCAGCGTACTGCAATGATATACATTGCTCCAATCCTTACTGCTTGGATTGTGCTGTCTAGCATTCTGCCATTCCAAGTCATCACCAGACTGTAGCACCATCCTCTTCATGTCACAATGTACTATAAAAGCTAATACCAACATAATACTGCTGAATAACCGACAAGGTGTGCTGACAAGCCTCGCATATTTAGATTACTAATTTCAATGTAACTTTGTCTGGTAGTCGCGTCCCGTCTGGCCATCGGGTTCCGGCCAGTCTTTGCATTTGATAAATGTGCGACATACGACCCGGCAACCTCCTACTCTGGCAACTTAAGGTAATAACCCTTTACCCAACGTAACGGCCAAAACCGGCCAGCGCTATTCTCAAAAATCGCCTATTAATTTTAATTATTTTTTCATTTTTTGTCTCAAAAACATAGGTTATGACCCCTCATTGGAACGAGCTCGTCGAGCTCGTTCCAATGAGGGGTCATAACCTATGTTTTTGAGACAAAAAATGAAAAAAAATAGTTATTCAAGAATTTTTTTTGCAAGTGTCGTCTGCTTTTCATGTTAGGTAAAGGGTTAAATGCAAAGAACGGCGCTTAGACAGAAGATTCCAGATCAGTAGGTTCCTACCACCACAGACACAATTTTCAATAGTCGATCTATCCTAACGACAACAATGACACTTCATGATGTTGCATTACAATTTTATTTTTTCCTTTTTTGAATCTAGATATTTTTGCCTTTTCTTTTTGCACTCTCTTCATCTACATACACAGCTGTTCCTATGTATCCACCTGTTACTCTCTTTCTCCCTGATTATGGGGAAGGCGGGGAGACAGCCAAGTTGGCTATGCCTTTCCCTGCTGGTATACATAAGTAAACTGGTTGATTTCAAGCTTAATGGTTTGACATCTATATTGTGATCTGTACATTTCGCGTAAATTGTGTTTTATTTTTTGTATGCTAGTGAATAAAAATATATAACGTCGCCTGAGCGCTAGAATGTTCTATGTCCCCTATGGGACATAGAACATTCTAGCCCTCAGGCGACGATATCACGATATATATCACTGTTTGAGCTTTTCAAGGCTGTACGCAACACACCCCGGTAACCTTAGAAACATTTGGCGTAAAAACATCCGCTGTTCCAAACGATCTCGCAATCTCATGCCTGGAAATAAAATATCAGGATGTCTCACAAGATTTATTCTTTCTTTTGCTATGTGCGACATGCACACAAAGTCGCTTTAAATAGCAGACTGGTCGCTAATCCACAACAACAAAGAGCGCAAGCCGTACCGGTGCTGTTCATTATCCCATTGCGATTGGCGTAATATTCTCCTTGTATGAGATTACAGACAATACGTCGCCTGTGTGCTAGAATGTCCTATGTCCCCTATGGGACATAGGACATTCTAGCAATCAGGCGACGAATAAAGATCGCAGTGAGACAGTTCAAAGTGTTACGAAGCTTTCTGCTCTTGATTTGCATATCTTTGATATTTGTGTACCCAGTCAGCTTTGATTTTGATTTTCTTATTTACAGAGGTTTTTTTCAGAGCTTAGCAAATGTCTTCATTTCAAATCATTCTCTCTGGAAAGCCTCGCTCGTACCAGCCCCCACCCTTGCTTCATCTCGATCCTGACAGAGGTCTGGTCGGCTTGCAACTTTCTCACTTCTATTCGGAAGAAGGAAAGGAGTACGAGGCTGTGAGTTGGCAGCTTTGGTGTAATATTGTTCAATTGTTTTACTTTCCATCATGTATAATGCAACTAGCATGGGACCTTATCCCCACTGCGATAATTTGCGACTAAATGACATCGATCACCGGATGTTTTAACCTTTTACCCAACGTAACGGCCAAAACCAGCCAGAACTATTCACAAAAATCACCATCCAATTTTCATTATTTTTTCACTTTTTGTCTCAAAAACATAGCTTATGACACCTCATTGGAACGAGCTCAAAACTTAGTTATTCAAGAATTTTATTTTCAAGTGTCGTCTTCCTTTCGTGTTAGGTAAAGGGTTGAAGTATTTTGATTTTAACAAGATGACCATCGAAACACCCATCCCAACGATTCGTTCCTAATTGGTGGCCGATAGGAAGTGTTGCAGTGGGGGAAGGCACCTCAATCTAGCTTTACTATAATTCCGTATTACTGGTGTATAAACTTATGGAGTGCTGATAACAGAGCACAACTCAATTTAATATACCTCATGGTAAAACACAATGCTATTTTGCCAAACGCTGCTGTTATAGTTATTTCGCAATATTTGCCTGTCGTGTGTCAGACATCACTTGTTCCAATTTTACCAAATACGATCGACTGGGTGTTTATAAGAAGTTGACAGAAACGCACGAAGAAGAAGAGTTTTTGTAATAAGCCTTTTTCAAAACTGCCATCTTGGACTTTAACCTATGCTAGGTCACATGTCGCGAGGTGTAAACATTTCAAGAAAACACGTTGTTAGCAATGGGAGAAGAGAGCGGGTGCAGTTCTTCGGATTCCATTGCGTTCATTAATGAGAACTCAAAAAAACATTTAGCCAAGATTACCATTTGTTAAAGGCAATAACAATAATGTATAAGAACTTTCTTTATTTCGAATTGAGTTCCTATCAACATAAATGGTGTTTGAATGCACGCTGTGTCATTCTCCGTGGCCATGGATACTGTTTTCAACAACTTCCTGAGATTTCCCAAGCCGAGAAACTCCGTGCAACACATGTCCTTGTTGCAACTCAAAACAAGTCCTCGTCTCCATAAAAAAACTCTGTAAACCTGCGATATTCCATCGTTTAACATTGTCTAGGGTTGCCCCTTCAGTTCATTCGAATGATGACATCGGTTTTACGAATTTAAACTTGACATTTCACAAAACTAGTTGATTTAGCTGACACAAAACTCAACGCGATGAACATGAAAATCGCTTTGTTTATACCCCGCGACCTGTGACCTTGCATAGATTAAAGTCCAAGATGGCAGTTTCGAAAAAGGCTTATTGCTGAGGCTACAATACTTGTATTACATCATGGAATTTAAATAAAACATTTTAATTGAATACCAGCTCTTTAAAATGTTCTGCAAGTCAATTTGGAATATACAGCACACAAATGGGAAAAGGAATCGCGGCTTGATATTCTGGCAAATAACATGTTTATTCGCTACAATAAAAATAATGATGATCCGGCATGAGGGAAATATCTCTCCTTGAAACCACAGCCACCCCACTGCTAACATCTTGGGGGACAGTGGTTCTACTGAACGACAATACAAAATGTTCTCCTCAACCCTGGGCATCATTTTTATACCGTAGTCTTTTTGGCAAGTTTATAGGGCAATGCCGGACTCTGAATAAAAAGAATGTTTCGAAACACGCGAAATACTTGGATAGTATCATTGATTATAACAGCCGATTCGATGTGGTTTTATTAGACTGGAGTTTATTAAGATAAAGGAAGCAATTCAAAGAATTATTTCTAGAGTCGTCAAGGGACCTGACTTCAGTAGACATATTTATTTCGAAGTTTCGTTCATTAAATGTGTGTAATAGATTGTTCGACAAAGATTGTATCGTAGAACAAGAGCACACTCCCAGAGAAGCCTCTTACAGGATGTTTGTGGTTCTGCAAATCTTTACCCAACGAATCGCCCGTATCCGCCTGCGTAATATGCAAATTCCGCAGTTGAAAAAATAGTATTTTTCAAAAAAATTTCAACAAACCCATATCATGTGACCCCACGTTTGAACGAGCTCGTCGAGCTCGTTCCAGCGAGGGGTCACATGATATGGTTTTGTTGAAATTTTTTTAAAAAAATTAAAAAATGATATTTAAAATAATAAATTTAGATATCGTCTGCGTTGGGTAAAGGGTTAAATGTTGGGTCGAATGGAACCACGAATCGAATCGAATATGGCATAAGATTTCGAATCCAAACGAATCTCGGTTCAAATCTTCCTGCCCTTCAAACAGTTAATAGCTTCTTACAACCGCATGAATCGTTAGTTTACATCAAGTATTGTATTCAACGGCAACTCGTCTGTTTTGGAAGTTAATAAAAAAGCAGAATATTCCAGGTCGGCATCACATTCATCTCGGAAGTGGAAGCTTCTTGAACTGTTCTTCTATCATCGGGTCTCTTGTTCCGGAGACTACAGCTGAAACGGTTAAGGGGCTTACTTGATTGATTAATCAAGTGGATTAACCTTTGTTAACCCATTAATCACTTGTCCAATAGTAATAATACTCGGATCTTTTGTTGATTTCGCGTACATCAGATGCGTCCCCTGACAGATACTTCCTACCCACTGTCCCTCTTAATCCTTCACTATTCAGACACAAACTTTTTTTTTTTTTTGTTTCCTCCATTTGCTCTTTTTCAATGTCCTCAACCATAATATTGACCATTTCCCTTATGTCATCCCTCATCTATTTATCTCTCAGGTTTTCATCCAATTCTTCCATTAGTTTCTCAATGAATCTTATTTTACGGGACAAGTATTTGGGGCATTCTAAAATGAAATGTTCCAGTATCTCCGTTACTCCTAAGCTGCACATTTGGCAATATCAGTCCCAACCTTTCCGGATTTCCTCCTTCAACTACAGTAATTTCGCTCTCATTTTGACCCCCTCCCCCCCCCCCCAAAAAAAAAAATCCATCTAGGTACTTCTCCTTTATAACCCATCCAACGAGTTTTTTTCGACCAACATCCTTCAATTGATAGAACGGATCTCCTGCTTCTGTTCCCCCTCAAAATCTTCAGTCTTAACGAATGATTCTCCATTAGCTCCCCAGTCTGCATTGTCCATCTTGTCTGAATATTGGGACCGCAGATGTAATTAAACATCTCTTTACACCATTTGCTGTTTGGAAGATTTACCAGATAATTTAGGTAGCATAACTTCCCATATCCACTCTATCATTGACTGACATCCACCAACCATTCATTAAACTTAACTGCCATTGCTGTGGCAAAATTATGTTGATTCTTGCGCACCGGTCTCAATGTAAACTGTATGGGTTTGTGTCTACAGCGATATACGGATTAGTGATATAATAGTATAAACAATTTAAAGCTGAGAAAAATAAAATGTTGGTTTTGTCTTTATAACATATTTCGTATCGTTAACGCCGCAGGTTGTGAGCAACAGTCTTAACCAAATGCAATAATGCCGTTTCATATCAAATAAACTTACACTAAACATATGCAAAGGTGCAATAATTTGTTTTTAAAACCGGAAAAGTGACAACCGGGAAAGAGTAACATGTTTTAAAACATGTTATATCTATTAGACAAGGTAGTGAGAAATATATGCGTACACTTTTAGGTTTTGATGTCGTCATAAATAGAACTTAATTTTAAAACTGTTGAAAGCATGCTTTATTGTTCCAAGTTTAATTATAACAGTTAAAACAGCACACGTTTCTTTGATATTTAATATCATATTTTTTTTTCAAACGAGATACTTCAAAGAAATTTAGTTCTAATGACTGTTGGTGCAACTGTGTTAATCATCTTTCAGATGCGGTTAAATTGTTTCCCCAAAACGATTGCTTTTAAACTGATCTGTTAAGTCCATTTTACTGTAAATGACATTTATAACCCAGCAGTTATCCTGCATATTGAATATTTTCACTTTAAGTATAGCCCACCAACCTCGAATCAGGCGCGTAGCTATGTATTCATATTAGAGGGAGGAGGGGGGGGGGGGCACATGGATCTTTGAAGAGGGGGAATGCAAGCACTTTGAATGCGCATATCACGAAGATCGAAGTCTTGAGTTGTGGAAAGGTTCTTAAGGTGGTGTGTTCTCGCGTTGGTGGTGCTGGAGGAGTTGTGTGCATATTTTTTCAAAAATTCCCTCGGGGGGGGGGGGGGGGCCTGGAAAGAACGTTTGAAAAATATCCCTCACATGACGTTATTTTTTAGGCTCGAAAACACTCAAGCGTTGTTTGTCAGCTGTAATTTCATTAGTTGATGCCCCATGCAGATCGTAGAATTCTTAATATTTACCAACTAAGCGGAAGGTAGTCGCGAACTTGAATAGCATGTCCAAATGCAGTGACTATCATCGACTGCGCAGCAACGGGGTGTCGCAGTATGAATACTATTTTCAGATGGTTATGTACCTCAAAAGGATTTGGGCTGTTTGAACTACTCTGCTGTAAAAACCTCACTGGTAAGCAACTCGGTGCCACTCACTACACGCCGACAGGTTGTTCAATTTATTGAATGACTCCAGCTCACATTGTAACTTTTACACGATTCCAGCAACGAGCGAGGTTGTAACTCACTTACACCGGCGTGACGTTGTTCAAACAGACACGTACTCAGTTGTACTCACAAGCTCACTGTTGCGAAATTTAGCCTACAACAAAATATTATATGTTAGGTAAATTATTACTGTAACTTGTCATGTATGTGGAGAAAAGTTTGATGGGGGTCAGAAAAAGCTTGAACTACTATAGTGAACACGAAATGCGCGCTCAGGTTTGTTTCCAATGGATGAGAATTCCATTGTTCTCTCCAATCACACCTGATTTGGAGAATTAGAATACTCAGTAATGTGTCGTGTGATGCTTAGTCGGCACAAGCTGTGCACGTGCACTTCTAACAGGGAACACCCCCGAAGCCGACGTTAATCGAAGCTTGGGGGTTCTGTTAGAATATTGGGACGGACTGATGAAGGCACGTCTTTGGAGACGGGAGCCTCGTGTCACCCGATTTACTGACGGACTTTGTCGAGAATCGCGTGATGCTAAGCAAGCATGAAATTGCAATTTTGCTCCAGGCCAGTCACGTACTTTTGTGTATACAACAGCCAGCAGAACGCCAGAACAGACACCTTCTATCGCACTTACAAACGGTACATCCGTTGTTAGAAATCGTACACACATTGGCGAAATATTTGGCTGGACAGGAAACCTTGACTGTCCAATGAAACTACCGTCACTCCAGTATTGGTGAATTAGTGTGTTAGACTATTTTGATGCTTGCATGCTAGAACTTAGAGAAGGTCTTAACCCTTTACCTAACATGAAAAGCAGACGACACTTGCAAACAAAATTCTTGAATTACTATTTTTTCATTTTTTGTCTCTAAAACATAGGTTATGACCCCTCAATGGAACGAGCTCGACGAGCTCGTTCCAAAGAGGGGTCATAACCTATGTTTTTGAGACAAAAAATGAAAACATATTGAAAATTAATTGGCGATTTTTGTGAATAGCGCTGACCGGTTTTGTCCGTTGCGTTGGATAAAGGGTTAACATTTTTGAAAGAGAATAAAATTATTGGTATCCAGAAAAGGAGCTGCTTGCCCGAGTTGTCTTTTGCTACAAGAAGCTACAAGGAAAGGAGCACACGGATCAGAGGGCCTGCAACCTATAAGAACCACAACCTCTTTCGAAAGGCATTTTTGGTAAGAACTGAAGTCCGAACTGTTTTATAAAACCACTGGACGAACCTTGGGCCACGGCCATTAACCCTCACTTTGCCACACCCACCAGCCAAATTCTGTTGGGAATTCGAAGCAGTCATTGGCGTTTTGTTAACTAACTTTTCGTGGAATTAGCGCGCACGTTACTGTTGATTTAAAGCGGTGTCCCTTTCCCCACAAATATACCAATTTTGTTCCATGCATTCAGAGCATTAAGCACTGACGACCGGGAGTGTATAGCAGTAGAAATGGTCAAGCATCGAGAGAGGGCAGGTGATAAAAGATGGGGGTGGGAGAACGTTCCTCCAGAATGTATTATGTAGAGCGTACAAAATTTACCTGACTCAGAGTGCAGGGAAATTGTGGTGGGGAGGTACGAAATGCAGTCACCAAGTTAAAGAATAGCAAAGCAGCAGATACTGACGAAATTCCCAATGAGTTTTTAAAAAAAGAGGAGGGGATCCATTATATGAGCGTCTTAAATCACTATTTAACATGGCATCACAAAACAAGAGGTCTCGATAGAGTGGAAGGAAAGCAGAGTGACCATTATAGTCAAGAAATGAGATAGAGACGTTTTAGATAATAACAGAGGGATATCTCTTAGCAGCAATATTGGGAAGGTATTTTGCAAGGTTCTCTATGGAAGGTCTGTGGAAATTGTTGAAGAAAGAGGATTCCTAGGGGGGATCCAGAATAGGTTACGAAAAGGGACACAAGTTTCTGAGAGACAAGTACCCTCTCCCAACTAGTAGAATCAACAAAGGTCAATAAAAGAAAGATGTTTATGGCATTCCTTGATGTGGAAAAATATATAACAGAATGTGGAGGGAGGGAATGTGGCAGGCACTTGAGGGCCTTGGATTCGGGGGAAGTTTTGTCAGAATCATGAAAGCACTGTACAAAGATGTGAAGTGTGTACTCAACCTGGGACACATCACAAGAAAAAGGGTACCAATGGAGATAGGCCTTAAGCAGGGGTACATCTTATCACTGACTCTATTTGCATTGTGCATAAAAGATTTAGGAGAGAAGTTGATTGCAAGCGCAGAGGGCGTCGAAGTTGGAGAGGCAGAAATTCCAGAGCTATTCTTTGCCGAAGACAAGGTTTATTAGCCGAAAGTGAAGAGGGATTACAAAAACTGTTAACCATAGTAGGAAAGGACAGGGATAAATGGCGTCTTGAACTTAACGGAAACAAAAGCAAGGTAATACCTGCTGACCGTAGAGTAGCTGCATCGCGAATGTGGACGGTGGGCAAATTCTCTATTGGTGAAGAGGAAAGCAAGGTTATAACAGTGGGGGCAACAAGAGAACTTTGGAGTGAATTTATGTGTTAAAGGGAGAGGCATATACAAAAACTACACAGATAAACTTAAGACAGGGGAAAACGATACTCAGCCAGTTAAAACTACTTGGAAAAATAGTTTTAACAACGTGTTCGTGGGAAGAACCATTTGGGAGAGAGTGGGATTACCAAGTATAACATATGGAGCGGATGTGATTCCTCTAAATTAAACAGAAGTGAGGAACTTGGAAATTCTACAAATTTGTGCGTGCAGGATCAAGTAACGCAGGTGCGCTGGAAGAAGCGTTGAGAGGGGAACTCAGCTGGATGCCGGTTAAAGATAGAATATATATGGGAAATTATACAAACTATCTCGTAAACCTCTCAAACAGCAGATTGTGTAAAACGATGCTTAACCATTTATGGAACTCGAACTTTTAGACAGGGTGGTTAAGGAAAGCGAGGGAGCTAATGAGAAATTACTCTATAGAGACAGAAGATCAAGAAGGGCTACTCAAGCAGGGGAGTAGCCTTATCAAGGGAAGGGTGCTCGAGAATTGCTATAGCAACTGGCGAGCTGGAATTAGGACCAACATCTCTTTAGACGGGTTGTACGAAAACGATGCCCCAGTTTTTGAAAAGTACCTAAATGAATCTTATGGGAGGTATTTGTTGTTCAAAATTAGATAGAAGTCACGAGAGATGAGGGGGGGGGGGGGGGGTCGGGAAAGACGAGGAAAGAGTGTGCCAAATGTATGATTTAGGAGTAGCAGAGTCCCTGGAACATTTCATCTTAGAATGCTCCAAATATTTGCCTAGTAGAACAAGACTCCTTAGAATAGTAACGGAAAAATGGGATGAAAACTTGAAGGATAAGTGAATTGGGAAGGACATGAGGGAAACGGTCAATTTTGTAGTCAGGGAAATCGAGAAAACGCCCATGGAAGGAATTATGAAACAATTTTTGAATGAATGCTGGGGGATTAGGAGGGAGAGTGTGGGAGGGAGGGTAGCCTTGTGGGGGACTGATTAGTGTTGGCCTCCTCGTTAGAGGACCACGATAAATCAGCGGAAGGCCACAAAATTATTATTATTATGTCTACGAATTGGCTGCCATGTCTTCCTTTGCCTAGATATTTTTATTATTTGCATATATGTCTGAAAGGTTAACCCTTTACCCAACGTAACGGCCAAAACCGGCCAGCGCTATTCTCAAAAATCGCCAATTAATTTTCATTATTTTTTCATTTTTTGTCTCCAAAACATAGGTTATGACCCCTCGTTGGAACGAGCTCGTCGAGCTCGTTCCAACGAGGGGTCATAACCTATGTTTTTGAGACAAAAAATGAAAAAAAATAGTTATTCAACAATTATTTTTGCACGTGTCGTCTGCTTTTCATGTTAGGTAAAGGGTTAAGTATCTAGGCAAAGCCGACCAGCGATATTAGCTGTCACATTTGATTATGATCTCGATCTGGCCACGCTTTTTTGTTCCATAAACTTGAAGAAATCTCATTTTCACGGTTTATTTTTGGATTCGTAGTGTTTATTGGATTTTAAAATAGATTCCTCAGTCCTCGTTCTGCGTCTCCCGCCTCTCCAGTTTCCACAATCTTCTACTCCCTAACTACTTAACCATTAAATATCCCACTACCCAGGTACTAAACGAAGTTTTGTGCTCATCCCTGTCATGCACAAAATCCAAACACCAAAACTGCTTCCCCGTCGCATCAATAATTAGATCTTATTACGTGGTGCAGGCATATGTCAAAATATTATTGTTTGCCGACGGATTTATCTGCTAGCTCAGGTTGTTATGTGTGATTTTTTTCCCAGTCATCTTAATCCAGTGAAACCTGTACACCTTTGGTGATGAAGGACACAAAAGCCCATTTAAATTTAAACATTCTCTTTGAAACATTACATTGAGACCAAGGTTTTAATCACTCGTCATGGTGTTATTCCCGTCATCGAGCGTGAATTTGAATTCTGGGCAGATTTTGCAGACCTGACTGTTGTCTACTGACGACACACACGAGCGACAAATTAAAAGTTCACTGAAGGTTTACGGAATTGGCCAACCCTTTACTGGACTTCGTTAACTCATTGTTTTCCGTTCTAAATTTTAATTTTTATCTGTCTTCCAGATTCTAGCGTTTTTCAATATAGTATTACCTAACATTATTTCTTTGCATGTATATGAGGGTGACTACTATGCAGACATCTCTCATATAAATTTAGAGGAACCAGGTCATTCACGACTTCAATGATTTGAACGGACAAATCAGGTCATTCATGACTTCAATGATTTGAACGGACAAATATCCTACTTAACATTCAGCTATCAGCTCATATGCCCAAAACACATCCTATAAAATTCGGCGTGAAGGCCAGTTTTCTTGATTGTCCGTACTTAAATTCTACTTGTTGTCGGTTCCCACTAAAATTTGTCTTCAACCCTTTGCGTAACGAGTTGACTAAGTCAGCCCATGTGATATACAAAAAATCGCCATTTAAACTTTATTGTTTTTGCCTCTTCCTTGCAGGACAGAGCTTGTGGTCCTGATCGAAACGAGCTCATTGAGCTTGTTCCGATGGGGATCGTGGGCTGTGGTTTGTGGAAGGGTGACAAAAAGGGCCTGTGTTTTGGAAGATCAATTGGTACCGTCCAATGTATGTAAATTGCTCTAGGTGAAGGGTTGAGAAATACTTCAGCTCTCTGAATTACAAGCCGATACCACCTCACAAACTATCCAGTATGACGTGTATAATATATCTTATTTTGTGACAAACTGTATATACTTGTAATCTTATCATTCCTGTTTTTCCTTTCACCCTCTTAAGACACTACAACACACTCTTACTGCCACACAAACATTCTATACCAAAAACACTAACCGCACTCCACGGATCACTGACACCCTCAATCCACCTGTCACTCAGCCCTAATCATGGGTATTAACATAGAGCAGCACAGGTCGGTAATCGGACTTCATTATAATTTTTCTCGTGTGTAGGTACTGTGTGACCAGACAACCGATCGGAACTCAGCACTCTGTGAAGATCCGCACCGTTAACTCCGTCTCTCATTGGCTCTGTGTGTCATCCTTGGTATCATTCTCCTGTCTGGGGACATTGAAGTTAACCCTGGGCCATCCAGAACTGAATCAGTAGATATAACCAGTATTTATAAACTCAATTAAAATATCAAAAGCATCAGAAATAAGCTCGATCATATTGCAGATGATATAGACGATTTTGATATAATCTGCTTCACCGAAACGCACCTCGATCCCAGTTTTAATTCTGACAATATGCTAATCCCGGGTTACCTCCCACCAGTCAGAAAGGACAGGAATCAACACGGTGGCGGTGTCGCGGTTTATGTCTCAAATGAAATATATGCCAAACGTTTACCGGAACTAGAATTTGACCAGTCGGTCTTGTCAGAAATTGGCCACTTTTGTTTGAAAATGTGTAACTGGACTTGCAGGATAGTTTGTGTAGTTGGCAGGTGGATGGTGTGAGTAGCAAGCTAAAATACATGAAGGTACAGGAAACATAAATTAACTCTAACTAGGAATTTTAATACAATTCGGGTCACTGCTCTGTTCTGGTACCTTATCGAAAGCCAGTGTTGAAATGCGAACATGACACCGTTTTAGATTTAACTATGATTCTGAAATAATCCTGGTCAGTGTTCAGTAATGTAAGCTACTGAGTAGTTCAGCTCTCCTGGCCGTGGGAAAGTGTCGGCGAATTGCGAAGATAGGTGCTATTGAAGGGTTGGAAGGGAAAGAAACGCCATGAAGGCACCAAATAAGATTAGATCAGCCCTGTTGTCGTCCAGATGCACGGCGTGTAGTAGGTAGAGGACAGTTAGCTGGAATGATGTGTTTAGTGTGATGGAAATAACTGAATTACGAGCGAATCACGACCAGCACTTACGTCTCAGAACCCTTCACCTTCAGGCTTGTTAAGTCAGAACCGATCACAGACTCTGTGCTATAGGCCTACGTTTTGTGACAGGATAAAGTGATCTACGAATCAGACTCGATGGTACACGTTACGCAATGGTGAAGTACAATTCAGAAGACTCAGTATAGTGTTAGATCCGAATCATGAATAGTGATATAGACTTCGCTCAAAGATACCAGTTAATAAATCTCCGGAAGTGCAAGGGACGCGGTCTATGATGTGTTAAGTAAACAGTGGGGATGTTTTCTTGATCGGTGTCAAAATGCCGTAATCGAACCAAGGCTTCAGGACCAGCACATGACGACAAACAATTCTTCAAATCATCGACAAACCGAGTGGGAATACCGTGACAATCCCGTAATCGGGAGGAGTATGCAGCGCTGCATAGAAAACAAATGACTTCTGCGGAGCGGGTAACACAACGTATTATTCCATATTTTGTATGTATTATTTACTCTATAGCAATATACTCATCATATCATTTTTATATGAAAAACGAGTCTTTTCTTGATTTGCCCGAATAAATTCATAGAAACCGCAGAGATAGACCCAACCACCCCTTTTAGTCGTCCAGGCTCTACCCTGTGATAAGCAATGCAAGTCTAGGGGGACAGGCCTGGTCAACTCGAAGGGTTAACACTGTCTTTCACCTGACAATTCTGGGGGCTCGTCCGGGATGGTCTCGAACGGTAAAGGGCAGTGATAGAGAAGACTCTCAGGAGGCTGTAGGGTTGTTTGACATACAGTGTGGTCGTATCCAAGGTTGAGTCGTCGAAGTGTAGCTCAAAATACCTGGGGTGCATAGGTGTCTCTCCACATTAATATGCATGAGGGTTTGTAAAACGTTCTAATACGGGGGTATTTTGAAGTTGCTTAAATGGTAAGAGTTGTAATTAAGTGCTTAAGTTGTTGTAATCAGACTATAGCCCGGGGTCGGGTTGAGCCGAGTAACTCAAGAAAGCGAACGCAAAAAAAAAATATATCGTTGTTTGTTTGAAAAGTTATAGTTTTTCAGCACTGGTTATTGTAGGCTGACGACAGAGCAGTGATCTCACGAAAAATCAAAAAAGAAACAAAACTAATCGCTCAGCCATGGATATAAATGTGTGGCTTTCCGCTGGTAAGGAGTTGGGGTATAAAGGGCAGGACTTGCGCGATTTTGTTGATAGGAAAGAAAAGGAGTATGCAGAAAAAGAAGAGCGTGGGTTGAGAGCACAAGTTGAGCGAAGGCGAGAAGAATCGGCTTTTAAGCGAGAGGCTGATGAGCGCAAGCGAGAGGCTGATGAGCGTGAGCTTGAATTGCTGAGGCTGAGGTTAGAAGTAGCTACACGAGAAGGAGCCCAGAGTGAGTCCGTCCCGCAGAACAGAGGTTTAAGACCCAAGCTGCCCAAATTTGATGAACAACAAGATGATATGGACCAATTTCTGCAGAGATTTGAGGTTTTTGCAAAAAGCGCAGGTTGGCCAGAGGACAGCTGGGCTGTTAATTTGAGTCCCTTGTTGACCGGCATGGGATTGTCGGTCTATACTAGTATGCCGCCGAGCGAGGTTAAAAATTACACAGCACTCAAAAAGGAACTACTGCAGAGATATGAGTTGACGGAAGACGGCTTCCGAAAGAAATTTAGAGAAACAAAATTCGAGAAGGGCGAGACCGTATTCCAGTTTGTGGCTAGGCTGACGAGATACTTCACCAGGTGGCAAGACCTAGCCGAAATTGATAAACCGTTCGAAGCGCTCAACGATTTACTGATAAGAGAACAATTCATGTCGACATGTTCTTCAGATATGGCCGTTTTCCTGAAAGAAAGGCGACCGAAAAGTGTCAAGGAAATGACGCAGCTGGCGCAGTATTACAAAGAAGCACACAGTTGTGACAGCAGTGGACTGAGGTCCCACAAAGGTGTGCCGCAGAACGTTAACAGGGTGGCGCCACGACCGAAACCACAGGAAACGCAGAACCAAGGGGAAGGCACGAAATGCTTTATTTGTGGGAAAAGGGGCCACATCGCGAGGGTTTGTAGGACCAAGGTCGAACCTACCGACTGGAGAAGAGCTTCATTCCAGTCAAGGAAAAGGTGGGATGACACAGCAGGTAACTGGCGCCGCCGAGGCAACACAGAGGGCGACCAGCTGAGTAAAGCAGCAGCTATGTGCGAGGGTGTTAATGTGGAGCAAACTCCCATAGAGGATTGCATCAAGGATGGGAAATTAACCCTTGCAGACGGTAGATCTCTACCAATAATAAGTGGCAGTGTCTACGTTGGGCCGGAGAGGAAGACAGATTATGGCAATTGTGTAAGCCAAGGCTATATTGGAGAGAGAAAGATACAAGTACTGAGGGACACTGGCTGCACAGGCGCTGCTGTAAAGAAAGATTTGGTAGACCCTGTCCAGTTAACAGGGAAGAATTATTCATGTATCCTGATAGATGGAACAATCAGAGTGTTCCCATTAGCAGAAATAACGGTTGACACGCCGTACTACAAGGGTGTATTAACGGCGATGTGCATGAGAGACCCAATCTTCGATCTAGTGGTCGGCAATGTTCCAGGTGCGAAGTTGGAGCCAGACAAATGCTGGAGGAAGGAGACGCCATTGGCAGTGGCAGCAGCGACAACTAGAGGACAAGCAGAAAGAGAGAAGCGTCCAATAAAACCACTGAAAGTGTCGACTGAGATGATTGGGCAGGTAGACCTGAAAGGCTTGATAAAGGCACAGAAAGAAGATGGCAGTTTGGAGAAGCTTTGGAAATTGGTTGACACAGGAGAAAGGAGTAGCGACAAGGGGCGACGGGGTTTACAGGATGGAAATCCATAAAGGTGTCCTATATCGAATTTTTGAGCGGAAGCAGAGAAACTCAACAACTCATGTGAAGCAGATAGTAGTTCCCGCCAAATACAGGGGTCAAATAACGACTCTCGCACACGAGGCAATCTTGGGCGGACACATGGGAGCGAAGAAGACTGTGGATAGGATCACCAGTAGTTTCCACTGGCCAGGTATAACAAGTGACGTCACAAGGTTCTGTAGATCGTGTGATGCTTGCCAAAAGACGGTTCCAAAGGGGCGAATACGCCCTGTTCCTTTAGGGGAGATGCCATTGATGGAGGAGCCCTTCCAAAGGGTCGCAGTCGATTTGATAGGTCCTATTACCCCTATCTCAGGAAGCAAGAATCGGTTTATTCTAACCGTGGTGGACTATGCGACGAGATACCCCGAAGCTGTGGCTTTGCCCAGCATAGAAACCGAAAGAGTTGCAGAAGCGCTTTTAACAGTTTTTTGCCGCGTTGGTTTCCCAAAGGAAATTCTAAGTGACCGTGGCAGCCAGTTCACCTCAGATCTTATGCGAGAAGTTTGCAGATTGGTGTCAATCAAGCAACTATTCACCACACCCTACAACCCAAAATGCAATGGGTTGTGCGAGCGCATAAATGGTGTTTTAAAAAGCATGTTAAAGAAGATGTGCCAGGAACGACCAGCTGACTGGGACAGGTACCTCCCAGCAGTACTGTTTGCTTATAGAGAAGTACCTCAGTCCAGTACGAGGTTTCCCCCCTTTGAAATGCTCTATGGGCGTAGTGTGAGAGGGCCAATGGAAGTATTAAAGGAGCTGTGGACGGAGAGTGATACCACAGAAGTACGAAACACATACCAATATGTGTTAGCGCTACGAAATAAGTTAGAAGAAACTTGCCTGATTGCCCGAGCCAGCTTGGAGAAAGCGCAAGGGCGTCAGAAGCACTATTATGACCGACGCACTAAAGAAAGAAAGTTCAAGGTGGGACAGAAAGTCACTGTTCTGCTGCCCACTAGCCAAAACAAATTGTTATTACAGTGGAAAGGCCCTTATGAAATTGCTGAGTGCATTAACAAAATGGATTACAAAGTAAATGTGGATGGGAAAACCAAAATATATCATACAAACTTATTGCGCAGCAACGAAGAAAGTCAGATTGAGGTACCTGAAGGAGATAATGCAGTGTCGGCGGGCATAGCTGTAATCGAAATGGAGCTGCATGATGATGTGGGAATAGCCGACGACGATGCACTTCTTCATCTTGGAGAGGTAGCCGGTATGGAGACGTACCATGACGTCAACATTAGCGAAGAACTCACAACAGTACAACGGAAAGAAGTGGAGAGATTGATCCATGAGTTCAGAGAGGTGTTTTTGGACACGCCCGGTACTACAGATCTGGTGGAGCATAAAATTGAACTGAATACCTCCGAACCTATAAGAGTGAGACCATACACGGTACCCTATGCAAAGAGGGCAGACATTGCAGATGAAATACGCAAGATGTTGGATGCGGGAGTTATTGAAAAAGCTAACTCGCCCTACAATTCTCCCGTCGTCTTGGTTCGAAAGAAGGACAACACAGTGCGGTTTTGTATTGATTTTCGTCGATTGAACGCAGTGACCAAGTTCGATACCGAACCAATGGGTGATATTGAAGATATAATTGGGAAGCTATATCAAGCTAAATATCTAACAAAGATAGACCTGAGTAAAGGGTATTGGCAAATACCCCTAACAGAGGAATGTCGGCCACTGACAGCCTTCACGACACCTGATGGCTGTTATCAATTCAGGAAGATGCCTTTCGGGCTCATTAACTCGGGCGCCTCATTGAACCGCATGATGCGAATACTATTACGTGATTTGAATAACGTGGAACACTATATCGATGACATGTTGGAGCACACCGAAACATGGCCTTCTCACCTGCAAGTTCTCAGAAACTTGTTATCGAGAATACGGCAGGCTGGACTGACAATCAGACCGTCAAAATGCTACATAGGATACCAGACGCTGGAATTTCTTGGACACAGAGTCGGCAAAGGAAGTATCGCGGTAGAAGAGGACAAAATACTGAAAATTCAACAAGCTAACCCACCGAGGACAAAGAGACAAGTAAGGTCATTCTTAGGACTAGCCGGATACTACCGGAAATTTATTTCCAACTTTTCAGAGATAGTAGCTCCATTAACGGACTTGACCAAAAAAGGAAAATCCAATGTTGTCCAGTGGCGGGACAACCAAGACAGATCATTTAAGACCCTCAAGGATCTGTTAAATAGGGCGCCGATCCTACGCATGCCGGATTTCTCTCGGCAATTCATTGTACAGGCTGATGCATCTGATACTGGCGTTGGAGCTACGTTGATGCAAGAGTTCGATGATGGAAAATTTCCAGTTGCATATGGCAGCAAAAAGCTCCTTCCTCGTGAGAGAAATTATTCTGTTATAGAGCGAGAGTGTTTGGCCATCATATTTGCAGTTAAGAAATTTCAAAGTTATTTGTATGGTAGAGAATTTTTGCTCAACACGGATCACGCACCATTGGCATACATTCAAAAGAGTAAGAGCGAGAGTAGCAGAGTGTTGAGATGGGCTTTGTTCTTGCAAAACTACAGGTTTAGGATAGTAGCCATAAAGGGGTCTGAAAACCGGGTGGCGGATTATCTTAGTCGAGCATAAGTGAGAGTGAAAGCCTTGTATATAATAGTAATATGCATGCCACAGGACCAATTTCTGTTGTATATCGAAAATAGGAGTATTTTCTTAAGTAGGGGGCTGACAGAAATTGGCCACTTTTGTTTGAAAATGTGTAACTGGACTTGCAGGATAGTTTGTGTAGTTGGCAGGTGGATGGTGTGAGTAGCAAGCTAAAATACATGAAGGTACAGGAAACATAAATTAACTCTAACTAGGAATTTTAATACAATTCGGGTCACTGCTCTGTTCTGGTACCTTATCGAAAGCCAGTGTTGAAATGCGAACATGACACCGTTTTAGATTTAACTATGATTCTGAAATAATCCTGGTCAGTGTTCAGTAATGTAAGCTATTGAGTAGTTCAGCTCTCCTGGCCGTGGGAAAGTGTCGGCGAATTGCGAAGATAGGTGCTATTGAAGGGTTGGAAGGGAGAGAAACGCCATGAAGGCACCAAATAAGATTGGATCAGCCCTGTTGTCGTCCTGACGCACGGCGTGTAGTAGGTAGAGGACAGTTAGCTGGAATGATGTGTTTAGTGTGATGGAAATAACTGAATTACGAGCGAATCACGACCAGCACTTACGTCTCAGAACCCTTCACCTTCAGGCTTGTTAAGTCAGAACCGATCACAGATTCTGTGCTATACGTTTTGTGACAGGATAAAGTGATCTACGAATCAGACTCGATGGTACACGTTACGCAATGGTGAAGTACAATTCAGAAGACTCAGTATAGTGTTAGATCCGAATCATGAATAGTAATATAGACTTCGCTCAAAGATACCAGTTAATAAATCTCCGGAAGTGCAAGGGACGCGGTCTATGATGTGTTAAGTAAACAGTGAGGACGTTTTCTTGATCAGTGTCAAAATGCCGTAATCGAACCAAGACTTCAGGACCAGCACATGACGACAAACAATTCTTCAAATCATCGACAAACCGAGTGGGAATACCGTGACAATCCCGTAATCGGGAGGAGTATGCAGCGCTGCATAGAAAACAAATGACTTCTGCGGAGCGCGTAACACAACGTATTATTCCATATTTTGTATGTATTATTTACTCTATAGCAATATACTCATCATATCATTTTTATATGTAAAACGAGTCTTTTCTTGATTTGCCCGAATAAATTCATAGAAACCGCAGAGATCAAGACCCAACCACCCCTTTTAGTCGTCCAGGCTCTACCTTGTGATAAGCAATGCAAGTCTAGGGGGACAGGCCTGGTCAACTCGAAGGGTTAACACTGTCTTTCACCTGACAGGTCTTATGGTTTGAGATGACCTCAAAACGCAAGTTCTTGCTCTGTTTACCATATCGATCGGTTCAATTCTCTGATAACGAATACTGGGAGACGCTGGAAGGCGCCATTAAAGACTCACTCAGTATAAACCCGTCCCTGATAATCACCGGAGATTTGAATAGCAACCTTCTTAACCCTTCTAGTCGTTTAAATGAAATTATAAATTATTACAACCTCCATAACGCCATTAAAGAACCGACTCGTGTAACTCCAACCACAAGTACTTTATTGGTCCCTATAATAGTAAGTGATGGTAGGGCTGCACGGTATATCGATAAACCGATATATACCGGTATTCAAACCAATATCGATTGAATACCGGTGTACTTACAAAAATATCGGTTTATCGTCATTATTTATTTACCCACAATTTAATTTTCAAGATGTCTTTAGTTTTTTAACTTTAGCACCGAATGAATAATATTATCCCTTTATCCAAGGAATCGTCTGCTTGTGCCCGCGTGATAAACAAATTCAGCAGTTGAAAAAATAATTTTAAAAAATTTCAATAAAACTATATCATGTGACCCCTCACTGGAACGAGCTCGTTGAGCTCGTTCCAATGAGGGGTCACATGATATAGTTTTGTTGAAATCTTTGGGGAAAATCTGATAAACTAATGTTGAAAATAATAAATTTTGATATCGTCTGCGGTGGGTAAAGGTTTTTCGAACCGCATCATCAAGCCATGCTAATTCGTTCCGACTGTGATGCCTCGAGTGTCGATTGTGGTACTTGTGTTCATATATCTGAACAGTTTTCGATATACCGGTATACCGCGGTATTTTTTTTGAATATCGATACCGGTATTCAGTTTTGAATATCGTGCAGCCCTAAGTGATGGTATTGTGGTTTTAAACTCAGAAGTCCACGAACTCGGTGTCTCCGACATTAAGGCTGTATCAGCAGCTATAGAGACAGACATAACACAGAACGAAGCGAAAATTCGACAGATCTGGAATTACAACATGGCTGATTTCCCCAAAATGAACACTCTGATATCCGAAACAGATTGGTCTTTTATTTCCGACACTGCTACACTTGATGCGTCATACCACAAATTTGCAACAATTTTTTTTTATATTGCCACAGAATGTATTCCATCTCACAGGGTAGTCATCCGTCCTAATGATAAACTCTGGTTTGACTCGGCTCTTCGCCGTGAAATTCGTCAGAGAGATCGTCTTCGTAAACGAGCTTTGAAAGACCGAAACCCATTAATAATTGAAAAATATAAACATGCCCGTAACAAAGTAAATAATATGAAAAAGAAGGCAAAATCTACTTATTTTTCAAATCTAGATACTTCACTTGCAGCGAGTAGAAACCCTAAAGTCTTTTGGCACACTGTCAAACAGTTACTGAATAATTTTGCGAGAAAGCCTTCCGACCGCTTTCTAAACCACAAAGATGATGCAGGCAGTACAGTTATGACAACAGATAACAAGGACAAAGCCAATCTGCTCAATAAAACATTTCTATCAAATAGTAAAATAAATGATGATGGACATAGCTTACCTGATGTCAGACCAAAATGTTCTGAGAGCCTGTCTGAAATTGACTTTTCCGAAGACGAAGACATCCGGATTCTTAGCAATCTAGACCCAAAAAAGCAACTGGATAGGACGGTATTAGCAACCGTATGCTAAAAGAAACCAAACCACAATATGCAAGCCATTGGTTCAGTTATTTAGGCTCTCATTCTCCGTACGTGTCTATCCATCAGAATGGAAGCTGGCAACCGTCGTGTCGATTTTTAAAAAGGGAGATGCCCATGATCCTAATAACTACAGACCAGTCTCTCTTCTTAGCTATGTCATTAAAGTTATGGAGATGATTGCTTTTAACCAAATGTACGAACATTGTTGTGCTAATAATTTATTTTTTAAATATCAGTCCGGTTTCCTGCCCCAGCATAGCACCGTTTACCAACTCATCGAAATATATCATAATCTCTGCTTGGCCTTTGATAGGAACCAGTTTTCTCTTGGAGCATTCTGTAATATATCAAAAACATTTGATAGAGTGTGGCACAAAGGACTAATTTATAAGCTGAGACAAAACGGTATATCTGGACCACTCATCGAGTGGACCAGCAGCTATTTGTCTGATCGTAAACAAAGGGTAACTTGTAACTCAATTTCCTCCGAGAACTTATCTGTTAATTGTGGTGTTCCACAGGGTTCTGTCTTGGGTCCGTTCCTCTTTTTGATATACATCAATGAGAATCTGGATTCAACGGACGTGTGTCGATTCTTTGCGGATGATACAAGCTTAACAGAAAGTGGGCACGAACCGGATGGCATTGCTACAAAGTCCAATGAAAACCCCAAAGCCATTTCCGAATGGGCAAATACATGGTTAGTTACGTTTAACCCTTCAAAACCGAAATTGTTCTATTCTCCAAGAAACAGGTTAACCTAAGTAATGCTGTAATGTTTGGTGAGACGCCACTTGAACTCGCAATGTCGCACACCCACCTCGGCCTGACCTTACGGGGGGACCTAAACTGGCACAGCCAAATTAATAGACTATGTAAAAAGGCCAACGCCAGGCTATCCCAGCTAAGAAAAATTAAGTATATCCTTGGTAGAAAAAACCTTGAAATTCTACATAAATCATTTATACTCCCTATTTTAGAATACGCGGATGTGGTATGGGCTGGTGCACCGGATTACCTACTTTCAAAATTGGATAGAATCCGCGCCGATGCAGCTGGAATAATATCCGGTCTAACGAGATATGCCACAGTATCTACTCTACTTGCAGAACTTGGCTGGGAAAGACTTAGACATAGACGCCATATCCACAAAAAGATCACATTTTTCTAAACTGCAAATAACCAGGCCCCCAGATACCTATCGGACTTATTACCCCGAATGTTTGAGGACATTTCCCCGTATAGCACCCGGTTCCATTCCAATTTCCAACTACCACTTACACACACGGAAGTATTTAAGCGGTCATTTATTCCCTCTTGCATTTCCGAATGGAATGCACTACCTCTAGAAGTTAGACAGTCTGATTCACTGAATAACTTTGATAAATATTTCAATACAGGCGTGCGTAGATCACCTACGTACTTCAACAATGGCGATAGGGTGGTTAATATAATACACTGCAAGCTGCGAAATTCCTGTAGCGACCTAAATTTTGATAAATACTCTAACTATATTCAAAATACACCTAACTGTTCATGTGGTTATCAGACCGAAGACGCGAACCATTACTTCTTCAACTGCAGTAACTACTCAGACGAAAGACTTGTCCTACAGAGAAATCTTGTGCATCTGCCAATAAGAACGGTCAATGATCCTCTTTATGGTATTCCAAACTTACCGGATTCCGTCAATATTCACCTTTTTCGCAGTGTACAAAATTTCATAAAAAACACGAAGCGGTTTTAAGACTAGACCGCTAGATGAGCACAGGAGTCTAAAAGCATCATTTTACTATTCTGTTGATCTTTAAAGCCAGTGGTCATCTCTGTTTACCTCACTTCTATTCGCTTGTTTGTCCTGTCTGTCCTGGCAATAGTAGTGGTGTGGACTCCGTTGGAGTCGCGGTAGTGCCGAAATGTGGCCCATAGGCCTGTTGACACAAACCAGCAGTGTTGTAGTGTGACATTTCATCCCCCCCCCCCCCCCCCATCCACTTCCACTGTCTCTTGCAAAGTTGAGTACCCATCAGCTTCCTTCTCTAACTTTGTACGTACACAAAATTGTTTCAATATATACATACGTTTTGTTTCGCCATTACATATAAATTCATGCAACAACTTGTAAACATGTCATAATTTGTAATTGTAAACGTATTTCAAGGAAAGGATATAATCTAAGTGCTGGGCACTTGTTATCCAATCCTTTTTGTTGTTTAAATATGTTTAATCTAATAAGCATTAGTTGGGAAATTGCCATATCTTTTAAAATGCTAATGATTTATTTTAGTCAGTAATATTAATAGGTAGAAAATACAATTCTACAAATTACAATTATTTGTTTTTTATATTATAAACTTGAAATACGACATCTGAAAAGCAAAAAAAAAAAAAAAAAGAAAGTAGGTCTATGGTTATTTGTCGGGAATGTTTATCGCCAAGGCACTCGAGTTTTTATTCAACGTGTATAAAACTGTCTCCTCGAAAATCTTAGGACATCAGTGATGTTACGAGAAACTCGTTCCAAACATGCATGATACGGTACGGTCGCCGTGGACTGGTCGTAATCCATGCATGGGCAATGATGCTCACGCATGCGTTTACCAGGTAATAAAAATCATCAGCAGCAAAGATTTTAATTAAGGAAGCACCGGGTTGTACCCGGTGGTTCATTAACTGTTTTTTATGTTTATTGCTATAATTAGTGTTTGAAATCTAATATTTTAAGGGCCGTGGAGGTATTGCCGATCCGTCGAAAGTGACCACTCCATGGCGGTTGTACTGCAGGAATTTGGAAGCACTACATATCGAAATTGTGCCAGAACAGAAGTTATTGGTGGCTCAAATTAATAACCACATGTTCTCCTGTTTCAAAAAAATGGATAGATGTTCTGAGTTTAGGCGCTTATCAGGGACTGTCTAACCATTTTGTATCGTAGATATTTCGGAACACAGATAGTTAGAACTGCGTGTATAGACCCACACAGGGATTCGGTGTGTAAGCCGGCTGTTGTCAATTTTTAGTAGGCTATTCCAAAGTCTAACCACAGTAACCCACCAGCGTTCTATGAATAATCAAAAACACATATCACCAAAATTATCAATATTGGGGTAAATCTGTGTATCCCAAGAAAATATCTATGCTTTCTATTTTGTGCACTATCAATACCTGAATATTTTAACCCTTTACCCAACTCAGACGATATCAAAATTTATTATTTTAAATAAAATGTTTTCAAATTTTCCAAACAATTTCAACAAAACCATATCATGTAACCCCTCTTTGGAACGAGCTCGTTCCAACTAGGGGTCACATGATATGGTTTTGTTGACATTTTTTGAAAAATAATTTTTTTTCAACTACTAAATTTGCATATTACGCGGGCGGATGCGGCCGGTTCGTTGGGTAAAGGGTTAAACCCCCACACACATGAACCATATCTATCACTGGACACTCGCAAGCCGTGTACCATTTTTCAAACGTTTTGAAACCAATATCTTTAAACTTACAACACTTAAAGAGTATTGCCCCCATTGCCCGATCACCAAACTCGACGAGAACATCTGTTGTTTGACCAAAGTCTTTCAATTCGTCTTGAACAATAGATAAGTATTTATAGTTATCAGTAAATTATATATCTGTATCTACTGTATTGAAATTAAAGTAGTTTGTTTATCTTGGTGGTTGGTTCGTTGGTTCCTAAAATGAACGGCTTTTGTTTTCGCTTCATTAATTGACATAAGCCATCTCTTGCATCAGTGGCTACTATTTCTAGTAGATTGTGTATATCTGATTCATTTTCGGATAAGATAACTATGTTATCTGCCAACAGAACAACCACAGTATTTTCACCAACAGTTGCTTACTTATTACTAAATTTAATCGCTCTCTCTTAATCGCCAATAAACAAGATAAACATTGTTGACGAGAGATTATCGCTTTGTTTTACACCGTTATTACAGTGAAAATTTCCAGTTAAATGTCCATTAATTTAAACTGCTTTAGAAGTGTTTTCGTACATATTCCGACTGATCAGTGCACGTTATTGTCCAAGCCAAGTTTCAGAAGCTTCAGCAATGGCATTTCCCGGTCAATCCAAGCATACGTATTGCTGAATTGCATGAATGTTGTGAACACATCAAGCTAAAATCTAGTTATTGCATGCTGTTGGAAGATGTTGTCAATGCATGAACGTTGCGGTCTTTACCTGCATTTCTCGTGAGCTATTAACCTTTTACCCAACGCAACGACCAAAACAGACCAATGCTATTCACAAAAGTCACTATTCAACTTTCACTATTTTTTTCATTTTTTGTTTCCAAAACATAATTTAGGACCTCTCATTGGATTTGTTGAACTCGTTCCAATGATGGGTCATAATCTATGTCTTTGACGTAACAAATGAAAAAAATCACTTATTCAAGAATTTTCGTTTGCATGTGTCGTCTACCTCCCGTGTGAGGTATAGGGTGAACTAATTGGAGTCCATGTATGAAATTCACGAGTCTGTTATACAGACCGCCATAATATAAAGAGATTCTTGGATCTGATTTGTTATCCTTTTCTTATTATTCTTATCCTTTGGGATTGCTCAGATAATTGGCTTTTCTTTCAGATAGAGTTTTCAAAAATAAAACGACACAAATTTAATAGTATTTCTATGACATCATAGGATTTAATACTTCGTATGGGATAATCCCAGTCTAATTCTATGGGATAATTCTGATTCAGCATTTGGTTCATAAAGACGATCTAGATATTTGCCCCCAATAAAACGTTTTTCATCTTTAATCTTTTGATAGAATATCTAATCATGTTCATTAGGTGTTGTGACGGAGTAAAACTGTCTTTAAGTGAGTGTGGTGCCCACAGATCAAGAATATGTTTTGTGTTTCGAGTTTTGGATCCATCCGCGGGTATACTAGTCTAGGAGTGTCCAGATGCTTTCCTTTTATCCTGGGATTATCTTGGAAGCTAATCACTTGGACTTTCCGTTTCTAACGAAAGTTTTCCTTTTAAATATCTGACATAAAATATTAAGTAGACGGCGTAGCAATTTGAATTCTCGACTTTAACTCCCTTTTTAGATTTTTCACCCCATTTTATTTGGCATGCATATCCGCCCAAAACTCCGTTAGTCATGTGTTCCAAAATGACTTAACTGGTTGAGTGCTAGAATCCACTATCAAGGCTTTAAAAAAAAATAGCGTACCAGAGCAAAAGTCAACAATTTCCTTGCCCATGTTTGATATTCAGGCACAAGATTATAATATTTTGTTTATATACATTTTTTTACTACAAATTATTGGAGAATGCGGCACTCTCCAATAATTTGTAATAAAGTAAATTTTGAATAACAAATTCAGATCATCAAAACAATATAGCCCTCAACCTGATAAACAATTTCTTATCAGAATTGCTGGAAACTAAATTTACAAATGAAGGTACCACTTGTTGAATTTCTTTTATAATTAAATTCAATAAGTCTGATTAAATATTCATCAGTATCAATATAATTTTGAGTCACAACTTTCAATTGATGATATAATTTTTTAACTATTGGGGTGATGTTTTTGAGGACAAAATCAAATCTGGAACTGTTTGGGATAACTTTGTGTGCATGCCTTAGCGGGCGTTTTTTTCCATTTTACACGTGAGAGAAGTTTCCTAAAATCAGTTCGAATTTAACGAAAATATGACCCGGTGGGTAATTTTTTCTCCCAAGTACATGATGTAAGTTATTGTCTTCGCTGATTATAGCATGAGTAACTGCTTCAAAGCTGACGCAGTCGTTCTTATAAATACATTTGTAATTTTACTTATATGTGCAAATCTCGTCATGCAAACGCGGCACAATGCCCCGTTTACATGATAAGATGTGCACATATGAGTAAAATTACATATTATGTATTTTACACACATAAGCAAATTCCACCATGTGAACGCAACTACATCCGTAAGTAAAAATGCATAGTGTGCCAACTTTGCGCCCGGTATGTAAACTTTACATCCAGTCAGGCTAGATGCAAATGTATTTTTGCTTATGTGTAAAAATGCACATGTGAATATTCGGCTTGAATTTCTTCATGTGAACGCAAACCCGATTTACACGCGTGTGTAAATATCTTACCAAGGTAAGAATCTAACACTAATGAAATGCATCATCTTTATACATAACAATGACGTATGATTGCATCATATTTTTTTAAATGGCGTCAAAAGGTTCTAGTACAACTCTGTCCTGCCAAGAAGATCTTTCCCTTGTACATATATTCTCTCTCGGCAGAGCCCGAAAACCAATACCTAGCACACAACATAAGGCATTAGTCGTCTATTTCTTCTGCACAGAACAGCAAGACAGTTCATGGCAAAAGTTGGGGGACTGATGAATTTTCTGCAGACACAAGCTGCTTTTATTCCAAATGACCTCAGACTACACACTCTGCGAAATTCTATGTGAACGCTTAGCACATTTTACTGTTACACACATGTGCATTTCATTATATAATGTATATGTCTGTCATGTGACAGGGCATTATTAAACTAAGAAACAATTTTTGAATGTAGACAAACCCGTGATAAATAGTACCTCGTTTGTGGTTGATGTATTCAAACAGAAGACTATAACTACAGAATAATGGCCATGGATATTGTTAGTGGATAGAATATCTCTATAACTGCAGAAGAATTACCATGAATATTGCCTGCGGATAGAATGCTTATATAACTAGAGAAGAATGGCCATGAACATTGTCAGTTGCTAGAATGTCTTTACAACTGCACAAAACTGACCATGGATATTGTTAGTGGATAGAATATCTTTAATTTCAGAAGAATGGCCATGGATATTACCAGTGGATAGAATGTCTCTATAACTGCAGAAGAATGACCATGAATATTGTTAGTGGATAGAATGTCTCTACAACTGCACGCGAATGGCCATGAACATTGTCACTTGATAGAATGCTCTATAACTGCAGAAGAATGACCATGAATACTGTTAGTGGATAGAATGTCTCTATAACTGCCGAAGAATCACCACGAATACTGTTAGTGGATAGAATGTCTCTATAACTGCTGAAGAAAGACCAGGAATACTGTTAGTGGAGAGAATGTCTCTAAACTGTTGAAGAAAGACCATGAATACTGTTAGTGGATAAAATGTCTCTATAACTGCTGAAGAATGACCATGAATATTGTCACTTGATAGAATGTTTCTACAACTGCACGCGAATGTCCATGAACATTGTCACTTGATAGAATGTCTCTATAACTGCAGAAGAATGACCATGAATATTGTTAGTGGATATAATGTCTCTATAACTGCAGAAGAAAGACCATGAATACTGTTAGTGGATAGAATGTCCCTAGAACTGCTGAAGAATGACCATGAATATTGTCACTTGGTAGAATGTTTCTACAACTGCACGCGAATGTCCATGAACATTGCCACTTGATAGAATGTCTCTATAACTGCAGAAGAATGACCATGAACATTGTCACTTGATAAAATGTCTTTATAAATGCAGAAGAATGATCATGAATATTGTCAGTTGATAGAATATCTCTATAACTGCACATGCATAACCATGAATATTGTCAGTGAATAGAAAGCCTCTTTAACTCGTTGGCATCAGAACAGTTAACCCTTTACCTTACACGGGTCGACTCGGGGACAACTGTTAATAATTTCTTGAACACCTAAAATGTTTCAGTTGTATCCTTGAAAACATAGCTTATGACCTACAATAAGCTATGTTTTCGGGGCAAAAATTAAAAATGTAATGAATTCATTTGAAGGTGATTTTTATGAATAGCGCTAGTTGATTACCCCGTTACGTTAGGTAAATGTACACTTAATCTGTTTCATATACTCGAAGTCATTCAACTGGGAATCTGACAACTCTTGGCCTTTTAGTTATCGGAATCCTATTTTAAGAAAATGGAAAGGAGGAAAGGCACTCGCTTGCTAATTTCTGTTTGTACCATTCCTACATCTGAATGCTGAAAATATAGATGAGTGTATGATGATTATCAGGCTAGGCCTTATTGATGGATTTCCTCATCGGCCTCATGGCCGTATAAGGCAAAACGGTAGGCTAGTATCCTTAGATCAGTGCATTCCTATAGTAGGTCACCATGTGTTCTTAAAAGTTAGAAAATGGGGAAAGGTCCTCACTCGTTTGCTAATTTAATGGACTGGTATCGCACAAACTAGTCTTCCAATTTATGTGACCCTTTTTTCATTTTTATTGGTTATGTTCTGGGAACCTCGATTGTTTTTACCAAAATTGCTGTGCATATTAAACGTTATGCGGTACAATGCAGACATTGCGAAGTGTTCCACACGTGGAATCTGAATTGCGGGCAAGAACGCCATGTAAGAACGTATCTGATTGGACGTTACGCGTCTGAGTGACGTTATGACATGAATGAAATGCTTCGACACAAACAGTGTTATTTATATTTATTTCTTTAGTGGTGTTTATGGTCACATATTTCTGCACAATGGCCAATCATGACCACGACAGTTTTACTGGTGGAGGAAGCCGCAGCGCCCGGAGAGAACCACCGAGCAACGGTGAGCAACTGTCAGTTCCCCAACATACTAACTCCACACAAGCAGGGTTATCATTGGTTGAAGACAGGTGCACCATTGACGTGCAGTACGCCTTAGTACACAGCGTCACCGTGCCCCCACGTGGGCAATGGGGGTAAAGTGTCTTACCCAAGGACACAACGCGGTTGCCGCAGGTGGGATTCGAACCGATGACCTCTCGTCTTGCAGCCTGCACCTCTACCAACTGAGCCACCGCCCCACCCCTCCCACACACACACAAACAGTGTTAAACAAGAAATGTAACAGACTGCAGAAGGTTAGATGTTTCTTAAAAAATATCAGCCGCATTCACTTAATTCAAGTTTAATCGTGGTATAAATGCAGGACACAACTCAGGTGGAGTACGGGGGCAGGAATCAACGACCCTTTGGCGCTCGTGAAATACAGTAAAATCTCTACCTCGAGTCGTAGATTCCAGACCCCCTCACTCCACCCTCGTTGTGTCTTGTCTTATTCTTTTCATTATTCCATCGCGGTGTGAGGTATTATGAAAGTAGTTCACGAGTTTGTTTATTGTGGGGATTTTCAAGGATATAATTAATTAGCAGATAATTTATCACTTTCTTGAGCATTTTCCTCCACAGGTCTCCATAGTGCTTCAGCAACAATAAATCGTCAACTTCAGAATTTTTCCATGATTTATTTATGTTTTTCGACCGTGAATCATATTTCGGTGTTTTGCAGATAAATTCTGTTTTTTATCTATACTACTTTGCTTGCCTGTGTATCCAGTTGAGCTAGAATTTGATCATTTATACGATATAAGCGTTCACTCACATTTACCACTTTTAACCAGTTACCCAACTCGGCCAGTAGACAACACTTTTAAATAGTTTGAATAAACAAAAGGTTATTTTTTTCCTCAAAAACATAGTTTACAATGTACAACATGTGTAAATAATTTTCCCGAATGAGTAAACTGTTCACATTTGCCTCAAAGCATAGCTTATGACACCTTATGGAAACATTTAATTGAGGAATCAAAAGCTATGATAGGATACTAAAATATGAAAAGATTATAAAATTTGCGCATTGCAGGTAAAATAAGACGGTATGTTAGCGCCAAGGATTTAACAACAGCAGCGTATTCATTGCATCTGTTTCTTCCAACACCACCGATCTCGAAACAACTTACTGAAACATAAGTTCGTCACATATAGAAAGGTGCCTCACCTGTCACTATCTCATGCGGACAAATGGCGATAAATGGCCAATATCTAGCGATGTTTTACTCGAACGCTTCCATTTTTCCGACGCCTCGCATTCGTTGATCGCGTTTTAAAGAATATAGATGATGTTGACATTTTTCACAGCCAGCAGTATAAATTGAATATTGACAACATATTTTAGTTATTATTGACAAAACGAAGTGTCGTTATTGGGAAGTTCATACCGTGTTGCTAGTTTTCGTGATAGGTTTTCATTTGATGATGTGAAAGTTGTTACGCTGTAACTACAGTCACAGCGTAACAACTTTCACATCAGCAAACGTCAGCGATGGGTAGGAGTTACGGCGCTGATTGACTTGACACCATCTCTGGGATGGGGGAGTGGCAGATTTTTGTTTCGACGTTTTTCGCCGTTCTTCCAGCGGTCTAGTTGTATTAAGATCCGAAAACACCATTTGTATTTCTATTTATATACTTACTTTTGAACTCGACGCTAATTCTGTATTTCGAAATGCGCATTTTAAAGAATATATAGCTCGTGTAGGCTAAACTTTTTAAGAATGCTTAACGATGCAGAACGAGACAGCAGCTGATCGTCGTTTCATGCAACAAGAGATGCTTTCACCTAATTTGCAATTATTTAATTTTCTATAATCTGTTTTCTATAAAATACTCCGTATTTGTGTTTTAGATAAAAAATAACAAGTGTGACTTCTCGGTTATCCGGGACATTCGATCAAAAACAGACAATATCGATATAGCCCATCACTATTGTACTACCAGAGTACTCTTGGTGGGGCATTTCTGTCCTACACGAGTCATGCTATACCATTAAAGAATTGAGGTCCATGAATATTTTATTGAGTGTCTAAAAATGTGATTTCATGGATGTTTTAAAAAGGCACTCAATGACCAATAGGTGGCCCAATGACAATGACCCACATTTTGATCCCGAATCCGTTTTCACTTATTTGGCTTTGATTCCATGATGATATCCCCTTCCAGAATGTTTGTCGCCCCTGACTCTTTTGAGTGCTAAAAGTTCATGATTGAAATTGCGATCCCAAAATACAACCATCAAAAAGTTTAGAAAGTGCATTCTCAATTTTTGCTGGACAACCTTAACACTTACGCTACCGAAAGCGAATATAGTCACCAATTTTATGATGGTTATATGTATATTCTGGTATGCGCAGATCTAACCTACCATCTGATTAATTGTTGGAAAGGGATCGCAGAGCCCTTTCCAACAATTAATCGGATGATAGAGTTTCAAGTATGTCATAAATCCTATTAAATTTCCTCGCATACAGGCGTACATAGACGTCCTCCATATATGGCTAAAGTGGACTTGGAAGTAAAGGGTTAACCCATATTTCTAACACCATGTGAGTTTTGAGTTATGTCTTGTTGATCCCATGTCGATCTGAGATATAACCGCTACCCTCAGTTTTCTGCCCTTGAAGCCTTGGCTGTTAGGTCACAACAGCTAGTGTTTTATTTATTCACATATAACTGTGTGAAACGAGAAAACAATGACATCCTCTGGACATTTGTTTTATGGTGGCCATATCAGATGAGTCAGATCGCTGATTATCAAAAACAAATTTGAACACACATTGCACAAGTGAAGTACTGTCGCAATATAGAGTCCATGGCAATACGAACCCTCAGTCAAAAAAGAAGAATCGCGGTCAAACAAAAGGGGGACAAAATATTTTATCTCTTCTCTGGCGCAGCGTTATGACTTCCCATCATCTCAACGCCAATCTGTAATTAAATGAAGCTTGACTTTCGAAAGACCCCAAGGATTTCTTGTCTAAATTTACAATTTACTTTCTCAGCAACTCTGACATATGTGTGTACCATAAATAGATGTACAATTTTTACCTCTCTAATGTGTAATTTTGTATGTTTATGGCAGCGGTAACAAGTATATCTGAAATAAAAATATGAAAAAATGAAAAAACAAACAAATAATGAAAAGGAGAAGCCCATCCCGATGTCCATGTCAATGCACAGGGAAAAAAACTAGATACAATCGCACATTTGGTTTTCAAGTTATGACGTGTACAAGCACAAATTACCCCAAATCCAAGATGGCTGCTGTGTTATGCATACTGTATACGTCGGATCACTGGTCATGAAAAAGAACTTACCTCCAGTCCTAAAGCGAAATTCATTTTTATTTTCTCAGAAAAATAATAAACTAATTATAGAAAGAAACTTTCATGCAGTCTTTCCACCGTACAAAATTAATGAGATATGCTGTATGTAAGTTTCTCAAGATATTGTACAAACAAACAAAAAGTTAATAGATAACCCTACAGCGACAATCATATGCGTCTCACATTTTGATGGTGTTATACATACAGATTACGACAACAGTCAACTGAACTGTGTTGTTGTATTTCGTCGAGTTGACGAGATGAGATCGGTGGGATCAAACGAGATGCCGCAGGCGTCGAGTTTAATCTGGCCGATCTTATCTCGTCAACGAGACGGAATACAACACAGATCAGTTGACTGTTGTAGCAATTTGTTTATTACGTGACAATTAGCATTTTAAACTGATCAGAACACCTGAAAAATCAAAAACAAAAATAATTATATTAGCCATATAACCATTGACAATATATGAAATTGGGGAATCCCAAATGTGTGGTAATATCGAACGTTGGTGCCGAACATGAAATGTGAAAGTCAAAACAATGGAGGCAAGACTTTAATTTCAATCGGAATCGCTTTCGATAACACAGATTCTCCTACGTTTTGTTGGATTCGCATCTTGGAAATAGTTTTAATTGTTATTTTGCAATTGTTCAACCCGACATTTTCAAATAGACCTCGACTAGAATGTTTGTTAACGGAGTTTAATGAGGAGACACTTGTGTTTATGTTCTGTGCTTGCAAAGGCAATTATCGAAATTCGGCACACATAGAACTTTATATAGGTCACTGGTAGATATAGTCCGTTCACGTGCGCCTCGTTTGAGACAGCCATGATAACGATCTGGAAAACCTGACATTCTTGTTTTCCGGAGAGCTGGATTTGATGTGCAAACAACAGTGGTATTGAGGGGTTATTTGTAGTAGTCATTATATTAAACCTTAGTACTCAGCGCTATTGTGCTGCCACGTCGACATTTGGTATTAAGTGACACATCGCGGATGACGTAGGTCAGGATGGGACAGTCACCTTTTCGATCTACCACGTTAACAAGCTCTCCAAAAAAGTTAGTTACATAGGTTTTAATTTATCTGTGAACTCCGTAAAAAATAAATGAATTCATAAAGCTGTTTTATTATTTGTAGGAGAGTGTTCAGTAAATTAGGCGACTCAAATCAACACTTATGTGGCAATTATATATCCAAGAATAACAACATTTGTCTTTATGAAAGCGAATTTTATTTCAAAGCAAGGATTTTTTAAATGCTTAATAGCTTTGTAGAGATCAAACTTCGGGTAATTATTGAAACAAACCAATGGCATATTCTAAATCACTTCCCCTACTCTGTTATATAAGAGAACAAGATTGCAAATTACCAGAACAGAAAAAATATCTCTCATTTTCAAAATTCTTAGAGTAAATGGGCGTATAATATACCAATGACAAACTTCAAAACTGCTTTTTGTGCCCTCTCCCGTGAGAGTACAAAAATAGAAAATGACCTAAATGTGCCCATTAAACTGGTTGAGTGCTAAACGTCACTGCCAGGGCTTTAAAAAAATGATGATACGAGATCAAAAGCCAATATTTTCCTCACTCATGTTTCATATGCAGTCAAACGCAAATAATATTTTGTTTATATAATTTGTTTATATAATTCGTTTTATTGCAAATTATTGGAGAGTGCATGTGGGCACTCTCCAATAATTTGTAATAAAATAAATTTTAATGAACAAATTCAAACCACCAAAAGTAATCTAACGCTCAGCCAGTTAACTGTTTAAGTGGTTCGAGATTAGTGGTTTAACAAACAATTTTAATTTCTAGTGGCTTTTCTCGTGGTAAACCATCGAAATTCCCAAATCCAAAAATGATTTCTCAATTTAATTTTCTATAATCTGTTTTCTATAAAATACTCCGTATTTGTGTTTTAGATAAAAAATAACAAGTGTGACTTCTCGGTTATCCGGGACATTCGATCAAAAACAGACAATATCGATATAGCCCATCACTATTGTACTACCAGAGTACTCTTGGTGGGGCATTTCTGTCCTACACGAGTCATGCTATACCATTAAAGAATTGAGGTCCATGAATATTTTATTGAGTGTCTAAAAATGTGATTTCATGGATGTTTTAAAAAGGCACTCAATGACCAATAGGTGGCCCAATGACAATGACCCACATTTTGATCCCGAATCCGTTTTCACTTATTTGGCTTTGATTCCATGATGATATCCCCTTCCAGAATGTTTGTCGCCCCTGACTCTTTTGAGTGCTAAAAGTTCATGATTGAAATTGCGATCCCAAAATACAACCATCAAAAAGTTTAGAAAGTGCATTCTCAATTTTTGCTGGACAACCTTAACACTTACGCTACCGAAAGCGAATATAGTCACCAATTTTATGATGGTTATATGTATATTCTGGTATGCGCAGATCTAACCTACCATCTGATTAATTGTTGGAAAGGGATCGCAGAGCTCTTTCCAACAATTAATCGGATGATAGAGTTTCAAGTATGTCATAAATCCTATTAAATTTCCTCGCATACAGGCGTACATAGACGTCCTCCATATATGGCTAAAGTGGACTTGGAAGTAAAGGGTTAACCCATATTTCTAACACCATGTGAGTTTTGAGTTATGTCTTGTTGATCCCATGTCGATCTGAGATATAACCGCTACCCTCAGTTTTCTGCCCTTGAAGCCTTGGCTGTTAGGTCACAACAGCTAGTGTTTTATTTATTCACATATAACTGTGTGAAACGAGAAAACAATGACATCCTCTGGACATTTGTTTTATGGTGGCCATATCAGATGAGTCAGATCGCTGATTATCAAAAACAAATTTGAACACACATTGCACAAGTGAAGTACTGTCGCAATATAGAGTCCATGGCAATACGAACCCTCAGTCAAAAAAGAAGAATCGCGGTCAAACAAAAGGGGGACAAAATATTTTATCTCTTCTCTGGCGCAGCGTTATGACTTCCCATCATCTCAACGCCATTCTGTAATTAAATGAAGCTTGACTTTCGAAAGACCCCAAGGATTTCTTGTCTAAATTTACAATTTACTTTCTCAGCAACTCTGACATATGTGTGTACCATAAATAGATGTACAATTTTTACCTCTCTAATGTGTAATTTTGTATGTTTATGGCAGCGGTAACAAGTATATCTGAAATAAAAATATGAAAAAATGAAAAAACAAACAAATAATGAAAAGGAGAAGCCCATCCCGATGTCCATGTCAATGCACAGGGAAAAAAACTAGATACAATCGCACATTTGGTTTTCAAGTTATGACGTGTACAAGCACAAATTACCCCAAATCCAAGATGGCTGCTGTGTTATGCATACTGTATACGTCGGATCACTGGTCATGAAAAAGAACTTACCTCCAGTCCTAAAGCGAAATTCATTTTTATTTTCTCAGAAAAATAATAAACTAATTATAGAAAGAAACTTTCATGCAGTCTTTCCACCGTACAAAATTAATGAGATATGCTGTATGTAAGTTTCTCAAGATATTGTACAAACAAACAAAAAGTTAATAGATAACCCTACAGCGACAATCATATGCGTCTCACATTTTGATGGTGTTATACATACAGATTACGACAACAGTCAACTGAACTGTGTTGTTGTATTTCGTCGAGTTGACGAGATGAGATCGGTGGGATCAAACGAGATGCCGCAGGCGTCGAGTTTAATCTGGCCGATCTTATCTCGTCAACGAGACGGAATACAACACAGATCAGTTGACTGTTGTAGCAATTTGTTTATTACGTGACAATTAGCATTTTAAACTGATCAGAACACCTGAAAAATCAAAAACAAAAATAATTATATTAGCCATATAACCATTGACAATATATGAAATTGGGGAATCCCAAATGTGTGGTAATATCGAACGTTGGTGCCGAACATGAAATGTGAAAGTCAAAACAATGGAGGCAAGACTTTAATTTCAATCGGAATCGCTTTCGATAACACAGATTCTCCTACGTTTTGTTGGATTCGCATCTTGGAAATAGTTTTAATTGTTATTTTGCAATTGTTCAACCCGACATTTTCAAATAGACCTCGACTAGAATGTTTGTTAACGGAGTTTAATGAGGAGACACTTGTGTTTATGTTCTGTGCTTGCAAAGGCAATTATCGAAATTCGGCACACATAGAACTTTATATAGGTCACTGGTAGATATAGTCCGTTCACGTGCGCCTCGTTTGAGACAGCCATGATAACGATCTGGAAAACCTGACATTCTTGTTTTCCGGAGAGCTGGATTTGATGTGCAAACAACAGTGGTATTGAGGGGTTATTTGTAGTAGTCATTATATTAAACCTTAGTACTCAGCGCTATTGTGCTGCCACGTCGACATTTGGTATTAAGTGACACATCGCGGATGACGTAGGTCAGGATGGGACAGTCACCTTTTCGATCTACCACGTTAACAAGCTCTCCAAAAAAGTTAGTTACATAGGTTTTAATTTATCTGTGAACTCCGTAAAAAATAAATGAATTCATAAAGCTGTTTTATTATTTGTAGGAGAGTGTTCAGTAAATTAGGCGACTCAAATCAACACTTATGTGGCAATTATATATCCAAGAATAACAACATTTGTCTTTATGAAAGCGAATTTTATTTCAAAGCAAGGATTTTTTAAATGCTTAATAGCTTTGTAGAGATCAAACTTCGGGTAATTATTGAAACAAACCAATGGCATATTCTAAATCACTTCCCCTACTCTGTTATATAAGAGAACAAGATTGCAAATTACCAGAACAGAAAAAATATCTCTCATTTTCAAAATTCTTAGAGTAAATGGGCGTATAATATACCAATGACAAACTTCAAAACTGCTTTTTGTGCCCTCTCCCGTGAGAGTACAAAAATAGAAAATGACCTAAATGTGCCCATTAAACTGGTTGAGTGCTAAACGTCACTGCCAGGGCTTTAAAAAAATGATGATACGAGATCAAAAGCCAATATTTTCCTCACTCATGTTTCATATGCAGTCAAACGCAAATAATATTTTGTTTATATAATTTGTTTATATAATTCGTTTTATTGCAAATTATTGGAGAGTGCATGTGGGCACTCTCCAATAATTTGTAATAAAATAAATTTTAATGAACAAATTCAAACCACCAAAAGTAATCTAACGCTCAGCCAGTTAACTGTTTAAGTGGTTCGAGATTAGTGGTTTAACAAACAATTTTAATTTCTAGTGGCTTTTCTCGTGGTAAACCATCGAAATTCCCAAATCCAAAAATGATTTCTCATGTCGATCTTAATCTTGTGGTTGTTATACATCCAACAATGTGGTATCTGGTAATGGCAAAACGTGGATGCAGTTACAATCTATCGACGATCTTTTTATTCTTTGTGACACACTATCATACTCTCAGAAATAGTGAATAAACGTCAAGTGGAAAAACGCTCTCAGACCAACAATGTTTGGTAGTAATGCACGCTGAACTTTACATTTCATGTCTATATTTAACTGTGTATGCTGATTGATGGTATCCTATATTGCGATCTGCCACACTGGTAAGTGTTAATTGCACGAAAAAACGTCAATCTAAAATAGGTGAAAATCTTTGTCTAAGTTGTCATGTGGCTTGCGTGCATTTAAGGCAACATTTGATTATTTTAGAAGGATGACATGTGGACTATTCAAATGCTTCCTCGATTATCTCAAACCAATTACTTAGTATCAGAAAGTATCTTGTCAGATAAAATCGAATCAATACTTAATTAACACCTTATCTAAAAACTGTCAATAATCTCTGGTTCAAATATGTTAAAAAGACAAGACAACTGTTTTGTGGCCTCTGAAAGTAAAGGATGAGTATATTTTGCTAACGTAGCACTATGTGAGGCTTACACCAACACACTCACCGCCAAGGAACGGCAGCACCTTTTATGAGAGGGAACACCCCTCTTCACACTGGCCCAAACCTTTAGTGGACAGGAGCCTCCAATGTCGTAGAGAAAATAAGTCCACCAACCAATTATCGGGACGCTAGAATTAAAATGGAAGAGCAATATGGCGTCCCATAATCATGATACCAAAAGATGCCATGCAGTTAATGACAACTTCAGAAAGCTATCTGATTCCCATTTAGTACAGAGATTTGTTCATTTAGTCAGCGTCAGCAAGACGATTATTGTTACTGTCAAATGTCAGCCCAATTTATCTGAGGGCTAAAAACAACAAAATCTTTCACATCTGTTTGCATCACTATTCACGTTTGTGATTGAGATCGCTTTTTACTAGCATTGCTCAGCATCGTCGCCTGCTACAAGTACCGCGGCGTGGCGATGTATTGAAGTTCTGTACCTTTTGGCCACGTATTAAGTAAGGGCGTATCTTAGACCAACATGGGAAATAATTGAAAACCATGGCTGTTTGAAAGAGGCTGCAGGAAACTCTTTGCATCTTCTAACAACAGGCAGTTATCTCAGCCCACTTCGAGCTTGTTTTTTCTACCAAGACAACAAGCTAAAAGCATTTACAACAAGCCCGCAAATATTTCGACAAAACAATTGGTGGGAGCCCCGCCTCTTGTATCTAGGAACCCATGATTTGCGTGAGTGAGAGTATGTCAGTCGACTGCACTTTAATTCATTATCCAATGTAACGGCCCGCCCGGCCAGCACAAAACAATAAAATCGCATTGAAGTTGTACTTTTTCACGTTTTTTCTTCAAAAACGTAGCTTACGAGCCCTTATTGGAACGAGCTCCTTGAGCTCGTTTCAGTGAGGGCACTAAGCTATGTTTTTGAGGCAACGCATGATGTTAGATGATATTAAAGCTCTTTCCAGTGAGGAGTCACATGATATGTTTACTTTAATATTTTTGAAAAAATTATATTTGGATGATGCCGATTAGTTAGGTAAAGGGTTAACTGGTTGAAGGCTAGATTATCCCTTTACCTAACCTAAAAAGCAGACGACACTTGCAAACAAAATTCTTGAATAACTATTTTTTTTCATTTTTTGTCTCAAAAACATAGGTTATGGCCCTCATTGGAACGAGCTCGTTGAGCTCGTCCCAATGAGTTGTCATAACCTATGTTTTTGAGACAAAAAATGAAAAAATAATGAAAATAAATTGCGATTTTTGTGAATAGCGCTGGTGGGTTTTGGCCGTTACGTTGGGTAAAGGGTTATTTTTGGTGGTCTAAGCTTGTTATTGAGCATTTGTTTTATTACAAATTATTGGAGAGTGCCTACTGGTAATTTGTAATAATACAAATTTATATAAACAAAATATTATTAATATTATTTGCGTTTGACTAAATATGAAACACAAGCAATGAAAATGTTTTTTTGCTACGGTACCCCTATTTTTTTTTAAAGCCCTGATAGTGGCTTCTAGCACTCAACCACTTAAGCAGCAACTAAATGTAGAGAAGTAGTATAACTGGAATTAGTAGTACTGTCCAATGATTTTGGGTTGAGTTCTCGATGAAGCTTCCCACAAATGTAAAATAAATTAACGTATCTTTTCTCGACATTGTTGGAAACAAACATCACAATCAGGAACAAAGTATTCAGTAGGTTAATGTTTGCGGAGCAAATTTTCATTCGGGCAAATTTCGGCAGCGCGGTGGCCAAGTGGTTAGAGCATTGCATTTCAAATCGAAAGGTCCACGTTTCGATCCTGACCTGGGGTAACTACTCTATGTTCTTGGGCAAGCAGTTAATCCAGATTTTTCACGTGAGGCATTGTGACGCTGTGTATTTTCCTACCTCTACATCTCTGATGCCCTCTCGTGGCTACTCCGGCCACCTCTTGTGGCCTCTCTTGGCCCAATGTACCTCCCCAGCTGTTCGCGTGGGTTCAGTGTCCTTTATATTTTGGCATCTCCGCAAAAACCTTGCGTGGTAAACCACTCCACATCCATCTATGTCCACTCGATAATGACCGTTGCCCATTATTTTTGTTACAGCGTATGGCCCCCTCCCACTGTAACCGCGGTCTACCTAACCGTGTCGGCCGGAGCACGGTCACCTTTTGACCGACCCCAAAGTTCCCAACCTTTGGTCTACTCATGTGCCGACCCTCATTATGCCCCCTCTCGTCCACATGCATTGGCTGCTTCCGTTCAGCCACTCCCTTGACTTCCGTCGTCAAAGGGTTAACCTTTGGGGCCTCCACTGTGCACTCTATCCGTGCCTCCTTACTCAACACCACTGGTCCCTCCAGTGATTTTACCGGCCGCTTTGCATCTGCGGCTTGGGCTCGGGTGTCCACCCCCGATGCCCCTTTGGGTGCCTTCCTCTCCGACCATGTCATGTCGAGTTCTGAACATACCCCGGGTATGTTCCCAAGTACGATGTCATAGATGGGCGCCTCAATACACATTGCCTCTCCCTCACCGCTATAGAAAGGGGTATCCACCCTCACCCTCGCAAGGGGGAACCTCCTAATCGTCCCATCTATGAGCATGCACATGTGGTCGCGGCCCAATAGCTTGACGTCCTTGACTAGTTGCCTACGCACTGCTACGCTACTGCATCCTTTGTCGCGAAGCATCTGCACTTCATGTTTACCCACATACCCCGGGTACACGGGCATGTTCCCTCCACCTTTTGAGGCTGCGACTTCCTCGCACATTCCACTAATTATAGGGAGGACCTTTCCACCCTCTAACACGAGCTCCCCCTTCTCAATAGCATCCCGGAGTGGACTACTTTCTGGCCCAACTGTCTGGCAGAACGCGGCTGTCTGCCTTTTGTCCCAGGTCGGACCGGCGCTACCTCCGTTTCTCCAATTCTTTGGTGAAGGGTCTCTCCTTCCATTCCTATGGGGTCCACCATTCGGCTTTGTGGGAAGAGGTTTCTTCCAACAGTCCCTCGCTAGGTGCCCCTTCCGCCCACAAACAAAGCAAGACAAATCTTTAGGGCTCTGTGACCCAGTACTACCCCTGTTACCAGCTGGCTCTGGAGAGTTAATCCTAACCGGTGCCTTTGCAACCTGGTTCCCCCTAAATTTTCCCGGCCGGGACTGGGTTATACTACCTCCGTGGGCTTCCAGGTACTGTTCGGCTACCTTAGTCATTTCATCAAGACTGTTTGGCCTCCTCTCCTTAACAAAGAGGGCCAACTCCGAGGCGCAAGTTGAAATAAACTGCTCTCGGATGAGCAGATCTTTGAGGGACGGAAGATCTTCGTTGATTTCCGACAACTCAACCCAGCGGTCAAAATACCTAGTGGACCGCGCCACAAATTGGAATACACTTTCCCATCTCTCGCGCTTACATTCCCTGAACTTAACCCGGAATCCATCTTCGGTGAGCTGGTACCTCTTTAAAATAGCTTTCTTTAGCTCACCATAATCGTTTGCCAAATCAGGAGGCATACTTGCGTACACTTGCAAGGATTTCCCCGTTAACAAAGGGCTTAAGTTTACTCCCCATGAATCCTCAGGCCACTGACAACATGACGCAAATCTTTCAAACCTTTGAAGGTATGCATCGATATCATCAGAATCCTCTGAGAATTTAGGGAGTTTTGGGAAGGGGGTCCTACCATGACCACCCCGTTCGTTTCCCCTTGCCTCCCGTTGGTTTCCTGAACTTGGGCCCTGGCTCTTATCAATTCGAGCCCTCTCTCGTGTTCTCTTTCGGCCCTTTCACGCTCTACCTGAATTTCTTTGTCTCGCTCGGCAGCTCCTTGTGCTGCCTCTCTCTCGGCCCTCTCAACCTCTTTCTCACGTTCGGCTGCTCATAAGGCAGCCTCCTCGCGCTTCAACATAACCTGACGCTCTAATTCGACCGCGGCTTCTTCCCGGGCCCTTTCCCTTTCCTTTTGCGCTACTCGCTTTTGTTCGTCCCAAACTTTTGCAGCTCACTCCCAGAAAAACCTAGGCGTTCCCCAGCTGAAATTAACTGGTCCAAAGTCATGGGATCTGCCATTACTTCGCCTTTAAATACTTAAAATCTACACAGTTACGGTAAATAACAATTTCCTCGCGCCTAGCGTCGCGCTTAACCCTTCTACGGCGGATAATTATTTAGCTACCGCGACCTTTACTTCTGAACACACGTAAATTTAAAAATTGCAATACTTTAACCCTTTATGGCTCTCCACTATTTCCCCAGAGCATGTTGATAACAATTTGCAAAAAACTCATATGTAAACTTCAAAAAGCATGCTCCATGAAATAAATCATCTTTGAGTGGATCGTTGATCTTTACCTAAAAAATGTTACCTTTTAGAACATCCTGTGTACGCATCGCCAGTGTCGCAGGATTAAGGGGTTGAGTGATGGAGGAAAATTTTAAGTTTTCATCAGTGCTCAGCCGACAGCCAGTGACTGTCGTCTGAACCCCAGTTCGAACGTAAACTTTGCCACCTTATCAATGCCCTATCTGCTTGGGGCTCTTAGGATTCCTGAAGGTGCCTGTGGCTTACAACGCCAAAGGGTGATCAACGATAATTCACTGAAAAGATTATTCATTTACATGTACGAAGAAATATAATATGAAACAAATTACTCACAAAATTATCCATATGAATACACTAATGACGCGGATAAAAGTTTATTCTTTAGGGCCCTCGACGTCTCCCACAGGTAGCTGTGTCCGATGGATCGACCTCACATCATCTTCATCCTCTCACGGTTTGTAATGAATACCAAGTGTCCATTCACTTCTCGTTGCTTCCTCCTCGCAGGGTTAACTTCACCGTCAGTCAGCTCGTGCGAATCTATCAGCGTTCCCACAGTTCAACAACAATTCAATCGGCGTCTACCACAGTTCACGATCACTTTGCGCTTTGACTGGTTCTCACGGAGTAAAGTTATTCTTCGCCGTCAGATATATACTTAACAAAGTTCACATAAAAATATTCTGCAAAGTGTTCTCAACATCACCAATTCTCGAACCGACTAAAACTATCTTATCTCGCGAGCTACTCCAGGGCTTTCTCAAGCTCTTAATACGGTCTCTGGACCTCAACGTTACAGTTTTTACTTCTTTGGCTACTATGCCACTACGGTTCGCAACCGTTAACAAACTACAATCGGTTCCTTACAACCCTCACAGGGTTACGACAATACGCGGACTTTCAATCTCGGTGCCTATGACCCTCGACGGCCAAGGCTAAATTCGGACCTTCTCTGGGTGTCCTCTGGCCAACTGCCTCGCAACGACCCACAGCCTTACACACCTTCCGACTGGAATTGGCTGGAATTGATGTTTCGAGAAATCCCCCGATTTTTATTTAGATAGCCAGAACATTTATTCTCAGTTAATCGCTTCTCTTGAACTTGGCCGCTTAGATCTATCTTAATTTAACGCTCGCTTTGAAGTTCCTTTGAAAGACTCGCGTTTTGGTATCTTTTGACATTTCGGAGACAGGATAGATGCGTAATATGAGTGTGTGTCCAGAACATATGTGATGTAATGTATTCTACAATTAGATTTTAACTGGCTTTAATTACCCAGATAAATATTACAGAATAGAATATTGTCTCTCTTACTATTGAGCATCTGTTATCAGAAGCCCATATGGCGTTGAACACGTGGCGATATGGACATAACATTTCATGCGTCATTTAGAATCTCTGACAAACCTGTTTTCGGGGTTTGCTGCATATCTATCTTTAAGTTTCATGTTTAACCCATTCAGAAAAATTATAGAAAATATTTACACTTTTATACAACAATATCGCAACTTTTAGCTATCACCTTGACAGTATTAAGGCGTACTGCACGTCGATGGTGCACTTGCCTTCACTCAGTGTTAATCATGCGTAGTTAGTAAATTGAGGAATCTGATAGTTGCTCGCCGCTGCTCGATGGTTCTCTCCGAGTACTCCGGCTTTCTCCATATGTAAAACTGCCCTACGCGAATCGACCCTGGATCGAGAGTGTCGTTAAACCCCAGTAGATAAATAAATTCTGTCAGATGTCAAGATAATTTTCATTAACAATGACTTGTTGGATGCCATGAGGTGGTGGGATTGAAAGAAACAGCCACGTTCCCAATATACTTTTTCCGCAGACTTTATTTGATTACACATTTAGTTTGAAAATGTGAGAATATAAAAACTGAGAATACGGGCGTTTTTTAATTGTGGTGTTGCCTTGGCCACAGAATTCCATCTTCGGTTGTTTTTCTGTTTCTTCTACTACAACCATCTGTTTATTCGAAGTCTTCTGGTTGGAAGACGATTGAAATGGAAAATACAAACCAAACTAGGATTTGGCACACGCATCAAAGAGAAACTCCATCGGATGTTTGTAAATTTCCTTATAGTACGATGTTTGTTGAATAATCGAGAGATAAATCGATGTCCGTGTCCCAACCCAACTTGGTAACTTTGGATACTAAAAACCACTTTTCCAATAAAGTTTGGCTTTGTTTACTGCTACATGACTTTCCAGTCGGTAATCCCACCAAAAACTTATTTAGTAATCTCGCAAAAGAAAAACAATGCATCTGAGTGATATTTTTCTTGTAAAATCAGACATTGTCTGATTGCGTGCACCACAGCTTACTGGCTGTGATAAAATTGGTAACATTTGTGCATACTTCAGCTTTGCATTTATGTATCCTATAGTTCCAATGTGTCTGTAAAAATAACGAATGTTGTTTTTTAAAATATTCTTTCTGCATAATACATACCACTTTGAGACAGAAAAACTTTTCATATATTGTCTAGAAACTACTTTACCCATCTACAGTAATCACGCCTTACATTCTCGAATCCATTTCTCGATAGAAAAAGAATATATACTATTCAAAAAAGTAGGGGATATCCAAACTGATGTTGATATTTTCGGAAAATGGTATTAGCTACGCGTGATTGGACACGTCAATATGTTACCAAGATTAGTGTGGATCATGAATGTCACCGGCCCACGAAAACTTCGTGCAGGTTTTTCGCACTTGTGCTGCGTTAATGTCTTTGGGGTACGTTTTGAAGTTTTCATTTGTACTGGACGGGCTTTTTCGGAGGTCTCATCGTTCTTTTCTTGGCATAAACTCGTTATTCGATAGTTTCTTGTCGAAACGTAACTTCTGAGATATGCGAAGACTGACACGTGACGAACGTTTACGTGTCGTTTGCATGTTGGAAGCTGGCCACGGACAGACTGCAATGGCTCAAATTATCAACGTTACCCCCAATCGTTGATTAGCAGGTTGTGGTCACGCTACCGTCAGACAGGCAATGTTGATGACAGACGTCGGTCAGGTCGTCCAAGGGCGACAACTACTAACTACTACTGAACGTCATATCGCAGCAAGGCGTAATTGGTGTGGAGCACGACAGCGCTAGGACAGTCGTCGGTAGAGCAACGTCATGTTTTCCGATGAATCGAGGTTCACTATCGACTTCCACGACAGGCAAAACAGAGTTTGGCGGCGGCGGAACGAACAATACCATGACGTAACCGTTAGGTAGCACGATTCCTTTGGTGGTGGATCGTTTATGGTGTGGGGAGGCATAATCATGACAAACAGAACAGCATTACATGTCATTCAAGGGCGTGTCACAGGGCAGTACTACCGTGACAACATGTTAGCAGCTCATGTGGTGCTATTTGCGCGACGTCACGGTCGTCGATTCATTTTCCAAGATGACAATGCAAGAGCACACAGTGCCCGTGTCTCTACAGAGTTCCCCCAGGAGCAGAACGTCACTACACTGCCTTGGCTAGCACTAAGTCCAGACCTTTCACCAATCGAGCACGTCTGGGATATGCTTGGTAGGCGCCTACGACAACGCCAACAGCCTCCTACCAATGTCCAGGAACTCGCCGCTGCACTGCAGGAAGAATGGAATAACATCAATCAAGCTGATATTGGACGTTCGGTGAGGAGTATGCCACGTCGGATCCGCGCTTGTCTCGCGAACCGAGGAGGATTTACAAGATATTGAGGTCTTGGACTGAATGTGGTAAATTCTCCGACTGACCGTCCATGTCTTCTACAGCTCAGTGCGTGGAATGTGTGCTTGTCAGACACCCAACTATCGCTGAAATCATTTACCAGATGTCACAGTGCAATGCCTCAACTGTCTTTTTGATGAAAATATAAATATATTTATTCATATATCTCACTTTTATCAAATATCCCCTATTTTGCTTAATAGTACATGTGTTACGACGTTGTTTGTGGAGACAGCATAATCTCAGGTTTTGTACCCGCCCTTTTATCAGAGTAAATTCCTTTAACCATTTGAACCCTGGTGGCATCTTCCATGTCAGTTCATTGACAACAAGAGTACATATTTCATTTTGGGGGGTAGACCAATTAATATTTTCAACATGCAGCCCAGGGGCTGCACGTTGAAAATATTGATTGGTCTACCTCACACATTCACCTAACAGCCATCATACTTTATGAAATTATGACGTATTATGTTCCTGGGCCGGAAACGCGGTCTCTCAGCTTCGAAGGGTTGAGAATTATTTTGTTACAGCTGATCAGAAAGTGCCTTCACATATACTCTGACAAAATGTAGTAAAAAAGTGCACCAACACACATTTCACATTCCTGGGGTCCGTGTATTATCTTTTTGCCATCTGCAAACTTATGTTTATTCTGCCGAGGACAAATAAAATATTTTATCCAATACGGATATGTTCCTTACTCTTATGACCGCAATAGATTCAGTAATAGAAGTAGTCCTCTTATTGACAAGTCCTTTGAATGTTCCATTGTATCGTTGAATACTTTACAGCAGCCACAACTTGGTTTCATGAGAGAAAATCACGAAAATACTCGGCAGCTAAAAGGTAAATCTCGTCGAGTCGGCTGACAAGGTCGGACAAACAAAAGGAGGCCTCAGGTCACTCCTGATACCCGAGAGCCTTGCTGCCGATGAGATGGGAGACAACCCGCATACTCATTCAGCTTAGATATTAATGTACTTGTCCAAAACATGGATTCACGACGTCTTTTTCGCGGTACACCGGCAGCTGTTTAATGTTTGTAATCTAAGTCATTATTTTGTCGGTATCAGTATTAATTTGCAGTGAGATCTATATTTGTATCCCTAGCATTTGTCTAACAGTTAGTCCTATAATATGTATACCACGTGAAATAGTAAATAGCTTTATAGTACCATAGAGAAAACCGAAGCACGAAGAGAGAATCATCAAACACCGTCTGGTTAAAGCATCCCTATTCACTCCGGTCATTGCTAATTACTTTAGAGACGTTATCCCGCCTCCCCCGCCCTCCTCTTTGCTCATCTGATCCGCGGGATGGATAGACGTGTGTCAGTGTGAACAGAGATTTCATGTATCAGTTTTTAACGAAGAATAAAGTTTTCCATTTCTCAGGTTCCTTAATCCCTATCAAAGGCAGCAGAATATATGTCAAGCATTATTCATTTTTTTATTCTTTCATTTGAGTCCAAAAACATAGCTTACGTCCCACTGGGCTCATTGGAACGATCACGTGCTTGTTCCCATGAGGGGTCACACGTTACGTTTGTCAAAAATTAAATTAAATAAATCCGTTATTCAAGAGTTTGTGTTTCCTGGTATCGTCTTCAAGTCGTGTTTGATAAATAGAGATTATTACCATTATGTGGATGTACAAAATATGTATCCGAGTCTCGCTCCGGGTTCTAAGGGCTGATCACGACGAGTCGAAGACGAGTCGTGATCTACCCTTTGAACCCGGAGCGAGACTCGGATACATATTTTGTACATCCACGTAATGGTAATAATAATTTTATCTTGCAATATAGTGGGGATAAGTCGAGAATGTAGACGAATATATAACGAACTATTTATTCGTACGGATGAACAAAAAGAAAAAAATGGAACACACGCGAAAGGAACGTGCTTGTATCCGACCCCCTGATACAAACATCTGTATCAGGGGGTCGGATACACGACAGTTGCGGAGTTAATACAGACAAAATACATGTTGATTGTAAGATAAAACAGATAAGTGAACGCACCCCATATCTAACTGATCATCCTTCAGAATTTCATCCATTTGAACTCACTCTAGAAAAACAAGAGTAGAGCCAGTATGCCATGTTCTGACAAAGCTCGGAGAGCTCTATAAAACTAGACATTGGTTGAAGTCTAAATGCAACTGCAGCTAAACATGGCAACTAGTCGCCAGCAAGACAGTACAAATTAGATGAACGACCGTTCACCTCGAAGGAAGTGAGGCGACTTATTTTACATGCACCTAAATAACTGGATCTTAGAGAAACAAGAATGTGTGTTCGAATTATACTAGGTATTCATTTGTTAAATTTTCAGAACCATCATCTGCTTTATAATAATGATAAAACTGAGTGCTCAAAGACTTAGAGGATTAACCCTTTACCTAATATGAAAAGCAGATGACATTTGCAAACAAAATTCTTGAATAACTATTTTTTTTCATTTTGTTGTCTCAAAAACATAGGTTATAGCCCCTCATTGGAGCGAGCACGACGAGCTTGTTCCAAAGAGGGATCATTACCTATGTTTTTGCGACAAAAAATGAAAATAATGAAAATTAATTGACGACTTTTGTGAATAGCTTTGGCCGGTTTTGGTCGTTACGTTGAGTAAAGGGCTAAGTGTTGGGATGTGAAACACTGGTGGAAAGGGCCGCAGAGCCCTTTCCAACAGTGTATTACATCACACCACTGATGGGCTCGATGGAAGAATTCATGAAAGAAGATACAGTATTTTTCAAATGAAAAACAACCTCTAAAGTTACGAAAGGTCAAACAAATGCCGTTACTTCCACCGCAACGTTTACGATAATGCATGTTACTACTCAATTTTAGACTTCCCCACCCATAAAACTGTTCTTCAGGAGGTGAACCTGGCTATCGAAAGTGTCGTTAAAACACATCTAAATAAATAAGTAACGCTAATGAGGAAATGATTTTTCTAATGTTATTTTTATTGCCGTTGTTTTGTCGGGAAGCGAAAAGCGCTAGTTTTCGAATGGAAATGGTAGGGGCGCTCAATTACAGTAAAGCAAAGTTCTTTTTAGAACGAACACATTCAACTCTTTAATTCCTTCTTTTGCAAAATAGCTCCGTCTATGACGAAAGTTACCTTGTCTTAGAAAACTCATTTTCTTAAGGTAGATTAATAAACATCTTTAACCTGCGACCATACGGCCGCAGTTAAAGATATTAATGCGTCTACTCTGTATGACAAATCAACAGCCTTCTCTTTTAGTGAAGTGAAACGAAATATCAGTTCCTCCGTTTTTGCACAAGATCGAACAAATAGGGTCGGCATTGAAAAACATATTTAAATACGGTATTTTCACCGAAATATTTTACGTTAGAATTACCGGCGACTGTACTGTACAATCGCTGTTGACTGGTCGTAACCCACGCGCGGCCAGTGGTATCCACCCATGTGTTTACCAGGTAATAAAGATCGAACAAAATGGTAGACATTGACAAACATATTTAAACACGATATTTTCACCGTAACATTATTAGTTACACAGTTTGTTGGTGGTCTATTCGCTCTCGTCCAGTATAAAATTAACTGATACCATATTAGGCCACCAACAATCTGTGTAACGAATATATCTCACCGACTGCTGCATCGATGCACAGAACTAATAACAACAGCGATCAAAATTAAATGAGAGAATTCTCACAATGTGTTCACGTGACTTTGCCTTGTTACAATTTATGGGAGAGTGCCTATAGGCACTCTCCCGTAAATTGTAACAATGCAAATTCATACAGTTTCATTTCGAAGGTAACATGACACACATCCACAGAATATGAAGCCTTTTAAGTTGCCTAACCTGCACTTAAGACCAAATATGGGCTTCCAACACTCAATCATAGCTGTCAGCGTATATTGATGTTGACAGGCAGTATATGGTTTTATATGCAGTCTGCATGTGACGTCTTTGAACCAATGAAATTCCCAGATACTTGCAGGAGGTAAGATATTTTACGTTAGAGGTACCGGTAACTGTTCAGTAAGTATAGTCAACGTGAACTGGTCGTAATCCACTCGTGGGAGGTTATGTCCACGCATGTGTTTACCAAGTAATAAAAATTATCATCAGCAAAATTTTAATTAATGAAGCACCGGGTTGTACCCTGTACTTCATTAATAAAAGTTTTGATGATTATTCCTATAATTAGTGTTTGGAATCTAATATTATTGCGTTCGTGGAAATATTGCCCACTCGTGTGAAGTTACCAGTCGACGACGCTCGTACTGTATTGTTGGTACTTTTACCGTTTTTAACGGTATTTTTTAACAGTTGTAAGCGTACCCTTATCACTTTACCGTTGGTTTGCTCTTGATTAAAATAAAAATCAGAAAAAGGTTTGCCTAAAACAAACTAAGGTGACCCATGTTTCCATTTGCCTCAATTGCTATTTGGTAAAGACATGTCCAGGTGGAAAAGCGTTATATAATATTATCCCCGTACATGAAAAATAACTTTATATATCTATGAAACATTGTGATAACGGCATTCTTTTTCACTAAATTGGAGTTGTTACTAAAGAAGGTGAGAAAGGAGGCTGTTTAACTTTGCACAGTATTAGTTTGTTGATGGATGCTTTTCGGAATAAAACGTCGTTTATATGATCTTGAAAAAACATCAATTGCATTTTGGAAGAGATGTGCGATGTTGATCGAAGAACCGTGAATTGAATTATTTCTCTAAGCACTTGAAGGAAGACGCATTCTTTATGTTTGTTGATGAATTCCACACGAGTGAGATGAGATGAAGGATGGAGAAATCGAATAATCACCTGTCCAATGGTTCTCTGCCAGATATATAACGCTGATTCCCGGTGGCCCACGGAGGGGCACTTTGGCGCTGTATACTGAGACGTACTACACGTCATGGTGCACGTGTCTTCAACCAATGCTAACACTGATTGTGTGGAGTTTGTACGTTGTGGAGACGGTCGCTCGCAGCTGTTGGGTAGTTCTATCCGGGTACCCCGGCTTCCTCAACCCGTAAAACTGTCCGACAGTATGCGATCCTTCCTGTCGAAAGTGTCGTTAAGCCCCATCTAAATAAATAATAACGCTAATCATTGTGACAAATGATCAAATGATTTTGCTAATGTGGTTTTCTTTGTTTCTGTTGTTTTATCTGAAAGCGAAAAGGTCTAGTGTTCGAAGGGAATTGGAAGTTGCGGGGGGGGGGGGGGGGGGCTTCCTCTTTTTGAAGCGTGGGCAGGATGGGTCCACTGAAAATAAAATAGATCCCAAGTAGCCAATAAATGAGCTTCAAATGGAACTTCTGTCTCCGAGTAATGCAGAAATGTACCCGAATCGGGCCACCAACAATGTTCTGACATGGAACTCCCATGACCTTTACTGTGACTGCTGCCGCCATATCTCATCTCTGTCTAATCTTGTCATGAAAATTGTCTTTCGATAAGGTTATGTCCCGTGATATTCTTAGACGCGCGACAAAAGACCAATTAAGAAGCAACTTATTTAGGGAAAAACACCAGTGCCATCAGTAGAAAATAAAGCAAAGTTTACTTTTGTTACTTTTAATAAACGAAAAACAACAGACAGTTCTCGGAGCTGCCTGTAGCTTTCGTTTATTTAAAGTTACAAAATGACACTTGGCTTTATATGACAAGCTAATTAGAAGCAACTGAGCAATGTCCACTTTGGCTATTTGTTTAGCGAATGTGTTTTACAGTAATTTGTAAGTTTTTATCCTTTCCAGGAAAAAATAGCAAATCTTACCTCCTGGACTGTCGTATTGACGGAAAGATAGTGCCTGCATCATATGTCACGATGCGCACACTGTTGATATAATGAACAGTGAAAGTTATGATACCAAAAGATGGCGAATACGCCATTTTCTTCTTTTTAAATGGGTTTGAACAGAAAATATTAGCTAAACGTTCAAAGTGACTGGGACATATTGTAAAGATACACAATTCCACTTCCCATTTAGAAAATTTATTCAGACAACATTCACAAAAGTGCAAATTTAATGAATCTCCATAAGTAAATATTTAATTCCCTCTGCCATTTTCCCATTCTTTCTTCTGTATTTGTTTTGTATAAAGATATCACATATACATCCTTCATTCACAAACAAATTACTCCTTTAGGTGATTTTCGATATTCCATATGACAATATCTGGGGCAGATTATGCAAATTTTCAAACGGAAATGTAAATTTAACCCTTTACCCAACCAATCGCCCGCATCCGCCCGCGTAATATTCAAATTCAGCAGTTGAAAAAATATTATTTTTCAAAAAAATTCAACAAAACCATATCATGTGACCCCTCATTGGAACGAGCTCGACGAGCTCGTTCCAACGAGGGGTCACATGATATGATTTTGCTGAAAATTTTTGAAAAATTTTAAAAAAATAAATTTAAAATAATAAATTTTGATATCGTCTGCGTTGTCTGAAGGGTTAAAAGAGAGTTTCAATAAGAACATATAGATTATTGAAAGATCCTATTTACACTTCAAGAATATATGTACGACTAATTAAAAAACTGCTGCCATTTTTAAAGAATTATTCCTTTGAATTTTTTTTCCATTGACGCCAATAGAACTTAAGTTTCGATTTGCTGCAGGAAATCTGCGCATGCGTACTCAGAGGATAAAATTGTTGTGAATGGCTGTTGACCCATTTATGCCAATCTTTGATTTGATGGTTTCGGGTTCAGTTTAATCACAATATCCTTGCCGCAAAGATGGCATTTTGTAATATTTTGAAGACTATCTTCGTTCATTATATTCTGCCTTATAAGATTATGGAAAATGTCCAAAAATTATTTTTTCAATATCTGGATAGACATAAGAAATATCTGCAATTACAGCATCACAGTGCATATAATAAAAATAATGCCTAACTGTTTTTAGCTGGTATCAGAATTATCTCATTCGTGGCTGCAAGAAAAGATAAGTTTGCACACACTTCTTTCAGATACCAATGGAAACTTACATTTCCTTGCACTCAATCGGGAGATAATTCTTGTATCTACTCAAAAGGGCCAATATCCTCTATATATTTTAATGGCAAAAACCTGTTCTAATAAATATTCATGCTGATAAAAGATTCGAATTATTTTTCATTCATTGTCTTGATAAGCATGTTAACTTATCTTGCATTATGAAGATTTTTCATTCGTGTGTGATTTGCTGAGTTTGTGTTCTGCTATTCAGTTTAATGGGGTTTTTGCCGCACAGGTTACACTGTAAAAACTATCGTTAAATATGGGGAAAAGACGGGCACCATAACTATTTTCTTATGTTTCTACCGTAACATGTTAGTATAAAATCCTGTATTTGTCCGACCAAGGAGCAGAACCTCAAGACTGATATTGCCTTTAGCTCAATTACAGTACGGCCGCAGTGGACTGGACACTTTCCACGGGTGGATGATATTTCCATGGACGCAATAATATTATATTCCAAAACACTAATAACAGGAATAATCATTAAAAATTTAAGTAATGTAGCACCGGGTACAACCCGGTGCTTCATTAATTAAAATTTTGCTCACGATGATTATTATTACCTGGTAAACGCTAGCCTGGACATCACTGCTCACGCGTGGATTACGACCAGTCCACGGCGGCTGTACTAGGGTCCTGCGACAAATTTGGGGTAGAATTAAATCATGTCGAGAATTTCGCATCGTATCGAATCTCGAATCGAATCTCACCTATCATTACGTTGTTGTGGATATTGAGCTTATTACAACTGTAAATATTGTCAGTTTTCACTCAAGTATTGTATCCACATCGACTCATTTGCTTGGGAAAATCAGCCTAAAAAGCAGAATATTCCGAGACGGATTCAAAGTAGTTTCGGAAGCGGAATGTCTTGAACTCGTCTTGGATCTTCTGTACAGGAGACCCAATGAAAGAAGAAACGTTTGAGAGAAGACTCTTGGTAGGATTCGACGATTCCAAAATTTCCGAATCAGTGTTACCCGAATTTGAATCGAATCGAATTTCGAATCTTTGCAGGGCTCTACTTTACTGCACCTCACGGCTGTTTATTAGTCGCGAAGAGGAGATCAGGTGATCTTATTACCCCAAACCACGCGGGGCCCCAGGGTGGCGGCCAACAATAATGTAAAACACTTTTAATTTATCTGCAGCTGCGCACATGTATATCGTCGCATGATAAACATACGGTTCTATCTTCGAGTGGAAGATAGAACCTTATGGTTCTCACACGACGATATCTGGTAGATAATAACATAAAATTAATCTGAGAACTTAGGGGTTAACTTTTGCGGTTCACATGCCATCTTTCTTTTGGGTACTACATGCTCCTTCATGAAAACATTATGCACTCCCTTCTGCTAAGATTGAACAGCAAGTCAGATTTGAAGTCAAAAAGACTAAAAGTTTGTCTGTAAATCGGGAGTTCTCGCTTTTGTTTTCCTCACAAGTTGCAAATTGCTACACATCGGCTTTGTTAACTGGTAGAGTGCTGGAAGCCCTATTTTGGGCTTTACTAAAAGTGACAGGCAATAACTGTCTGTAGCTACATTCTACCTGAGAAAGCCTTTATTGTCCCTGATATGAATCAGATTTTTTATACAATACCTTGCTCGCTGACATTTAATTGGATAGTGCCCATAAGGCACTATCTAATTAAATGTAATAGAGCAGTATATGATGAGCTTTGATTTGATGTCAGAAAAAACTCAGCACTTTACCAATTAAATAAAACTGTAACTAGACTAAATTTACGAATGCATGCACAGTGTCATTTATATCTGACAACAATGTCGTAAATGTGAGATTGTGCGTGAGAGGCGACCGTCCCAAAAGTTGTCGGAAATTCCAAGTTCTGTCGTTATTTTCCCGTTCAGACAATGGTGCATGCAAACTTGGAACACCTGCAATTTTGTATTGAAATCGTGATATGCATTTTATTTATTGAACGTCAATTCGGAAGACACCCTGGTGTAAAAACGGGTGTCGTGACCATACAATTTCGATAGAAATTAGAGATGCAATTAGTTGCTGTTTTAGATATTGTAGTGTGGTCATTATGGAGTTAGACATCGAACAAATTGTTAAATTATCAAATCTGGTATCATTCGGCATAGAAAATTCAGTAGAACAGAACAAAAGAGTCCGCAAAATCCAGCTTGGGGAATTTTTTTATTCAAGATGGCGTCCAAGATCGCCGATGACAGTGGGTAAATGATTGTTTGTGCCATTTATGGGCCAATCTCTTTCAGTAGAAGCGTACATTATCTTGCGGAACGAAAGCAAATGACACATGAGTATTAAATAAATGCTTATATAGGATATAGATGGTCCAAGTCCAAGGTGGATGCCAATATGGCGGCCGAAAGTCGTGAAATTCCTATTTCATTTTTTCCATAAACATCCATGGGAAATGAAACTCTGGCACATTGAGCGACTAATTTGATCTCTATTCTCTAAGAAAGGAAGTTATCCGAAAAGAAAGGAAGTTATGATGAAATGGAAAGGAAATGTGAGCACTTGGCGTTTTATACTCGATACAATTTCGATTCAATCAGTCTACACACCATTCGAACTATCTGCGTCATCCTCAAACGTGACCTCCTCGCAATTGCTGAGTCCCTCCCATCTGGAATCACCACAACTCGTCACACGTTTCAGACCGTTCTTGCGACAGAAACGTATAGCGGTGCAGCATGGTGATCTGCCTTTTGACCTTCATCGACATCGCACGAATTTGAGAATGCAATCTGGGGCCAGGTTCCAGGTCCATCATAATTAGAACGAGTTTTGATCCGTCTAATTTCCAGCCCCATTTCTAAGGATCTAGCACATTTAGTTTCTGTCGCTTTATCGGAGTACGAATGTGGGGGGGGGGGGGGGGGGGGCGTGTTAAGTTGTATGAAGTTCTACGCATTTCATACAATCCGTAACAAGGCCATCCTACCTTTATACTCCGATAAAGTGACAGATAATATAAGTTATCTCCGCCAACATGTACGGTATATGGAGATTTAATACCTGGATGTCGGTGTTTAAACACCGAACCGCAATCAGTTGGACCAAACGCGTGAATACTTGTTTTGTTTTCACAAACACAAAAGACAACAGACAGAGTTTCAACCCTTTCCCTTGGAAATCTGTAAACATATCGGTTATTTTGTAATTAGATTTGTTCTTATTTCATTTTATTTTTCACGAGCTGTTTGATTTAATTATTCGAATATTTAAAATATAACAGTAAAATATGACCGAATTGTCGAAAATCTGATGATATTTGTGACTATTTTCTGGCTTTATAGTCCGATTTTTATACCGAGGCGAACGAGAGAGAAAAACTTTCATTTAACCCTTTACCCAACGTAACGGCCAAAACCGGCCAGCGCTATTCTCAAAAATCGCCAATTAATTTTCAAAATATTTTCATTTTTTGTCTCAAAAACATAGGTTATGACCCCTCGTTGGGACGAGCTCGTCGAGCTCGTTCCAACGAGGGGTCATAACCTATGTTTTTGAGACAAAAAATGAAAAAATTTAGTTATTCAAGAATTTTTTTTGCAAGTGTCGTCTGCTTTTCATGTTAGGTAAAGGGTTAAACCATATACCCCCGATGTTTCGCGTGCCCACATACCCTGGATGTTACACGCTCTCGTATACCTTGGATGTTGGGTGCACCCTTTGCCATGGCTATTTGTCCAAGGCATTCTGACTAATCGTAAGCCACAGATATTGTCCTTTTTGCTGATTTAAAAATACCAAATGGCTCTGGCCTCCAGAACCATCTTGTAAATTGTACCTTGGCAAAGCCATACAGCACTCAACCAGATAATTAAATGAAGAATAAAGCTGAATAGGTTTTACAGTGGTACTTTTAACCCTTTACCCAACGTAACGGCCAAAACCGGCCACCGCTATTCTCAAAAATCGCCAATCAATTTTCATTATTTTTTCATTTTTTGTCTCAAAAACATAGGTTATGACCCCTCATTGGAACGAGCTCGTTGAGCTCGTTCCAATGAGGGTTCATAACCTATGTTTTTGAGACAAAAAATGAAAAAAATTAGTTATTCGAGATTTTTTTTTGCATGTGTCGTCTGCTTTTCATGTTAGGTAAAGGGTTAAGGATAATGTTGATTCCATCTGTCTGTCATCAAAAAGGGTAGTGCTCTCAAACCCGAATTGTTTAGGCTCTGGGGATTCTTGAAGAATCCTTTCTTAGATTTCCATATTTTGTATTAGTACAGCAAATGTTCACTTCTAGGACATGTGTCTTATGATTCAGTATTGTTATATATTTGGGCCTTGATTGCGGGGACGCTAAGTCTGTCGACGGCTTTGTACTGATGCGACAGCAGTCTCAAGAAGCTATTCCCGAAAACGATTTGGTAACGTTTCTTCCATTTGGACAGATGGACGGTAACACTTGATGTAGCCTAATTGTAAGAGATTCTGACAACAAATTTAATCTCTTGTATTTCTTGAATAATGTCGAAATATCACAATTCCAAACTAAAAGTTTTTCTCATAATGCAATAAGGGATTTAGCTAATTCAATCGTGTTTGACAGAGCTCATTGAGCTCTGTCAAACAGGATTTAATAGCTTAAATTCCCGGTTGTAATATTGGAAATATTTGCTACATGAAAATTCGATGTTTGAGCATTAGTGTTGTTAAGAAAACACAACACGAGATGCCCCAGATTTATCATGGATCTCTCCCTCGAAAATTGTTCTACGTCTGGTATACAATGCACGCCTAACAGTTCGCACACTCCTGTAAGACAAGATTGTATGAGAATATATTCCACAGGAGAGGTCTTTAATACAATAATATGTGCAGTCCTTTATCGGACGGGCTATCTGTTCTGAGCTCGTAAAACGTAAACTAAGGCAACGAATTTCGAACACGCTCCCAAGCGTTCAAGTATCAAGCAAAACAATCAAGATTTTATCTGTTCAAACCTGTGGATGCAATGTTGATATATGTATTGCAATTAATAATTACTGTATTACCACGCTATAGGAAGGGTTCAGCGTAAACAATATAAATTCTAATTTTAAATTTGTTTATTACATTGAACGTGTAGGTAGAAACGTTACCTTGCTCTAACGTCAATCTCTTCTCCTTCAGATCGTCTGTCTGGATATGAGTGCCAGACAATATTCTTCTGTTAATGTACATGTCGCGAGTGTTTACGCCTAGCGAACAAACCAATATATATACATTGACTTCGTAATACGACCATTTTATATAAATGGATCTTCGATGACAACGGATAATCGAGGGATTTCGCAAGCGTCACAGTATTTTATTTCCGTGCTTCAATCAGAAAAATCATCTTGTTTTTGGAGTTGTTGCGTGCAATACTTCGACAGAGAAGAGTCTACGATCTCGTTTTCCCCGTTAGTGAAGCGGTCAATTAATACTGTGAGTTTTCAGTCTTCTGCAGTTAGATATATTTGTGTTCAAACCCATACTCTCAGATTTCACCTATGAGTGTAGAAGATACTTTCAACGAAAGTTCTCGTAATTAGCGATCATAAATTATTAAAGCAAGCCGTTATATTACAATGACATTTCCATCCGTACTCCGTGGCGTGAGATGACAACAAAAAGGAGATATGGAAAGTTTTGGAAGGTACGTTGTTCTTTATATTTTATGCATGTATTCCAATATCTTTCTTTCTTTCAATCTTTCTTGAAGAAGATGTGACCATCTCAGCTAAAGGTGGCGGCGGTTGGCTGTTCTATTCACTTGTCATCAGAGATTTTTCTTTCACAAGGGGCGGATCAAAATTCTGGAGAGAAGATGAACACACCACGTTCACGCACAATCCCCGTTTCGTCATCAGGTGGAATATCACGGGTAGCTGAGTTAGAAAATATGATTGCAAAAATGGGGGCGTGGTGCGTCTTCAAGAAAAGGGAAGCAGGAGAGTATTGGCGTGTATTCCGCTCTGCAGAATACAACTACAACACACCTGCTTCGCTTTCAGGCAACATATGTTCCGCGAGATCATCAGGGAGGCATTGGAGTTTGTCAGTCTGCATGACATTTCCGAAGCGCTCGCAGTATCATTTCGTGACGGCACATGAAGTTGCGGTGAATGTGAATGTTTTATTGATGTATGAACGATGGTTGATGTACGGAGCAGTCACGACCCAAAATGAAAGACCATTTTCGCCGCAAGCTATATACGGGACGGATAATTATCTCTGTGATATACCAATTCAACGTGCCCCATCCCCCAGGATTCAGCTTTATCCCCTGTACACTGATGTCAAAATAACGAAAATTTCAAGCAGCACATTTTCTCCGTACTACAACAAGGACTTTAATTCAATGTTTTGGTAGAGCTCAAAGAAGGGGGAATTCGATCTACTGTCACCATCTGTGTTCATCACTGGCCATCTTCCAGTAACTAATCTGACTAGTTAGGGTGCTGGGTTAGATTCAAGCTATATTTACCGAATCGATTCATTCTTGTCTCGAACTGTCATATTTACCTTTTATCCTATTACCTGACACGAAAGGCAGACGAATCTTGTAAACAAAATTAATGAATACGTATTTTTTTTATTTTTTTCTGCATCGACAGCATAGCTTATGACCCCTTATTGGAACGAGCTCAACGAGCTCGTTCCAATGAGGTGTCATAAGCTATGTTTCTGGGAAAAAAATTAAAAAAACGAATGGTGATTTTATTTTTGTGAATAGCGCTGGCCGGTTTTGGGTGTTTCGTTGGGTAAAAATTTATCTAACAAATTGGTGAAAATCTACCCCAGCGCAATAACTCTCTGCTCAATATTTTCTTTTTCTATTACTTCCCAACCGTTGTTGATGCAGCTCATTGGGAAAAGCTCGTTCCACAGTAGGCGTCGTCAGCTTAGATTTGTTAAGATGAAATCCTTAGTCATTCAGGAAAAACAAAAGCAGGAGCGGATCCATGTTTTTTATTTTGTTTTGTTTGTTTGTCTTTGTTTTGTATTTTGTTACTTTCTAGGGTTTTTTTTTAAATGGAGAATTGGAGAATGTAGATTAAAGATATTAAACTATTCACTTTACGCAGAGATCATATCCGATCACATAGCTTCTGAACCCTCCTTGGGAGAGGTTGTCGAATTGTTGTATTGAGGAGTCATAAGCTCTGTTTTTAGGGAGGAGGGTGTATTATCAAATTATTTTTCAAGTATTGTTTGATAGTCGTGTTAGAAATAAAATTAAGGTGCTCTGTAAGTAAAAAATATTATTTTATTATCAGTTCTGGTACGAATACGGTAGCAGACTTCCAGGATGCATTGCTACCTGCTTTCAGCTCTGTTGGTTGATTGCATATAATTTTGGTGTTCAAAACATCATACTTCATTTTGATGTATCATTTGTTACATTATTTGAAGTTATGTATTATCATAGTGTCGGAAACCGCGGCTTTGTCGCTGCTGGGGGAAATAGATTCACGCTGCGTATTCAGCCAAAACTTAAGGAGTGTCGCCTGAATCCGTGCGTGAACGTACGAACCCGCCCGTTTCACTTTTGTTGGAGTTGTTCTTATCCTGAAGGGATTAATAACTTTTCCTCGAAAAGCATAAATCAACAGGGGTTCACTGAAAACAACAATTTTAATACATATACATATAAATAAATATTGTAATTTGTGACTTACATTGAATTCAAAAGAATAAGAAAACAAAAAGTCAATCACCCCCTACCCACACCGTTTTTGAGTCACTTGCGGACCCGCATTCTCTGTTGTCGCTGGTTTTTCCTCCTTTTCGCTGGTATTGGTTCCTTGATCGCCTCTTCACTTCACCCTTTCACTGCCGTCGCACGGCCACTAACGTATTGTCACTTTATTGGACGCCTCTGCTCTAACATGTAACGGAATGTCACTCTACCACTGCCGTCGCACGGCCACTAGCTTATTGTCACTTTACTTGACGCTTTTCACACAAGCAGTCGCCACCAATGGGGTTAAACTCTCCCCTACGTTTGTCTCAGAATAATGTTCACACAGGCGAAGACTACTCTGCCTACGTATGGCTTGCCTTCTAAAACAGGTAATGCCGTTTACCTAAATGCAAATAGCTCTCTGAGCTCGTACTTTGTGTTTCTGATTCCATTCTTACATATGGCCACCGACTTGGCCCGTGACTGCTCCTATTCTAAATACGAGCTCTGTGGCACCCCTATATCACAACATGCCTATACTTTCGCACCGATGCGGCACCTCCTCGAACCTATAGCATGGGACACCCCACCTACTCGCAACGACCCACAGCCTTACACACCTCAGACTGGAATGAAATTTTCGAGAAACCCCCCGATTTTTATTTCCATAGCTAGAACATTAATTCTCAGTTTAATGCCTCTATTGAACTTGGCCCCTTAGATCTATCTTAATTTAATACTCGTTTTTTAAGTTTCTTTGAAAGACTAGCATTTTGGTATCTTTTGACATTTCGGAGACAAGCCAGATAAGTAATATGGGTGTGTGTCCAGAGCATGCGCGAAACTGTGTTTCCAACAATTATATATTAACTGGCCATAATCTTAATCTTTATCAGATAGCCCATGTGGCGTCCGACAATGCGCAATAATGGACATTAATCATCACACTTAATTTAACAGCACTTGAATTATTGCTGGTCTTTTTAAATGACGAATCGGTTTTCGGGGTCCGTCATATACCTATCTTTACGCTTTACATTTAACCCAGGCAGAAATATTATCGAAAATGTTTACACTTATAAACAAGAAAATCGCAATTTTTAGCTATCACCTTGACACATAGGTTTGAAATTCAAAGTAAACAAATACCCTTTACTTATATAGCACCTTTACGATATTTAAGTTAACGTACAAACATCCAAAAGCCCAACATTTCTCGGTTTATTTTCAATCTTTCAAACCTAAATACGTAAAGTTTGCGACAAAAAAACATTTACTGTCGGCGTGCGGTGAGATTTAATTATTACTGATGGAGAGACATTAAAGATTACATCGACCGCAGAATGTCAGTTTGATAGAAGATTATTCCGTTTTCGGAGAAGAAACGTTTGGTAAATCAGTTTCGCGCCCATTCGTAAATACACAACAACTAAAAGATTTTGTAACCAAATAGTTGTGATCAAAACAGGCAAGTTCTGAAGGCAACTAACACCAGGCGGTGCATCGTCACATTGGACGTCTTTACACCTTATATTTCTCGTGGGAGTCGGAAATGTGAGTAGTACTTATTTACAGTGTTGGTATAAAAAAAGCCAATGGCCATAGTAGGAAGCATAATAATTACTAATGACTGCTGGAACTTTACTTTAAACTAGCGGTTGCGTTATAACTCTAGAAATAACTTGGTGTCGTGACCCCAGAGTTTCAAGACTCTTGATTTCCTACTTAAATTCAACTCTGCTCTCATCTGGGATTTGGACGCATACACTCCAAAATGAGTTGGGTTAAAAATCAACCTAAATCAACTGGGTTGAGTGAATATGAACCCAATTGGGTTCATATTCACTCAAACCAGTTGATTTGAGTTAATCTTTAACCCAACTGATTTTAGAGTGTAATAACACATTAGTATGTTGTGGTTATGGCCTCGTTACCTAGACCGCTGCACTACTCTCACATTCTTTTTGCAATTCAACTCGAAACCCAGATTCCCCCACAGAGCGATCGAACCACTCACAGTGCTTCACTACATCACTCACGATGTCACCAACTGGTCAACGGCACCAATGTACCAGATCGAGGAAGAAGTGCGTGAACCGAGAATCGAATCGTTGATCTTTAGAGCGCAAAGCGACCGATCTACAGTTAAAATTAGAAGTACTGTCATGAAATGCGCACAAATAGCACGTCGATCTGCGCGTTAATCTATGCGTTATGACCATAGTAAGGCTATACAATTCTGTACATATGGCCTGTGCACAAGCAATGTTTCAGCCAATGGACCTCCGGGTAACCCGGAGGTCCATTGGCAGAAACATTGCCTGTGTTTACTATGAGTAACCAGGAGAATCTGCCGTGCTTTGGATGCCATTCGATATGGCAATTGCGCGGAATTCCTACGCGCAATTAAGCCTAGATAAGCGCACAGTTCGTGATAGGACTTCTAGTTTTAACTGTATCACCAGATTAAGATACCCGGACCGAATACTCAAATAGATATCATGGAAAACCCAAGAAAAAACTTATAGTTAAGTTTAAGGTTTCACTCAACGTTTTTATTTTTTCTCGTATAAAAGTCGACAGATCATTGATTTAAGATGACTTTTAATACTCCCAACTGGTATGTACAATTTTATTTTATGATAAACACCCATTAATCAGTTAGCGAACATCATTATGAACAACAAATAGGTTTACAGGATTAGTAAAGATTAATCCTACAGTCTTAAAGCGTTGTAGGATTAAACGTTCACCGAACCTCACGACAAATGCAAATAAATTCACCTAATTGCTATAGCTAGTATTGCGTCCCATAAAACCGTTGAAGACCTCGAGGTCGAAAGGGTGAATTTACCTTCTAGTATATTCAAGATCTTGAGTAAAGATTTGAGTCTGAGTTCGATTTTGAACTTAACTTTTTTTCGAAATATCTGATTTGGTTAAAAATTAGTGTTGAGCCCAGTTTAGGGTTTAGAACTCGAGTTAGACATAAATGTACATTTTTGTTTCAAATATAGGGCTCATGGTATTTTACTAGAATACCATTGGGTAACATCGTATTCTTTTGTTAGGAACTCGTTTGCACCCACGGCCATTTCTTTGATCATAATACGTGTAGTATTAGCAGGGGCTCAACTATGAAGCGGTGTAGGTCGGGTACTACCCCCAATAATTTTTACTGGGCTTACGTCACACACGCAGTCCGTCTACGGAAGAGGTCTTCTGGCGCTTGGGGATTTTGGAGTCCCGGTATGATCAATTTTGATTACGGTAAATGTTATTTAAATAAGAAGTTAGGAAGCTCACACATAACTGTATTTTCAGATTTTTAAACTATAATCTCCGTTGATAAATATTCAAAAAACATCATGAAGGCATGCCTTCGAAAGAATGCATCTTGGGGACGAGGTGGCGCTGTGTACTAAGGCCTACTGTACGTCAACGGTGCACTTGCCTTCAACCGCTGCTAACCCAACCTGTGTAGAGTTAGTCAGTAATGGAGTCTAACAGTCGCTCGCCTCTACTAGGTAGTTCTCTCCGGGTCCCATCTTCTTCAACTCGTAAAACTATCCAATCCGATGTGTACTACCTGTTGAGAGTGTCGCAACCCCAATAAAACAAACAAACACACGAGGAAGGCATGTATTGATGGTGTAGTTAGACTTTTTCTTCAGTCGGGAAGCGATTCATGACAGTCGGGACTAATTTGGTTCACTCACCCCAATCAGCCATCTTAGCGACCCCTCCCGGTGTAAGTTTGAACATCAGGATAATTTTAGGATAGGGTCCTACAAATCGGAAATGTCCGCGTCAAATCGAACCTCGAATCAAATCACGCAAGGTATCCGAAATGGAGCCGAATTTCAAATGAATCGAATTTAATGAAAATGATAACTCTATTAGTGATTCACAACGTGGTGGAGGAACCGAATCGAATTTATTATTTTGTTGTAGGCCTGTACTCCCTCATTTGCATCTCCCCGGAAAGAATGACCGGATTCCGGTCATTATTTCCGTAGAGATTCAAAAGTTGGAGTGTAGGACTATAGTGAAATAATATAGGATTCGCCCCATAGTTTTTCACGCATTTCCAAAAATGACATGCCATACAGTCTTTCTTCAAATGCGAATAGTCTTTAACTTTGTTGTTAACCTATAACATGTATAATATTTTCCAAATCCACTAAAAACATATAACACTATATGAGTAAGAAGAAATAAACAATCTGAATTGGTGGTGAAATAATTGCAAAATTACATGAAAAAATGCAGATACCAGTCATTTTCAGGCATTTTCTCACTACCGCCATTTACCTAACTCGGGAGCATATAACCCCGTTTCTAAAATGTGAAAAACGTTATATGTTTCAGTCTCATTTTTCAGTTACATGCCTGATAACAACTCCACGTGAAATGACATTTTTAAAATAGTCAGTTTTCGAAGCCACTATTTCCCGTAATTCCTCTGGTAATCTACCCCAATGCATCAGACTTCAACTCTGTGACCAAAACTTCAAATTCTCTTGTCGATCATTTAGCCTAATGTATTCAAATGTCTGATACTAAAAATATATCTCCAATTTACATGGCATTATGTTTCAACATATGCTCTTTGTTTAGAATTTTACCCCTGTGCAATAGTGCGAAACTGTAGATCGGAACCAAACACGGTTCGTTTCCTCCAACGTGCCGTCCGTTCCCACACCAACATACCTGTTAACCCTTCCGATTTTACACGTAGTGAGTGTTGCAGTGACGTTATTTCTCAAGGTCCAGATTGGGTACATCCACTGGCAAATTGCTCAACACAACAATGGATAATACGCTATCCCGCACCATTCTGAGTGCGAATGAATGCGTCCCTGAAAGGATTCGAAAATATTCGTTATTCGGATTCGAAAAGGAATTAAATCGAATCGCGAACTGATGCGAGATTCGATTCGTTTTCGAATAATCTCAGGGCCTTATTTTAGACGGGGCGCAAGCTTACTCCGCTCCGGTCCCAACTCGCCACTGTTCAAGTTTTCAATGATATTAGATCGTACTAAACACTCGACCATTCACACATACTTTTCAAAGATCTTCCGTGGGGGTAATCATGACGTGACAATTAAGAAATATAGAAAAAACGTATAGTGTTTTCAAGTAAAAAAATTATTCTACGAGTATGATTAAGAATGAAACCGACGAGCCTCTGGTGAGTCGGTTTCATTCTTAATTCTACGAGTAGAATAATTTTTTTACTTTAAAACACTATACGTTTATTTTGTTTATTCAATAAATCTTTTACAGGACAGTCCCGACGAAATCGTGCTATTACTCGCTACAAAACACAGCGAGAAATTAGGAGTACATAGGTCCAGTTCGAAGACAAGCAAAATTGCTAAAAATAAAAAAGGCGCAGTGATACATTTCTGTCTAAAAATGATTCCCTACAAACCTGAGCTAAACTTGCAAAAATACTTTATTAAATGAACAATGTGTAGTATTTTCTACTGGCATTGTGTAATACTTTTAAAAAGGTTTAAAGAAAACAACAATTGAACTGTTAATTATACTACACGGATGCGGTAGAGGTCAGAGGTCGACTAGTCCGTCTGTACTATAGGAATAAATTCTTTCAGTGTTAAACCTATGGGAAAATTTTATCACCCTACTAGAAGAATAAAGCAAAAATTTATCGAAGGCTTTTTTTTGTTCAAATAGACAGCCATTTATGAGATAAAACGGCATTTCTGTGGGAGCATTGTTTTCCAATTTTATCCAACCACTAAAGGTCAAGTTCGAGTTTTGAACCTAAGTTACCCCCGTTTTACACAGGCTTTCATTAAGTTTACGACGCCTCTGGTTAAAAATCCGAACATGACAAAATAAGCTATTATTTACTCAACATGAATTGACAACGAATTTAATTTTCCGTATCTGCTTCTGGTTTTATTTCTTTGCCACGTAATACAATAATACTCTGATACATGACATATTCGGTGTAAGTTACGAGATTTCTGTCGTCCGCGGTAAAGAAGACACACAAAGGACGCTGGAAATTTAATCAACAATGTCTGTTGGCGAGATTACATACATACTTCTTGTCTCTAGTGTGTGTGATGGAAATTTATTGAAAAGGAAGTGATACAAAACATTAACCGAGAAAGCATCTCGCTTAAATCAGCTCCATTTGATACGCCGTGGACCGGAAGAGTGACGAATACCATCAGTTAACTCCATGTCCTCTAATATTTTGGTGAGCTATGTCAAACATATTCTTGTTTAAATTTTTAGCCTTACCAGGGAAGACTAAATCCTCAAAGAAAAATTTTATTCTACTCATCAGTTTGCCAAGTGTTAACCAATTATGTTCTAATAAGACGAAATCCAGCCCTCTGATTGGACGAGACCTCGCATAGTTTTTTATGTGTACTGCAGCAGTGGCATATGTTATTGTCTGATGTCACCACGTGAAATATTTGAAAAGATGATAAAAATAGCAGAAGATTTAAATGTATTCTCCCAATAAGATCGCATTTTTCGAGGTCAGTGGTGATTCTATGGATGTATGCGCACAACCCACTTATAAAAAGGTCGAGATTACTCCATCACAGTACAAATCATGAACTTGTTCATGATTTGAACTGAGATTGTGTAATCTCGACCTCTATTCAAGTTATTATTTTTTTAGTGTCCTGTGACGTCGGGGGAACACAAGAGATTTATTTACTAAATATGTTATCGTTAAAGTTGCCCTGTTCATTGAAGTTGCCTGGTTCATTTCACGACGTGGGTTTTGGGCTTTGTGTAGCATCTTATCGGAACATATACCTTATTGGGATGAATTGATGGTAATATGGTCTGAGATTTGCGGATCGGGGCATATTCGCGTCTCGGTTGAACAGAAGTTCCGAGCCGCAAATCTTATACCTAGTTACCATAAATTCATCACAATAACTTATAATATGTCAAACCTCACTATTCCGTACAAATACAACTTTTCATTGCTGACACTTTGTCTGGGTTTAATAATATAATAATATAATAATAATATGGTTTAGAGCCGAGTATCCACATAAGTGCTCGCAGGCTTCACACAAAACTAAAGGTTCATTTTATATAATACAAGCAGGTCAGCAATAAGCCAATTTATACAGGTGTGTTTTTAAGTGTCTCTTAAATGACTCGAGTGACTGTGGTTTTTTAATGTCGTCAGGTAACGCATTCCACAAATGTCGTGCCGTAATGCAGAAGGCCCGATCGCCATCTGTGACCAGCTTTCCTGCATTCTGAACAAGATTGCACGAAGTACCTGATCGCAAAGGACGAGTAGGTTCATACTTCTCTTAACTAGATTGCAAAGATAAGTGTATGTGTTAGAGATATCTTCATATCTTTTGTTTTAACCATTTACCCAACGAATCGCCCGCGTAATATGCAGATTCAGCAGTGAAAAAATATTATTTTTAGAAAAATTTCAACAAAACCATATCATGCGACCCCTCATTGGAACGAGCTCGACGAGCTCGTTCCAATGAGTGGTCACATGATATGGTTTTGTTGAAAAATTAAAAAGCGATATTTCAATTAATATATTTTGATGTCGTCTGCGTTGCATAAAGGGTTAAACTTATTTATGGTACGAGGCTGAATTGGCGAGCAAGTTATACAACCCATATTAACGCACCCTCATTGGCCCAATGACATGGTTATGTGGAATAACCTCCAAAGCTGCAACTCCATGGTCTCGCTCTTCTTGAATTCTACAAATTGATCTTTCGCATGCACGGATTGTGTCTCTCTTCACGCATGCACATGGCACGACATATACGTCCCCGACCTGTAAGACGGTACGCAGTAACACCAGCAATCTCACAATTGTTGCTGTCATGGAGTGTTCGTACACCTCGAGAACACTTCCGACCGAGCATCAATCCATCCCGAAACCTCTGATGTAAAAGAATGCGCACTTATCCATTCGGCCACAATTTTCTATGTTCGACTGTTTCCAGATACAACTGACTTAAAAACGAATCTAAAACAGTGACAGTAAGCAGAGTAACGATTTAGCAGCTGGGAACGGGAGAGGTTTTGTCTTTATTATACATTTTTATACATAATACATAATAAAGACTGAGTTGCTGCAGCTATCGGTAATCTCATGGGAAATAAAAAGCCGTGAATTGTTCCAAAGTACCCTGTATAACAGGATAATATCCTTGTATAGTGGGGTAGTTTGAGACAATACCATAGTGTACCATGGTGCTGTCCCTTTCGAAGACACAGAACCCTCGAGCTTCTGATGACATTAGTGGACACCGCTCCTCGACGATTTGGATTTAGGTCCCACGCCAAATTCTGATCACAATTGAGGGATCCTTCCCTGACTGCATGTTAGTCTACCGATACCCTATTCAGCAGTGAAAGTGTTAACCCTTTATCTAACGTAACGGCCAAAACCGGCCAGGGCTATTTTCAAAAATCGCTAATTAATTTTCATTATTTTTTTCATTTTTGTCTCAAAAACATTGGTTATAACCTATGTTTCTGAGATAAAAAATGAAAAAAATTAGTTATTCAAGAATTATTTTTGCAAGTGTCGTCTGCTTTTCAGGTTAGGTAAAGTGTTAATATAGTTCATTCTTTTTCAGTAGACATTAGTATTTTTCAATCTAAAATTATATTTAATCATATACTAAAAAAACAGTATTAACATAAATTTAAGACTTTACACACAGCGGCGTAGCTCCCACACGTTTCCTGAAAAATGCCTACTTTATATACACTCATCCCGGAAAACCTTAAATCTGGTTCATATGACCACACACTGATATTTTGCTATAGTTATTCATTCAGTTTCTGTGCACATGAGCCTTCACAAAAGACAAAATGTGCTCCAAAAGGCATGAAAATTTCATTCTTTCCCCAGTTGAAGACCCTTAACTTTCACCTATGAGGATATATATTTCTTACCCAGCACAAGATAAAATGGAGTGAGGGAAATATTTTGTCTACCCTCTTCATTTAGGCAGGTTACGCCCCAGTTTACGGATATAAATTTTAAATGGTATACTGTTACATGTTTTTTCTCGAAACAGACGCCATGTTGAATTCTCCTAAACTTAGCGTATACCACAAATCGTTGAGTTGACACGCGTGCGCATTGATGGCATCAATGAAAAAATTTATCGCAGTTTGTCTATTCAATACGCAAGAATGACGAAGCTCATTCAACCTTTTAGCATTGGCGCGTTGGAAGGTATTTGTCAATGGCGAAATGGGCGATACCATCCTGGTTTGTTGGGAGGTTTAGTAAGAATTTAATCCAACAGCTCTGACGAGCTGTTGGATTAAATTATTTCAGAGCCTCGCTTCAGATGTTTTGCTCTTTATATCGTCTGCTCATCAAGTACCAATTTGTTCTTCACTCAAAAAATTATGCACACTGGGTTGAAAGGGTTAAGCCTGATTGGACAGGCAGATAGACAGACAAGAGAAAGACAAGAAAAGACAAGAAAGACAGAAAAAAGACAGTCCAACAGGTAAAGAAACGGTAAACAAAGAAAGGTGAGTATTCTGACAGACATTCCAAAATAACTACAGCTCGTATTGAAATACAGCGAAAATGGAAATTTTAGTGAGATTTTCTTCAGCTTACCAGCAAAATCAAATGCAAACCTACGAAAATAATAGAACTTTAAAGCAGAACTGTTATCCTACAACACAGCAAAATTCTCTCTACCTTTGGTATAATAAGTGCACAAGAATACTCTCGAACTGACTGTCCGAAAAAGTTCGTTTGAATGAATTTACAGTACCAAAGTATATTACAAATTTATTTTAGAAGGGCAGTTAACTGTTCTAATTATTTTATATAAATGTTTTGTTATTGTATTTAGAAACGATAGTTTGGTAAAGTGTTAAGATAAACTGGACTCTGTGTCAATTTAACTCGGGCCATAAACATGATACATTAAAATTTGAATAAAATGAATGTGTGAAATGAGAAAATTTAAAAAACATGAAGCACTTTGGAGGGTATGTTTCTGTCACTTACTGTGATCGCAAAAGCGATAGGATTGTGACGTGATGACGACATTTTTCAGAGGGATTGAGATTTCTTAACCCTTTGAACACGTGAGGTCGCTTTTCCAGTCCAGGAATATGATACGTCATAATTTTATTAAGTATTATGGACACTAAGTGCATGTGTGGGGTAGACCAATCAATATTTTCAACATGCAGCCCCAAGGCTGCACGTTGAAAATATTAATTAGCCTACCCCCAAATAATGAATATTGAATCTTCCCATTGCTGCCATTGAACTGACTTGGAATATATCACCAGCGTTCAAAGAGTTAATATAACCAAAGTAACAAAACACTGTTATCAGAGTATATCATAATGTTATAACCTACAATTAATAAACTATTTTCATACAGGCTTCAAGGATATTTCATCCACGAACAAAATTTCTCAAAACTATTTCGTGTAACATCCAAAAAATGTGCGCGTTGTGTATTTCTAACATGTAGTGCATGCCAGTAATACTGCGAATAGTTCTATGGCAATCATTCTAAGACTACTACATCTGAAACGATATTCTTAGTTTACAGCGATAAAGCAAAAGATCTTCACTCATGTGTTCTTTGGATACAGCATTTGGCTGAATATCGGTCCAATGGTGTGTCGTACCGAGAATCGGTATCTCTAGGCCTCAAAATCGTTCGAAACAATTATCCCGGTACTGTACGATATTTTTATCCGGTTTAGTGTTTTTGAGTGTTAAAAATTATTAGCTTTCCGTGAGAGTATAAAACAATGTTTTATTTTCAAAACAGTTGATGTCTGTCTTCCTTTTGTTATAACAGTCTTCAAGTTCCTATGAAGTATTTATAATCGTAAAAGTGATCTTTTTTCGAACAATCGATTCACGATTTGTTCGTGACACACTTAAACCAGTTAGTTAATACTTAATGAATGAAATATTATGAAATCAAGGAAAAAAACAATATTTGCACCTGAGATTCAGTGTTTTCGCCTTTGTTTTCGACTGGTGGTATTCTAACGTATTGTGGGATGAGATGAAAGCGGGCAGTGTACTTCGACCGGATTGCTACCCAATCGCGATTCGCTCAAAATTCTTTTTTTCGCATTTGTAACCTGAGTTCTGTATAAAGTACTATTAAATTATACTGAAATAGTACTTTATACGCCGTATGTAGAACAAGAAACTTGCAACTTTCTTGGTGGGAACTTCGTTGGCGGTGTTTCATTAAATCATCAGCTTCAGGCAGCTTTCCAAACTCATAGGGCCCAGCGAATCTCAAATTTTGTGTCGAATTGAATCGGACGGAGGATTTCGAATCGAACTCTTCGCGTTGTAAATATTTTGACAGAACACAACGAGGGTGGAGAATGAGAAACGGGAATCAAGACCCGAGTTGGGGTTTCTGAAGTATTTCGCGAGCGCCACACGCACGAGTGAAATATAGGAAGAGACCCAACACGGTTTTCTATGATTCCCCTTCCCTGTTCTTTTTCATGACTTGTGTTCTGTATTTATACCAAAGTTAAACTTGAATTAAGTGAACGAAGCTGATATTTTTAAAGAAAAATATCAGCCTCGGTGGTCTGTTTATTTTCTTGTTTGGCACTGTTTTGTGGCGAAGCACTTCATTCACGTCCTAATGTCAACAGATGCGTAACGACCAATCAGAAGCATTCTTACATGGCGTTCGTACACACAGACTGGATTCCACGCGTGGGTGTGCAGCACATTTCTTCATGCCTGTATTGTATCGGGGTCATTGAATACACACGGCAGTCGAGGTATAATGCGCCTTTTTACAACCATTAATTAACTCATCTGTTTGGGCAGATCATTTGAAAAAGCGGAACATTCCAAAACGGAAGCAAATGACATTCGGAAACAGAACCTCCTTGCAGTCTTCGTCAGGTCTTCTGTACAGGAGACCTGATGATATAACAATAATTGAGGAGTAGATAGTTCGACGATTCGAAAAATTTTGAATTTGCGCTACTCGGATCGAATCGAATTATCAGCGCTATTTAGAATCGAATCAAATTTCGGAGATTCTCAGAGTCAGACTCATTTTATACTGTGTTCATTCTCACCGTGGTGAGTGCTGAACTGTCTGGCCTGTAACCGGTTAACCGCGTTCTATGAACGGAAAAGTATCGTTTACCGGTGGCCATCCTTTCAATGACAATTAGATAAAAAAATTCTGTATCTACAAGAAGTATACACAAAATCTGTTCCGAAGAGCTTATACAAACCAATGCAGTCAAGGAGCACCAGACAACGTTTGTTTAAGTACGCACTGCGGAATAATTTCTGCGAACATATTACACTCACAAAGTACGTCATAGAATTGAAGAGCGTCAAAAATATTTGACGCAAAGCCGCCAAGGGTCCATGTACCAAATGACTCCAAAATGAGCTTCTAGTTTCATATGTCGTTGAGTACACTAATAATTCGGCAAAAAATTCATGCGATTTTGTTCGTTAGATTGACGGATAAAAAAAGACCGTGGGATTGTCGGTCCGAACCTAATATATACGAAACAAAAAAGTGTTGAACCATCCCAGTTTTCCCAACTTTTTCGAAAACATATTTGTCTGAATGTTTTGTGAAATGTAGGACGTGAATTCCATTAGCGTCAATAGAAAATGTTAATTCTGAAGTTGGCCAACGTCATCTTTGACCACTGCAGCGCCAAATAAGTAGGACAGGGAAAGTGTTTTGAAAATCATAAATTGACCAGCAACATGTATTGGATGAGAACGGTCGTGACAACCGTTACTTATTCCCAGTTTCTAATTCGACATTCGTTTTTATCGGTTGATAAAGAATGTTGAATAAGAAACTGGAAATAAGTAACGGTTATCATGTCCACGATGAGATATCTATGCATTTCATCGTTAAATTTGTTTATTGTGCGACTTTTTTATAAATATTAACCCTTTACCTAACACGAGAAGAAGACGACACTTGCAAATAAAATTCTTGAATAACTAATTCTTTTGACTTTTTGCGTCAAAACCATAGCTTATGACCCCTCATTGGAACGAGCTCAATGAGCTCGTTCCAATGAGGGGTCATAAGCTATGGTTTTGAGACAAACAATGAAAAAAATGATGAAAATTCAATGGCGATTTTTGTGAATAGCGCTGGCCGGTTTTGGCCGTTACGTTGGGTAAAGGGTTAAATATACCTGTGCAATGATTCTGGTAAAATGGTATCTGTTCACTAGAGTTCCCTTGTCCTCGGGTAATGTCAAACTGGTATGTACACGGGTATGTATGTGCACGAGAAGGGCGGAGAGAAATTTGGTGTAACCTTCTTGTTCAGAAATGAGATCAAACTGGTTAGAATCAAGTCGGTGCTCTCATTCACAATATGAGGCGGGAGTGTCCATCGTGTTTACAAGTTCAAGGTGGAGACATCAGATACTGATTTGTAAAAATGTAGTTTTTTGGATATCGACCCCCAGTACATGCGGCGATTGGTTCCACGAACACTCTTCTATGAATTTGCCTGAAATGATCATTCATTTGTCAATAAGTAAACTAACCATCACGTGGTACATTGCTTAATATTATTGTTTCTATTTTCTGTCATTTACACTGAAATGATTGGGGTGATTCAGCACTTTTTTGTGTACTAAATTTTACCAAATAAATGCCACTCGTCATTGATTTGGCAGAAAATCAAGTGACATCTTTTTCAGTCTGCTGAATTGATAACCTGTTGTGAAGCAGTTGAATAGTTTTGCCACGTAAAATACTATTCATGATTGCTTTTGCCGTGCATAATAACGCCAGAAGTATGTCTACCAAAAGTGACAGGTCATGAGAAATGAACTCAGCATCCAAAATGCATAAAGTGCGTGCAAGACTAGTTTCTATGAAAACCGCTTTTGCATTGAATTTCATTGGATTGTAGTTAGATTCCTCTATCATACAGCACACAGTCACTGTAATTATTTCTTTGTGGTTATACATACACAGAACGACACACGCGTGTGAATGGGTTAACCGATATGGAAACAGTGCCAGCGCGGAACGGTAAAACGAGAGGCCAGAGGCCTCGCGTTTTGTCCTTCCGCGATGACACAAGTGCCATATCGACTAACCCATTCGCACGTGTGTTTCTTTCTGTGTTTATTACACGCCTTCACATCTATAAAAAACAATTATTAGAAGGACAGTCAGCAATTCATTCGACAAATATCAACAAAAACAACACATTTTACCGCCAATCATATTTGCGAGGGGAAGCCGTGTTACTATTTCATCCCCTGAGTTCCAATGTGTTCTATGTGCCTACTGGCACATAGAACACATTGGAACTCAGAGGACGATTTTCAGCTATTGCTAGCAATTCAATTTGTAATTGCCTTGCGCGATTTGTAGACATTTCCAGTGAAATTTCGCTTCTATTTAAAAATACCCGTCAACGATTTTCGTTCCGCTCATATGTGCGGAACAGATTTTCATTTTCCGCATGGTTTAGTGTTGATGTAGAATGTGGCTTTCATAGAACAGGCGTGTAATAAATGAAGTTATTGGCATCGGGTATTTAACCCTTTGAGCTTGGGAGGCCGTTTCCCCATTCCAGGATCGTGATACGACCTGAATTCATAAAGTAGATAGTTGATGAGAGAATTTGGGTGGTAGACCAATCAAGATTTTCAACATACAGCCCAAAAGCCGCACGTTGAAAATATTGATGGGTCTTCCCCAAATAACGAATCGAGACTTTACTAGAGGCCGATTCTGAACTGGCATGGGATATGCAATCAGTGCCCAACGAGTTAATAGAAGGCGAATGCTTGTTAATTTGTATGGATTAATTTACAGTCATTTGTCAAAACCTGCTCTTGTCCATTATTCTTCACATTTGCAATTACTTTTTGTTGGACTGCACAAGTTACAATTTAATGAGACGTAACAAAGGGTCACTTTAACTTGTTCTGACAACCCTTTTGTTAAGTAACACTTTTGCGAACTTTTCAACAACACGACAGTAAATTGATCATATTTGCGTGTATCCTCTTGATTTGCAGGTTATAGCTAAATGTCCTTATTTATTTGTTTATTTATTGGAGTTTCACGACGTTTTCGACAGCCAGGGTCACCTCGCCTCGGAGGTTTTATGAGTGGAGGAACTACCGGGCAACGGCGACCAACTTTCAGACTCCACAACGTACCAACTATACACAAGCAAGATTGTTAGCATTGGTTGAAGACAAGTGCACCATCGACGTGCAGTACGCCTTAGTACACAACGCCACCGTGTCCCCACGTGGGCAATTGGGAGTAAGTGTCTTACCCAAGGCCCAAGTGAGGGAGCTAGTAGAGAACTACTCATTGGAGATCTCGGACCTGGACGTTGGGGCAAACCAGGGTAAAAAAATCGTCAGATAAAGGGTCATGGAGGATTGTAACCGTAATTGGCGAGAGGGGGTCAAATCAAAGAGGTCTTTGGGTGGCCTGCGTGATAAAGAGAAGCCAGGTTTTGAAGAGTACCTTGATGGCACCTTTGGGGGGTCACTGTTGTTCAAGCTGAGGTCGCGATCCCTGGAGCTGAGGGGAAAATTGGGAAAGACGGTGAAAGGGAGTGCCAGATGTGTAACTTGGACATGGTGGAGACCCTAGAACACTTTCTTCTAGAATGCCCAAAGTATCAGCCTAAAAGAATGAGATTCACTGGGAGTATAATGGGGAAGTGGGATGGGAGAATGAAGGACATGTGGTTAGGTGGAGACTCAAAGGAGAGGGTTAATATGCTAATCGGAGAGATTGGGAAGAATGGGGCAAGGGATATCATCAAGCAGTTCGTCTCCGAGTGTTGGGAGGAGAGGAGAAGCGTGGGAATAGGGAGGCAGTTGGGAGTACAGGGGTAACTATTGCCTTCTCGTCCGAGAACCGCGACAAATCAGCGGCTGGCCAAAGTGTTATTATTATTATATTACACAACGCGGTTGCCGCAGGTGGGATTCGAACCGAGGACATCTCGGCTTGCAGCCTACAGCTAAATGTTGTTAATAATGCCAATAATATGCATAGGTGTAAAGCAATGCTGGAAAAAGCCGAGAGTATTTTTTCATTCACGTATCACATATAGATTATCCGAACAGTCAATTAATCTGGGTTCAACCGAGTTGACGACTCCAGGTCAGGCAGATCAGACAAGACGCCCAAGGTGTCTTGTTTGGTCCGACTGATCTGTTCTCATCAAACTGACTGAATATGATTACCCAGCTTGACCGTTTCATGATTATTTGTTTTACAAGGATTGGCGAACAAGTTATACAACTTATATTAACGCCTCTCCCCTTGGTCCAATGGCGCAGATGTGTTGGATAACCGTAGAGGCAACTTCGTGGACTCTCTCTTCTCGAATACAACGAAAGGATCTTTAGCCTGCACGGAGTGTATCTCTCTGCACAGAGGTCAGCCATTTGACGTCCCCATCCGATAGGACGGTACGCCGTGACAGTATCAATCCCACAATGATGCGAACAGAAACTGTTTGGACACCTCGAGAACTTTCACCGACCGAGGATCGATCCCGGAACCTCTGGTATGAGAGACCAGCGCACTTATCCAGTCGGCCACAACTCTCCAAGATTGACTGTTGTAAAAATTTGTTCATTGTATGATACTGGATAATTAAAACTTGGATACAACACCCAGAATGTAAAGAAAAAAGAAATTATGGAATGTTTGTCCAGGATGTTATGTGCAAAGGTATACTCGAGTTTTTATTTCCCGTGTGTAAACTTGTCGCCTCGAAAACAGGCTCACGGAATGACGTCAAGTGAGCATAGATTTGTGCAGACATTATACGGATTGTTGAAAAATTGAAGCTAGAATTGACGAACACACTTCAGCGGCCTTGGTGAGCTGTTTGTGGTGAACATATAATAAATAGATAACAATATTTTATCTTCTAAGTCAAAGAACATCGCATTTTTCGTCATCATAAAATAGACTACATGTGGTTCTTGAAACGTTAACAAATGAATAGCGAGGGCAATTTCGGTTAACATTCGTGTTATTCGTCCGTGGTCCAGTAATGCAGACGAACGAGCAATTGGTCGTCTCGTTTTCTCCGATGAATACATAGAGGATATCTAGAGTTTTTGAGTGGATACCGAAATTTATCTCATGAGTTACCGGAACAAATGTTTTATTTTCTCGTGAGCGCGCTTGTGCGAGCGAAAATAGGCTTTTATCTCGGTCACAAGTGAGATAATTTTCGGTATCCACTCAAAAACACTCGATTTTCTTTTTATTATACGCTTTTTATAAGAATCTGATAATTCCACTCGTTTCATCCTTGAACTGATGCATGAAAGTAAACAACGCATTGAGTCATTGATACGCAGAAGTGATTTGATCGATACTCGTAACAGAGAGCGTCTTGCAATCTGATTTAGCTGGCGGGTTTCTATTCCAAACATGGCCTGAAAGTCCGTAACATAAGTTTTTGGTTTGGTACGTCCTTTGAAAGGACGTACCAAACCAAAAAATTATATCACGGACTTTCAGGCCATGTTTGGGCTAGCGGGTTTCATGCAGCAATTCAAGGTGAATACGTGTTGAATTATTGCTGGAAATGATCGGTATCCACTCAAAAACACCAGATTTACTTTTCATTATACGTTTGTAGAACACATTGACCATTTCCAGTGATAATTTGACACGTATTCACCTTGAAGTGATGCTTTGAAAGCCGCCATTTTGATTGATACAGTGAAAGTGAAAACTTCTATATCTTCACGGTGGGGGATGCGATTTCTATCTTTCCGCAATTTCTTCGAAAATATATCGTTAAGAGTATAATAAAATTGGGAAACAAAAACCATCGTTCGTCAAATTTGTATTGATCTTGGGGATACTATAAATCTTTCACAATTGTATTCACCAAAGTTCTATTTTCTATCTATGACCATACACTGGGTGAAATATTCGTTAGCATTTTAAAATGTATGGCAACAAGGCCTGAAGCTTGTTGGTTTACCTCCCATAACCCAGCCTGTCTTAATTTTATGTTGTCTATTGCAAATATGGTTGGTCTTCGGAAAGCCAACATTTTCTTTGAAAGCTACTAATTTTCATTATGCAAAACTTATTCTTATGTTGCAACTATCCTTTGTATGAAGCCGCTCGAGATAGGTATATGACAATCGAGCCGTCGTGTATACGAAAACAATTCGTGTATTATTATTATTTTAAAGAATTAATTTCGTTGAACGAAAGTAATTCTTTGAAATAATTTTAATAAATGAACGTTTATTATTGATTTAATGGAGAATTTTGAGCTAGGTTTCAAGTTTGTACTGACGGTCAATGACACTGGAACCCTGTCTAAAAATGTCAAGGGTCGCCTCACCGTCGAAAAATGTTGAGATCCTCTACCTTCGGGCCTGATGGCTACTTACTTGTAGATATATTGACACGTCTTTCGAGGTGCTATTGATTCATTTAAATCATTTATGTTCACGGGTAGAAATACGATTCCGGAGAACAGCATAAAATGTTTTTAGTATTGTTCTCTGTTCTGCCCGTCAGCATATATCAGACATTACGTATTTAATATGAAACGAGTGCAACCGTTGGTTGCATAGCAATGCTCAGTTTTAAAAAAACTAACCAATAATAAACGTGTGTGTGGGCATCGGAATTTCTATTTCTGTTTAATAGTAAGACTTTGATAATATACTCACGAGATTTGAATATAATCTCAAACACCTTAACTATTGTTAACTGGATATTTAGAACTATTGTGGTAGAAAATCGAAATTATTTTATACAAATGATAATAGGCAAATGTTTTTGCGTTTCAGTGAATGATTTTCTTGGACGTCCCTGTCGAAGGTCCATAGAGTGTGAATCAACATTATTTCTCGTGCTCTTACAATGGTTTATGGGTTGTCAATGAGGGTGAGCACCCGTTGTTTCCTGGAGAGCTATACTCCGCCACGGTGGCGTAAATAAAGTAAGGTTTGTTGAAGCGATCGCTCCCCACCAAATATTTCGTGGAATATGTTTGGTCCTGTTGAAGGCTTTACTTGTAGGAAGGCCTATTTAAGTAAACGATAATTTACATTTGTGAGTTTTGTGAGTGAGAGCCTGGAAGATAATGCCCTTTAGGTATATATTTTTCTTATAACTTCTAAGGTTTAAGATGAAGAGGAAGTCAAGACCAGGACATTTTCCACGGTCTTTAATGGTTAGTGATTCAAAGCATTGTCCTGTGCTCTATTCCATCTGCGACGACATCTGCATACTAAGTTCCGTTACAAAAATTTATAGTTTCGACTCCCACCAAAAAAAGCTCCCCTGACTTGGTCCACATTGAAGATAGATGTTAACGCCGAAGAACCGGCTTCCTCACGTGATACTCCGAATGTTTTGAAATCCATTGCACAGGCGAAACAACGGCGGAACTTTATGTCAAGAAACACCGGGGCCCTTCGAGTCCCACGTTTCCGGTGGAATCGAACCCGAATGGAATTAAGCAGGGGTAATTCGAATCGAATCAATTATCGAATTTCACGACTTTTTAAGTTGTAGATATTGCAATCACTTGCAACCATAAATATTGCCAGTATCCACTCAAGTGTTGTTTGCAACGGCGAGTCGTCGATTTGGGCAAATCAGTCTAAAAAGCGGAATATTCCAGATTTGGATTCAAAGTAGTTTCGGAAGCGGAACCTCCTTGAACTCCTTTTCTATCATCAGGTCTCCTGCACAGGACACCCCCTCCCTCCCCCTCCTGTACAGGAGACCTGATGATAGACAAAATGTTCAAGTGGACACTCTTCGTCCCCGGAGTTCCAATGTGTTCTATGTGCCAATGGGCACATAGAACACATTGGAACTCAGGAGACGACTTGGTAGAATTTTGAGAACATGTCGACGATTCGAAAATAAACCCGACTCGACTCGAATCGAATGGACGCGAATCATTGGGGTGATTTCGAATCGATTCGAATCCTGAAGTTTCGCCGGGTTCTAGGGAATACGTCTTTCTTGTTTTGTCTTCAACGATAGGACAAAGATAGGTCACCCTGTCATTTTTAGGCAAAAGCAAGACTAACGAAATGATCGATAGACACATTTATACAGGACTTTAACTGCATATCAAGTGTACTTAAAACACCTTTGGTTACAGAGATGCACTATGAAGAAAATGGTAAAGACATCGCAAGCCGTTTCTTTAGCACCTCTCTCGTTGTCAAGTAAGGTATTCAAGCATATCCTAATTATGTGAATGCATCATCTATAATACATTTGTCGTTACCCCCAGCTGCTGACCTCCCATAGTTCATATGAGTTGTGCAGGATTCTTTCTGTTTTTAACAGAAGTTGTTGTTTGTTTCGTGTTAATTGTTATTTCAGTACACCAGGTGTTTATATTTACCCACATACCGTCCTAACACGACTAGAAGACTATCTTGTTTAATAACTTTCTTGAAATTCTTCTTTGTTTCCTCCAAAATATATTTTATGACCGTTCATTGCAACGAGCTCCGGGAAACAACAAGTGGTTGAAGACAAGTGCACCCTCAACGTGCAGTACGCCTTAGTGCATAACACTACCGTGCCCCCACGCCCTAGTAGAATAAGACTCACTGAGAGACTAATCACGGGATGGGATGAAAACGTGGAAGATACAGTACGTGGAGAGTGTATTATCACTAAATCACCCGCAGAGTGGAGATTCCACCCAAGCAATAATTGCAAATTTGTTGCAAAGCATGACAAGCACAGGCAAAGTTTCAACCAATGGACCTCCGGGTTAAACCCGGAGGTCCATTGGCTGAAACATTGCTTGTGTTTTTTGTCCATATGTACACAATTTTAAAGTTATAGTTTGAGTGCCAACTCCACTCCACGGGTGATTTAGTTACAATCCACTCTCCACGTACTGTAAGTGGATGAGGGATGGTAGAAAAAGAGTCAATATTATAATGGGCGAGATTGAGAAAGCGCCAAAGGGGGGAGTTTCAAAACAATTTGTGGATGAAAGCTTGGAGATTAGGAGGGAGACTGAAGGAGGAAGTACCCGATAGGAACGGGCTTGATGTAGGCCTCCTGGTAGGTTTTCGAAATAAATTTAGCGCCAACTTCGACTCTTTCATTGATCATGTATCAGGTTCATTTGTTTGATTTAAGTGAGTAACCGATGATACTTCAATTATTCACTTGTTACGTTCGCTTTGACGTTTAAAAACTATATACCTGCAATAATAAGTCTCAAAACCAAGCAAATGTGTATGATTAAGTAGCGTATTCACACAGTGTCCAGTCATTAGATCTGAGAAAAAGCCTGAATAAATATAATGAAAGTGTTCGGGGTTTTGGTGTAATATTCCTCTGACAGTACAGTTATTGATGTCAGCGGCGTAGTCACGGGGGATTGAGGGACTCACCTTCTTCCCCAACTTTTCCTGAAAAATGTTAATCTTATATACATTCATGTCAGAACTCCCCAAAACGGGCTCATGTACGCTCATCCTGATATTTTGTGTGCCATTTTGATGTGGCTATTCCACAACTTTCTCAGTACTTCACCCTTTAGGAATGCCATCTAAATGCGATACCTCTTACTAAGCCTTGCTGTAACACAGATGCTAATAATATCCTCGTTGTATCGCACATCTAATCTGTAAGAACCTTCAAACTTTTGTATATTTGGCAATGTTTACATCGTGCTAATTTGTTATCAGCTATTCGGTTCGATACTCTCTTTTTTCTCATATCTCGGCTATCATAACTTTTCTTACAGTCATTTTCTTACAATCGTTTAAGAACTTTCACCATTTGTTTTCAAATCAGCAAGACGTTTCGTGTGATTTCATGGAAGAAAGACATTAACTACATTAACAATACCACGAATAAATTAATTTTCAACAACCAAAGGAAGATATTTTCATAGTGTTGTTACTAAAAGTGACATGAAGCGCTTGGTCTGAACCAACATGGCGTCGAAGAATTGTGGATATGGAGATGGAGTAAATTCGGAAGCATTCGGTGCTCGTTCCTTTTAGGGATCATAAGCTCTATTTTTAGAACAAAAATGAAAGGTTTTAGTTAATCATAAAATTTGTTTGGACGTGTCGTCTTGTATTGGTATCTAGTTATAGGCCCACAAAAATTATAAGCCTTCAACCTGTCCTCTATTCACAAACACCTAAAATCTAGCACCAATAACTGATGTTTAGTAAAATATCACAAAACATAATTGCCGTGATCCTCGATTTGCATTGTACCACTACAACTCGGCTAATAATTTTAATATTCCTGAACACCTCTTCCAGAATTGTGGTACAGCTGCTGTAATTTTTTGAACATGGTGGTATCTTCCACGCCAGTTCAGTACCAGCAGTTGGAAGAGTCCATATTTATTATTTGAGGGTAGACCAATAAATATTTTCAACGTGCAGCTTTGTGGCTGCACATTGAAAATATTGATGTGTCTAAACTACAAAATCGCGAGGGAGCCAAATTGGTTATGAATTCATGTTGTATCAGAATCCTGGTCGAAGAACCGGTCTCTCGTGTTCAACAGGTTAAGAGACACGGGGTACGGGCGTTACATCAAGATCACTTCTCAATGTGGCCATTTATTACCAAAAATACTTTCGCTGTGTTGAGAGCAAGTCATGGGTGATCTTTAATCGGTATCACGTTTATCTGACAAATTTACTGGAAACAGTTTTAATGTTTTCCTGGCATTTTTGCGTGCAAGCTGGTGTTAGAACTGCTATCGAATGGGTAATCTAGTGTATGTGTTAAAAAAATGACAATACTATTACAAGTAAAATAAACTGAGACCAATTTTAGTTTCTTCATTATGAGACTCAAGTATATCTGTGTTGAAAAGATGAGAATAGTATGTCGACAAGATGGTTCAGTATTGAATGAAGGTATCGGCCACTTCGGGTTAGATAATGATATTCTCGCTACTTCCCTTGAATTCAAATAGATCAGTCGCCCATCATACATGGAGGAGAAATATTATATTCTGTAGACCTGAGGGGAATGTGTTATTTGGCTTGATCCTTTGCACCCCCATTGGTGTTTTTCGGACTTATTGGAAGACTGCTTTACCAATTGGGGAGTCATGAGAACTAGGAGAGGAACACAGAGCTACAGCAAACAGCTATTCGACTTTGATCGAACGAACCCGGTGTGACAGGAATGGTAGTCCGTAGGAAAATTAGTCCCTCTGGACTATTATTCCGTGGAATTATAGTCCTAGGTCTAACATTTCAAGGAATAGTAGTCCGCCGGACTACTATTCCTAGAAATGTTAGACCTAGGACTATAATTCCGCGGAATACTAGTCCATAGGGACTAACGTTCCTACGAACTTCCATTCCTTTTACACCGGCGCATTTCGGGCTTGAGTGACTTTTGAAGTAGGTATGGCTCACTCTAAAACCACGGCCCATTAGCGAAAGCGAGACTAAATGCCTTGTTCAAGACCAAAAGTAAGTGACAAGATCCAAACTCTCAACACAGCATTCCTTGATTTCACCAGCGGGTTACTATCAACCTGTCGGTAATGGATAGTTTTATCCTGGCGATAACACTACGATGGATAGAACCAACTGACGTGAAACAATAAAATCTCCGGTCGGTGATTAATTAATGATATAATGTCTTTCGGTGTGGCAGTAAATTATTTTTTTTCACACTCTACTGATGTCATCAATTTTGCATCAATTGTTACCTTGTTGTCGTCCAGAGAAACTAAACATGTTTCAGATGTTGACGTAAAAGCACAAATCGATAGAGCTACCACCTCGATGTAATGTCTATCGTTATAACCAGTGGTGTAAAAAAGCTGCGCACGTGTTTCAGGAACGGAAAAAGAAGTAAAACATGTTTGATAATATAAGTGGATCAATAATACAGTACGTGGAGAGTGGATTGCAACTAAATCATCCGCGGGGTGGAGTTATCACCCAAGCTATAACTTTCAAATTTTGTACATATTGAAAAAAAACACAAGCAATAGTTCAGCCAATGGACCTCCGGGTTTAACCCGGAGGTCCATTGGCTGAAACTTTGCTGGTGCTGGTTTTGCTTTGCAACAAATTTTCAACTATTGCTCGGGTGGAGTACCCACTCTGCGGGTGATTTAGTGATAATACACTCTCCACGTATTGTATATCATCCCAAAATTATAAATATTAACCGACCCACCAAAAAGATCTCTGGGTTTTATTTAAAACACAACTATCTTGTTCTTCACCGTGTGCGGAGAAAATAACCACAATGACTTCTATACAAGCTTGTCCCGAAATCATTGTTCACTTTGTTTGTTGGTGTTTAACGACACTTTTAACAGACAGGGTCATTTCGTGTCGGACATTTAACCCTTTACCTAACATGAAAAGCAGACGACACTTGCAAAAACAACTCTTGAATAACTAATTATTTTCATTTTTTGTCTCAAAAACATAGGTTATGACCCCTCATTGGAACGAGCTAGACGAGCTCGTTCCAAAGAGGGGTCATAACCTATGTTTTTGAGTCAAAAAAATGAAAATATAATGAAACTTAATTGGCGATTTTTGAGAATAGCGCTGGCCGGTTTTGGTCGTTACGTTGGGTAAAGGGTTAAACAGGTGAAGAAAGCAGAAGTTCCCGGAGATAACGACTGAATAACTGTCAGACTCTTCAACGTACTGACTCTGTACAAAAAGGGTTAGAATAGGTTGAAGACAAGTGCACCATCGGCGTACAGGACTTCTTAGTACACTTGGCCAGTGTACTCCCACGTTGGCAATTTATTTATTTATTTATTTGTGTTCGAGGTCACATATTTCTGCTAATTGGCTAATCTTGACCACAACATGGATATAACGTCAAGTGCAGGCAATCGTTTATATCCCTGTTGTCCATATTAGAGGACTTAAACTCCAGCCAATGGTTATGGGGTCCTATTTTACCAGTAAAACAGAGGTTGTTTACCACAATAAACAAGCACTACTTCACTCCCCGGTGCTCCCACGGGGAACGTGGACAATCATATTAAGTGCCTGGCGCAAGGGCACAACGGAGTTACCTCTGGTCAGGATCGAACAGAGGAACTTCTAGTTTGAAGTCTAATGCTCTAACCACTGAGTCAGAGCCCCTCCCGAAATCGTTAAGACTTTTTTTCTTATAGTCGAAAAACATAACAGCTGTCTTTGAACATTATTTCAAATCTGTGTAATACGTACAGTACTGTTATTACAAAACTGGGCAGAGAATTGCTACCAGCTCGCGACAGAGTCGCAATCCGATCGGAATTCTCCATCCACTGTCCTCACCTTAAAACTATAGAATCTTACCTGTCGAAAAAAGAAATATGCGAACACTGAATCTAAGATATTTCGTTTCTTTTCTGGATACGTCTTGATTTTACACAAGTATTTGTGATCACAGTAGAGAAAGTTTATTCATTTTGTAACTATATTCAACATGATATGGCAGTTGAAGGGTTCTATTTTCCATCTTATAGAATTCACAAATTAATTAATACTTATGTGGATAAGGTCCGACGATAATGATTTCCGCCTCAGCAGACCTGAGAGCAAAACTCGTCAAAACAAACAGCTATTGGTGTGACGTGGCTTGAGTTGGGGTGAGGACTGGTGCTGGAACTACACATTTAACGAGGAAGTGTTGGTTTCTATAGCTTTCTATGGATAACCTAGGACTTTTTGATATAATTATCCTGATGTTTTGCCATGCTCACATCATAGAGATTAAAGCCATAAAGCACAAAATTATCTGATAGCAACACAGATAAAGTAATCTGACACATTGAAGTTATTTCCTTGGAACTGATATATGTACAGATTATAACTTAACTCACTAAATATAATAGTAGTTCAATGTCAGTACATCGAACCTAATGTGGAAGACCGACATATATTTTTATTATTTGCCTGGAAACTCGAAATGTTAGTTCTTTCGAGGTGCAATAAGCTATGTATTGTATGTAAATACGGAAAAAATAATAAAAGCTGAGTGGTAATTTTCGATTTTTGTGAATAGTGCATGCCGGATACGGCTGTTACATTACGCAAAGGGTTAAGAATCCTCTCCAAAGAACATGACGCTGTAACAAGAAGTTATCAAAAAGATAAGATGTAAAAATCACCCCAGCCTCGGCATCATTTTAGTATTGGTTCGTCTAAGTTTTAGGTTCTTTAAACAGACCTTTATATTTTTTACGGCTATCAAATCCTGATTATTAATCACACCGATTCCGTATCATAACGATATTACGTCAATCGAATTCACCAAAGTTACGATATCCTTTCCAGAAGTACTTTAGTTTTGTAAATACATAATTTCCTCACAACTTATCTTTGTAATATAATGCTTAACCAAGTTGCTTAACTTTTTAAATCGTTTATATTTCAATCGTATTTTTGCGACGAAGTAATCTGATTTACCATGTTCCAACTTGCTGACGAGGTCAAATCACCAAATCAAACCTGGCACCGTTGGCAGCCATTGGCAGCCGTTGGTAGCTTTCTCAAAGAACCCGAGACCAAGCGCATATCTTTGCATCATCCCTTAACTACTTTTCGTTCCATTTTCAGCTAGTTAACCGGGTTTGTCTTGTTTTGTTTATCTTTCGTTCATTTTTATGTATTACATGGATTTAGCATACCAATGGTTGAAAATACTAGTAACATAAATAATACTTTGCTGACGAAAACGACGACGAATAAGATGCTTGAAACAAATACTAGACAGCTTTTGTGTCCACGGGCATCGGTTGATGTCCTTTAGTAAGCATGCAGTTCCTTTTAACTGGTAGAGAGTTAAATTATTCTACAAAGGTGATTTGTAACACGAGGATTTTTCCAAAGATTTCATGTTTCCACTAAAAGGAGTCATAGTTCGGCACGATTTTATTTTTAAATAATTGTTTTGTACAATTTATTGGAGAGTGCCAACAGGCAGAGAACATCCACTAAAGTAGCTTTCGGCACTTTTCAATAGAGCCCTGATAGTGGCTTCTAGCACTCAGCCAGTTAATGATCTAATCCGTGGGCCGTTTTCATTATTGTTTGTTTGAATGCAATCTTATTTGAGGCCAGTAATATGTGCCAGGACAAAGAGGATAGCCTAACCAAATATGCATGCTAGCCCATCTCCTTTTAAGATGATGTTGCTGAAAGGCATTTTATTTTGTGTATCTCACCACATCTTCTGCTCTTCTTTCTTCCAGCAGTCACTTCGGTTCTCTTTTTAATCGTGGTTGAGGTATAAAGCATTTCGAACTTGGAGCTCAGACAATGGCAACCATGCTCACACTGACACTGATATCAATGGGGGACCATGTGACCATGGTAGGAATACAATACACACAATTATACTTGGAACTCGTAACTCTTCATTGACAAAATTGCATATTTTTGCTCCATGTTTCATAAATTATTGTTTCGACCCAGTGGGATAAATAGGGAGCGAACAATATCGTTTTTCTCGACTTTCAAGGACGTAGTTGAGACAAATCAAACAACGAAATCTTCAGTCACAGCGCAAGAGTAAAATATCTTAGCACTCCTTCTATCAATTCTACATAACATTGCATTGACGGATTAAAAAGGGTAATGTTGGCCTAAATGGGCGATCTGAACGCTTTTATGGCCATGGAAGCAAACAGATGAACCAGATGGGATACGCTGACCAGCTGACAAGATGACATTCCCGCCATCGCACTGGACACCATCATATTACCCGACTTAATAAATGCAATAGAAACATATTACGTCCAACATAAGTAACTGTTTGCGTGATGTAAAATTCAACCCTTTGCCTAAAGTAAAAGTCATAACCAACCCAAGCTATTCACAAAAGCCGCATTGAGAGGTTATTATTAAATGGTTGAGGGCTACATTATTTTTTGGGGTCTGAATTTGTCCATCGAAATTTATTTTATTACGAATTATTGAAGAGTGCCTGTGGGCACTCTTCAATAATTTGTGATAAAACAAATTTATATAAACAAAATGTTATTTGCGTTTGACTGAATATGAAATATGAACGCGGAAATCGTTGGCTTTTGCTCTGGTACCCTAATTTTTGCAAAGCCTTGGTAGTGGCTTCTAGCACTGAACCAGTTAAAGAGTACATGCAACTCTTCTTGCAAATTCCAAGATTGCAGTGACTGGAACTCAAAGAAACTACAAGTTTCTGATGACTGAATTTGAGTTGTGACTTCACCACCCGCCCACTAACTCTCTTGGGTGGCCTTATGGTGGTGTAAAATATATTGGTAAAGATAAGTTTGACTAATATTTTGTTTTCTCTCTCTCTCTCTCTCTCTCTCTCTATTTTCTCTATCAATTATTTCTGGAAAAAGATGGGTGAGGGGCCGTACCCCTGTGCTCCCCGAGTTCTACGTCCCTATCATGGTTGTATTTTACAGACATCTTTTAAGGGGTTTAACTGGTAGAGTGCTGGAAGCCCATATTTGGGCTTTCCGCTGAGGTGAAGGCACTGCAACCTGAAGGCTTCATACTCAGTGGATGTGCTTTGTATTATCTTTGAAGTGATATTATTTAGTCTGCAAGGACTTGTCTTGTTATAATTTATGGGAGAGTGCCTGCAGGCACTCTCCCATAAATTGTAACAAGGCAAAGATATGTGAAAAAATTTTGATGGTCAAAAATAATTTAGCACTCTACCAGTTAAGAAGGTTTAAGATGTAGTTCAGGTTTTATCTTGTGATCTGTCCTGTTATGCTTTCAAATTCAAGATAGGATAAAGAGGAAGCATGGCGTCTTTATTCTTCATCTCTTTTCCTTCGCCATGATCGGAGCTTACTATCAATGTACACGTTCTTTTGGTGTAGTCGTGCGGAAATCCAACAGTTTATAACCACTGTGGCTATGAATGAAACAGAATATGAGTTTTAGACACTGACCACCTTTCGCTGGGTATATTCTCTTGTGAGTAGTCACGACGATGGCAGGGAGTACTGTTAAAACAACACGATTACATATAGACCCAGTACACGTTTTTGATAAAAAGAATTTTTTAGACCTGCGTGAATATGCATTGGACAACGTGTATCGTCTTACTGGCATCGGAGAATCGAACTCTCAGCGCAGCTGAGCAGTGCTCTTGGTAGCAATAACGGACAAAGTAACATGTAGAACAATATCATTTTTCTCTTTCAAATAGTACCCAAAGACTTATTATTTTCAATAAGAGACATAACTTATGATCTGGAGGAAAACCTTTAAGTAATTTAATTTAACCCTTTAAACCCTAACGGCCGCTTTTCCGGCCAGAAACATGATACGCCATAACGTCAATAAATGGGATGGCTGTTCAGTATATATGTGTGGTAGACCAATCCAGGGACCGACCTGGGCATGCGCCAGTGCGTATTTGGTTCTGAAACATCAGGACCTGGCTCTTAAATCTCAGAAATAGGCTGCTCAGTTGGCGCGTAACTTCTCAGATCATATTTTGATATTCTTTCGATGGATAATCGAGAGAGACACTCTTACAAGTATTATATATATGATTATCATTTATCATTATTGTAGAGTGCTTAAGTTAATACTTCAAGTCTTAATTACCAAGCATTAATCTTCACTGTGGTTTCTGATCAAGTCTTGGCTGCCTATTTAGGCAGCCAAGACTTGATCAGAAACCACAGTGAAGATTAATGTTTGCTATAGTGTACTAAATGAAAATGATGAGAGCTATTACATACTTGCAGTGTGTGTTACAAACAGCAGTGTGACTCCGTAAATTGAAATCTGGCGCATGAATTGAAAAAATAGGCTCCGGGGCGAGAGCGTATTTTAAATAGTCCTGATCGGTCCCTGCCAATTAATATTTTCAAAGTGCAGCCCCGAGGCTATACGTTGAAAATATTGATTGGTCTACCTCAAATAATGAAGATGGATTCTAATTTTAAAGGCTTAAGAAAACTAAGGACACACCCATCATCAACCTTTGATAGACAGGAATCAGAAGCGGAGTGGCCGAAAAATGTTACTGAGAAAGACTGCTACAAGGACTCACTTCACGGCCCAGAGTGCTTTGGGAGTTGGCATCCCAAAACTTCTCTCATCGGGGTAAGCCATGATGAGTTTAGTCGGTTCTTGAAAGGACCCACCGGGCCGATCAGGGCTCCGCCCAGTGAGCAGCATTTAGGACTTTTAAACCATAAACAAGCAAAATACTTACATTTCTAAAATAAGTGACGCTGTCGGATGTGTGTACTGAGGAACAGAAATTTGGAAGAAAATCAGTTAAATTACATTTCCAGCTGCTGATGTTTGAGTACTATTTACAAGTGAACACGTGATAACCAGGCATAAAATTGAATAACGGTGATTTTATAACTCAATGCCGAGTCAATACAATTTACCCTCTGCATACTGATGTTAAAATTTCAACCTGTAAATATTTCTCATGATGCAACTAGGAATTTATCCAAGTCGGTCTTGTTTGACAAATCTCCTTGAGCTTTCGCTCACGCATACTGACAAAGCTCCTTGAGCCTTCGTTCGCGCATATATACCAGAGTTATGGCCCTTGTTACACTTAATAGACTGCCGGACAAATGTTTTGCCTTATACCCCAAGCATTGGTTGTCAGATTTTCGTGTCGTTTGGTATGGTGAGAGACTGGTATGGGGAAAGGATATGCATTTTTGCGGATTCCGTCCATTCCAATGTACCAGAGTCATGAACCTTCTTACAATTAGAAACCTTTCCGTACAAACGTTTTGCATTATGATTCAAACATCGGTTTCCAGATTTTGATAAGAGCTTAAACGGTTATGTTTTTTTCTTGATCGATTAATCACGTGGGTTAACCTTGGTTAACCGATTAATCACTTGTCCAAATAGATATCTGAATAATTGCCATACCGTTGACGATGAACATGAACCCTTTACTCGACGTAACAAACAAAACCGACTAGGCCTATATACAAAAATCTCCATTCAAATTTATTACGTTGAGCTCGTTCCAATGAGGGGTCATAAGCTATGTTTTTGAGACAAAAATTGAAAAATTTTAATAATTCATGAATTTATTTTCTAAGTATCGTCAGCTACCCGCAATGGGTAAAGGGTTAAGAATGACCATTTCCAGCCACTGATACAGTATGATGATCATGCAAGTAAACAAGTATGTCAGCAAGTAACTTGCATGCTTTACTCTGTCTCATATAATTGATGTGAGTCAATGTGACAATGTTTGCCTGTTTTGGAGCAAGTTTGTTCCTTTGTTAACCCATATAATACAGTAGTTCAAAAGTAATGGTTAATCGATCCATTACTTTTTAGATCGATCAAAATGTTGATCATTGATTAATCGATTAATCGGTTAACAGTTTCAGTTCTAATTTTGATGTGCTTTGGAATGTTGAGAGACGAGCATGGGAGAAATCATACCCACATATTGCGGATTCGTCCAAGCATTCGCACCAGAGTTATTTCCCGTGTTAGATTTTAAAAAATCGTACCTCCGAACCTTTTGCATAAGAACACGAACATTTGTTGTCAACATTTGATGTCCTATGGCATGGTTATAGGGTGAGTTTAACTGAGTTAGTCTGAAGGTGTTGCCATTTGTTTGTTCAAAATTGCAGATATTTATGCTATCTTCAGAAATGCAACCACTTCAGTGAGAAGCACATTCTATCCATCTTCTTTTCCGCTGTGTGCCATTCATCATTAGTATCGTTGAGTCATTTTATTTATTGTTTACACAACGATAACGGATTGTGCAAGCGAGACAAACGCCATTCCCAAACTCCAGAATTGCGTTAAATAAATCACATAGTTTCAGCTTGTTGCACAGTCAGACATGCCCAAGGGAACAGAAAGCTTCAGGTAAACACATTAAGAGAATTACTACTTTCCGTTATAAAATCTTGAAATGGAATTACAAAACAGGAATAAACACTTTAAGGGATAGTGCCCTAACAAATCAATGTGTATAGAATGTATCATTCTGTAAAATGAACTGAAGAAAGTAAACTTTGAACAGCTTTGCTAATAGCTCAAACGACTATTCACTGCTTGTTGTTTCCCCCTCCACCCCACCCCGCCCCCCCCCCAAAAAAAAGATTTGGTATTTGTTTAGTATAGGCAGTAAACGCGGGAATACCCCGATAATGTGAATAATTAGAGGTGTTTACGTGGTTAGTTTCATATCGTTGGAGATATCAGCCCGAGATATACAGATTGTCATGATAATGTGCATGTGCTGTGATTTGTATCAGATTCGAGGTGGTGTCCAGAATGGGATCTCAACGAGCCGGCTTTGCCGGCGAGTTGTGATACCATTCTGGACACAACCGAGAATCTGATGCAAATCACAGGACATGCACATTGTCATGATAATTCATTTATCTAACAATTCTGACACATAAACAGATTAAATCTTAAATTATTAATAGAGTTTTGGGCCATAATGTTGGGCGAGAAAAAGTTAAAAAAAACCATATTTTATGGAAGAATATTGTTGTGCACTTTACCAAACAATGAGTAACGTAGTCACTGCAAATTTTCGGTTGCGTTGTAAAATTATTCACTCTCAATGTCACTTCACTTCCTATGATGACACGCTTGGATTTACACGTGTGTAATATTTAATTGTGCAGTTTCTGTTTATTATGTGTGTGTGTGTGTGTGTGTGGGGGGGGGGGGGGGGGGGGGGTTATTGGCTATTAATAGTTCCGTCGCTAATTGTAAGGAATTTTGTTTTGTTTTGTAAGCGATCGGCTGAGTCGATCACTGAAACGCATATGGAATGTATTCATGCGATTGTTATGAGAGCCCGTTGCGTTCCCGGAAACGAGTCGTAACACATTATGTGATACGTACCGTTTCTTGTTGTTTTCAAGCTAAAATGTATATGATTGTCAGTTGAAGGCTGATGTGAAGTTATCAAGTGCATTTATTAAACCAAAAAAAATAATTACAAAATGTTCTCAGATCTGTTGCAATTTTCTGAATGTGTTATTGTTTTTTCATTCTATTAACGAAGTCCGTAGTTTCCTCTTCAACGAGTTCAGTCATTCGAACGTCTCCGCTTTCCCTCGTCGAGCACGTTCCAATGAGGGGGCCACAGTATTTGGCTTTATTGACTTTTTTGAAAAATTTAAAAAAAAATAAAATTTAAAATAATAAATTTTGAAATCGTTTGCGTTGGCTAAGGGTTAAGAAATTTCATCCCATACATATTAGTAGGTCCTTTTTCAATCTTTTTATGTTGTTCTCTTCTGCATTCCGTCTTAGCTTCTGAAAATAATCTTGGCTTGATTCTCTTAGAAATATTAGAAATACAAGAAATTACTCAGCAGGTTAACCCTTTACCCAACGCAGACGATATCAAAATTTATTATTTTAAATATCATTTTTTCAAATTTTTCAAAAACATTCAACAAAACAATATCATGTGCCCCCTCGTTGGAACGAGCTCGACGAGCTCGTTCCAACAAGGGGTCACGTGATATGGTTTTGTTGAAACTTTTTGAAAAATAATTTTTTTTCAACTGCTGAATTTTCATATTACGCGGGCGGATGCGGCTGATTCGTTGGGTAAAGGGTTAAGGGTTAAGTATTCTCAAAGTTTCCGTTTTGGTCTTGGAGGCTGAAGACGATATACATCTCTGAAAAAATATACCTCGCTGTATGCCGTCATTAATTTTGCACTATTGAAGACGTGACGTGCATCAGTAACCTCGGACGTTGGTGATTTCATCGGATTCAATAGAAAAACCACATTGATCACATTAATTGGATTTAGATTGGTGATATTTCTCTAGTATAAATTTTGTATATCATAAACCTTCTTAAAATGGCATCTCTAAAACACTGTTAACGTTTCACAGACAGTGATGAATATTGTGAGTCATGTTGTCGGTGATGTCAGGGTGATGTCAGGGCAAATATAGCGCTGGATTAGACTTCTAAATGCCATAGGGCATTTCGTGGGCCTTTTGTTCTGTGTTAAAATGAAGATTATCATGAAGGAGCGATATTTAGTTATTTTTAATGAAGTTATAACGACACTTTCAACAGCCAGGGTCGCATCATGTCGAACTGTGTTTTTCGGGTGGTGGAAGCCGCTGTATCCGGCTGCGAGTGGCTGTCGGACGCTCCAACACACTGAGCCCACAAGCAGGGTTAGTATCATTTTGAAGGCATGCGTTCCATCGACATGCTGTACGTCTAAGCTCCACTGCGCCACCGTGCTATCACTTGAACAAGTGGCGTCTTGCCCAAGGATACAATGCAAGTTAGGATCGAACCTAAGACCTTTCCCTCTTAACCCCTTGAACTGGAAAGACCGATTTTTCGGTCAGACATAATTTCGTCCCATTTTTGTCTTATTATCTAAAGAATATACCCATAGTAGCTTGCTGTATCAAATGTTCACCACGAGTGGTGAAGTGGTGTTAACCGCGAGCCTTTGGCGCGCGGTTAACACCACCACTTCACCACGAGTGGTGAACATTTGGTACACCAAGCTACTATGGGTATATTTTATTTTTTCCATGATCGTCAGATTATTAAGAGTCGCTATTATTTTTTCTCGATTTTACTGAGCACCAGACGTACATACGTGCGAATCTGTTTTTGTTTACACGAGCATCGGTGAGCGGTACTTCCGCTGTCAATTTTATCGCCGAAACGAAATGGAAAATGAAACGGGGCCTTTTTCATTTTAATAGCACAATAACATACCATTTCGAGTTATGGATGCTTTATTAACATGAGACAATGCATGTTTGTTAAGTTGTGGTGTCTTATGGGGTAAGCTCATTTAAAAACGTAATAAATAATTGTCACTGTCATTTCACTCTTCCTGAGACGACGTGTGATAAATTTAGACAAGCTGCATTCAGGTCGACGTCACCAAAGGTGAACTTGGATGTAGTTCCACTGTAGCTGTAAATTTTAACTACTGAAATTCCATTGCTAGCGTGTTCACCACGGTTGGGGTGTAAAGCTAAAATTCATATCATAGGCTTTTCATATATTGTAGAATAGGTAACCATGGTATAAAAGAGGTCTACATATGAAGCATTGGTGTAATATAACTGCTGTCTGAAGTCAGACGGCTGCAGACTGCAGTTATTAATTTATCCTCCCCAGATATTGATATTGGACAGACCCATTTCACAGCAACTATACACAAAGGTGATACCATTCCATGGAAGCCGTGGTTCAAAGGATTAAGTTTAAAAAAATAATCAGTGAGCTAATGTGCTACAATAAATGAACACTACAGAAGACATAGACTGCATTATGAACAGCCAACAGTTTGGGATGATCAGTAATAACATAATTCTAAAGCAACAAATGTGTGTAGGAATAAAGTAATACTTATATTCTCCACACCCACTATAAATATTAATCTATGGCTGACATTTTTTGTCACTGGAAGAGATTTACAGGAAAGTTAACTCTCCATAATTTTCTAAAGTTGTCAGTAAATTTAACACTAAACATATACCAATTTCATATAAATATTGAAATTTCGAAATGTTAGCGAAGTTGTGTCATCGATGTGCGCATCATTTCACAAACTTCAGGCATTTTCCTGCAGAATAGTATAAAAATACATAAGCTGGATTTTTATATTTTTCCAAATCAGTTTGAACTTCTAACTATTATTCTTTGTTTAGACCCAATAAAAATAAGGGGAGCGCGCTGGCTCAGTGGTAAACTGTTGGACTTCTATGCTAGATGTCCCGAATTCGATCCCAGTCCGGTACAACCCGCGTTGTGTCCTTGGGCAAGGCACTTTATCCCGGTTACCTACATGGGGACCCGATGACGCCGTGTATTCGATCCCCGTCCGGTACAACCCGCGTTGTGTCCTTGGGCAAGGCACTTTATCCCGGTTGCCTACATGGGGACACGATGACACCGTGTATTAAGACGTACTGCACGTCGATGGTGCACAAGTCTTCAAACGCTGTAACCCTGCTTTAGAAGAGCTTGAACAGAGTTAGAATGTTGATGAGCTGACAGTTGATCGTCGTTGCTTGGTGGTTTTCTCCGGGTACTCCGGCTTCCTCCACCCGTAAACCTGTGACGGTCACGATTAGCCATTGTGCATAAGTATGTGGCCTTGAACACCTATAAATAAATAAATAAATAAATAAATAAATAAATAAATAAATAAATAAATAAATAAATAAATAAATAAATAAATAAGTCTTTTTGATGTTTTGTAAGCTTTTCTGTTCTTTCTATCAACAGTGTACGCATCGTGACATATAATATAGACTCTGTCCTTTCCATTAATATAAAAATCTAGGAGATAAGATTTGCTCATTTGTTTCCTTGGAAGAATTAAAACATCTGAATTACTGTAAAAACAATTTCGCTAAACAAAGAGCTGAATTGGACAATACGTTGTTGCTTCTAATTGGCTTACCATTAAAACGCCAAGTTTCCTTTTGTTACTTTTAATAAGCGAAAACAACAGACAGCTCCGAGAGCTGTCTGTTGTTTTCGTTTATTAAAAGTAATGTGATATCGTATGTATTTTCTCAACAATTACATCCTTCATAAATGTACATCTAATAATTTTAGGGGAGACAACTTGACGAGAAAACCCAGGGCTGCAAGTTGCAGTAATAATGGCGCGATGCTTCTCATCAATGCATGAGTAGCAGGGTCGATTTTGTACATATAAAGGCACCATATAAAACTTAATTTTCGACATTTCTGTATTTTAAACAGGGCCAAATTCAATACGATTAGCAAAAAACGGGAATCTCCAGGAGAATTTATTTTTAGTTGGAAAAGGCAACAAGTATCATAAAGTCTGAAGAGTTATTTCTGGTATTTTCAGTATATACGAAGAAAGAACGAAAAGCTACATGTACCTAGCAACTACCATGTTTCTCGGTGGGTTAATCCATTCTTGTGTAAATACATTATTCTCCTAAATGTGTCTCCTGCCAACAAAGACGTCGCACCTTAGGGCAAGACATTTGCTTAATAATTAATGGAAGAGGATTTGCAATTCAGGTGCCAACTTCTTCGTGTAAAACATAGTTTAGTGAGTCTCGGTGGAACGACCCAACAAACTCATTTCATTGACGTGTTGAAAAATCCCCCCTAGGAGTGAACAATAACAAGAACAGCACAACAAAATTCAAAAGTGCCTTATTTTTAAAAGATTTATGTCAAATCAAAACGTCAGGCATGGCCTCCGACCGCCTTGTATTCGAACATCCGTTCAAAAGACTGTTGAAATAACTAGACACTGATATCAACGGAAGGTTCAGCTACAATATAAATGGATCTTAGCACTTGAAGAATATTTTTCAGAGGAGATTCATCTTGAGTGGTAAAAGATGAGATCTGGCTCTGATGAATGTTGTTGACAAGTTCGAATGTTTTGTTGAAACGAAAATAGAGTTCCCACAAACGAGGTGAGAACAAGATTTAAACATATTTCCAGTGTCAGCATTCGTCTGAATTAGATCGGGTTGGAAATGTATATAGACAATTTGGGATGCACAGCTGAGCGGTGTTTAAACTGTAAAGTGCTTGTTCAACAAGTTTAAAATAACCTTTTTCGCTGTGGTTGGGATTTGTATAAAGATTTCTAATCCGCCAGTCCAGCGTTCTATTCAAAACAAGTCAACTCATAAACAAATTTAGCTTCCGACAGCGTCAGCGTGAATTTGAAGCGTCTTGATACGAGCTTTAGAATGTTGATACTGGTAATTAATAATCATGGCAGGTTGCAATTTCATTTTGTGTTGAAATCCTGGGGTGTGATATGATGACTGGATAGCGAAACTGAAAAACCACACAAAGAATGTTCGTAGAAATGAAACAACAATTCCATTTTGGAAGGTGTGAATTGATTTTGCCTTTTCTCACGCTGCATGTAGGTAGTATGTAATGGAGAAATGATACATTACCTACTTCCTAAAATTGCAATTCACGTCGGAAAGCTACTATAAAAATGATGACCTGCAGGCACCAATACTATAAAACCTTTACAATTGTATTTTCCAGAATTGTATTTTCTACTTATTGATGTAACTCAGTGCTCAAAATAACTTTTTTTCTTTGCGTAGCAAAATGCTACACATTTCCAAAAAATGAATAGCATTTTGTAAAAATTACATAGCTATTTTTGCGTACCAGAGTTATGTTATGCTGTTTTGTATTGAATTCTTCTGAGTAGATAGAACAGTTTCCATCCATTTTGGGGCATTTCCAAATGATCTGCAACACATGAAGCATTTACTATGTTTTTCTTTAACTGAAATGCCTTTAAGGGTTGCATGGACTTAGATATTTTCAAATGGCGTCTTGGTTGTTTAATAGAGTTCTCAAAATGGAAGTTGGGATTTTTAATTTGATGGGCTTGAAGTTATTTTTAATGGGCATTTTATGCAAAATGTTGTAAAAACAGGAAGCATTTAAACCAATAGAATTCATCTTACATATGAAGTTGCAAATGATGCTTAATGGAGAGTTAATCTGAGTTATGCCTGGAATGTTCCACAATCAGACGTAAAGCATCAGTGAACTAGTTTTCAAATTTGTTTGCAAATTTTCATTCACATTTTGCGATACAAGATAATCAACTGCAGTCTAATAGGCTGCAGTTGATTATCTTGTATCGCAAAATGCTATACATAATTGAACATTGTGTAGCTTTTTGCAAGTTTTGCATAGCAAAAAGCGACGCGACACCGCTTATTTTGAGCCCTGGTGTAACTGAATAAAATGAATCATTAGCATTTTAAAAGATATGGCGATTTGCCAACTGGCAAATTGCCACATCTTTAAAAATGCTCAGAGTTTATTTCAACCCACTTAAAGTCATAAATAGAAAATACAATTCTAGAAAGTACAATTGTAAACGTTTTAAAGTATTGGACCCTGTTTCGAGGTGAACATTCCAGATTGTCTCCTCGAGGAACACATTGTTCTATGAGGAGACAATCTGGAATGTTTATCTCGAACCAGGAGCCAATACTATAAAACTTTTATAATTGTATTTTCTAGAAGTGTATTTTCTACCTATTAATATAACTGACTAAAATGAATTATTAGCATTTTAAAGGATATGGCAATTTGCCAACTGCCACATCTCTGAAAACGCTAATGGTTCATTTCAACCGATTTTCGTAACTAGAAAATACAATTCTAGAAAATACAACTGTAAACGTTTTATAGTATTGGCCCAAGGACATCATTATTTTAATTTTACCGAATGAGTTGTGTTTATAATCGTAAAATAAATGTAATCTTCCCAAATGGATATAAGAACAAATTGAAACTTTTGCTTTTGGAAAAAAATGTTAATGAACACCACATCACCTCATTATTTAGGCTTTGACATTCACAGCCTCAGATGTCTGAAAATACCGAGCATAGCACGTGAGAATGATAGGGTGGATGAACGTCGATTTTGCATCCACCTTTAACCTTTACCAATTAAAAAACTCTCACATTGAAACGATTGGTATACCTATGGATTAAACATAGCATGCACGATGACCTGTCAACAAAATAACATTTATTGATTGTTCTATACATTAAACAGTTATTGACTTTTGATAAGGTTGACACAAGAATTTATCATATTATTATCTCTAACTTTTCCATGCCATACACCAGAATATACGACTCGTGTCATATAATAATCTGCTACAACATCACTGTGTTCTTTCTGCGATTAAAAATATGCTCAATAAAATATTGATTTTATAAAATAAAATTTACATTATAAATCTGATGTCGTGTATTGTTTACAAGATCATGCATTTACCCTCTGCACAATAATGTCAAATATCAAAATTTCAAGACGCAATTTTTCCCATAATGCAACTAGGAGATTAACCAATTGAATCCTGTTTAACAGAGTTCAGTGAGTTCTGTCGAACAAGATTAAAGTAGTTAAATTCCTGGTTGGATTATGGGAAAAATTGCAGGTTAAAATTTTGATATCTTTCCATCAGTACGCAAATGTTAAAAATGCATCTTAATTCATCATTTTTATAGTAAATTTATAAACCTCATTCATTCAGTTCGATTTGAGCCTCAGTAAACTTCGACTGAAATCAAATTTATTACACGCCTGTTCTATGAAATCCGCATCTACAGCAACATTAACCCTTTACCTAACGTAGAAAGCAGACGACACTTGCAAAAATAATTCTTGAATAACTAATTTTTTTCATTTTTTATCCCAAAAGCATAGGTTATGACCCCTCGTTGGAACGAGCTCGACGAGCTCGTTCCAACGAGGGGTCATAACCTATGTTTTTGAGACAAAAAATGAAAAAAATAATGAAAATTAATTGGCGATTTTCGAGAATAGCGCTGGCCGGTTTTGGCCGTTACGTTGGGTAAAGGGTTAAACCATGCGGAAAATGAAAATCTGTTGACGGACTATTTTTAAATCGAAGCGGAATTTTACTGGAATTTTCTACAAAGCGTGCACCGCAATAACAATTTGAATCGCTAGCCATAGCGAAACACGGGTTGACAATAAAATGTGTTCTTTTTGTTAATATTTCGCACATTGAGTTCCAATGTGTTCTATGTGCCTACTGGCACATAGAACACATTAGAACTCAGGGGACGGGTTAGTTGTCAAATGAATTGCTGAGAGTCCTTCTAATAATTGCTTTTATAGACATGAAGGCGTGTAATAAACACAGAACGATAGACGCTTGTGAAAGGGGCGGCCTCTCTCTTTATCCTTCCGCGCTGGCACTCGTGCCATATCGATTAATCCATCGTTCTGCGTATTTAGTGAACTCGGAATATGAATTTTGTATAAAGTTGAATTTATTTGAGATCTTCTATTTATAATCCCGTATAAGTTTATTCCGCCTCGACCTTTGGCCTCGTTGAATATCACTTTCTGCGTGTTGATGAATCATTGTATCAACCTCACTACATATCAATAATTCATCCCTTGAGTAGAAAAAGGCGCCGCCTGCAATGCTTTGGCGCTGCAGGTGGCGTCTTGTTCGACTCAAGGGACGAAATGTGTTTTTTGTGTAAGGAAAAACAAATGACTTGGCTTGAGAAGGCGATTCGCGTGATTTGTACGAAACTAAGGAACAGTATAATAATTGAAGATGTGTTGAAAAGAAAATAATCAGCTTTCTCATTTCCTTCATATCCGACTGTGTATCTCTTGATTTTTGTGGACGTTACGAACCAATGAATGATAGTAAGATTAGGTGCGACTATACTGGCAGCCATTGGACCTGACTCCTCAAATAAACACGCATATTTTTAATTTCCTTGTGTAATTTCATTGACTCAGATACACGTCCGTTTTGAACTGTTAGAATCGGGTGATACTAAGGGATAGTAACCCTTTACTTAACATGAAAAGCAGACGACACTTGCCCAAAAAATTCTTGAATAACTAATTTTTTTCATTTTTGTCTCAAAAACCTAGGTTATGACCCCTCATTGGAACGAGCTCGTTCCAATGAGGGGTCATAACCTAGGTTGTTGAGACAAAAAATGAAAAAATAATTAAAATTAATTCGCGATTTTTGAGAATAGCGCTGGCCGGTTTGGGCCATTACGTTGGGTAAAGGGTTATTTGCGGAAATCACAGTGCTCCCGGTCTTTCCTTTGGTTTTAATGATAATTGTTCTTCGCAGTAAAATTTAAAAAAAAAACAACATTCTTTTGACTTGGAATACTGTCATTTCAATTTGTCGATGATTGCATGCAAGAGAGGAATCAATTTATTTTTCAAGCATTAACAATGTCAGCCACGTCATACGAAGATCGGAGAGGATAGTCTTCATCCACTAAATGCCTCTTCTCTTTTATCGTAGGAATTTTTTATTGGTAATGACTTTAGTCAAATTCTGTTAAAATAAATTATAATTATCAATTTTGTTTCATTATAATTAACAAAGAGTTCGGATGAAAACAAGATAACCGAGAGAACTTGAGAATAATTACAGACACCTGTTTCGTACGTTCACGAATGGTGTTTCGGTCATTTAAAACGCATTCAATTGTATATTGTCACGGCACAAGATCGAATGCGGGTGTCAAACGCATACAAATACACGTATCATTCTTCAACCCATATACAAATATTATTAAAAAACGTATCGCATCTCGAATCTGTTCTGCAATCGATTCGATTCGTTTAAGTATGTTTTTCTTTCCACGAATTGCAAACTCGGCAGATATGACTTCATACCCGACTGATATTACACCGATCTCGGCCGATATAAAGCAAGCTATTGGCATCCCTTTGATGTGTTACTAGGCGCAACCAGTTTGTTTACATTTACATATTTCGCCGTTTTCGCAGAACACAATCAGGTGGGACCAGGCGTAATGGAGTGACTTGAAGCTCAGTTTGGTATGATGTGGAACAAAAGATGATAATAAATAAGGCGTGGGTAGATGAAGAGAAGAAAGAAGAGAGTTGTACAGAAAATTAAACGCAACCTAAGATTCAGAGTCGTAGATTCATCGTAGTGGGAAAATAGATAGTTCAGCATCAGAAATAAACAAAATAGAAAGAGAATTTATGGAGGCTTATTTTTAAGGCTGAAATATTTTTAAAGAAATCAGAATTAGGTTTCCGTTAATAGAATTTAAAGATATTCATAGAGGAAACAGGTAAATTTTTCTAAGAAATCAGAAAAGCATATATGTGTACAGCATTCAAAGGGTTCGATGAAGGCATCAGAAATGGACATTTTTTGCCTTCGTCTTATTTGAATGATGTTTATAGCAGTGATGTGAGTATGGAAAGGGTTATCGTCATTCTTAAAATCTTTGGAACCCATACTGAAGTCTTGAGAGGGTTAAAAGCATTGGACTGAATAATTTATACTTGGAGTGTCTGATGAATTGTTTTTAACTGTCTCACTGAAGTTCCTTTATTGATGTTTTGAGAAAGGTGGGTATAGTAGTCTCAAATGACTCAGTTGGATAAAAAATTGTTTAGGTAAAAACCATCATCAATGGTGGAGAGGGTTAATATCAATATTGTCGTCCGACAAGTTAATGGCCGACAAAATGAGTTATGTTTGTTTGACACATACCCACTAAGTGATGTGGCTATTAGAAAATGGGCCATTTTATCTCAAATGTATCCAAAATAAAGATGTCTGGCAGCTTGTAGAGGGTTAACAAATTCTAACAGAAATATTTTTTCCATGCAACTTGTAATGTCACACCAAGAACTGCGAATGGTCATTTTTGCTTTAAAATCTACAAGATGTTTTCAGAGAAATCCAGGGAGAACATGAATTTTAAGCGTTTGATGGGTATAATTGCTTATCCAGTCCAAAACGGGTTAAGGGTTGTTTTTTGAACACCCTTATTACTTCCAAAAATAATTCTCAGTGAATTCTACTTCCATTTATGTTGATCTCTCCTCTTAACTTTGGGTGCTGTGGGTACGCAAATACAGCCTATTTTATCAAATTTTTAATGTTTGAGAACCTGCAGAGGGTTAACAAATGCTTACTGGAATATTTTGTACATGCAACTTGTAATGTCACACTAAGATCTGAGAATGGCCATTTTTCTTGAAAATCTGTTAGATGTTTTCAGAGAAATCCTCTGATAACATGAATTTTTAACCTTTTGAGGGGTATCCCTCTGTAACAAGGCATAAATGGGTTAATGCTTGGTTTTGTGAATACCTTCATTACTTATAAAAATTATCCTCGTTGAATTCCACTTCCAATGAAGGAGGCTATGTTTATCTCGCAGGTACACATTGGGTGTTATGGGTGCCAAAGAACAGCCCATTTTCTCAAAATGTCTATGCTTGGCTGTCTCTGGAGGGTTAACAAATGCTTAACGGAATATTTTGTCCATGCAACTTGTAATGTCACTCCAAGACCTGCGAATGGTCAATTTTTCTTGAAACATTTTTAGGAGAAATCCACAGAAAACTGGAATTTTAAGCTTTTAAGGGGTATATCTCCTTAACCAATCAAAAATGGGTTTAGACCTCGATTTTTGAATACCCTTACTACCTACAAAAATGTTTCCCTGTCAGTTTTGCGTCCGTTAAAAGAAGTTACGTTTCTCTGTGGCATTCCCATTTGATGTTGTTGGAGTCCAAAAACAGACTATTTTTTCAAAACGTTGACATTTAGCAGCCCATGGAAGGTTAACAAATGCTTACCGGAATATTTTATCCATGCAACTGGTAATGTGACTCCAAGACCTATCAATGGCCATTTTCTCTTGAAAACCTACGAGATGTTTGTAAAGAAATTCAGGGAAAACATGAATTTTTTAAGCTTTTGATGGGTATTGCTATTAACCATCCCAAAAGGCGTTACCCTTTTGTTTTTTGAATACCCTTATTACTAACAAATTTGGTCCTCGGTGAATTCCACTTCCAATAAAGTAGATTATGTTTATCTCTCGGGAATGCATTGGGTGCTGTGCGCGTCCGAAAACAGCCTATTTCAACAAAATTATGATGCTTGGTAGCCTGCAGAGGTTAATAAATGCTCACCGGAATATTTTGTCCTGCAGCTTGTAATGTCACACAAAGACCTACGAATAGTCAATTTTTCTTGAAAACCTACAAGTTGCTTTTGGCGAAATCCACAGAAAATGGGTATTTTAAGCTTTTAAGGGGTATCCCTCTTTAGTCTGCCCAAAATGGGTTAAGACTTCGACTTTTGAATACCCTAACTACTTACAAAAATGTTTCCGTATCAATTGTGCGCTCGATAAAAGAAGGCACTTTGCTTTGTGGCGTACCCATTGGGTGCTGTTGGTGTCCAAAAACCGCCCATTTTATCACAATTTTGACTTTTAGCAACCCGTGGAGGGTTAACAAATGCCCACTGGAGTATTTTGTCAATGCAACTTCTATTGTCACACCAAAGCCTGCGCGTGGCCGATTTTTCTTGAAAATATACAAGACTCGTTTCGAGAAATCCACAGAAAACATGCATTTTTTAGCTTTTGAGGGTTATTGCAGTTTAACCAGCCCAAAAAGGGTTAACGCTTGGTTTTTTGAATAGCCTTATTACTTACAAAAATGATCCACGGTGAATCCCACTTCCAATAAAGGAAATTATGTTTACCTCTCGTGTATCGTTTGGATGCATTAGGGGCCCGAACACAGCCCATTTCATCAAAATATCGATGTTTGACAATTTGTGGAGGGTTAACATATGCATTGCCTAATATCTCTTGTATATGAATGGTCGTGTCACAGACAGGTCTAATAATGATGAATGTTTAAAAAAAATCTGCAAGAAAGTGCCTATAAACCCTAATTTTTACAGTTTTTTGCCAATTCTGACGAAATAAGGGTTACATTGAAAATTCCGCTTTGGTACATTTTTAGATTTTGTGCACCTCTATGAGTTCAAAATTTTGTGGAAATCGGTTCGAAAATGGCTTCTGAAAAATAATGATCCGTAGAAAAACAATAGTCTTTTCCAGAGGGAAAAGATTAAAAAGAAGCCATACAAAAACAACGGTCGGTGGGTTTCACACAGACTAATAATAACACTGTCAGAAAACTGTGATAGATCTGAGATCATTTTGTACTCATCTGTTTTGGTTTAATAAATAAAGATGTTATTATTTGGTTAGTTTCGTATCGTTGGAGATATCAACCCTAGGTTGCTTCACATAAAGTCTTCAACCTTCGGTCTCAGGCGGATATGAAGCGACCTCGGGCTGACATGAAGCTAAACAAGTAATAACCGTAATTGTTTTGGATTTAGACAACTCGACTATATCTTAGTGAGAGCCAGATATACCTCATGGTTAAAGCAAAGATATATCATACACCCTTCGCCTCTGCGGAATGGAAATATATCCCATCTAGTAGTTACACTGCTTCTTAATGTTGTCTTCACAACATAGCTTATGGGCCCTTCTTTGGAACGAACTCGACGGGGGTCCAATGAGGAGGCCAAAAGATTGTTTTGGGGGAAAGAAAAATGAAATTTTGGTAATTCAAGAATTTTCGCGTTTCGTCTTCTGTTCGTTTTAGATAAAGGGTTAATGAGTAGCATTTCCATTACTTTATAAAATAGTTGATGGGTACTGTTATCACATCTAGTCATTCTTAACAAATAATGATATTATTATACCCTGCCTTTCCACTTGTTTATTAATTTATTATTATTATTTCAAATATCACATTTGCCCCCCCCCCCCCCCCCAAACAAAAAACAAATGGCTAGGGCACCCCTATTATAGTATTCTGCCCGCCTGATTCCAAGTGTAATGCAATCCATTTCACGCACTGACAGAAAGTAGCCCACCTTTCTTTTTCCTATCTTTTAATAATATACGTACATGTTCTTTTAACCCTTTGGACCCTGATGGTATCTTCCATGTACGCTCTATAGTAGCAATAGGAGGAGTCCATATTTATTATTTGGGGGTAGACCAATTAATACTTTCAACGTGCAGCCTTAGGGCTGCACGTTGAAAATATTGATTGGTCTGAACCACACATTTACCTTGCAGTCATCCCCCTTAATGACATTATGACGTAACTTGTGATCCTACCGGAAAAACGGTCTCTGGAGTTCAAATGGTTAATGTAAATCTGCAGTTTCAGCAGTTCTATTTTAAGCTTACTAACAGGTATGTTCTAAAAGTAATAATAATAAAAAAAATCAATCAGTAATGCAATAATCGGATATCCGAGCTGCAGTCCACCCTGAAGTATCTACTGTACATATCCGGCATGTCAATGTAGAGAGGACCATCGTCATCACTAGCCATGTCATTTTTATCGGGGATATTAGTTCATATAGAACACTGAAAAGGGCTTGTTGAAAATACAAGGTTCCAACCATTAAACACACTTTAAAATTTATGCAGTAATTAAAGAGACTGATTTTTTAAACTGATTTTTAATGATTCATGATAATGGACTAAAAAGTGATTGCTGCATGCGTGCAGCTTTTACATTTTCCATTACGTTAGCGAATTTCCAACAACATGACTGAATTACGATGATTGGGGAAGAAAGTGGCTCCCTGCACACTTCTCTTGATCGGGCGATGCCCTCGGTAGAACGGCAAATGAGAGAAAATCTTGGATCTCCTCATACTTATACACTTCCAGACACATCTCCATTTTCTAAAGTATTCATAATCTTAATAGGGCCGATGAGACTGAAGGCTTCACTCCCGGTGTGTTGGGAACACCATCCTTGGTGACCCAAAATATCGTGGCGTTGTTGGGTACTGGTGGGTAGAAGATATTTATGTACAAATGCACGGATCTTTGACCTAGAATAACGTGAAGTAATACAGAGTTGAGATGAGGGGATTATCACTATCAATAATCAAACAAATCGTCCCTTGAGTTCCATTGTGTTCTTTGTGCCTACTGACATATAGAACACATTGGAACTCAGGGGACGAAATGTTGATGTTTGGTAAAACTTTATTGTCAAGAAGATAGTGACAGTCGTCTTGTTGATCTGTATATGCACGACATAACGTTTGCGAGTATCAACCCTTACGTCCTCAGATTAATTTTAAAGTATTTATGGCCTTTTTCTGTTTACATAGTTATTGATGACTTGGCAGTGGTTCTACATCACTGCTGGCTGCCTGTACAGGCAGCCAGCAGTGATGTAGAACCACTGCCAGGGAAAATTCAGTCTACACACAAGAGTAATAAAAAAGATTACACACGGGAGCACCTGCTTCAATGCAATATAAAAGTGGCGGTTTGGGCTATATGGGGGCTTAAGGGTTAAGACAGAACATAACGAGGATGGAGTGCGAGGGAATTGAATCAACGATCCGTGTTGGAGTGTTTACTATATTTCACGAGCGCCGATGGCGCTCGTGAAACACTCCAAAAACACTAAATGGGACGTTGGTACCTATCTCCAGTACTTTACCTGAGTTGTGTTCTGTTTTTATACCACGATTAAACTTTAAATAAGTGAATTTTGTTAATAGCTCTAAAGAAAAATATCACCTTTAGTGATCTGTTTACTTTCTTGCTTGTGTCAAAGCATTTCATAAATTTAATAGCGACTATCAAATGTGTAACGACCAATCAGGTGCGTTCTTACATGGCGTTCTTACACGTAGGCCGGATCCCACGCGCGGTGTATCCAGCACATTTCCAGACTTCTTGATCGTTGGCTTCGAACTTGGATGCATTCGCTTGGTGGTGACCCGTATACAGAATTACCCCTCAATGGAAACTGTTCGCCGAGCTCCTGCCAGTAACTAATCACAAACTCCTTCAACCAAATCTAATCGAACAGCATAACCGACAAGCGCTGCTTTCAAAAATTGCCATTCAAAGTTGTTTTTTTTTAATGTTTTCTTAAAAACCTAGCTTATGATCCCTCATTGGAATGTGCTCGTTAAGTTCACAGACACCAACATTTAAATATCTTGCAGAAGTGTATACGTGGCCGAAGGGGGCGAAAAGAGGATTTACTCTATCGATGCACACCCACAGTGAGACAGGGCCAGTTTAGGGAAAGACATGCCGTCAGTTTATATTTAGGACATGCTATAAGTTACGAAACGTTTTGTTGGCAAATACGGTGTCACACGAGGAGAAGTGAGAACAATATTATGCGAGCCTTTAATATTGTTCTTGCTGAGCCTCATGGTCCCCCGCATCGCCAGTTAAATGTCTGGTAAAGTATTTTACATCACAAAGTAGTGCTGTAGTTAAATTAGTTCCGCTTCTTGGTTTTGTTAAACTTTCCTATCGGCAACTGTTTGTTTACAAAAGCAGACGACAACCCCTTGATTGCCAAGACAATTATTGATTTATTGCCTCTCTGGACGCATGTATAATTAGGCCCTTTGTTGCACATTTTGGGGGGCTTCCACATGCCTCGAAACAAATTCTGATCATTTCTGAGGGCTCTATCACTGGTCACACGTTGTTTGTGAAACCATTTGCAGTGCTTAAAACATTGCAGATGGCGCCTTGTTGCACTCAAGCGATGAAATAAAGTTTGCTCTGAACTGAATGTTGGAACGAAATGGAAGCTATTACTCATTCAAAGAAAGTCGATATCGAGTCTTCATCAGCAGTTGTCTCGAGTGGCACAGTTTAAAAAATGTAAATGCAAGTGGCTAGTATCAGACATGAAGGTGAACTGTCTTTGGACAATTTTGTCGTAGTGTTTTATAAGAATCGCATGGAATAAAAATATAATAGGGAGGGGCGTTTGTGAAAACTGGAAACAATTATTACGTAAAGCACTCAAAAAACATTGCCAGAATGTGAAGCATTTTACATTGTTGGAGAAAACAGCGTTGAAAATAAATCAGTGGCTTTCAGACTGTTGAGTGTAAAGTTCACAAGATTGTTGATGTTTTGCGCATTTTAGTTGAAGATTTTAACAGATTGTGTAAGGGATGGTGTTTCCATTTAGTTTCAGGGATATGAGATGAGAAAATTTAGAAAACATGGAGCATTTTGGAAGGTATGTTTCTGCCGCACAATTTGACGGCAAAAGAGAACTCTTTCTCGTCGGGATAGGATTATGATTTGGTCGCGACATGTTTACAGCAGTGGATTGAGATTTCTTAACCCTTTGAGAGGCAGCTTTACCGTTCCAGGAAAATGATACGTCATAATTTCATTAAGTATGCTCAGGGGCGGCGGAAGGTCGATAAAAGTGGAGGGACACAAATTCACAATGCTACCATGGTTCGACCCAGTGTGAAAAAGGTTACAATCGTATATCGGTAAATATACCATGACTCGCTAAAGTCTCTCGTTTAGATGAAGATGCCGCTGTGTGGCCAGTGTCTTGTCCGTTTCTTCTACTTCAATCATCTTCCAACCCGAAGGCCAGCATTCGGGTTGAAAGATAGTTGATGCAGAAAAAACGGACCGGAGTGACCGAAAGTGGGATTCTTTGGCTAAATAGTGTTTGGATTTGCAAATTATGTTACAGGAATGCTGTATATTGACACGTTTGCATGCACCCATTTTAACTCGTCGTGTAACTGCGAAACATATCTGTGGAAAAAAGTGGAGGGGCATGTGCCCCCATGGCTCCGCCGCCCCTGAGTATGCTTGTCGCTAAGTGCATGTGTTGGGTAGACCAATCAATACTTTCAACATGTAGCCCCAAGGCTGCGCGTTGAAAATATTAATTGGTCTACCCCCAAATAATGAATATGGCCTCTTCCATTTGCTAACCATTGAACTGGCCTAGAAGATACTTTCAGTGTTCAAAGAGTTAGGAAATAAAATATTTCACTGAATTGCCTGAATTAATAAAACACGCGAAAACTGAACTTAGTAATCTGATTGCGCTTCTTTTCAATCTATTGCGTTTCCTTTTCAGTCTATTGCGTTTCATATTCAGTCTTTTGCGTTTCCTTTTCAGTCATCAGCGTTTCGTTTTCGATGTATGAGCTCCACAATATTGTGACAGAAAAGAGGAATGAGGAATTCCACAACGTCGCGATCTGACACGAGGCGTTCCGACGAGGGATTATAAGCAATGTTTTGTACAGTACGGCCGCCGTGGACCGGACACTTTCCACGTGTGGGCAATATTTCCACGACGTAATAATGTTAGATTCCAAACATTAATTGTAGGAATAATCATCAAAAATTTAATTAATGAAGCACCGGGTACAACGCGGTGCTTCATTAATTAAAAGTTTGCTGATGATGATTTTTATTACGTGGTAAACGCATCCGTAGACATCACCGCCCACGCGGGGATTACAGCCAGACTGTACTGTAAACGCAAAATGAAAAATGCAGTTTTTGAAGAATTTGTTTGCAAGTGCCCTCCCTCCCACCCCTCCACTCGTGTTGGGTACGGAGTTAATGTAATAGCTATCCAGAGCTTTGAGTTTAATTTAATATTAATCTGTCTTACCGATTTGCTGTTCATCGGCCGCCTAAGTTTCCTTCATTCCAGCAAATAATTCATCTGGGGTTGAAAGTGATAATTCAGCGCAGTAATAGCACAGCATACAGATCGTAGATCTAGTACAAGGGACCCCATTACAGAGAAGATTTTCAAGTAATGTACTCGTTTTCTTTTGTATCACAACATACTCAGAAAAAAAATAATTTACCACAATACACATCTGCTATATTTCTTAGCAATGATATTCCTAGACGTCTGCCAGCAAAAATACAACATTTTATGCATTAAAACAGTAAAACACGTCAATGCGCTGTTATACTTCCTGTAAGAAAACGTTCTAGTTCCTTCTTTACGACGGTGACATTTTGATCTTGGCATTATATAGTAGAATACCATCAAAAAGCATGAAGTATTTCACCAGCATCAACAACACACAAATTAGTCAATATGACACAAGCCTTCAAGGTATCGTTTCAGAGATTTATAACATCCATGTCTTTCGACTTGTATTAATTATACGCATTACAGTAACGTCTGAAGTTACTTCTTTGAATGTTTAACACGTACTCCATTTTTGTGCGGGGAATAGTGAGACGTGATAATTCTATTTTCTATTGAAATCGATTGAAATCTTTTCAGTCACCTCTTCCCCTTTATCCATCCCTCTGTTTTCCTATCCTATTTACCACTTTTTAAAATACCTTTACCGTGTGTCACGAATTTCAATAAAAGCTAATACTTTGAATGCTGAATACTTTTACGCATGCGCAGGAACATGGATTTCTGCCATAGCCTTTTTCCTCTCATTTCCTCCATTTTTCAGTTCCCACTAACCTGAACCTACCGAAGAAGAAGGAGAGTATTTTTTTAGTATTTTCTAGGGCTTGTAAGACAGAAATAGCTTTACTCTACGATCTTGGCATTGATAGTCTGATTCCCACTACTTTACAGTCACTGTGGACTGGCCGTAATGCACGCGTGGACAGTGATTTCCACGCATTCGTTTACCATGTAACAAAAAATATCATCGGCGAAATTTTAATCAGTGAAGCACCCGGTTGTACCCGGTACTTCATTAATTAAATTTTTGAAGATTATTCCTATAATTAGTGTTTGGAATTTAATATTATTGCGTCCGTGGAAGTATTGCCCACCCATGGAAAGTGATCAGTCCACAGCGAATGTACTGTAAGCATTTTATGGGCGGGACATTTAGAGTTCTTACGAATTTCCTTTTACCAACACTGTGGGCATTTAAGAAAGAAACAAAGCGGTTGTGCCCTTTTACACACCGTTTTACAAAAAAACGTCTCAACGTCAAAGTGTTACTGAAGAGCCCATCTTAAAAGGGAAAGGGACTAGGGCAAAACAGTTCGCCAGAATTTCGTGATATGAAGGAAAACAAAATAAAACGATATTTTCGATTCAAGTCCAGTACTTTTTTTGATCCTCATAAACGTTGCGTTGTGAAATTATACGTCGCGCTGTCGCGAAAACGATTCTCTGTATCTCCCGTCTGGAAGATATGGAGTTTTACAACTTCAGATTTTTCTCGATAATACACCGGTGAGCATATTATAAAAACCCTTTATTATAAGACCGGTTATGAATTATCGAAAGAAGGTTAAAGTTGTAACTCTCTTTATCCTACGGGGGAGATATAGATATTCAGTTAAACAGCCCAGTGACTCTTAACGCCAAACGCAACGTCAGATTACCCAGATTGACACCTTTAATAATTGAATAAACTGCCAAACGTTAGCCGAAAATGTTGATCTACGACATTTTATTTACTAAACTTGTTATCGTTGAAAGTTGCCTTGTTCATTTCGCAATCTGCGTTTTGGGCTATGCGAAGTGTCTTATTTGAACAAATACATTTCAGTGAAGAATTGACGGTAAAATGGTCTGAGGTTTGAGGCTCGCAGCTTAGGTTCAACCGAGGCGCGTTATTCATTACAATAATTTCTTATGTTCTTGTCCCAGAATAAATTCATCCACGTCACACTTGGGGTCGCTTACTGGGTTAATCAGTTTTATTCGTCTTTACTGTCATGCGACTTGCCAATGATTTCCGGTGACGCAAAATATCTTGGTTAAAATATTGACCCGAAAATCATTGTCAATGTAGTTTTCCTGCGAATCACATATTTTCGATTCGAATCGAATCTTAAATCGAATCACGTCTATTATTCGAAATCATATCGAACCTCGAATCGAGTCGGTGGCGTCTTGAAGATGGCCAATGGGGATTGGAGTACCATAAACCTAATTTGTTTCGAATGTGATGACCCAAGTCCCGACTGATAAAATAATCCAACTACATTATCAAGGCATGCCTTCGTTGAAGGCATGCCTTGATAATGTAGTTGAAATATTACCTGCCAAGGATTATATATAGTTCATCGTCGACATTGCTTGGAGACCTTAAATTTGTATTTAACAGTGATAGAGACGAGTGATATTGGAATTATTTATTTATTTATTAGGGTTTAACGCCACATTAACAGCCAAGGTCATATTGTGTCGGTGACAGTTTTACGGGTGTGGGAAGAAGTCGGAGTGCCCGGAGAGAACCACCGAGCAACAACGAGCAGCTGCCAGCTCCCCAACATTGTAGTAACTCCCCACACTGCAGCACAGGCAGGGTTAGATTGGTTGAAGACATGCGCACCATCGACGTGCTGTACGCCTTATTACACGGCGTCATCGTGCGACCATGTGGACAATCGGGGTTAAGTGCCTTGCCCAAGGATACAATGCAGCAGTCCGAAACGATCGCTCAGACGGTCACCCATCCAAGGACTAACCGGGCTCTACGTTGCTTAACTTCGGTGATCTGACGAGAACCGGTTACCGTAACGCCACCGCGCCCCCAATATTGTAATTAACATGGTTGGTGGCATGTTGAGTGAAGATGTTATTTATGTTAATGTATCGAAAGTTACACTCAGTCTTTTATTTAACCCTTTGAGACTCTAATTATCGTGACGTTCAAACGTCACTTGGAATTCAATTTCTTCAACGTTTTTTTTAAAATGCGCCGTCAAACGTCGGAAAGTACAAATAACAAGATATTTTTCATATTAGTGATTATCTGGTTGAGGGCTAGATTATTTTTGGTGATCTGAATTTGTTATTCAAAACTTGTTTTATTACAAAATATTGGAGAGTGCCCACTGGCACTCTCCAATAATTTGTAAGCAAACAATTTTATATAAACAAAATATTATTTGTGTTTGACTGAATATGAAATATAAGCAAGGAAAGTGTTGGCTTTTGCTCTGGTGTCCTCGTTTTTTGAAAGCCCCGATGGTGGCTTCTAGCACTCAACCAGTTAAGAAGTGTTGACAGCAGGATTATGTTTGTATTTTAAGCTGCAATAACATTTGGCTCAACGGTTATTACTGAGCACTATTCGGGAGAAGATAGGAATTTGAGGTTAAAACTTTACAAAATCGAAAAATAATAACAAAACAAATGACCACAAAGTATGAACGCGCTGTTTGATTTCGTACGTAATGACACAAAAGTATCAAAGGTTTAAATTAAACAAAAGATTTTGAACGTAATAACACGTAGGGCAACAAAAGTATCAGAGGGTTAAATTAAACAAAGAGTTCGTGCGTAATAACACGTACAAAGGTATCAAAGGGTTAAACATTATTTATGTACGATTTCCATCTGAACTATACGTTTTATGAGACAATGAAGATGACTACACCAAGCTATACTCCTCTGAAAAAGATTCGAGAGGAGACGAATCGGACAGCCGATTTCGAAACAAACTAAATATTTACTTAAGATTCGAAATCGAATCGAATCTCGAATTTTCACAGGGCCCTGTGTTTTCTTACACTTTCGCCCATAGAATTTCTAAATCCTCGTAATATTTAAGGCAAAATTATTATCAAGGAACCGAATCAATATTTAAGTGCTGCCTGTTCAATACAAAGAATGTAACATCGTTATCAGAATAACTGTAGTCCAAGAATACTGACAGGACGTAATCGTCATTTTGGTGTAAAACTACTTGCGAAGGGCTCTAGGCTTAGTTGAAAATGCAACTCCCCAACCATGACTCGCTCAACATTATACCGATTGGAGCGGAAATTGCCGTATACATATGCGAAGCGAAAACACGCCCTGCACAAGGTAAAGATCCCAATGCAGCATTAGATAGGAACGGTGCAACAAAAGTGCTACTACAGAAATTTTACCATATAATGCGCGTTACGACAGTCGCTGTTGAGACTGAGCATCACTTTCTCTTGGAATGCCCTTTGTATGTAGATTTACGCTCAAAACTATATAATGTAATCCTCTTGGAACACATGTTGGAGATTCGCCAGAATAGTGGAGACGCACTGTCCATCATCCTTAATAATTTCACAAGACAATGTTCTAAATTTCTATTGGACGCCTATATGTTGAGGAGTGAGAAACTGTATCTTTTAAATTAAAGCCCCGATCTATTGAACATTCTACTTCTTATTAGCCTGCAGTAGATCATCTTGGGTATCTATCTCTTTGACATCATATATGGTGGAGTAGTCCGCCGTGAGTTCATTCTGTTCACCATTTTGTTTAAGCTGAATACAGGTCCTCTAGTCGGATTCATGTTTTATTTATAACTAGCCTATTGATGCGTATGGTTGTGTAGTCCGCCGTGAGTTCGAACTGTTAAACAATCACTATCCCCAGCTTGTCGCCCTCTGGGTGGTAGCTTGGGGATATTGTTTGTTCCACTCTTTGGGCTCACGTATCACGTATTAGCCTATATGAATAGCAAAACATGACTGTACTTACTTTTTCGTCAATGTTTGGTATACCTAATAAAGTATTAGAGCAATATGTGACATATAGGTCCCTTGGGCCGGGTGCGTATATTAAGGTTATTTTTTATTATACTGTTATCGTTATATGTACTGCACATGTCACATTAATAAAGATATACAAACAAACAAACAAATGATAACGTTATAGAATTTGCTGGCCAATCTGTAAGCTTAACTCGTTGAACCCGCAAAGCCGTTTTTCCGGCCAGGATCATGATACTGGTTGATTTAAAAAAAATAATGAGCTGCTCAGTGAATTTGTGAGCATATCAATCAATATTTCCAACGTGCAGTCCAAAGACTGCACGTTGAAAATATTAATTGGTACACCCCCAGATAATGAATATGGGCTCTTCCAACAGATGTCTTTGAATTAACATAGAGGATACCATCATGATTCATAGTGTTAAACTAATTTATTTATTTATTTATTTATTTATTTATTTATTTATTTATTTATTTATTTATTTATTTATTTATTTATTTATTTATTTATTGGTGTTTAAGGTCACATACTTATGCACAATGGCTAATCGTGACCGTGACAGTTTTACGGGTGGAGGAAGCCGGAGTACCCGAAGAGAACCACCGAGCAACGACGAGCAGCTGTCAGCTCTCCAACATAATAACTCTGAACTCTGCACCGCAGCACAGGCAGGGTTAGATTGGTTGAAGACATGCGCACCATCGACGTGCAGTACGCCTCAGTACACAGCGTCATCGTGCCCCCATGTAGGCAATCGGGGTGAAGTGTCTTGCCCAAGGACACAACGCGGTTGCCGCAGGAGAGTGTTAAACTAAAATTTAACATCTAAGCACGTTGCTCTCCACATTGTCCATGACGAAAACAAACACACATAATAACACTTGTTTCTTATTTCACTCTTTTTTCTTTCAAAATTGCCTTTGATCCCTCACATTTGAAAGAGCTTCTTTGCGCGTTCCAATGGAGGTAAAAATTATGTTTTCAAAGACAGAAAAATTATTTTTCGAGTGTCTCATATGATATTACATTGGTGTAAGTGTCTTCAAGCTGTTTTCGGTTAAGTGATACCAGCTGCCTGTCAAGAAACATCCCTTTGTTTTGCTACGAGGGTAACCTCCCGCACTGTTTTCCTAAATAGAATGACAGAATACAACACAGTTTGCTACAAACAGACGAGTCTATTTCACATTTGTAGGGAGGTTCAGTAAACATTTGATCCTTCAGACAGCGGCTTAGCCAGGCTAAAAATGTCTTCCCCTACTTCAATCCACCTCATGATGGGTTAAACGTATGTATCCTCCATGGGTGAAGGTCAGAGGCTTTCACGGGGAAAAATAATTTTTCATACCAATTCGTGCACCCTGGGTACCCTTAAGTAAAAGTATGGAAGAGGACAAGCCCTCACCCCTCCCCATCGCTACGCATCTGCCAGCAGCCGTACCTTCTCAATCAATTCGTTGTTATTTTTGTTGTCTATCCGGTGACTTCTGATTTTCTTCAGGCAAATCCGCACACTGCGTTTAAAGGGTCGGGGGTTACTTTTATTACGCAGTTAATATTGCTTTTATATACTTCATACCTATTAAGACTATTCATTGCTATAAACCACTGGGCATTAAATAATAAATGGCTCCTGTCTGTTTCTCTCTTCCAAACTAATCTACTATTTATGGTCAAGTTAATATCAATGAATATAACAAACCGCCTCAAGAAGACAGTCGCGCAAATCATGACAGATAAGGAAAAACTTATTAAAGATCATATTTGTTCCACTTTCCGGAATAAAAATATTGTTTATAAAAACGGGATGCGGTGATCCGTTTCTGCTAAATAATCCGTCGGGCGCCAAGTCTATACAAATATGAAATTAAAACAATCACAGAAATGGTCAAAACTTTGCAACGCATGTAATGGGTGGTGATGGCCAAGTTCCTGTCTGATCAGATTTTCCAACGACATCATCACGGCATGCCTTCGTTGAAGGCATGCCTTGATGATGTAGTAGAATATTTGTTATTCGAGATTCTAGTTGAAAAAGTACAACTTCTCTGAAATTTATTTGAGGATGAATAAAATATACATAAAGTGGTCATGACGCAAGAGCTTATTGAATTATCCCGTATCGCAGAGATACTCCAAATTGGCAATGCCGGGCCCTTAAAAACCCGAATCAGGTACTACTGGCCTTCATTCTAGGCTTTCCGTGTATGTGGCATAGATCGAAGTATTAACCCTTTACCAAACGTAACGACCAACGCCATTCTCAAAAATGCCATTCACTTTTCATTATTTTTTTCATTTTTTGCCTCAAAAACATAGCTTATGACCCCTCATTGGAACGAGCTCATTGAGCTCGTTCCAAAGAGGGGTCACAAGCTATGTTTTTGATGCAAAAAATAAAAAAAAATAGTTATTTAATAATTTCGTTTGCAAGTGTCGTCTGCTTTTCATGTTAGGTAAAGGGTTAAATCTAGTCTTGAAAGAAAGTGCATGATTACGTGCAAGAGCGAATCGATACCTAAGCCTCCAACTCAGATGAAAATACCCCGAAAGGAAAAATCAATGGAGAAGCATCACCCCACCACCACCATTACCACCGCTACCACCACACACACCTCCCATAAAATCCCCATTAGCGACGCCCCTATACGCACTAAGCATTACGCAAGCGTTGTGAGGGGTGCGATAAAGCTAGCGTCAATAACGTTCTTTGTAATTTTACAGTCCGTTGAACTGTAGTGCCTATGACCTGACCCCAGCCTTAGAGTAAACTAAGTGCAAATATTAATTACATTGAGACTAAATAGCAAATTAAACATAAAATCATTAATGATTCATTTTGACACAGGAGTTCGTTGCGTTAAAATGATAATTAGCGATTGTTTGTTCCATCTTGCACGTTGGGCTCAGTTTAATTAACTGCTCCCCTTGTTCAATAGCGAGACACAGATTACAAGACAAACAAACATTAGCTTGAAATTGAAATTTTAAGAAGAAAAATAGGTGAACGCTAAAACGAGTTTACATCACTTGAAGTGATCACAAGGCTTCACAGATTATTTTCTGTAGAGTGACAACAAATGATGTCAACTCTTTCAACGGTATAGTTTGACGGGAACTACCCTCTCCATCACCACCACAGACGGACTTGTAACACTTACCGTGACACTCGTCAAAACAAGCTTATCAAAGAAATGGTTGTTATGTTGATTCATTTTTCAAGTTTCCTGGCACCGGACAGAACCATGGTGGGTCTGGTGCATGTTCATATTTGTACCACCCTTCCGCTGAACTTTCTTTTAAGTGGGTGTTTGAAAACCTAGAAGTTCTGACAAACTCTTAGGATAAATATAATAAATACATTATCAGGGACCAGTACTATAAAACTTTTACAATTGTATTTTCTATAATTGTATTTTCTAGTTATGACATTAAATGGGCTGAAATGAAAAATTAGCATTTTCAAAGTTGTGGCAATTTGCCAGTTGGCAAATTGCCATATTTGTTAAATGCTAATGATTCATTTTAGTCAGTTATATTAATAGGCAGAAAATACAATTCTAGAAAATACAATTGTAAAGGTTTTATAGTATTGGTTCCAGGTCATTAGGTAGGTGATGCAGTGTCTTCTGAGGCATATAAAAACTGATTTATTATATTGTTTCTCTTTGTTCTATACAACACAACGTCATCCAACTAAGGGCCATATACAAGAGCATTACTAAGAGGGGTTAATAGTGTGTTCCCCATATTTTTATCCGGTGGGGACAATTTCATCTGGATTGGAAGCTTAGATATCGATTCGCCCCTCATATTAATTATGAACTTTCTAATCAGACCAATTATAATACCTGGACTGAGTAACATAGTCGATCATACAAATGGAGGTCTGTATTATGAGTTGCATAGTTAGCAAATGACCGGATACAGGCTGGTTTGGTGGTTTGTAGGTTTTATACCAGTAGAGGCGAAAACGAGCCTGGTATAAAACCTACAGACCAGGTACCATCCCATACCTGGTCATTTGTTGCATATTTTTTCGAATTTACACCACCGATGACCTTCAGAAATAATGTTAATGAAAAGTTGAATAAAAACCAACAATTTTACATAATTTGCATTCATTTACTACCATTACCACCCGAAAAGGGTTAACAAAGCACTTTTAAACATTCAAAAAATCGCTTTTAATCTGTTGAGTAAAGTGTAAAGAGAATGTTCGGTTCAGCTTTAAAAATCGATAAAATCATAAAACAACAAAGAACTTTTAAGACTTCAAATAATATGTTCTGTCCATTTTTCAAATATTTAATGTTTTAAATCAATAAAAACGGTACCTTGAAAATATTTTTGGTTCTTAAATTCTCTTTTTTTGTTTTTATTCAAATTCTGAAAATTCGAAACAAGTGGAAATGCATCAAAACAGTAATGGCGGCTACTCACTCGACAAACGATAACCCTAGGTCACCGTGTATTAACCCTTTACCTAACCTGAAAAGCAGACGACGCTTGCAAAAAAAATTCTTGAATAACTAATTTTTTTCATTTTTTGTCTCAAAAAATAGGTTATGACCCCTCGTTGGAACGAGCTCGACGAGCTCGTTCCAACGAGGGGTCATAACCTATGTTTTTGAGACAAAAAATGAAAAAAATAATGAAAATTAATTGGCGATTTTTGAGAATAGCGCTGGCCGGTTTGGGCCGTTACGGTGGGTAAAGGGTTAATGTGACACCCACCGTGTACGAGATTTAACGCTGGTATGCACGTCACATTCTTAGCCAACAAAATTCGAGGATATATCAACAAATTTGTCAGAGGTGAGGTAATACCCCATCACTGCCGATAACGACAAGGAGAAGGCCGACACTTTTGCCAATCTCCTCAGGAAAACCCACCGCCCACAGGAAGGTCCTGGGTGCGACGGCGTAGTCAAAGACGCGATTGATTTGATAGCTTCATTAATGAACACCCCGAGGACTACCGTGGCCCTAAATTCACCACCGACCCCGAAGAGGGGGGCGACGATGACCTCGTGGCTCCCATCACAAATGACTAAATCATCAACATCATAAAAAAATGCAAGAACTCTTCCTCACCGAGGGAAGACGAAATTAGCTATAAAATCCTAAAACAAAGCCCAAACTCGCTTATAAACAGCCTTACAACCCTTTACAAAGCAGGCCTCACCCATGGTTACTTTCCAAAATGCTGGAAATCAGACATTGGTATCATGATACCCAAATCAGAGAAAGATACCTTCAATCCAGCCAACTACCGCCCAATCAGCCTCCTCAGTTACACTGGCAAGGTCTTCGAAAGAGGCCTTACCAATCGGCTGAGTAAGCACCTTGAAGATACAGATTTCTTTAACGACTGCAACGGGCCTACAGGAACCACAAGAAAGGCATGGGGCACGTCAATCGCCTTGTGGAACAAATGAAAACTGCCGTCAATAATCAACAAGTAGGCACAGCGATCCTACTTGATGTTGAAAAAGCGTTCGATTTCGTCTGGCACAACGGATTACCCCACAAACTATCTAAATTAAAACTACCAATGAAACTGTTAAGATTATTCTCCTTTTTTCTTAACGACCGATACATAAAAAACGAAATGTCCGGCAGTGTCCCCCTCGAAGTACGCTCCCTCAGGGATCCGTTCCCAGCCCTTTCCTCTATGTGATTTCTGTTAACGACCTTAAATCACCGACAAGCTCGTTCAAATATCATAATTCGCGGACGATAAAGGGATATGGGATTCCAACAACACATCCAACCAAGTCCATAAATCTCTTCAATCTCGAGCGCTGGTGTGCGAAGTGGAGAATTAAGTCAAACACAAACAAAACTCAAAGAACCACCTTCACCCGTAAGAGGAAAAACCGCAACTTTGACCTCCACCTACTAGGTAAAGTCTTCCCAGAATGTACCGAGGCAAAATTTCTCGGTATATCACTCGACCAAAATATGACCTTCAATAAACACACCAATGATATCGCGACAAAAGCAACAAAACGCATTAACCTACTGAAAATGCTTTGCGACACCTCCATGGGAGCCAATGAGGCACTCCTACTCAAACTATATAAAGCATTCGCGCGTCCCGTACTGGAGTATGGGGTCATCGTCCTCATTGAAATAAACAAATCCAACATAGGCAAACTCCAATGAGTGGGCCGATATTCCCAATATAAAAGACCGACTAACTACTCTAGCCATCAAAAACCACGACCGCCTCAAGGACAGCAAACTAATATCAGAACTAAACGACATCTGTGCCCAAAAACAAAAACTGCCACAAAATAATCAACTTGACTGAATAAAACTACCCTAGGACCGGCCTGGTGGAGAGCGGTCGGGGTCCGGCCTGGTCGGGCCGGGCCGAGCTGGGATAAGCCGGGCCGCGTCGGGAGTACCTGAACCTAAGTGAATTTAGGCCCACCCGGTCCTGCTGCTCCTGGCCCACTCCCGGTCAGGATGGCCATGAGGTCTATACTTAACCAAAATAAACCTAAATTAAAAGACACACAATTTAGTTAAACCCACGGGAAACAAGTAGCAAACACCCTCGGGTGTGGCATATAAGGATTATAGGCTGCTCACCCCGCATCTCCTCCTCCAACTATCAAATAAGCAAATGTAAGACATCTCCTCTCCTAAAACCGATTCTCTATTAAATAAATACAAAACATCTCAGGCAACGCGGATGCACGGAAGCATCAAACACCCTCGGGTGTGGCATATAAGGATCGTAGGCTGCTCTCCCATCATCTACTATCATATCAGCAAAAGGAAGACACGTTACATCTTAAAACCGACCCTCTATTAAATAAATACAAAAACATCTCAGGCATCGTGGATGTGCGGAAGCAGCAAACACCCTCGGTTGTGGCATATAAGGATCGTAGGCTGACCTCCTCTCATCAGCAAGGGTCCTCTGCGAGCCCGACGGGGACCCCAGCTCAGGCAGAGACACGGCATAAGCCGCGACTAAAACCAATGACTAGGCTGCTTCCCCTACATAGCCACTGCTGTGCCAACAAACTTCTTTTTTCCATTTTTGTTTTCTTGTTTTTTCTTTTTTTCTCTCTTTTCCCTCATAAACGTTATGGGATTATTATAACCGCTATGGATAGTTAGTAACCGCTATGGATTCTGATCATCCTTCGCTCCATCCCCAGAGGTGGTCATCCATCTCCGGGGAGGCGAGTGTTGGTCCTGTGTCCCTCTTCTTGCTCCTTTTTAACGCATCTAGTGCGCACTCAGGCACCGCCAAATAGGTTAATATGCAAGCCTGCCCTCGAACCAGGGAAGTTCAGGTCTTTCTTTGGCTGGTCCCCGAAAGGAGCCGTTGATTGTATGCCTGTCTCGGTTTACTCCCGTGAAAGAAGCCTGCGTACAGAAGCCAGCTCAACCTCTCCAACAATTGTCAGAAGCAGACTATACTTGCCAATGAAGGCCTCAGAATAAATACTTAACTAGTGGTAGACTATACTTGCCTGAAAACACCAGCACATCACCCCCGGGGAGAGGTAGCACCTTTATCGAAAGGACCCTCTCTCACACTGGTCATCACCCGAGGGAAGATATCAACTTAACTAAGAACACCAAGATGACCAGCAAATCCTCCTCCCTCAGCCTTTCGTCCTCTACTGCTTCCTGTCATGGTCGGCATCTGTGGAAAACTTCAAAATAACTACTTCAGAGACGGGTCGAAAGGGGCTTGCAGTTAGGGCCCGGCATTACATGACCAATTTGGAGAATTTAAATAAAATGTTGCGTGACGATTATTTCATGTATTCTTCTTACACATTAAAACAAATTCAAAGAAGTATTGAGTTTTTTAAGTATAATTCCGACGGATTGATATTCCAACCACATCATCAAGGCATGCCTTCGATGAAGGCATGCCTTGATGATGAAGTTGAAATATTTCATCAGTCAGAACTTTAGCCATCACAGTCGGGACAAATCACGGTTATCAATCAGTCATCTTCATGGAGCCCCTTGCTATATAACTTATAATCCCCACTCCTCACCCTATCTTGAAGGCGGAGTTTCACAACAAACCCTTTTCTCTTCACGGCTCAGAAAAAACAAACGAGTGATTCTCGTTTTTTTATCATTGTCTCAAGAAATTTCCGAAGGTCGTTGAGTTCAAATATCTTACATTTTACTTCGAAGAACAACGCGCCATAGATATCCGTGACAAATTAATGAATACTCAGCAATAGACTACTTATCAAAATTTTACAACGCACACAGTTGTAATCTCTTATCGTAACGAAAGGGAAAATGTTTTCGTCTGGGGTTTTTTGGTACACAACAAGTTCATATAACTTAGATACAAAAATAATAATAAAAAAACAACCACAACAAATCAATCAGCAGCGTCACTCCGACGAATGATGTTTGTTCAAGTTGATGTGGTCGCATATATGCCACCCATGTTGGCAGAGTGCCATGTCCGTAGTGATGTTCAGATAACGGGTAGGATGATGGGGAAAACATGTTTACCTCACCGTGACTTGAGGTTTCCGGCAGCTGTTCTTACGTACACTGAAGATTGAAAGCCAGGCAAAATGAAATGTGTGTGTGTTGGGAGGGTTAAAATATTTTCATGCGGCCTATGGCAGCAAAAAATACTTTCCTCCCCAAAAAACACCTTTCGTGCGCAACCTGAGTACATGTTATAGGCTTAAGTGCTTAGAAAACGAAGGAATAAGTATAGCAATGTGACTCAAAAAATTATAAGGGTGAGAGTACATGAATCAGTTTTTGGGATTTCAAGCTTTAATGTATATAGATCAGAAAAAGTGTGTGTGAGCGAGTCCTCCCTTTCCTTTCCGATGAGCTAGTGAGATAAAGAGTCTACGGTCACCGAAAGTAGCTACAGCAATCGCCAATGCTGTAGTAAAAACCGCGGCAGACCGATTGCCATGGTTAATTTCGAGGGTTAGTCCGACTAACATATCACCAGACAAGCAACTGCTTTATCAGACTGTTTTTTCCGAATACGGATGTCTTTCAATCCTTCAATAAGCCATGTCGCCACGTCGTTTAATACTTTACACAATGCTGAAATATCAAAATATATTAAATTGAATATTTTTTTTTAAATTTGAAAAACATTTTTTCCACAAAACCATATCATGTGACTCCTCATTGGAACGAGCTCATCGAGCTCGTTCCAATGAGAGGTCACATGATATGGTTTTGTTATCATCATTGGGCGGATGAGGCCGATTCGTTGGGAAAAGGGTTAATAATGCACGAGACCATGGACAGAAAACCGGAGGCGCGCAAGAACGGTATATGTATAGAGGAAGGGGTTAAACTAAGTCCCTATGATCCCTTTAGCAGTACCATGGTACTCTTCCACGTCCAGCGGCTGCAAAGGAGGAGAATCAAAGGAGCCAGGAAGGCTACAAGATGCATTTCGCAGCACCGCCATGCTGTCTGTAGTAGATTCTTTGGACTGTTCTTCAGGCATGTAAACTCTTCAACTTACATGATACTGCTCCTTGATGAGGTCCACTTCCCTCATTGACAGGTTTAATCTGTCTCTGGAAGTTTTAGATTGTGATGATTCCAAATGTACTGGCTTCTTGTTCTTCTAGCAAATATAGTCTGCAAACCTGTGGTTGTTATAGTGGTTCCGATCGAGACCGCATAGACAAGTATTATCTGTCTTCGGCTGGATTGGGTCAGCCGCTTCCATACTACACATACAGTAAACGAGAAGGTAGCATGCGCCAAAGGTTTGACGCCCCCTATGCCGATTGATGACTTGGATCCTCCGTTAATTGGTTTTGACGGAGAATCAAAGCGCCATTTTGACTCCACCAGGGCAGCACAAGCCAAACGGAGTAGCCTGGGTGGAAAGGGGGAGGAGAAGAAACCCCGGCAGCAACACTAGCCAGGGAATGGCAGCGGCATGATATTCCTTGGGAAAATGTCATCAGGCAATATTACCCTGTCAGGCAACTGCCCGATGAGCAAATAATTTGTTTTCAGGAAATGGGTGAAGTGGGAGTGAGACCCCAAACCCTAAAATTTACTTCCTTCATGGGTGTGAGAGCAGTTAAAACAGGTTAGCAGGTTAAACACATGGAAGAACGGTAATTATTTGCAACTGTCGGTGTTTTTTTTTTATCAGGCTATCATTTGTTCCCAGTACCATTAACTTATATCTCCGACTGACTAGCAAAAAACAAACCATTGGAATACACTCATCATTCTATCAATCTCTTAATGCCTCGAAACTGAAGTGGTTGATTTAGGAAGGTAGAAAACTTAGTAGGATTTCCGATTGTTTTTACTTAATATTATTCTCTGTCAAAACTGCTTTCTTCACTGACCCAAGCTACACCATCAAACTACGTTTTTTGTATTATCAAAGTCTCTATACATCCCTACCTACTATCGAGTGTGACATACTATAACAACCCCCCCCCCCCCCTCCCAAATTTCTATTATTCCATGTATTCCTAAAACCTGAACTTAATTGTAAAATCCTGAATCGTTGAAATGTCATTTGGAGCGATAGGCCATTTTAAATTCCCTGGCTTCGACAAGTATTTGAAAAATAGCGTCTACAGCGCAGTTTAAACAACTTTCATGAACGAATTTAGATAGAAATCCAAGAATAACCATTCAATTGTTTTAGATTCCGACTTCTGAAACGATTACAGATGCGTTTACTTTCGAATTTCTTTAATAAACTCCTATTGCGTTATGACTTACTGGAACAACTCGTCTATTCCTCGCAGTAATGAGTTGTATAAAAGCACTTAATCAATCCGAATGAAATATTGCTGGAACTTGTGACTTGTTGTGAAATTAGATTTTTTAGTGGTAGAGATATTAATTGAATACTGTACGCAACCAGACATGCACAACGTAGAAATTAAGACGTCCCGAGAATGGTTATCGCAGCTTGTTTCAGACAACCCGTCTCCATGCTCCCCCCCCCCTTCCTCAACCACCCAATCTTACAGATTACTGAGTCGTGAGTTTCTTTATATTATTTATTTATTGGTCTTTAAGGTCACATACTTATGCACAATGGCTAATCGTGACCGTGACAGTTGTACGGGTGGGGGAAGCGGGAGTACCCGGAGAGAACCACCGAGCATCGACGAGCAACTGTCAGCTCCTCAACATTCTAACTCTGTCCAAGCTCCGCTTAAGCAGGGTTACGGCGGTTGAAGACATGTGCACCATCGACGTGCAGTACGCCTGAGAACACGGCGTTATCGTTCCTTCATGTAGGCAACCGGGATAAAGTGCCTTGCCCAAGGACACAACGCGGGTCGTCCCGGACGGGGATCGAACTCGGGACCTCTAGCACTGAAGTCCAAAATAAGTCATGAGTAATTCTGACCTATTTCCAATAGTGCAATACTGAAATTAAATATCCAGAATTCAGTAACTTATTTTATGAGTTTCTCACATTAATCGATATGCTGTGTTGTAATACATTGTTGGAAAGGGCTCGGTGAGCCCTTTCCAACAATTTATTACATCGCAGCATGTCTGCGTCAGAGTCGAAAGTGTGATCGTTATTATAAACGAGAGCATGATTCCTGAAGGGTTATCAGTTATGTGTTAAGGGTAATTCAACTGAACTCTTGCGATTTCTCTGATGTCTAGTAATCTAGGCGAACGAAATCTCGGTTGCCATATTTCTCTTGAGTCAAACGATAGACGACCGATCGCGCAACTTGCTCAGGCATGAAGTAGTAGTGTAGATAACTTCTATTTCTGGTGGTGTTCTAAATGGTAAATTTCCAACATAAAACTAGAGCTACAAAGTACCAAGGCATGACAGAAGTATCACATGGTAAAACTTCGCATCGCTAATTTATGTTGGAGGTTTCAGGGTCTCGACACTTACCCCTTTATGATAAGGACTTATTGACTTCTTAACCAGGGCGAATATCGGAATTGAGATTAACAGGGGGAGGGGCGGGTCTGACCGCTAAAATGACCGAAAGCTTCAGAGTTCGGCGGGATCCTCACAAATAATGTAGCATGGTATTCGTTGGTATTGTCTGAAAGTACCATGGTATATACAGATCGTTAGATTCCTCATAGAAATATAGAAATGTAGCATGGCATTCTTCATCAAGTAGACAGGACCAGATCAGCCTGACCTTGCAATCCTGGCAATGAGATCGGATCGAACGGAATCTCGACGTTTCGCAGTGCTCAACGTAAGATATGTTTTGGAGACAAATGAAAATTTTGGAAAATGTCTGTGAATCTGTTGGCTCCGGTTTTTCCATTTCTTAATCCCTTACCACACACGTACGACAGCCGACACTTGTAAACAAAATTCTTGAATAACTATTTTTTTTTATTTATTTTTTTTTGTGTCAAAAACATAGTGTCTGACCTCCCACTGGAACGTGCTCAAATAGCTCGTTCCAATGAGGGGTCATAAGCTATGTTTTTGAGACAAAAAAAAAATAATAATGAAAATTGAATGGTGATTTTTGTTAATAGCTCTGATCGGTTTGGTTTGGTATGGTCGCTGGTTGGGTAAAGGGTTAATGAGAAAGAGTGAAGTACAGGATGCATTATATACTTATAAATTAATATTGATCTTAGAAATAATGTCAAAATGGTAAAAGACCGTCAAATTCCTCTTTGATCTTATAATGATTAATAAAGAAAACACGATAGAGGGGGCGGGTTTAGCTAACGATAATTAGTGAATATTTCTTGTCGGCTGTCACAACAAATTACAGTGCAATCTCTTCATTTGCCCACTCATTTTTTAAACATCTAGTTTTATCTATGACGTACTGGATACCAAGGAGAGCTAGAGAGCACACTCGCGACGTCACATAAACTGGCTTAAATTGGAAATTCTTGTTGAAGTAAAGGTTTCTGAAATGCTTACATTTAAACCATCTGACACTTGTCGCTAAAACGGCATCAACTCTCTTCACTGTGACATAAAAATATTAAGGTTTCTGCTGTAAAGTGTTTTACAATCTTGTAATTTGGAATTCAGCCAATATTATCTTCCTTTATTATTTATTATATACCTATCAATGATACGCCGTGTTTTTCACCCATCGAATCCTGATCGGCGGATCACACTGAGTTGTTTTCCGATTCCGTATCAGATGGTTGGTCTCAGAACGAGGACGGCACTGGAGAATGTCAATCGAGTCCGCCCAGGTTACCAACCGTTTCTAGGCACGCTTCATTTGTGTAAATAAACACTATCGAATAACGTGAATTTCTGATATTTGTATTTTATATTGTTTTCTCTTGTGAAAGGTGAATTTCCTTCACGGCATAATTATAGTAAACAGGTCATTATGATAGGGTGCACGATATTCAAAACTGAATACCGGTATATCGAAAACTGTTCTGATATCTGAACATAAGTACCACAATCGAAACTTCAGGCATCAAGGTCGGAACGAATTAGCAAGCCTTGATGATGCGGTTCGAAAAAATCTTTACCTAACGCACCCGACATCAAAATTTATTATTTTAAAAATTAGTTTATCAGATTTTTCCAAAAATTTCTACAAAACAATATCATGTGACCCCTCATTGGAACGAGCTCAACGAGCTCGTTCCAATGAGGGGTCACTTGATATAGTTTTGTTGAAATTTTTAAAAATTATTTTTTCAACTGATGAACATGTATATTACGTGGGTACATGCAGGCGATTCCTTGGGTAAAAGGATAATATTATTCATTCGGGGCTACAGTTAAAAAACTCAAGACATATTGAAAATTAAATTGTTGGTAAATAAATAACGACGATAAACCGATATTTTTGTAATTACACCGGTATTCAATCGATATTGGTTTGAATACCGGTATATATTGGTTTATCGATATACCGTGCAGCCCTACATTATGACAGTAAAGTGATTTGGTTTGTCGTATTCTGTCGAGTTGACGAGGATTTTCTATTGGTTGTCTTGTTGTTGGAATTTATAGTGCTTTAGCAGTGGTTTCCAGTGAAGTGTTGGATGCTTGGGTTGGCAGCCAGTACTTCACTAGACACAAGGGCTAAGGGAAAGTGTAACCTCATTATGAGAAAGCAAAGGATAAGAAGAAGTTTCCAGTTCTATAAGGACAATTTCAGAATGTTTGACAAGAATCAAATTAAGTAGACGTGTGGTATCGATATCGAATCGAATCTCGAATATTCGCAGGACCCTATCCATAACAACCCCCCCCCCCCCCCCCCTTATCTTACATATTTTCTAGAGTTTAACCTTTAAGGTCAGAGTTTTAATTTTGGCGAGTCTCTTGACTTATGCGTACACGAAGAAAACGTCTCCAAAACGTGCAGGCTTTTGGTGGTCTTGTTAGTAAAAGTTACAGTTCCTTGACAGTGGTTTCTAGTAAAGTATTGGCTGCCTGCACAAAACTTCACTAGATACTACCGCTAAGTCAAAATGTTACTTTGTTATTGGGGAGTAAAAACTAAATAGAGCCATCCAGGTCTATCTGGACACTTTAAAAATCTTTTACAAGAAAAAAATGAACATTTCCGAGAGCAAAGTTGATTCTCATAATTTTCCTTGTGAGCCTCATTTTCCAGAGTTGATCCTGATTCTCGCACAAATTTTAAACCTTGCTTCTGGCTACGTCTCTCCGCGTATATATATAGAATATACCCATAGTAGCTTGGTGTACCAAATGCTCACCACTCGTGGCGAAGTGGTGTTAACCGCGCGCCTCGGCGCGCGGTTAACACCACTTCACCGCGAGTGGTGAACATTTGGTACACCAAGCTACCTTGGGTATATTTTATTTATACCATGATCGTCAGATTATTAAGAGTCGCTATTATTTTTTCTCGATTTCACTGAGCACCAGACGTACATATTATACGTGCGAATCTGTTTTTGTTTACACGAGCATCGGTGGGCGGTACTTCCTCTGTTAATTTCATCGCCGAAACGAAATGGAAAATGAAACCAGGCCTTTTTCATTTTAATAGCATAATAACATACCATTTCGGGTTATGGATGCTTTATGAACATGAGACAATGCAGGTTTGTTATGTTGTGGTGTCTTATGGGGTAAACTCATTTAAAAACGTAATAAATAATTGGCGCTTTCATTTCACTCTTCGCGAGTCGACGTGCGATAAATTTAGACAAGTTTGTATTCAGGTCGACATCATCAAAGGTCAACTTGGAAATAGTTCTTCTGCAGATGTAAATGTTAACTACTGAAATCCCATTGCTGGCGTGTTCACCACGGTTGGGGTGTAAAGCTAAAATTTATGTCATACGCTTTTCATATATTGTAGAATAGGCAATCATGGTATAAAACGTGATGTAATCTTTGTTTCCGGAAATTTTGGTGTTAAAATTCAAACTACCCACAATATCCTTGTTGTTGTCCTCCACCTCAACTGCACTAGGGTGGGTTGATGGGTGTATTTGCATATTTGGGTTACATAACTCTATTCAAATATATGTTTGATATAAGGAACATAGCAGAATTTATGATATTTCCAAATCACTAAACACTTAGAACCAGAATATTTATATGGAATATCTGACAAGCTAATTTTATTACGACATGTCTGTATCCTAAATTTATTCGTATTACCGTTGATTTCATGCTGTTATTAGGAATTAAAGTAGCATTCATGTGTACACGCCTGAGATAAACTGACAAACCAATACACTACAACTGTTTTGATTCATAGTTTTGATAAACTTATAAGACAGAAATATTGATAAGTAACTTTGACTTAGAAAGTTGTATAATTAGTGTTGACGTTGTTTCGTAGCAGAAGTAATATACTACACAGAAAGTAATGGATCACTGACTTGCATGGTTTATTTTTTTTTATTTTTTGTACGATTGACATTTGCTACTGTTTATTAGATAGGCTCTTTGGCGATTCCATATCAAGGGTGCAGCCAGGGTGGCTTGATATCCAAATCAGGCGTCCTTGTAGCTGCAGGCGATCGGCCGTTTTCCGTGGCTAGCCCCACTCTTTGGAACAAGCTGCCCGATCACTTAAAGGCACCTCAGACGATAGGAAGCTTAAAAAAGGCACTGAAAACCCACCCTTTCACTCGGTGTTCATTAACTTTGTATCAACTTTATAATACATGTACAATATAGAAGCAGGGCATTTTAACCCTTTACCTGACGTAACAAGCCAAAACCGGCCAGCGCTATTATCAAAAATCGCCAATTAATTTTCATTATTTTTTTCATTTTTTGTCTCAAAAACACAGGTTATGACCCCTCGTTGGAAGGAGCTCGTCGAGCTCGTTCCAACGAGAGGTCATTACCTAAGTTTTTGAGACAAAAAATGAAAACAAATTAGTTATTCAAGAATTATTTTTGCAAGTGTCGTCTGCTTTTCAGGTTAGGTAAAGGGTTAAAGGCCGAGAGCGCAATTTTGTGGATTCATGGCTCTAAACTTTATTTATTTATTTATTTATTTATTTATTTATTTATTTATTTATTTATTTATTAAGGGGGTCGTATGACCACCACCCCCCCCCCCCCCCACTCCAGAATCCCAAAGGTCCGCGGCCGATATTCTCCACAACAATCTAATACATGCCTACATTGAATTTGATTCACTTTCACTCAACATGAAATCATTGATCACTGCCGATATCAAATATTAATACCCCCCACCACCGGACCACAGTCGATGGCCAAAGGTCAAGTTAGGGGAGATTATGGGAGGTGGTCACCCCCTCCCGTAATCTCATCCAACTTGACCTCTGGCCAAGGCTTGACCCCCTGGCCTAGTTTTCAGTCGTTTTAGTTGCCAGACATTCTCATCCTTGAGTTGCATTGACTCCCCTCAAAATTGTTGGCTACACCCCTGCATATTATAGTTACCAGAACAGGACGACCGAGCAAAGGCGAGAAAATGTCAAAATCTTCAACTTGCAGTGCGGGCACAGTGGTCTGGACAGTTTCCACGAGTGGGCAATATTTCCACAAACGCAATAATATTAGATTACAAACACTAATTATAGGAATAACCAGCAAAAATTTAATTAAGGTGCTTCATTAATTAATATTTTGCTACCTTGCTAATGATGACTTTTATTACCTGGTAAACACATGCGTGGGCATCACTGCTCACGCGTTGAAAACGACCAGTTCACGCCGACTGTACTGTACTAACCCGACACAAGTAGGGTTAAAAGCAAGTATACCGTCATCGTGTCACACGCCTTGGTATACAGCGCCACCTTACTCCCACAAAGACGATCGGGGTGAAGTGATTCGCCAAAGGACACAAAACAGGTGACGCGGGTCAGGATCGAACCGAGTGGACATTTCAACCTCAATTGTAGTGCTCTAACCAATGAGGCACCGCAACCACTCCCTCCTCTACTTTATAGTGAAACGTACGCCATGATGTCGTTAATTAGGTCTAAGCGGACCAGCAACCATTTTTCTTATAACGGTGGAATACAGTAAATATTGTTAGTTCTACTCAAGTGTTGTATTCAACGGCCACTCGTCAGTTTGGGAATGTCAATAAAAACAGAGGGAATATTCCAAGTGTATCTTCTTAATGAAGATGTGAAACTACAGATAAATAAAGCAGCACGAAAAGGACTGTACAGGTTGCTAATAAATAAATATATGATTACGTTTGAGTTTGAACCACTCAGGCCTAAAATTAAAAAAAAAATTTCAGGCCCTCTCACATGGTTCTTTTGGCTGCCGCATGCTCTCTTTTTATAACCAATGCAAACTTTAAAAAAAATAAAAATTAAATGGTTTATGTCTGATATTTTACTCACGTTAATAAAATTGATAAATTTGCCCCTTGAGTGCAAGAAGGCTTTGCTATGCTGTAGCATTGCAAAGCCTTCTTGCACTCAAGGGACAAAATACACCTCTAGCCATGCTATTCTGCAGATAATGAGGCCTAAAACATAACACTTTTGATGATGCAGAAATAATTACAAAAAATAAAAAATAAAATAAAAAACCGCCCGCTCACATACAATCTTACAAAAATAGCCTGAGAAACAGAATATCTACTTTGTCGGGCAGAAACGGTAGAGTGATAAATTATTTTTGGTCATCAGTACTTACTCTCAGATCTTTGTGTTGTTACAATTAATGGGAGAGTGCCTGCACGCACTCTCCCATAAATTGTAACAAGCAAATCCTGGGAGACTGAATCATTTCAGTACAAAGATGATATGGAGCACATCCACAGGATATGAATCCTATAAGTTGTGGTACCGACACTTTATAATAAAGTCCAAATATGGGCTTCTAGAACTCTACCAGTTAACTAGTTTCTGCATTCAAAGATAACCTCATTCTATATTGTTAATATACGCATGTATTTATTTTCTGCCCCTATAAAGTCTCAGATATAATCTAATTTTATGGCATCGACAAATACAAACTTTCCTTTCACCTCTTTATCTTATCCCAGACGCCACTTGCAATATATTCTTTTGAAAATGGAGAAAATTTAATTTTTAGCTTCAAAACATAACTTATGATGCGTCATCGAAACAGGTCGCCAGACTGGATCCAACGAGGAATTATAAGCTATCTTTTGGAGGCAAAAAATGAAAAAAACAATGAAATTTAAATGAAGATTTATTGTGTGAATAGCGCAGGGAGCAAATGTTCGTTACGTTACTCAAAGGGTTGTGCAAACTTTATGCATTCTGCATTGAAACGGTTAACCATGAAACAGTTGACGATGACAGTGTCAAGAAATATTTTTGAAGAAAATGCTTAGAGTAAAAAAGTATTGACTGCTGCTGTTAACCCTTTACCTAACATAAAAAGCAGACGACACTTGCAAACAAAATTCTTGAATAACTAATTTTTTTCGTATTTTTGTCTCAAAAACATAGATTATGACCCCTCACTGGAACGAGCTCGACCAGCTCGTTCCAAAGAGGGGTCATAACTATGTTTTTGAAACAAAAAATGAAAAAAATAATGAAAATTAATTGGCGATTTTTGTGAATAGCGCTGGCCTATTTTTGCCGTTACGTTGGGTAAAGGATTAATCTAACATTATAGTTTAAGGAGCTTGAAAAATTTTATATTGGGTAGCGGGTGATTAATATTTTAACTTCCAGTCACGTGACTATTGTTACGTATTTTATTATGATGTTCTGCATCTTGTGACATGCGCAGATTAACTAAATTCTATGATTAATTGTTGGAAATACCAAAGAAAGTTTATCGGATCATGAAGTCACAAGTGTGTTATGAAGATTTAATAAAATGTCTCAGTCCGACATATAAAAAGGTCCTCCATATATCTTAAAAAATAGGCGTGGCAGTTAAATGGGTTAACGGATCAACGGGCAGTCCGGGCGGTATCGACACAAAATGCTAAACACATGCTTTGAATCAGACCACCCGAACACACACAATTGAAGTAGATCAGACATTAATTAGCTTTCAATTTATACCTGCTACTTGGGGGCGCGGTGGCTCAGTAGGTAGAGGTGCAGGCTGCAAGCCGAGAGGTCCTCGGTTCGAATCCCACATGCGGCAACCGCGTTGTGTCCTTGGGCAAGACACTTCATCTCCATTGTCCGCGTGGGGGCACGGTGGCGTTGTGTACTAAGGCGTACTGCACGTCGATGGTACACTTGTCTTCAACCAATGCTAACCCTGCCCTGCTTGTGTGGAGTTAGTATGTTGGGGAGATGACAGCTGCTCGCCGTTGCTCGGTGGTTCTCTCCGGGTATTCCGGCTTCCTCCACCCGTAAAACTGCCACGGTCATGATTAGCCATTGTGCATAAATATGTGACCTTAAACACCAATAAATAATAAATAATAATAATACCTGCTACTTAAACTCACCTGTTGTACAATCGTTTCGTTTGTATTATTATATACAGTGTGTGCTTCGATGGACATCAACTTGTGCGATTTTAATGACTAATGGGTTGGGTATTTTACTGGAGAAGACAAAATAGGTGTTTTATTTATATGGGATTGGTATCATAGAAATAAATAGAATGCAGTTCAGAATGTAATGTTCTGTATTCTTGGCAAAACGGTAACGTTTTATTTTTTCAGCCAAGTGACTTTTTGATTCTTCCATCAGATGCAAATTTTTCCCATAATGCAACTAGGAATTTAACCAATTCAGTCTTGTTTGACAGAGCTCAATGAGCTCTGTCAAACAAGACTCAATTGGTTAAATTGTGAGTTGCATTATGTGGAAGATTTACAGATTGAAATGTTTACATTTCGACATCAGTATGCAAGGCGTTGAAGAGATACAGTGTGCATGCATGTCGACGCTAAGCACAGGGTATTCAGTATACCATATTACTCAAGAAATATATAATCGCGCCACAAAAATCACATAAAAAATCATGGAATAATATTTTGTGTTCATGTTTTGTAACTAAAATGTGACTCCGCGGTTATTTGGAGAGAAAATAATAGAGCCTCTTCTTCAAGTTTAGTTAGATAACAAGTTAATGCGTATGACCTTTTTATATGTTTTAATTCGTAATGTCGTGTACTAAGATTGTATTATTTTGCCGGATATTGGACTGATTGATCGACTGTCGAGAGATTGGGGGGAGGTTAATCATTATGAATCATTCCTATCTTGGGCAAATCATTCTTCACGGGACGACTTCTGTTACCCATCTGGATATCAAGGATCAAGTGAATTTGCATCTTTACTTTCTTAATACTTTTTTCGAAGTGGTTCGGGCGTTTGTAAAAACAACACACACACACAGACGGATCATCAAAGAAACTATCATCTCCAGCGGAAAGACGAATATGCACAAATGATTAGAGATTTTATTAGTTCTTGAAGAATGTAACAAGATTAGACCTTTCGACAATTAGTTCCTCAATAGTATCATCCAGAAGAATATTTACAGGAAAGTGGGAGAATCTGTTTTGTATTCACGGTGAGGTTCAGTAATAATTCAATCTTACAGCCTTATAGGGTTGAACTCGAAAAGAAGGATCAGCAATAATTTAATCCTAAAGCTCTATAGGATTGCACTCGATAAGGAATATCATAAATACTTTAATCCTACAGCCCTATAGGATTGCACTTGATAAGACGGATCAGTAATAATTTATTCCTACACCCCCCCCCCGCCCCCTATAGGGTTGCACTCGATAAGAAGTATCAGCAATAATTTAATCCTGCAGTCCAATAAGATTACACTCGATAAGACAGATCAGTAATCATTTAATCCTACAGCCCTAAATTGTTGCACTTGATAAGACGGATCAGCAACAATTTAACAATACAGCCCTATAGGATTGCACTCGACAAGACAGATCATAAACTATTTAATCCTACAGCCCTATATGATTGCACTTGATAAGACGGATCAGTAATAATTTAATCCTGCCGCCCTATATGGTTGCACTTGATAAGACGGATCAGCAATAATTTAATCCTACAGCCCCTATAGAATTGCACACGATAAGAAGGATCAGCAATAATTTAATTCTACTGTCCCAAAGGGCTACACTTGATAAGCCGGATCAGTAATAATTTAACCCTTCAGCCCTATTGCATTTCGCTCCGCGAAACTGATCAGCAATAATTTAATCCTACAGCCCTATAAGATTGCACTCGATAGGACGGATCAGTAATAATGTAATTCTACAGCCCTATAGGACAGCACTTGATAAGACGGGTCAGTAATAATTTAATCCTACAGCCCCCATAGGATTGCACTCGATAAGAAGGATCAGCAATAATTTAATCCTACAGCCCTCTAAGATCGCACTCGATAAGACGGATCAGTAATAATTTAACTCGACAACCCCATAGGACTGCACTTGATAAGACGAGTCAGTAACAATTTAATCCTCCCCGTAAAAACTGTCCGTCACGAGGTGACCCTGGCTGTCGAAACTGTCGTTAAAACCCCAATAAAAAATTGATACTACAATGTCATCGACAAGGGTTATGCCAACGGCTCGGAAAAATATTTTCTCCTGAGATTATTATTATCCCTGGTGGGTGAGTGGGTGAGATGGGTACATCTCACTCGATGGCAAGATATTTGAGCTAGACACGAGGCTTGCCGAGTGTCCGGACCAAATATCTTGTCCCGAAGATGAGATTTACCCACCTCACATCCTCCCCCTCACATCCTCCCTCATCGGGGATAATCCCCCCCCCCCCACACACACACACCACCAAAACAGTCTGACGTCATCAAAAGTAATTCAGGGGCATGTGCAGGTATATCGAACAATTTTGTTGTCCATTTCTGAAAAGAACTGATTTGCTTATCGGAAAGACCACAAAAAAGTTCTGTATATACCACAGATAGAAACCACAAAATTTAATACGAACGCCGGCAAGACAGGGGTTCAAGATTTGTAGCGTGAATGAACATTGATACATTCTGATGACGTCATATTATAAATTCTGCAATGTATTCGCATAACTTTTTCGACGGGAATTTCGTGCAACTCGCTCCACTTATAAATGCTTTCAGCCCAAAATTCATATTGTCTTTTGGTTTTGCGGTCTGTGTTTTATTTCTATACTACTCAAAGTTTGCTAAGCACCAAATATTTGACACATCATTGTGAAATTTGCTGGTGACATATTTGCAATATTTTTGGTGGATATGATTGAGGGATGTATTGAGATGGTCCCCAGTGTTTACATTAGCTCTCTTGACAGGCAGACTTTTCGTGACAGTCATGGAAAGCATGTACCCCTTGATTTTCGTGATGTTTTCGTGTACTGTCTACATGTGTAGGGTATTCAATCTTCATTTCAACACAAACCCTTGTGATTTAATGATTGAAACTGGCAAATGCATATGTCTGAAGCAGAAATGTGGCGGGCTGTAGGGATGGTGGAGCAAGGGGCTACAAATCGGCCGGTTGGTGAAGTCCTTGGTGTGCAGCATACGGTGATCACCAGAGCCTAGGCAAGATTTCAGCAGTATGGCACACCAGTAAGACAGAAACAGGGCAACATCTGCAGCTGAAGACAGGTATTTGATCATTCAGGCCTGTAAGAACTGATTTGCCACAGCAACCCAGCTTCGCAGTGACCTTCAGAATATGCATCCGGGGTAAATGTTTCGACGCAGAGTATCCGGCCAAGGTTGTACGAAAGTGGACTCCGATCGAGAAGACCACGTATGCGCATTTCGCTGTCCCAGAACTACCGCCAGGCACGATATGAATGGGCCATGGACCGCGTTGGATGGACCAGAGAAGATTGGCGACTTGTCCTTTTTACAGATGATTCAAGGTACTGCCTAGACTATACAGATAGGCGTTCTAAGGTATGGAGAAGACCAGGAGAGCGATTCTATGCAGCCAACAATGCTGAGTATGACCGCTATGTTGGAGGGTCAATCATGGTCTGGGGCGGCATAAGCAGGGATGCACGCACAGAACTCTGTGTCCTTGAACGTGGTATATTGATGAGATCCTGGATGTCCACATCAGATTGTATGCAGGTGCAGTGGTTGATAGATTCATTCTGACGGACGATAATGCCCGTCCTCATGTTGCCCATGCTGTCGAGGATACCGACAGAGGGAGAGGATTGAGCGTATGGACTGGCTAGCAAGATCCCCTGACTTCAATCCAATCGAACATGTCTGGAATGAGTTGCAGCTTGCAATTTCAGCCCGTCCCGTCCAGCCAAGAAGTGTCCAGGAGCTTGGTGTCATGCTGGTCCGAGAATGGAACAACATCCCACAAAGGACCACCAGGAACCTGATTGGGAGCATGAGAATGCGTTGTCAAGCTGTAATTAACGGTAATGGGTATCATACTCGATATTAACCCATACCAGTTCGATCCGTCAACTTTTTGGCTAATTGAATAATTTCCTCTTTTAACAATAATATCCATTTTCCATGGTTATCGTATTCAAAAGCTAAAAAATAATTTCAAACACAAATAAAATCTTAATTTCTGTACTTAAATCATTAAAGATATAATTAAATAAAATAAATATTCACTTTTCATTACAATATTTCAACTAAAACGTAAAACAGGTAGTTGGATATACTTGGTGCTTAACAAACGTTAAGTAGTATATTTTCTTCAACAAACGTTCGTCTACTAATATTTCCGAAACGTGACACCATGTTGTTTGTTTACAGAAGAACGTGCGATGAACTGAATAGTCCTGCGCTCATTAAATATGCTAATAAGCCAATATAGGTTGGTCATGTGGGTGGAGTGAGATAACTGTCAAGTGGGTTGGGTGTGACAGGCATATCTCCCCCAGCTATCTCACACGACTTAATATATGTCTCAGTACCTTAGTAGTGGGAGAATGTGGAGTGCCGAATGGGAGTTTGGAATCCCACTTATAGAATACCACTATTTTAGATCCAAAACGGTTTGTGCAGCGGATAGCTTCTGCGTCCAGTCTTCTTCCACCATCATTTCCGTCCTCTAAGTACCTACCACTGCACTATCACTGCTACGTCTTCCAGTTCATATCACTACCATACTTGGCGTGCACTACTTCTTGAAGTATGTCGCAGGATTACGGGGTTGAAATTGATGTTCAAAATGATGGAGGAAAATTTATGTTCTTATCAGTGCTCAGCCGACAGCCAGTGACTGTCGTCTGAGCCCCAGTTCGAACGTAAACCTTGCCACCTTATCAATGCCCTATCCGCTTGGGACTCTTAGGATTCCTGAAGGTGCTTGTGGCTTACAACGCCAAAGGGTGGTCAACGATAATTCACTGAAAAGATTATTTATTTACATGTACGAAGAAATATAATATGAAACAAATTACTCACACAATTATCCGTGAGAACACACTAATTACGCGGATAAAAGTTTATTCTTTAGGGACCTCGACGTCTCCCACAGCTAGCTGTGTCCGCTGGATCAACCTCACATCATCTTCATTTTCTCACGGTTTGTGATACATACAAAGTGTCTATTCACTTCTCGTTGCTTCCTCCTCGCAGTGTTACTTCACAGTCATTCGTTCTTAACTCATATAATGTTCTACTTGTGTGACTCTATCAGCGTTTTCAGAGTTCAATCACAATTCAATCGGCATCTACCACAGTTCACGATCACTTTGCACCTTGCCTGTTTCTCACGTGGTTAAGTTATTCTTCGCCTTCAGATATATACTTAACAAAGCTTACATAAAAATATTCTGCAAAGTGTTCTCAACATCACCAATTCTCGCACCGCCTAAAACTATTTTATCTCGCGAGCTATTCAAGCGCTTACAAAAGCTCTTGATACGGTTCTAGACCTCAACGTTACAGCTTTTACTTCTTTGGCTACTATGCCACTACGGTTAGCAACCGTTAACAAACTACTATCGGTTCCTTACAACCCTCACAGGGTTACAACAATACGCGGACTTTCAATCTCGGTACCTATGACCCTCGACGGCCAAGGCTAAATTCGGACCTTCTATGAGTGCCCTCGGGCCAACTGCCTATGTACGTCTTGCCTTCTAAAACAGGTAATGGCGTTTAACTAAATGCATGTACCTCCCTGAGCTCGTACTTCCTGTTGCTGATCCTATTCTCGTATATGTCCACCGACTTGGCCGGCGACTGCTCCTATTCTAAATATGAGCTCTGTGGCTCCCTTACATCACAACGTGCTTATAGTTTCGAACCGATGCGGCACTTTCTCTAACCTACAGTATGGGACTTCCCCATCTACTCGCAACGACTCACAGCCTTACACACCTTCCGACTGGAATTGGCTGGACTGAATTTTTCGAGAAATCCCCCGATTTTTATTTAGATAGCCAGAACATTTATTCTCAGTTAATCGCTTCTCTTGAACCTGGCTGCTTAGATCTATCTTAATTTAACGCTCGCTTTAAAGTTCCTTTGAAAGACTCGCATTTTGGTATCGTTTGACATTTCGGAGACAGGATAGATGCGTAATATGGGTGTGTGTCCAGAACATATGTGGTGCACTGTATTCTACAATTAAATATTAACTGCCAGTAATTACATAGATAACGACTACAGAAGAGAATATTGTCTCTCTTACCATTGATATGTTATCAGATAGCCCATGTGGCGTTCAACAAGTGCGCCATAATGGGCATTAAACTTTCATGCCTAATTAGCAGAATTTGAATTATTACCGATCTGTTTTCGGGGTCCGCCATATACCTATCTTTACGTTTTCTGTTTAACCCATTCAGAAAGATTATCGAAAATATTTACACTTTTAAACAAGAAAATCGCAACTTTTAGCTATCACCTTGACAGAGTAAATACTCCCACGACGCTTCGACTCATCTTGGAAAAATGGTATCGACGTCGATAGGGGTGCTGTAAGTGGGGAGCCAACAAACGTGGGTGGCGATTTCATCAAATGAGCTAATGAACCATGAGAGTAATTGCTCCATGAGTAAATTCTCTTGCGACTCTTCCAAGCCTAGAAATAAGCAATCTGTCATTTGCAGAATGAGGTCCCCAGAGAGTGAATTTGTTGATGCTATGCCATACAGTGGAGCAACGTATCCTTCGGGTACCTCTTCCTGTTTAGACACGAGACCTTGATTCAGATTGCGGTGCGCAGAGAGTAAATTCAGTGATGCTACCCTGCTGCGCAGGGTAACATCACCAAATTTCCCCTCTGGGGACCCTCATTCTGCAGATTACTTCAGACGAGCTAAAGAGGAAGGAGAATAATTGCTTCTAAGAGTAAATACTCTTACGACTCTTCGACTCATCCCGATTATTGTGGGGTACCTATGATATGGTCATGTACTATTGGATGATACCTATAAGAGTATACTGTTTATAGGATACAGGCCCATGCCTTCTTCCCCTGCTTCTACAGTATGGCCGCCGTAGACTGGTCATTTTGAACGGGGTGGGCAATATTTCTACGGACGCAATAATATTAGATTGGAAACATTGATTATAGGAATAATTATCAAAAATTTAATTAATGAAATTAATTAAAATTTTGCCGATGATGATGTTTTTATCACCCGGTAAACGCATTCGTGGACATCACTGCCCACGCGTTGATTACGACTAGTCCACGACGACTGCACTGTACTTTCTCTACCCACTCCATGCCTTCTGCTTTCCACCTTACATCTTTCTACCTCACTACTAACTTACTATCTGTCTTGTGCTAGAACCTTGCACCATTACTACTGACTCGTGGCACTATTTCAGGTTTGCTAGCTATCTCACGTCCCAACCTCCCGGCCAAGTATTTGAATGTCCAAAAGATTAACCATTCTCTTATACGATAATAAAAACCAAGCATACACCACCCAATTATATGACCTGTATTCTGAACTACCCATAAGATAGTATAACCCATTAGATAGTTTTGTAGTTATAATGGTTAACTGTAGACCACCAGGGGGAAATATCATACACTGTATACTACTGTACTAAGCAACAAAATATACCCCCAGCATACATCGAGACTAGCAGAACTGTAGGGTACACACATTACAGCCTATATGACGTACTAACCATTCATATTCCACAGCTCGTCTGGACCTAGCATTACATACTACCAGCTGTGGGTCAGCACCACTCCTAAGATGAATGGTGGTACTAAGGGGTAACATTATACCTACGGAGTGCAGACCGTTCATCTTATACTGCTGTACCGGACATCCAAGTATAACACTGTATGTCCTAGCATTCGGTACTACAAATACCAACTGTAAAACAGTATAACGCCTCAAGTATATTGACAGTACTAAGTGCTAACAGCAGACCAACAAGGGTACAGCTCGTACATGCTATACTACAATACTAGACAACCAAGCAGTACCTGCAATACGGCTTCGTCTAGCATTACGCATTGCCTATAGCACCCACTCGACGGAATGAAGCATTTGATGGGTTAATAGAATTAAGGTCTAGCAGTAGACCAACAGAGTACAGACCGTATATTCTGTACTACCATATTCGATAACCATTTTTACCTCGCAATACTGTCTGGCCAAGCATTACGCACTACCTATAACAACCCCAATGGTATAATACATTCGATGGGTTAGTAGCACTAACGGTTAACATTAGATCAACGTGGGTACAGACCGTACACCTAAAACTACCACATCAGGAAATCAAGCATAATCCCACAATACCTCCTGATCAAGCAATACGCACTACCCATAGCAAATGCATGGTGGAATAAAGCATTCAGTAGATAAGTAGTACCCAGGGCTAACAGAGGGCCTTCAGGGTATTTTTTCATCGATACCATATTCCATATCAGTCATACCCTGGCACAAACAACGCCATATCTGATTGTGCAGAGGACATTAACAGCGGTCAACGTATACATAAATATTGGACAAGACAAGGCGCTCACTATGGCCTCACCATGTTGACTATTCCAAACCTAGTCCCACGGGGCGTTATATAAGTGTTATGGTTGCTCACATTAGACTTAACCCCACAAGGGGCTGTTTAATTTTTAGGGACGCTCCTCCTACAGGTCAAGCAAACCTAAAAATCATATAACTCCCCGTGGAACCAAGTTTGGAGTACATGTTGACATACATATATAAAACAATGCCTATCTCCCAAGTGTTTGGAAAAAAATGCATATCCTCAAGCTACAGTAACCTGATGACCGGAATTTCACGCTATTATATTTAAATTGCCTCTCCGGCAATTTCATCTAGTGGTCGGGCAAGGTTTTGTTACATCCCTCCAATATATTGGGTAGTTGCGTCCCTGTACTCACCTTCGCCCAGAAAGTCATATATATGTTTGCGCGCGCATAGAAGCTAGGACAACGCGCGACGAAACACCAGTGCACCACGCATACAGATACACATGTACAAGTACTATATGAACTTGCTTACGAGTTCGTGCAGGTATGATCTTTATTTTATCTTTTTCCCCAACGTTGCAGCCAAAATCGTTCAGCGCTATTCACAAACATCGCAATTCAATATTTTTTTTATTTTTCATTTGTTCATTTTTTTTTTGTCTCAAATACATAGCTAATAACCACTCATTGGAACGACCATGTGGTCGTTCCAATGAGAGGTCATAAGCTGTGTTTTTGAGACCAAAAAAAAAAATAGGAATATTTTTAGTTACTCGAGAATTTTTATTTTGCAAGTGTCAATTGTTATTCGGAGTGGATAAAAGGTTAAAAACTACAAGAAGTAGTGAACAAGGTCACTTTTGGAGAAGAACTAAAGTTGTATGGAAAATCCTAATTATTTTTATTATTATTAATTATCGTTGAGTTTTGTGAATACCAAGTTGATAATATGCATGTATGTTCATCCTAACGAAATACAATATCGCATTATGATTATTTGCAAAGTCAAACTCTTTGGAAATCTGACACATCCAGATAATTGGTGTTAACCTCATTCTCCCCAACAAATCTTGTAAATTAATTTATTTCTCCAATCAGCTTTTCTTCTGTAATAAAAATTCCGAGTATTTGTTTTATAACGTTGGGTCTATATGTTGTGAAAATGAGCTACAGTTAAAGATAATGATGGGAGATTAGTGCCAAACAGTTTAATTGTATTTACTATAGTTCAATACAGAATGATGGTGGAAATATTTACAGTTGTCATTGCCAATATGTTTTGCCGTTGAGTGGACTGCAAGATCAACCTAGCGATATGTGGATTTTATTTTCTCACAGAAGAACCTAAGTTATTTTAGTGCTCGGCACCATGCAAACACGGGCGGATAGCAACACAGACGCAAATCTCAATGCTCACGCAAACTCACTCACGGGCCCGACTACACAGCATTATAGTTCACACCCGGGGATTTTGATAAAACATTGTGTGGACAACAACCCACCCTACGTACTAGACAAAGAATATCCCGAGGACCAAACACGCGCAAGTTTACTTTCTGGTTATGTTCCTGTCGATCTGGAAAATAAGTCTATAGGTAGATTTCTTCTCGTCAATGCCGGGTACCTGAGTATCAATTCGGCTTGTGCGTACGACATGCGCTAACATACGAGTAAACCTGGGTGCACCAACCGACGAAACATAAACAAATGTATCAAAGACACGATCAGACAAGCTTTTTCAGGCCACCAATCAAATTCGGAAACGAATTCCACGCTGTTATGGGTTGTTTGTATATTCACTTTTCGTGGAGATTGATCGCAGACTACCATTGATCTTGTGGTCACAAAGATATACAAATATTCTTGAATGCTCCAATGAAAATATATGCTAACCAATAAGTATTTAATTCGCCTTTCAAATCTCAAGATATTAACACACAATTAGTGGATCTACGCGACGTAATCCCAGAACTACAGCTGTGACGAAACTCCATTCATAAGTGTTTATTAAACAAACATCTCTGATAGTATAGGTAAAGTCGTTAAAGATACTGGTTCGCTTTTCCAGCCGACTGAAATATTCCAGACGAGTAAATCTAAACAAATGAGATCGACTATTTAAAGGCTAGACTGGTTCCAGGCCATAACACCATCGAATTCCCAACAGAATTTGACCTAGTGGGCTGAGACCTTGATACTCAGGTTGGTGACAGTTTAATTCTGCGGTTCTTCTGAGGTGGCGGATACATAATCACTGACCTTTCTTTGAGATTGTTCATTGTTCTATTTGGGTCTAAACTGTCATAATTTTACGTCGGTGCTGAAGCTAATTGAAGTTTGGTCCTTCTGTCAGAAGATAAAATTCAATGTTCTTTTCGATGTGTCAAAACTACCATATTTTACGTATTTACATTGTTCATTGAAAGGGTCTGGTGATTGCATTGAAAGTGACTGAGAACTAGAAACCGTTTTTAACAACTTGGATGGTGGGGGAGCCTTTATGTTTTAATGGGATATAACGACACTTTCGACCTCCAGGATGGACAGTTTTACGGGTGAAGGAAGTCGGAGCACATAGAGAGAACCGGCTACGAGCAACTGTCAGTCTCCCCAACGTACTAACTCCACACAAGCAGGGTTAACATTGTCTGAAGACGAGGGCACCAACGACGCCATAGTACACAGTCTCGCCGTGCCCCACGTGGTCAATCGAGATTAAGGAACATGTCCAAGAACACAACGCGGTTACCCATGATGGGATAGAACCGTGGAACTTTCGGTTTGAAGTCAAATGCCATAACCACTAGCCTCCACTCTTGTTGGAGCGGTAAGTACTATGTTGGGATATACTTAAATTTACAAGAACTGGTATAGGGACATTGATTGGGTCGAAATCCTAATCCAACTAAGAGGAGAACTTCCTTGCTGTGTATAACATTACGACAGCTCAACGATAAACAACGTTTATTACTTTCCAAATTGTGATTTACTGGGATTTCCGGGTTTGATTATAAACGATAACTTCACAAGTGAATTATGCAATCAGCAATTGTGTCATGTACCCGTGCGCGCAAACGAAGACGCTTTGCCGTGGGTGTAATGGGACTTCATTGTTTTGTGTTTTTTTAACCTTTTACCTAACATGAAAAGCAGACGACGCTTGCCAAACAAAATTCTTGGATAACTATTTTTTTTATTTTTTGTCTCAAAAACCTAGGTTATAACCGCCTTCGGAACGAGCTCGTTCCAATGAGGGGGTCATAACCTATGTTTAAGAGACAAAAAATGAAAAAATAACGAAAATTAATTGGCGATTGTTGAGAATAGCGCTGGCCGTTTTTGACCGTTACGTTAGGTTAAATGATATAATTATCGTTAATAATGAAAAGTAATAAACAGAGTACTCGCTTGACTGGACTGGTTGCTTGAAATAATTCCTTCGAGGCGAGGGACTATATTGTAAAACACCTGTGCGCATTCGCGCACTCGTGTTTGTGCAATGTCCCTCACCTCTCATTAATTATTTCACCTAACCAGTCCAGTCAAGCGATTACTCTATTTCTACCATCACTTTAAACTTTTAGCTGATGAATAGGTGGTAAAAATCCGTAAAATTTTAAATGTAGGTTATTTATTTATTTATTTTATTGGTATTTAAGGTCACATACTTATGCACAATGGCTAATCATGACCGTGACAGTTTTACGGGTGGAGGAAGCCGGAGTACCCGGAGAGAACCACCGAGCAACGACGAGCAACTCCCAGCTCCCCAACATCGTAACTCCGCACTGCAGCACAGGCAGGGTTAGATTGGTTGAAGACATACGCACCATCGACGTGCAGTACGCCTTAGTACACAGCGCCATCGTGCCCCAATGTGGACAATCGGGGTTAAGTGCCTTGCCCAAGGACTTAAATGTAGGTTTTCTTATTTTCATTCGAAGCCAAAAGCTTTTGACGCCTCAAATGCACGAGCTTACTGAACTGGTTTAAAAGAAGACTCATGAAGTTGATGACATCAAGTAATGTTGGGAAGATATATACTATTCACAAAAGTAGGGGATATCCAAGCTGATGTTGATATTTTCAGAAAATGGTATTGGATACGCGTGATTGGACACATCAATGGGTTCCCAAGTTTAGTGTGGATCATGAATGCCACCTGCCCACGAAAACGTCGTGCAGGTTTTTCGCCCGAGTGCCGCGTTAATGTCTGTGGGATACGTTTTGAAATATTCATTTGTACTGATTCATTTGAACCTTGAGCATCATCAATGAAACCACTCGGAAAGTGAAGGACTTTAACGTGATACCAAAATTGATGACGCGAAGTTTGATGTTGCTCAGGATTTAATTCATTGGACAACGAGAGCCGCCAATATTATGTACGTTCACTGGCTAAACCATCTAGATTTAAACTAAGTAAAGGCAAAGGTAACAACCGCCTAACAGATGTGGGATTAGGAACTAATGTGGTTAACCAGCCTGGCACCAATGATCCAATAGTCCAAGAGAAGTCTTTAGATCGCGGTGTAACTTTTGCACCAGCACCGAAGCCTAAAACTGGTAATCAGACAAATATACCATCATATAGCTGTAATTTTTTTAGGCAAATGAAATTAGCAGACCGCATTAGAAACTCCAGCGATCGGAAACTTTCTTTTACAGAATCATCTGGTTGCTCACCTCCAGAGAGTGAAGTAGATCCCGTAATTATTGAGACTAACACACGAATTCTGCAAAAGGTGTTCAGCATGAATATACTCTCTGATAAAGACAATATAACAGTTGGCGAACGGAGAGCCCAAACGAAACTTGGACAAAATAGGAAATTAGTAATTAAACCCAGCCGGCAAAAGTGGGTAGGTGGTCGTTCTGTCTCTGTATAATTATATATAATTCAAAAAGTAGGGGATATCCAAACTGATGCTGATATTTTCGGAAAATGGTATTGGATACGCGTGACTGGATACATCAATACGTTCAGTGTGGATCATGAATGTCACCCGCCCACGAAAACTTCGTGCAGGTTTTTCGCACGAGCGCTGCGTTAATGTCTGTGGGGTACAATTTGAAATTTTAATTTGTATTGGACGGGCTTTTTCGGAGGTCTCGTCGTTTTTTTCTTGGTATAAACTCATTCATCAATATTTTCTGGTCGAAACGTAACTTTTGAGGTTGGTGAAGACTGACACGTGACGAACGTTTACGTGTCGTTGGCATGTTGGAAGCTGGCAACAGACAGACTGCAGTGGCTCAAATTCTCAACGTTACTCAATCGGTGATTAGCAGGTTGTGGTCACGCTATCGTCAGACAGGCAATGTTGATGACAGACGTCAGTCAAGTCGCCCAAGGGCGACAACTGCTAACCAGGGTCGTTTCGTCCTAACCACAGCATTACGTAACCGCCATCAAAGTGCCTCAGAAATTAGACAGCAGCTGCACCGAGCGACATATGTGCGAGTCAGTAGTCAGACTATCCGAAATCGCTTACATAGCAGGAATTTGTACGCTCGATGACCTCGAATAATTCCACGTTTGATTGAACGTCACATCTCAGCAAGGCGTAATTAGTGTGGAGCACAACAGAGCTGGAACAGTAGCCAGTGGAGCAACGCCATGTTTTCCGATGAATCGAGGTTCACTGTCGACTTTCACGACAGGCGAACGAAACAGAGTGTGGCAGCGGTGGCGGCAGTGGCGGCTACGGCGGCGGAACGAAGCTACCATGACGTAACCATTAGGCAGCACGATCGTTTTCGTAGTGGATCGATTATGGTGGGGGAAGGCATAACCATGACAAGCAGAACAGCATTACATGTCATCCAAGGGCGTGTCACAGGGCAGTGCTATCGTGACAAAATGTTAGCACCTCATGTGGTGCCATTAGCACGACGTTACGGCCGTCGATTCATTTTCCAAGATGACAATGAAAGAGCACACAGGCCCCGTGTCGTTACAGAGTTTCCCCAGGAGCAGAACATCACTCCACTACCTTGGCCATCACTAAGTCAAGACCTTTCATCAGTCGATCAGATCTGGGATATGCTTGGCGGCGTCTACGACAACGCCAACAGTCCCCTACCAGTGTCCAGGAACTCGTCGTTGCTCTGCAGGAAGAATGGAATAACATCAGTCAAACTGATATTGGACGTTTAGTGAGGAGTATGCCACATCGGATCCGCGGTTGTCTCGCGAACCGAGGAGGATTTACAAGGTATTGAGGTCTTGGGCTGAGTGTGGTAAATTCTCTGACTGGCCGCCCATGTCTTCTACGGGTCAGTGCTTGTCAGACACCCAACTATCGCTGAAATCATTCACCAGATGTCAGTGCAATGCCTCAAATGTCTTTTTGATGAAAATATAAGTATATTTCCTCATATATATATATCATATATTAAATTTCCTCGGTTATTCTGTTCTCAGCATGTTGTTTGTGGCGAAGGGTTCAAATTGAAAAAGTCAACAGTTACACGTATCATGATGGACATGGACTTTTTAACCACGCCTCCGACAAACGTCACGTCTCGATAAAAAGAATTGTGTTGATGCTAGCCTGTTTCTGTTATTTGAGACGAAGTAGACTTGTGTATCTCTCCACAGTACCGCACATAAAAAATTAACTGCCCCCTTAAAAAAATACCAGATACGATATCGTCTTTTATAAATAAAATACAACTGGCCATGTTGAGCCTCAGAGCAATAAGGTATTGCCGATGCTTATCCTTTACCCACAACCCGACCTCGTTATTCACAAAAACTGCATTATTTTTCTTTTATTTTTGCTTCAAAACACAAAACATGGATTATGACCCTCCCTGGAACGTGCTCGTTGAGCTCGTTCCCTTGTGTGGCCATACGCCATGTTTCTGAGGCAAAAAGGAATACTTTGAGTTATTCAAGATTTTTTTCAAGTATCGGCTGCTTCGTGTTAAATGATTAAAGCTTTTACACTGGATGCGAAGCGAGCTTAGCACTGCGATCCAGTAAAGTAGATATTAACCCTTTGAACCCTCGTTTCCTGGAATGGTATCGCATTTGTGTAGACTTACAGTGAGATGGGTCAGTCCAATATCAATCTATAGGGAAGATAAAATAATAACTGCAGCCTGCAGCCATCTGGCTGCAGGCTGCAGTTATTATTTTATCACCAATGCCCCGCGTAATGACCTCTAATAATAAGACAATGTTGGGATGAAATTATACCTTGTACAGAAAAATCGGTCTTACGGGTTCAAAGGGTTAATACCTTTCTTCTCGTTTTGTAACTTCGACATCGTGCTATTTCTCTGTTTTGAATTTGATTAATTTAATTCATTCAAAAATGTTTTTCAAGTGTTTACCAAGCGAACAAGTAAGTAAGTTTATTTTACAATACAAATATTCAATACCATTGCATGATTCAAACAATCATGACACTGGACGGAAGTGCCATAGCCTAACAGGTTGTCTTCCAGTAACTGGGAGAGATAAAAGAAATATTCGAAATATTTTTCCTGTTGTAAATATCAGTTTGTTACTGTGCTCAATCGCCCTAATAATTTGGTTGCTAAATGGACGATCAGTCTTCAGATGCAGCTTCACCCAATCACACTTTTGTCGGAGTTACTACCTTTCATTCAGACTGGAAGTGGTGCTCAAACTTAGCCTCTTGCAGGCAAGTGCGGAAATGCTATAAACATTGCTGGAGAAATTCCAACGTGTACACGAGCGGAACACCAATGTTATCTCGTTAGTAGTGCAAAACTTGTACTCGAAAATTTTTTAACGAAATGAATTGTTTCTTGACTGTTTTACTAATGCAAATTGCATATTGTTCTGATAGTTGTACACACACCTGAACAAATATAGATGCGTTGACCCTCTCTACACTATGTCTCTGAATGGAATAGACGGGGCACCATTTATAAGATGCCTTGGATGTTTGAACCACGATGGTATCTCCCACTTCAATGGGATAAGTTGGAAGAGTGCATATTCGTTATTAGTGAGTGCACCATTAAAATTTTCAACACACAGTCTTTGGCCTGCATGTTCAAAATAATAATTTGTACACCTCACAAATTCGCTGAGCAGCCATTTATTGATGGTATTAAGACGTACTATGGTCCTGAACCGGAAAAGGGTTTAACGGGTATTTGCTTTTGGTACATGCGCTTTGGAAATGATTTTTGGGTGACAGTCTGACTTCTATACAAACGGATTTCTGTAACGTCAGTCAGTCCCCCCCCCCCCCCCTCCTCTCCGAGATGGCCTCAAGTCAATCAACGCGGTAACTCCTCCCATGGGTGACGTTTCATGACGTGAAATTTGTTACGCTGTGACTGTAATTGATTGCCATCTTGAGTTGCGACGCTTTTCGCTGACGTTCCAGCAATTCAGTTGCATGGAGATCTGTGATACCAGCAGCAGGAGTGTAGCCAGCAATTTTTTAGGGGGATCGCCCACAATGCAACTCAAGGATGACAATGCCTGGCAACTAAAAAGGCTGAAAACTTGGGCCAGAGATCAAGTTGGAGGAGATTATGGGAGGGGTTACTCATTCCCATGATCTCCTACAACTTGACCTTTGGCCATCGGTGGTGGTCAGGTGGAGGGGAGGGGGTGGGGCTTCCCCGGAAAAAACTTTAATATTTGATATCAGCAGTGATCAAAGATTTCATGTTGAGTGAAAGTGAATCAAATTCAAAGTAGGCATGTATTACATTGTTGTGGAGAATACCGGCTGCAGATTTTTGGGATTGTGGTTCGTACGACCCCCATGACTCTCCCTGGCTACACCCTTGAGTAGTCAATGAGATAACGCATTTCAAAGACGTCAAAATTCATATATTTGCTTTGTTGGTAGGGGAATACTCTTCTCATTATGGGGAAGGCTCGATCCGATACCATAAACCTGTCTGACAGGCATTCACGGCGGAAAGTATCACCGAGTGTCATTTGTGGCATCAGTAACTTTTATTTGAAAATGTATGGTCTCATCTAACAGGAGGAACACTATCCAGGCTATTTTGTTAATAGTGTATTCTCATTCATCGAAAAACATCTCTGATGTGTGAAATTATGGTACGAGTAATAGGGGTCAAATACTGCCATCAATTATTTTTGTCAAGATGTTTTAAGATAAATCATCGGAAGAATACGATAACAGGAGGTTAAATATATACCAGTCATTAGATAAGACGTTCTTTGTTGCGTAACTGTTTTTTTTTTTTATTCCTTCAACGTGTACTTTTTGTATTCTGGGATAGATTGATATTAGATAAACATACCGTTGTTTGCAAATGATAAATGTTTTCGCAGGTGTATAGAACACTGACAGGTTGCTAGAATATTATTTGTTCTTGTGTTGCATTACAGTGTTTTTGCGAAACATTCTGTCTAATTTTTTCGAAAACATTAGCACCTACGGGCAAGGGCTTATCGAAAATGGCGTCTAAAGTAGATGTTTATTTCACGGAGGAGCACAGGCGTATCTATTTTGCGATGAGATGAGGAAGAAAAAGAAACATCAAATATTGTCTTTCTGAATGCAAATACTGAGTGTGGCGTTATTGAAAACTGAACAGAAGCAGTTTATTCGTTTAGTTGTTAACATAGAGCCACAGGGACGTTTGCGGGATTTCCCAGCGCATACGTGAATAATTTCAAGCGATCCTCGTTGTTGATATAAACTGTAACAAAATTCCAAATATTCAAAGAAGATTGCTATTTAATTAACCCTTTACCTAACATGAAAAGCAGACGACACTTACAAAAAAAAATTCTTGAATAACTAATTTTAAATTTTTTTCATTTTTTGTCTCAAAAACATAGGTTATGACCCCTCGTTGGAACGAGCTCGACGAGCTCGTTCCAACGAGGGGTCATAACCTATGTTTTTGAGACAAAAAATGAAAATATTTTGAAATTTAATTGGCGATTTTTGAGAATAGCGCTGGCCGGTTTTGGCCGTTACGTTGGGTAAAGGGTTAAAAAAAGTGAGGATGTTTTATATTTGAGACAAAGTTATAAATATTAGGGAGGCACTCTCTTACTCTGTGGCAAAGACTGTTTGCGGGATAACCACTGCGCCTACTATCTTCTTGTCTTTAGAATCTCGGATACTGAATCAGATACCCTTCAGCATACCTGATACTGCACAATAATTTATATATTTTCACCAATTTCCACCTACCTATGTATAGACGTTATATTTTCTTTTATTATATATCAGGAAAAATCTGGTAATTTAATTGGCTAGAACATTCATCAGAAGTGTTGATATATTTCAGTATTGCTGACGTATTCTTTTTTATCGAGATCGAATTGATATTTCACCGCTCTGTCATTGTTGTCTATAAATAGCGCAGGTAGGTTGATATAATGATCGAGGATCGAATTCTTCTTTTTCTCTTATAATGATCGCAAATACATGTTTGTGATAAATAGAGGATATGGAATGAGTGTTTTTCTCATATAATATTTATGAAACGAGTCTAAGAATTTTCCGTTTTGGCGAGCCTCTGGCGAGCCCAAACGGAAAATTCGGACGAGTTTCATAAATATTATATGAGAAAAACACTCATTTCATATTCTATTTATCATATGACACACACACGCACAAATTAGTATGACTTTTTAACCCATCACCTAATTTTAGTTGCAGACGGCACTTGGAAAAAACATCCTCGTATAACTAAAAACCTTTGAGCAAGGGTTAGATGATTTTTGTTTCTCTTATGGACCTGAGGATTTTATATATTTCGCATTCCCACAAATGAAGTACTAGAAAAATCAATAGCAATGTAACAGAAAAACCTGGGTCGAAATTGAGTGCGAGTACGGGTCCTTAATTCAGTGTGTGATTTCAGTCCGAGTCCTCAATTCACAGACTTCCAGAAATGAGATCTATGTGAATTCATCGTTAAAACTGTTTATTAGGCGAGTTTTACGCATTTCAAAAACGTCTATACAATACCTTGGGTTAAAATGTTTATTTCGCATGAGAGTGCAATATCAAGCTGGTATATGCGCTTGACGGATAGTGTCAGGGCAAAGCCAGCCTAAATATAGGGGCAAGGGGCCTCATATTTAAAGATATTGTAAGTTCAAAATATATTCCGCATCAAGGCGAAAAACCTACATGAATTTCACTTCTCTGTAAAGCTGGAAAAAACACACGTGGTGTATATCCAGCTTTAGCGCAGGGACTCGGGGAGAAACGGTATGTTAGATAAGGTCTAATCTCATTTAATTTATACAGTAGTCGGAGTCTTACGAGACGTAATCGGTTGGTGTCAAGATATCGTCACGGCCAATTAAGAAACGAGATTCTAAAACGATAGAAATGTCTATCGTATCGTCACCTGATCATTAGGTAGCAATAACGAATCGGTTTTCTCGACAAGTGAAGTCACCGTTAAGTCACGCGAGAGATGACTTGTATTGATTCTGTCTCGATATATGTCATCTCCCACCATTTTGACAGGTGGACAGATGAGCGTCGGTCCACCTGACAGTTTAGGGTAAAAAGTATATATACCTGGAAGAGCAGAGCATTAGACACACACTTGGGGTCACACACACGTTGGTGAAGTCCAGGACAGGCGGACTCTGTTTCCTGGCATAAGGGTACCTTCGATCACAGGACCCTGAAACGGCTGGAATCGCCAGAGAGGGCATTCCAGATTGATTTAGCTTAACGTTGATAGGCGGCTACGGGGCCGAATTCGTGAGAAGGAACACCCCAGGTGGAACGTTAAAGTTTAGATTGTCGAGTAGCAGGTATCGGCCTGCAATAGTCAGAAGTGTAGGTTAATTGTATTGTGCGTATTAACCCTTTGAAGCGTCAGACTGATTGCGTTCTGAGTAGTTTGTTTTGCTGTCGAAGCATCGTAATACCGACTGGAGATCGGTGTGAGTGACAATTTCGCCCTAGCACAAAAAAGGGCATTTGTGAATCGTGAATTCAACCAGGAACAGTGAATATTTCAATAGGACTTTCACGGAGGACTTTCAAAAGGCACATAAGGTGTGAGTAGACAATATCTGACCCAAATCAGAAGTACGGTGTCTTTATAGATGACGAACATTGCTGGTCGGAACCCTCCGACAGCCAGAGGTACAGTTACGCGCAGACGTTGACATTTGAGCCTTAGGGGGTGAAGCTCTTATGGCGAGCTCACAGTAATAACATTTCAGATTTGTGAAGCTCTTATGGCGAGCTCACGGTAGTAACATTTCCAGTGTGTAGACTATAGTGCCAGTACAGGGCTATAGAATGACTATATGATTATTGAGAATTGTTTAATCCTGGCGACCCATTTTCTGTGAAAAGAATCGAATTGTTGATTGTTGAAATATTGAAACGGATTTATTTTTATGTGTAAATAAAATCATTCTTTCCATTATACAGCCTGAAGTGATTAGGAATCACACCTAACGGAAATAGAACCTATTTCAGGCCAATTTGGCAGAGAACGAATCACGGCGTCGGTCTAACTCCGCTCTCTGCGCCGAGTTCGCGACACTTGGATTCCGACCCTCCACGTTGGTCTAATTTTCCCGCAACTTCATCAGCGGGACTAAAAAACCCCACGTCAGTCCAGGCCTTACGGGGCCCCAGGAGTCCCTGACATTGATTGGCGAGGCTACCAGGATATTTCTAAAAGGTAAAGAATGGCTACATGGAAATTTTGTTTTATTTTAACGGCGGTTCTGTTTATGTTTTGACGCGTTCGGTCAGCTGATGCCATTCAATGGTTTAATATCGCAATACAGTAGTCCCAAAGAGGATACTTAATAGCCACTATAACTGCGGTAGGTTTCAGAATATTTGGGGCGTTTAATTACGTTAAATTACAGAGGTAAATTAGGATCAATTGCCATATTTTTTTTTCCTTTCTTTCTTTTCCTTCTTCATTCTTTCTGACGAGTGTTGAAGATAGAAAGAAAAAAATCAAAATGGATGTTGTTACACCCCTCGCCCAACTGGTATCATTAGGCAAGGAAATGGGCCTTGAGGGAGCTGAACTTCAGAAGTTCGTTAAAGATGAGCAGAAACGTGAGGCCAAGGAGATTGCCTTACGTAATGACGCTAGGGAGAGAGAAGCCCAATTAGAACGAGAGCGTGAGAAAGACGCAAGAGAGGCGAGGGAGAGAGAAGCCCAATTAGAACGAGAGCGTGAGAAAGACGCAAGAGAGGCGAAAGAGAGAGAGATTCAATTAGCAAATGAGGCGAGAGAGAGGGAAGCCCAATTAGCAAGGGAGGCAAGGGAGGCAGAGCGAGAGCTCGAACAACAGAGGCACGAGAGAGAATTAGAGCTCCTCAGAGCAAGGGCCGATGTGGAGAATGAAAGTCGGCGCTCAGGGGATGGGAGTGCAGGGGTAGCAATTCATGCCCCACGCCCCCATCTCGCTCATTTCAATGAAAACACAGATGACTTGGACTCGTACTTGGAGAGGTTCGAGCGTTTTGCCTCCAGTCAAATGTGGCCAGAAGACACATGGGCCATGTGCTTGAGCCCTTTGTTGTCAGGTAAAGCCCTCGAGGCTTATACCAGTATGCCTCCTGCACTTCTTAACGACTACGGTGAGCTGAAGAATGCCATCCTTCGGAGATACCAGCTCACTGAAGAAGGATTCCGGACCAAGTTCCGAGAGATTAAGCAGGAGAAGGGAGAAACAGTACCTCAGTATTTTGCCCGAGCTAGGCGGTACTTTGACCGCTGGACTGATCTCGCAGAAGTGAATGAGTCATATGGAGCCCTGCGAGATCTATTTCTCCGGGAGCAGTTTTTAACTACATGCTCCAAGGAGTTGGGCCTGTTCATCAAGGAAAGGGGTCCGCCCACCTATGATGAGATGGCAACTGTGGCAGAACGCTACATCGTGGCCCACGGTGGGAGTGTAAACGCACCTAAATCGGCTAGGGGTGGGGCAAACGGGTTGGCAATGGCACCCGTAAGGCAACACCACCCTGATCCTCCTGCGTCGCAGACCAGCCGGAAGGGGAGCGCTCTCAAGGACACCACTTGTTTTATCTGCAACAAGCGGGGTCATATTGCCAGGGACTGCTGGCAGAAGCAGGTAAGGACCGGGAACGCAGCGCCAAGGGGTTGGAAGCAAGGTGACCGCGTAGATCCAGGGCCCAGTAGGCAGACGGCAGCGTTCTGTCAAACTATCGGCCCAGAACACAGTCCCCTCCGGGAATGTATGCAAGAGGGAGAATTAAGGCTGGAAGGCGGGAAGGTTGTCCCGATAATAAGTGGCATGTGTGAGAGGCTCACAACTTCGCAGGAGAAGGTTGATATGCCAGTGTACCCAGGGTATGTGGGACAAAGGGAGATCCGTCTGCTCCGGGGTTCTGGGTGCTCCTCTGCAGCGGTTAGAAGGCAACTGGTTGAAGACAAGCAATTGTTGGGTCGTGACCATTTGTGTATTTTGATAGATGGGACCGTTAGAAGGTTTCCCATCGCGAGGATAACGGTGGATACCCCATTTTATTGTGGCGAAGTGGAAGCCATGTGCATTGAATCACCTGTGTATGACCTGGTCATAGGTAATATCCCAGGGGTGAGGGCAAGCCCTGATGAGTTATGGTCTAGGGATAGGGGGCCAAGTGAGGGCCCTACGAGTAAGGAAGGGAAGGTTCCCAGGGAGAACCAATCCGATGGTCCAGGGGATGGCCCCTACACGACGAAATGTCGGGAAGTTTCAGGAGGGACGACTCCTGTCCAATTAGGGAGAAGGGGCCGCAGGCGATCCAGGCGAAACGCCAAACAGCGAGGGAACCCAATAGGATCATTGCGGAAAGACCCTCAAGCAAATTTATGTGGGGGAGTTGAGCGCCCCAAGAAGTCGGTGTCACCCGGGTGGAGAGGGGAGGCCAGACCCACGCAAATGGCTGGGCAAACTTCCCCAGAATTGAGAGGGCACGGGTCAACACAAGTTGAGTGTGTTAAAGTGGATGGGACCGCTAAGATGGGTGCCCAGGGGGCCGAGGAAAGGGTCCACAAATCAAAGGAGAAGCATCCTAGGTGGTGGAGACCACGCAGTGAGTGCCGGGGGCACGCAGCGCCCAAGGTGCGCAAGAAGTCGTCGCAATGGACCGCGGGGTCGACGACACAAGGGCCAAGGGCGGCCGGTGTCGTTCGAACGAAGGTAATCGCCGGGACGAGTGAGCCTGGGGGATATAGCGCCAAGGGAAGCTCTTGGGAATGCGACAATGACAGGGTATGGGGACCCTGGTGAAATACCCGTAGAGATAACGGGGCGAGAAGTAGGGGTGTGTCAAGGGTTACCTAAGGGGATACTGGGAACCGGACCCCTACCAATGGTCGGTGGTTATAAAGAAGCAATAGTTGGGTGGCTGTGAGCCTGGTGTCTGGGATGGGGGCTCCAGTCGCAAATGTTTTTGTGGATGAGGTGATGAGTTTCGTAAACCCGGAGTTAAGGCCCGGAGGAAATTTTCTTATTTTAGTATTATTATTGCTCTGACTGCTGACTAGAGTTGGTTGTGAGTACGAATGTGAGATACACTGCCCTGTCTGTCGCGTGTGCGTGGACGGGGAGCCTGTGTGTCGAGGCTTGTAAGTATGGGATGCACAAACCCGGTGTTAAGGACCGGGGAAACCGCGCTTGTTTTTATTGACGAGAGTTTGTTGTGAGTGTGAGGCACACTAACCCCGTCTGTCGCAAAGGCGCGGTCGGGAAATCTGTGTGTTGAATGTGTGAGTGTGTGAGGCACAATTTTAATCCCCTGGTTGAGCTTTGCGAGGGTGAGGCTCAACATAATGCAGGGGTCGTTTGCCCCTTCACAAGTCATAGGGGAATGGGAGGCGAAGTTACACTCCGTTGGAATTAACCCATCTGACGCAAAGGCGCGGACGGTGTTACTCGTCGGAGTGAGTGCCAAGTGAACTGGTTGCAAAATGGGCGAATGTGTATAAAAATGTGTATGTTTAGGTGTAAATATATAGTATTACAGGGAGAGAGAGTGCCGCAAATCTAAGAATAAGGCTACTCTCCATATGTAAACCCGCAAGACGGGAGCATGTGGTAGCGTGTGTGTCGTGGGAATCGGTATGGCCGACGCATGAGCCCGGTCATGAACCCCACGACCACTAGGGTACAGTTTTGTAGTCTTGAACATGATGGTAGATCGTAAAAAGGTGTGAGAGGCGAGCGTGCGTGGCTTTGCCCCTTGTGTTTTAAGAGATACACAGGGTGCTTCTCTCGGGAAGGGAGTTGTCAGGGCACAGCCAGCCTAAATGTAGGGGCAAGGGGCCTCATATTTAAAGATATTGTAAGTTCAAAATATATTCCGCATCAAGGCGAAAAACCTACATGAATTTCACTTCTCTGTAAAGCTGGAAAAAACACACGTGGTGTATATCCAGATTTAGCGCAGGGACCCAGGGGAGAAACGGTATGTTAGATAAGGTCTAATCTCATTTAATTTATACAGTAGTCGGAGTCTTACGAGACGTAATCGGTTGGTGTCAAGATATCGTCACGGCCAATTAAGAAACGAGATTCTAAAACGATAGAAATGTCTATCGTATCGTCACCTGATCATTAGGTAGCAATAACGAATCGGTTTTCTCGACAAGTGAAGTCACCGTTAAGTCACGCGCGAGATGACTTGTATTGATTCTGTCTCGATATATGTCATCTCCCACCGTTTTGACAGGTGGACAGATGAGCGTCGGTCCACCTGACAGTTTAGGGTAAAAAGTATATATACCTGGAAGAGCAGAGCATTAGACACACACTTGGGGTCACACACACGTTGGTGAAGTCCAGGACAGGCGGACTCTGTTTCCTGGCATAAGGGTACCTTCGATCACAGGACCCTGAAACGGCTGGAATCGCCAGAGAGGGCATTCCATGACTGATTTAGCTTAACGTTGATAGGCGGCTACGGGGCCGAATTCGTGAAAAGGAACACCCCAGGTGGAACGTTAAAGTTTAGATTGTCGAGTAGCAGGTATCGGCCTGCAATAGTCAGAAGTGTAGGTTAATTGTATTGTGCGTATTAACCCTTTGAAGCGTCAGACTGATTGCGTTCTGAGTAGTTTGTTTTGCTGTCGAAGCATCGTAATACCGACTGGAGATCGGTGTGAGTGACAATTTCGCCCTAGCACAAAAAAGGGCATTTGTGAATCGTGAATTCAACCAGGAACGGTGAATATTTCAATAGACTTTCACGGAGGACTTTCAAAAGGCACATAAGGTATGAGTAGACAATATCTGACCCAAATCAGAAGTACGGTGTCTTTATAGATGACGAACATTGCTGGTCGGAACCCTCCGACAGCCAGAGGTACAGTTACGCGCAGACGTTGACATTTGAGCCTTAGGGGGTGAAGCTCTTATGGCGAGCTCACAGTAATAACATTTCAGATTTGTGAAGCTCTTATGGCGAGCTCACGGTAGTAACATTTCCAGTGTGTAGACTATAGTGCCAGTACAGGGCTATAGAATGACTATATGATTATTGAGAATTGTTTAACCCTGGCGACCCATTTTCTGTGAAAAGAATCGAATTGTTGATTGTTGAAATATTGAAACGGATTTATTTTTATGTGTAAATAAAAGAATCGTTGTTACTTTAAATCATTCTTTCCATTATACAGCCTGAAGTGATTAGGAATCACACCTAACGGAAATCGAACCTATTTCAGGCCAATTTGGCAGAGAAGGAATCACGGCGTCGGTCTAACTCCGCTCTCTGCGCCGAGTTCGCGACACTTGGATTCCGACCCTCCACGTTGGTCTAATTTTCCCGCAACTTCATCAGCGGGACTAAATAACCCCACGTCAGCCCAGGCCTTACGGTGCCCCAGGAGTCCCTGACAGATAGCTAGAAATTTCCGTGTAACATTCTTGTCCAGTGATGAGAGAGATCAAATTGACCAGGATCAACTACGTACTCTCATTCACAATATGAGGCAGTGGTGCTTGACGTGTTTACTAATCAGAGGTGGACAGACTTATTAATAAAAATATTTTTTTTTTGGGGGGGGGGGGGGGGGGGGTATCGACCACCCGTGCACTTGCGGGCCCGCGTTCTCTGTTGTCGCTGGTCTATTCTTCCTTGTCGCTGGTGTTTGAACTCTGGTCGCTTTTTCACGAACATTCGAACATACAAGTGAAACTTCAATCTTTCACTGCCGTCGCACGGCCACTACTGTAATGTCACTTTACCGGACGCCTTTGCTCTAACATGTAATGGAATGTCACTCAACCACTGCCGTCGCATGACCACTAGCGTTTTGTCACTTTGCTGGATGCCTTTCCTCAAACATGTGATGGAATGTGACTCCACTACTGCCGTCGCCACTAATATATCGTCACTTGACTGGACTCTTTTTCAAGCAAGCAGTCGCCATCAATGGGGATAAATGCTCCCCTCCATTCATCTCCGAATGTTCAATCAGCAAAGTCTAATCTGTTCACGTGTGGCGTGCCTTCTACAGCAGGTAATACCGTCTACCTAAATGCAAATATTCGCGAGCTTTCGAGCTCGTACTTCCTATTTCTGAGCCTACACTCATCTCTGGCAACCGAATTGGCCTGCGACTGCTCCTGCTCTGAATATGAGCTATGTAGCTTCCCTTACATTACAACGTGCCTATACTTTCGCACCGATGCGGCATCTCCCCTAACCTCTAGCATGGGACATCCCCCAGCTCCTCGCCTACGACGCACAGTCTTACATGAGACTGGAATGAATTTTTAGAGAAAGCCTCCGACTTTTATTCGATCACCAGAACATTAATTTTCATCTTAATTGTTTCTCTTGAACTTAGCCGCTCAGATCTATCTTAAATTAATATTCGCTTTTAAGTTTTTTTGAAAGTCTCGCATTTTCGGTGTATACTGACACTCGGTGACAGACCAGGTACGTAATATGGATGTGTGTTCAGAACATGTGCGATGTACTGTTTTTACGACAATTACCTATCAACTGGACATAATTACATAGATAATGACTTCAGGAGAGCACCGGCCTATTACTTACTTTATTCTTTTACCAGACAGCTCATATGACGTTCAGAGACGCTCACTAATAGCCATAACATTCCATGCTTAATTAGCAGCGCATGAAATGTTTGTGCTGGTCTGTTTAAGTGACAAATCGGTTTTCGGACTCCTTCATATACCCATCTTTCGGCTTTATATTTAAATATATACATTTTTTATATATATACATTTTTTTAAACAACAAACTCGTAAATTCAAGTTATCACCTTGACAGAAATGATCACTCGTTTGTCAGTAAATGAATTTGCTTTCACGAGGGACATTGATTTTAACTGTTATTTCTTCTTCTTTTTTGTCATCCACACTGAAATGTTTGGGGCGGTTCCAAATTTCTTCTGCATAGTATTTTATTTGAGAAATACTCAGTGGCTTAGGAGAGACTCGCCATTTTCCAATGCGCACAAGAAAAATGACTCTGTTTGAAACCAGAAATTTAGAGAAATTCGCACTCTTCATTCTCTTTGTGTCCTGCGCCCAGGAATGCAAGTCAAAAGGAAATACATTCCCCATGACAGTCACCCAGTGAGGTAAAAACCGAAGTGATGGCGGGAGTGGGGGTAATCACACCCACCCACCCATCCTCCTTAATAAATGCCAAAAAATAAGTTTAATTTTTCATCTGACTTAAAGCTTCTCCCATCATCATGTTCAGCACACATATGTTAACTCTTCACTGCAAAAAATATAGATTCTTTTTAGAACCACAACTGGTTCTAATCTTGTCCCTGAGATGGAACCAGTTCTGTTTAAACAGTATTTATTTCAAATCAAATAATATACCAGGTATTTATATTCACTTTGTTTCAAAATGTTTGGCGACTGCGTTGAATACGCTTCAAGTTTACTGATGACTCTACTTCAGTTCATGTATTATTCTGTTAAAAGTGAATGCTAATCTTGGTAAATTTATTTGATTTGAAATAAATACTGTTTAAACTAAACTGGTTCCATCTCAGGGACAAGATAGAACCAGTTTTGGTTCTAAGGTTCTTGCAGGGTGGAGTCGTCAGATTAATTTTACGTAAATGACAGCTGTAATATTATTTCTTTGTACACAGCTGACTTAACAGTGTTTCTACATTATTATTGGCTGCCTGTACAGGCAGCCAACAATGATGTAAAAACAATGTCAAGATAAATGCATCCTACCAGTAGAGTTCTCAGGGAAGAAAACACTTGGGACAACTTTTTTCAGAGCAATATAAAGGGGGCTGTTTGTTGATGTGTAGTGATTTGAAGGTTACGTTTCTTTAAAGAATATGTCGTGGCAAAACAGACTCTATGAATAGGTATTATTGTTTCGCCACAAAGTTTACGTGACCTTATTCAATAACGGTGGAGGGGAAATTTGTGGGGCAGAGAAATCATGTTTGAAACTACAGAGAAAACCACCAAAATTCTTCTTTTAACCACAGATTTTAAAACATTTCCCGATGGAGGTCCCGCTGACTCCCCCTCTCATGTTCTCCTCGACGCGACGTATACATTAGTTCGTCCATTAGAAAGCATCCCCCGCCTAATATTATTTCCTTGCTACGCCTCTGCCATCACTGTTGAAAAACAAAACCGATTATTATCCGGATAATGAATATATTTTCCACCCAAAGGTTTTAGCATGTAAAACTACTCAACTCACTCAACCAGGCAATTAGTTACTGTGGTTAATGTCCCAAATAATTTCTAAACAGTATCAATAAACCTGAAAGAACATCAGCAAAGAAACAATGCGGAAATTAATTTTACGCTAATTTTGGCTCCATGTTTATTTCGATTCACTTCCGTTGTCTGTATAATTTCTGTATCCGTTAACTGAACTGGTTTCAATGAACACAAACAGTCTAAATTCAGAAGAAGTTTTTAAATAAAAGTGCACCCCTTTTTGAAATCAGTCCTTGATCAAAGACAATATGTCAAGCTATAAGACAAGCGCATATCCACGGAACTCCCATTGGTACGGAATGACCGTGTTAACCTGTTACCCAACGAAATGGTTTCTATCCCAGGTAGGGTTTCATCCAGGTAACGAGAATTTCCGGACTTCCGGTTCTGAAAGTCAATCTCTATACCCCCGAATTCATAGCCTATAACCGAAAATCAAAGGATGCGTATTAGTTTTTGAAATTACGGCGAATATCAACTTATTTTCAGACCAACTTGCCGTTGGAACTAGAGTTTAAACCCACAATCCCACGAATGGGAATTTCCCGGTTCTTAAAATCAGTCCTGATACCTGGTAAATTCATAGACCAGAATCGAGACTCAGAGGTTGCGTAACGCAACCATCCATTCCCAGCTGTGGTCTATTAATGTCTCCGAGTATCGGGCTTGGCTTTCAGAACCGTAACGCAACATTTGATTCCCGGTTGTGACCTATGAATTTCTGGGTATCGTGTCTAATTTTGAGAAGCGGGAACCGAAAATTCCCGTATCGGGATTAAACACTAAATTTCTTGCGCTCTACGTAATAATCAACATTTTGATTTTGTTATTTCGTCCACTTTTATCTTTCAAAAACAACTTATGATCCCTCATTGGAACGAACCCCACGAGTGCGTTCTAGTGAGACGTTGTTAGTTATGGTTTGAAAACAAACAATGGAGACTTTAGTTTTTAAGGAGACTATATCGCATAAATCGTCCTCTGGTCATTTGAAAGGATTAACCAAAATGTCTTTTTCCCCGTTGTGCCGATGGATAAAAAACTTTATTTCCAAATGAAACAAAATACTGCATTTTGATTGGCTGAGAGGTACGGTGTAATTTGCAATCCACAGTGGCTTTTTTTACACCGTGGTTAACTTAAATTTAATATTTATGTGCAATAAAATATTACAGATATGGATGTCATTGGAAATGGCTCATTGAGCCAGTTTCAATGACATCCATATTTATCTGGTTTTATTTATTAAGAAACTTACAAAGTACAAATTTTCTGTCAGCTTTTTCCCACAATGTAGGTTAAAGTATTAAGTACACCAAAATTCTTGGAGAGATAAATCCGTTATCCTTGTGTTTTCCAGGGTGTATGGGAATTTACACCGGTTTGGGAACTCATACACCCTGAGGCGAAGCCGAAGGGGGTATGAGTTCCAAAACCGGTGTAAATTCCCATACACCCTGGAAAACACAAGGATAACTAATAATATTCCGATATAATAAACGTTATATAGGCTAAGGTTCATAGCCCAAGCATAGTACTCAAGTGGACCAATGCGATAAAGTTTTTTTGTTAAGCATTCCGCTTCCAATGTTCAATCATTGAATACAATTTGAACGTAAGGATTTGTTGCGCCCAAGTTATAATCGATAAATGTACGTAATACCGTAAGCATTGGTCTTGGTATGGTTGGTTTTTGTCTTTGTTCGACAACAGGACACAATTACATATTTTACATGTTGGCCATGACTTTTTCGCTTCGATTACCTCGCTCGAGTGGCATGTAATATGTATATGAATTTCCATCGTTTATAAAGACAAAAAACATATTCACACACCATGATCAACGTCTGCACCTTCTCTGAATGAACTGGCTACTTACCTCTTTTTCATCCCCGGGTTACAGGATGGCATCGCCCGATTCAGTTCTATCTACAGCAAAATAGGTAAATCTATTTTTGTATTTCAGGGAGGCTCCGTAGTAATGTAATCCCACTGCAACCTGGACTGCGGGATTAACTCTTTCCCTAACACGAAAGGAAGACGACACTTGCAAATATAATTCTTGAATAACTCTTTTTTTCATTTTACTGCGTGAAAAACATAGCTTATGACCCCTCATTGGAACGAGCTCGTTGAGATCGTTTCAATGAGGGATCAAAAGCTATGTTTTGAGACAAAAAATGGAAAACTAATGAAAATTGAATGGAGATTTTTTGTAAATAGGGCTGTCCGGTTTTGACGGTTATGGGAAGTAAATGATTGATTCATTACTGAGCCTCAATACCAATACTAGTTTGGTTATCATTGTATCGCCTGTTTATCCAGTGTCATGTTTCCTGAGTGCGAAATCCACGCATACTTGGTTGTAACGGGTAGTACTACGTTGTCTGCTATGCAATGCAGTGACTGTTACATTCAGAGTCCGGCGACAGTAGTGTCGTATGTGTGCTTTTATTTTAAATAATTACCCGCAGCCCTCTGTTCTACTAATTTCTCCGTGATCATTCTTAGTTCACAAAAACTACTCGTTTTGAATACAGAAGTTATTTGCTACATGCCTGAGTACTCTAAGGTCGACAGAGCTAATGCTTGGGACGTAGGAACCATTTCGAACTTGGTGGGGTACGGCCATAGATGGGCAACACTAATTAATAGATGTCAGTGCTGATCCTTGTGCTTTAGTGACATGGCGGGAATACAATACACATAGCTTTGTTTCGCACTCACGCGCCTCTACATTAAGAAAAATGAACATTTTTTGGCACCAAATCTACTACATATGGCGAAAATATGTGCTTTTTGCTCGACTTTAACCCTTTACCCAACGCAGACGATGTCAACATTTGTTATTTCAAAGTTTTTTTTAAGTTTTTCAAAATATTTCAACAAAACCATATCATGTGACCCCTCAATGGAACGAGCTTATTTTGGTTAATCCAATGAGGGGTCACATGATATGGTTTTGTTGAAATATTTTGAAAAAATTTAATTTTTTCAACTGATCAGTTTGCATATTACGCGGGCGGATGCGGGCGATTCGTTAGGTAAAGGGTTAAAGGCCGTAGTAGAGCCAAATCAAATGCTTTTCAGTCATATATTAAAATAACAGTCTGTCCACCCCTTCCTGCTAATTCCCAAGAACATTGTAATTCAGATTGGGAAAAATAATGTTTGCCGAAACCGTCCGTCCGTCCGTCCGTCCGTCCGTCCGTCCGTCCGTCCGTCCGTCCGTCCGTCCGTCCGTCCGTCCGTCCGTCCGTCCGTCCGTTCATATCTCTCTCTCTCTCTCTCTCTCTCTCTCTCTCTCTCTCTCTCTCTCTCTCTCTCTCTCTCTCTATACCTCTCTCTATCCCTATACCCCCCCTCTCTCTCCCTTTATCTCTCTCCAACTCCTTATGGAAAAGTTGGAGGGGGACGCTGCCCTGTGCCCCCGGTGCCTAGGTCCATTGCTAATGCATTCTCTGTGACATAACGTTAGTAACAGTGTTACGAACTGGCGTACACGTTACTTCATTCTGATAAATGAAATCTTTGTTTTGGAAGAATGCATTACAGGTTGGAAGAGGATGTCAGTAATTAACGCCGGGGATGGAAATAAGGACCGTTCTTACTAATCTGCCATGACATTACTGAAAATAATACGGCTGAATGAAAGCATTGCACTTAAAATTTATTTATTCAATCATTTGAGAAGAGTTAAGAATGGACGTGTTTTAATATTCTTTCAGGATCGCCAAGAACGGATTCATCAAGAACAGGTCAGACTTTTGCACGAGAAAAAGTTGTTGTGCCTTCAAAAAATTTATAATGAAAAAAAGAGTGGCATTGCAGGTAAGTAGTTTCGAATGTAGCAGTCGCAAGCAGTTTTTGACATCTCACCAAATACAACATTTGAGCGACAGAAAGGTCGAGCAACTAATTTTGTTTTTCATATTTGCCTCAATTCATTGGAACGAGTTCAGTGAGGTTCCAAAGAGTAATCGTAAGGAATAAAAAAATACTAAAATTTGAATGAAGACTTTTATGAATAGCATCAGCGGGATATTTTCGTTTTGTTTTGTAAAGTGACAATATACTCGTGTACATACAGAGCAAGTGTCATTGTTTTCAAAACTGTGATCCATCAAGATCGCGTGTTGGTTGTTGATATTTAAAAAGGCGGAAATTCCGTTGAGACGTAAAAGCATGACTGGCGTAGTAAAAACAGAGAAGGCGGAAAAACAACACAAACTCCCTAGTTTGCGCAGGAGAATGGTCTTACTTCTAGATGGCACTGGGACTCAACAATGGTACTGTGGGGTATGTGGTCATGTAGCACCCAGCACTGTACTTTTACATAATAATTTTAAAAAGTGGTTTAACAACCCGGTTACACTAGTGCTTCTCAACCATGATAATCAAAGACAGACCATACATCTGGAGAAAATTCCTTTTTTCACTATTCGAGGATGGCTTGTCTGACTTTCATAGAAACTGTTCAGTGGCGACCCCTTTCAAATGGCGCCCAGGGTAGTTCCATACCTTATGTACACCACTGCTGTGATCACAAATGCGGACAAGGAACTTCGACCGCATCGCACTGGTTCGCGATCCGGTCGGTCGAAATTCTCTGCCCGCTTTCTTTCCCGCAACACTGTAAGATCCCATGTATCGAAAAAGATATGCAAGAACCTTGACACTGAGATGCCATTTTGGTTTATTTGATGTTTTTATGCGGTGTTGAAATCTCGGCATTTTATTTAGGAAATCTTGACCCTCTGGCGAAAGAGTGTCGTGACCGAATCACAATCTGATCGCAATAGAGACGGCCTTTGGAATCACGGTACAGTTGAAACTAGAAGTCCCTAGACTGTATTGTGCACTATTTCGAAGAAACAGCGCGCTTAGTAAGTGCACTTTTATTTTTTATTTTAATACCGGTTGGTGCAATTGCTGTATGAACCATTTGTTTTACTGTAAGTTGTAACTTGATTCTAGATGATATAAAAGGCCTTGATTATCTGTGATTACAAGAAATGTTTAACCCTTTACCCAACGCAGACGATATCAAAATTTATTATTTTAAATATAATTTTTTTAAATTCTTCAAAAAATTTCAACAAAACCATATCATGTGACCCCTCGTTCCAACGAGGGGTCACATGATATGGTTTTGTTGAAATTATTTGAAAAATAATATTTTTTCAACTCCTGAATTTGCATATTACGCGGGCGGATGCGAGCGATTCGTTGGGTAAAGGGTTAAATGCACAAGTGGGATATACAATTACAGAAATCGAGACAATCAAGGCCGAACAAACTGCAGGTTCAAAAAATTACACGGTGCCCAGATGGGCCAGATAGCTCAAAATACCCATCAATACAACCCCCAAATAGGACTATAATGTGTGTTTATTTGTCTAAATCATTTTAAAGTGTTCAGTTTGGCATAAAAATGGCACCAGGAACCCTATCAAACCTCACCATTACCGTAACTCAATTCCTGTAGAACAACAGTGTGCCTAACTCTGTACAAGTCTATACTAGTAAATACAGATCATTAACAACATTCTTAAACTCTACCGCGATACATGTAGATGTAATGACATAAATAAATATTAAAATTCGACTGCATATACAGAATGAAGGGTGTATTACTACTTAATCGAAGAGCCATTTATTCTTCACTCGAAACAGGAGGGAGGGATCGGAAAAAAATGTAGTACACAATGCCGGGGTGGGTGGTCAAGCGGCTCAAACCCCTTGCAAATATTTTCCTGGTGCCATTTTTATGCCAAACTAAACACTTTAAAATGATTTAGACAAATAAACACACATTATAGCCCTATTAGGGGCTTGTATTGATGGGTATTTTGAGCTATCTGGCCCATCTGGGCAACGTGTAATGGGCGCATGCTTTTTTGAACCTGCAGTTTGTTCGGCATCTCATTGGAACGTGCTCAACGAGCTTCGTTTCGTTTCGTTTATTTCAACTTTTCACAATTGTTTTTGTCATAAAGTTACAATACACAAGAGAAATTGAGATTATTGCACAAGAGCACAGTGCGGTTAACGCCGGTCAGGATCGAATCGTCGAACTTTCGGTGTGAAGATCAATGCTCTACGCACTGAGCCTCCGCGGTCCCACGAAAAATAAAAAAAAGTTAAGTGTGTTATGTGCCCTGTTTTTCAAATGTCATTTAGAGCACATGCTTCAGTTTTAGCGTGAGTGTGGTATGAGTACAATGATATACAGAAGTATCGCGATACGACGGAACAGTTAAAAGAATACTAGTGTTTCCTACTATAACAAAGGACTAGACAGTTTCATGACTAACTTTTCAAATGCCACTAATGCTGATTGTTCATCGAAATTGTCAGTTACTTGTAGATCATCACTGAGATCTGAATATTACAGTTAAAACTAGAATACGTGTCACAAACTGTGCGCTTACCTAGGCTTAATTGCGCGTAGGAATTGCTCGCAATTGCTATATCTAATGGCATCCAAAGCATGGCAGGTTCTTCTGGTTACTCATAGCAAGCACAGGCCATGTTTCTCCCAATGGACCTCCGAGTTACCCGGAGGTCCATTGGCTGAAACATTGCTTGTGCACAGGCCATATGTACAGAATTTGATAGCCTAAATATGGTCATAACGCGTAGATTAACACGCAGATCGACGTGCTATTTGTGCGCATTTTATGACAGGACTTCTAGTTTTAACAGGAGATGTAACATGTATCAAACCGCTGAAGTTCTGGAAAAAAGATCAGTGGCGTGACCAGGATTAGTAATGAACGCTCAATTCAATAGACTCAGACGGGTATTCTGACTTAGTGGAGGCACCATTGTGAAGTGGAATTTCCTGTTCCATAATCCTTTAATTTGTATCCGGAGATATAATGAAAAGCTCGTCTGTCGTCATCGCATTACATTGATTCTTCGAGTACTTGATGTTTTCGAATCATCACTCATCGAATCCTTTGGAACTTCGAACAGTGCTTCTTCCTCGAATAGTAAACACAAGTTTTGTTAAAATAATTGTGGTACTCAATCTATCAGTAAACTCTGTCGCCCTCTAGTGGTCTCGAATTGTCAAATATCAGTATGATGTAACCTCAAAACCGAAATTATGTGGGATATAAATGGTGACATTTCACATTTAATCTCCTCCGCACGTACCTCTAATTCCTCTCCTGAAAATTTCCATCATCAGATTTGATAGTGGATGGTTTATTTTCCTGGAACACATGTCTCAAGTTTAACCCTTTACCTGACGTAACGCCTGTACAGCACAGTCGACGTGGACTGGTCGTAATCCAGGCGTGGGCAGTGATATCCAGTCATGCGTTTACCAGGTAATAAAACTCAGCAGCAGTACAATTTTAATTAATGAAGCACCGGGTTGTACCCATTGCTTCATTAATTAAATTTTTGATGATTATTCCAATAATTAATGTTTGGAATCTAATATCATTGCGTCCGTGGAAGTATTGCCCATCGGTGAAAAGAGACCTTCCACGGTGGTCGTACTGTATTCGGGCTCTGTTGGGTTATTCAAGTTTTTTCTAACCCTTTGAACACGACAGGCCGCTTTTCCGTCCAGAAACATGATACGTCATAATTTCATTAAGTGGGATGGGTGCTCAGTGCACGTGTGGGGTAGACCAATCAATATCACGTTCAAAATATTAATTGGTCTACCCCGAAATAATGAATATGGACTCTTCCAATTGCTGCCATTGAACTGACATGGAAGATACCACCAGTGTTCAAAGGGTTAAGGGGTGTCTTCTGGACACTCTTAGAGAAAGAATCATGTCAGAGACCTCAAGGGATAGCAGGTGCCTCCTAAACACAAAATAATCAACAGATCTGGAGTAATTGAATAAAACAAAGTTATTAGACGCTGTTCCTTGACAAGAGTTCAATTGATTGTGTATGGCACATCATGGGGAAACACTTGCAGCTCTAATAAATAACAAATGAGTGCTATGTTAGTGTTTGCGATCACATGGAAAAAGACATGCTGTTGGAATTGTGATTTACCCTTACCACATATATTCTGACAATGAAGACGCCTCTGGCGAAAGATAAATTCCGAGTATCTGGATGTGTCTGTGTGCCATTTTGAACGTCCCATATTTTGTAAGTTACATACTGTGTCTCCATTGTCCGGGCACCACCGTGGCTCATTTATTAGTGCATTGCACTTCAGATCGAAAGATCGACATTCGGTCATTAAGCGCTTCATCTGCGTTGTGTGTTTGAGCAAAACTCCTAATGCTGATGGCACCGATCACTAAAGCACACAAAACGTGGAAGGTACACTTGTCTTCAATCAGTGCTAACCTTGCTTTTCAAAGTGTAGTTAAAACAATAAACCAATAAACAAACAAACAAACCCTATTCCAGTTTGAGTCCAATGTACTCGGCACAAGCTGTGAAAGCGAAAGAATAATGATATCTGATAGCATTTTTGAATCGATGCTGACGTGTCCCCATAATAGTATACAAACATTAACAAGGTACCCAACTCGCTTTTCGAAAACGATAGCGCTCATCTTAGTTATACTCCCCTCAAATTTGATTTATCCAACGTATCCAGCAGTACCAGGTGTCAGTGAAAAATGGAATGAATAAGCTTTACAGTGATGTATTACACGACCGTTGGGTATTCTTGGGTTGTTCATAATAACAGGGAGAAGTCACAGAAAATGTCGAAAAACATTTAGTCCTACAAGATGCTGTTCAATGGAAAGTGGTATACGGGTGTCGATTCTCCGATTTATTATGAAAATTCGAGGTCCCGTTGTATGAGGGGTACAGATTCAAATTTTAACCTTGTAACTTTATCAATTACTAATCTTGGATCCATATTTATTTATTTCTGGTGTTCACATTTATCTTTTATACACTTTTACCCTTATTTTGAAATCTCATAAAGCTGTCAGCATCCATTGAAGCGAAGATGCTCACAAAAACATTCCACTGGCTACTATTTATGCAGTGAAAATCATACAGGAAAAGAAGCCAAGGGAGAATGAGGAAATGTTTGCGCGAGTCTCGCCGTATCTATAGATGCCAACAACTTGATGAGTTTTCAAGTGACGGCTAAAAAGTGTATAAACGATAAAAGCGAATTCCAGATATGAATAAATGTCCACCCAAGATTGAAAATTGATTAGGGTGTACGGTTAATATTTGAATCTTCCCTCCATAGACTATGGGACCTCGAATTTTCATAATAAATGGGAGAATCGTCGCACGTATCCCACTTTCCACTGAACAGCATCTTGTCCGACTAAATGTTTTTCGGCCTTTTCTGTAACTTCTCCCAGTTGTTATGAACAACCCAAGGACACCCAACGGTCGTGTAATGCACCACTGTAAAGCTTATTCATTCTCCTTTCCACCGACACCAGGTACTGCTGGAAACGTTGGATGAATCAAATGGATATAATGAAGATGAGTGCTATCGTTTTCGAAAAGCGAGTTTAGCACCTTGTTAATATTTATATACCATTATGGGGTCACGTCAGCATCGATTCAAAAATACTGTCAGAGATCATTTTTCGTTCGACTTCACAGCTTGAGTCGAGTACCTGTGGTTAGAGTTCCTTGAAGATGAATGGTGGATCTCTAACTGAAATGGAAAATGACCCTTCAAGTTGAACTCTTTTGAAACAACGAATTAACCTTTCACCTAACACGAAAAGCAGATGACACTTGCAAACAAAATTATTGAATAACTATTTTTTTTTTGTTTTTCGCCAAAAACATAGCCTATTTCCCCTCATTGGAACGAGATTACCCCCGAATGAACGACCGAGCTTAGTTCGTAGGTCTATTAGCCGGAAGTTTGCTTGTGTTTCTGCAAATGAACAGAATTTCAGTGTTGTTGTTTGAGTTAATTTTTTCTCCGTGATTGCTTTCATGGCAATCCACCCTCCATGCTCTCGCTGTTCCACATGTCGTGTAATGGAAGCCTGCAGAGAAAGGCAAGGTTTTCCTTAATCCATGTGACACGTATTTAACAAAGCACATTAAATTATTTAAAATGTTTAGTCTCTTGATAACCCCCCTGCAATTCATATTTTTACATTTGAACTTGGATATTGGTATCGGACAGTGGACCACCAGATTAAGATTATCAAAACTGGCCACGTATATTACAATCACCGTGTACTGGTCGTAATTCACACGTGGGCAGTGATGCCCACGCATGCGTTTACCAGGTAATAAAAAATCATCATGAGCAAAATTTTATTTATTGAAGCACCGGGTTATACCCGGTGCTTCATTAATTAAAATTTTGATGATTATTCCTATAATTAGTGTTTGTAATCTATTATTACTGCGCCGGTGAACTACTACCCACCCAGTGGAAAGTGACCAGTCCACGGTGGCCGTACTGTAGTAGCGGAATAGTTTACGCACGGCAGCGTGTTTGTCTTTTAACCTCTAAATTAGCTAAACTTTCTGTATGAGTTTGAAATTAAAAAGTGACCCCTTGGCACGGATAAATATGAACACGGAAAAAAATTCTCGGTTACAAACGCAGAGTGTAGAGAAAGTATAGACATCACAAGAAAACCAAGCGTCTGTCTGTTCAGAATAAAAAGAGAAACAATACGTCAAAGAATGAAAAACGTATTGATATGCCACATAAATATTTTACAACAGATGTTATTTCGTTTCGAGGGGGCGTGGTGGCGTTGCGGTAACCGGTTCTTGTCAGATCACCGAAGTTCAGCAACGTCGAGCCCGGTTAGTCCTTGGATGAGTGACCGTCTGAGCGATCGAATCGGACTCCCGCGTTGTGTCCTTGGGCAAGGCACTTAACCCCGATTGTCCACATGGGGGGCACGGTGACGCCGTGTACTAGGGCGTACTGCACGTCGATGGTGCGCATGTCTTGAACTAATCTAACCCTGTCCGTGCTGCGGAGTTACGATGTTGAGCAGCTGCTCGTCGTTGCTCGGTGGTTCTCTCCGGGTACTCCGGCTTCCTCCGTCCGTAAAACTGTCACCGACACGATATGACCATGGCTGTTAATGTGTCGTTAAACCGTAATAAATAATAATAATAATAATTTTGCTTCGAAATTTATGGCAGTCTTTTAATTTTGGGCACAAGTGAATAATGCTAGCACTGATATTTTTGTTTGTCAGTTACATCAATTACTTGGAATAACCTTTGCCGAAGCAGGCGAAAGGGCAGTAAGAGCACCATATATTCAAATTTGAATTTGAAAGAATCATTTCGTTTCTATGTTTGTTCGGTGATATTTCAGCAGTCTAAACTCTGACCACAAGTTCATATAAGGACAAAACGATTTATTTACCGTGTCATCTTTTCAGATGGGCTATGCCCCACAGTTTGGGACAATCTGGATTGCTGGGATCCCACACCGGCTGGAAATACGTCACGACGGAGATGTCCTGACTATATTTATGACCTTAATGTCTGTGGTATGTAATATTGTTATTTTTATCTCATGTTGTTAACCACTTAATACCTGTTTTGTCTGACTCGAATTGTCTAATACATTATTTTTTACTCAACACGGAAAGCAGGTAACAATTTTAGGGGCTAACAATTCCATTTTTGTTTTATAAAACATAGCTTATGACCCCTCATTAAAATGTGCTTAACGATCTAATTGCAAGGAAGTGCCATAAGATATGTTTTGGAGGCAAAAAATGGAAAAATTAGAAAAACTTGAACTTGACTTTTGTGTCCAGCACCACCATTGCGTTAGGTAAAGGGTTAACTAATCTTTGACATCTTTAATATTATTGACAGGGATAGTATTCTTTGATACATGGTTACTACGGCTTGGGCCGTCACTTTGTGAAATTCCTTACAGAGTTATCTCCTTTAGACTGTCGGCCAACAAACTACCATCGATGTTGCGAGTAAGAGCTTCGTGGAAAACTTTATCAAAGAATTTGAAGATAAACCATTGGATATTCATTTTGCGACATTATTTAACACCCTTGCATTAGAAAACAATGTAAAATTTGTGTTTCTGTCTAGTTTCCGTCAAATAAATAAATATATTAGGTTTCAAACCATAGAATTTTTCAAACGTATACAACGTTTTTACTCTGGGAATATATACTTTAACCCTTTACCCAACACCGACGATATCAAAATTTATTATTTTAAATATATTTTTTTAAAATTTTTCCAAGCATTTCAACAAAACCATATCATGTGACCCCCTCATTGGAACGAGCGCAATGAGTTCGTTCCAATGAGGGGGGGGGGGGGGGGTCACATGATATAGTTTTGTTGAAATATTTTGAAAAATTAAATTTTTGTAACTGCTCAATTTGCATATTACGCGGGCGGATGCGGGTGATTCGTTAGGTAAAGGGTTAATTTCGATTTCTTGTCAATATGTATTGTAGTTAATGATTTATGCCTGCTGAAAGTAAAAATGGTCAAGTTTATATATTTCATTATCATTTTTCGAATAAAATCTGTTTCAAATAATCTCTTATTTCAAACTTCTGTAACGGTTTTCGTTTGATGAAATGTGGGTCAGGTACGATCTTCGTACATCTTCCTATTGTTGTTTAGAAGTTAAGCACTTTGAATTATTAAAAATGATAAAATGTATGTTTTTCTGTTTCAAACAATCGACTGTTTTCAAACTTACGGTTCCCTTTTCCGACCAACTGTAACATACCACCCGATTGAATTTAAACAAATTCGATAAACAATCACGTTCTTTGAATCAACGCAAGAAATATTTCTCAATCCAGACATGATTGGACTGAATATTTCATGATATTTGTAATTATGATAAAAACTCACCAGAGATGTAGTTTTATGATTACGCTGTGTAGTTCCTATAACAATGTGAATAGCTTGAAGATTTCATGGTGAATAAAATACTTATTAAATGGAATATTTATATAACTGGAGCACGAAACAATTACCCACTTTTCGTGGAGTTTGGCGCAGATGACCGCTGATACAGTTCTTTTCGTGGAGCTTGCGCGCAGATGACCGTTGATACAATGTACCAACGGCCATCTGCGCGCAAACACCACGAATAGTGGATAAACAAACAGTCCATTACAGAGTCGAAATCTGAAAAGTTTTAGATTGGTGGCCTGGGGGCGTGGGCCTTGGTGTGTACTTAGGTTCTATATGAGAGGAAATTATTCATGATAATTTTGCTGCCTTGATTCTTTAGGCAGTGGGATGCGGATATGACAATTAGATCTGGATGTGGCGCCAGTGGACAACAATATCACTGAATTTGTTGTTAGCAGCCATTTTTCTTCACGTAAACACTTATTCCTACAAGAGTGTGAAAAGCTAATATAACAATAACATGATGTTCAAGGGCATTACGGTTCATTAGCGGCCCAACAGAAATGATTAACAGTCCGAGGTCTTATAAGCGGCCCGAGACGAAGTCGAGGGCCGCTAATAAGACACAGGGCTGTTAATCATTTCTGGCGAGCAGCCCATAGAACCATAATGCCCGAGAAAGTCACCTTATTACTATTATTACCACTATTAGGGAAGAACATTCAAGTAACCTCAAAACAACTGCAAGTCAATAGTTTAATCAAATCCGAGAATTATTCAACATACTTGTCTGTTAATAGAGGAATATACTGTCATTTTAATGTGAAGAGAAAATGAACAATTAAATTTAGAGTTTGAACTTTGAATATTCTTAAGATGTCGCAAAGTTCGCAATAACTGAAGCAAAAATCCAGCATCGGAGTTTGGCTGCTTCAAAAAATAGAACGATCGATATCTGTTTTGATCTCCTATCATTCATTATATCTCCGTGTTCCAGTAGAGGGATTTAAACTGTTTTAATTGGGGTAATTACTAAGATAACTACGGTGAGGTTTGTTTTTCTCTCGCGGTATCCGAACTTACAAAGCGGAAACAGAACATTAGGAACATGACGTAATTCGGTGACGTGACGTATCGGGCCGAGAGCGGATAATGTAAATCAGTTTCATTACCCGCCCGCGATCCGATAGGTCACATAACATGCGGTGCGTAATATAATTTGATCGCCTTACTAAACAATGTTAATGCACTGGAGAAAGCCTCGTTAAGTGGTAATAATAGGCCTCTGAGAAAAATCGAATACGACGGAATCGAATACTGCGCACTATTTGCGAATCGTATATCGAATCGAATATATAACAATTTAAATCACATTTAAATCCAGTGAGCATACTTAAGTTTACCCATCGCAAACGACATATTATTAAGTTGCCTTTTCCGCGTAGACAAACCAGAATTTGATAATTGTCACCAGTGTGCAGATTCATGCAAACATTCTGCAGTTGGAGTTATATTTACGACACAAATAATAAAATCTCCACGTGTTTCAGTAAGTCTGCATTCAGTTAGAATACAAAATATCCCGATCCCGAAGGATGTCCGAAACAAAACTCGAAAATTTATTATGTTTGCTGTTGCTGAGAAAGGCGTCGTTTGTGTATTGATACTGGTGCCAACATATTACACATAACATTCATCGGTAACCGATTCAACAATGGAAACTGAACGATGAACCCAAATATGCATGTTGATATGAACCCAGTTTCTTCGAGTAGTTGTAGACAGTCTAGACAGGAAACAGCTCGGTAATGTTGTTGGATGTGTAGCAAGCATTAACTGGTAACGGGCACTGGAAATCAAAAAGTAGTCAGTGGTTAACCACTGACTACTTTCGGATTTCCAGTGCCTGTTTTTCAGCGAGTTAATACGTTTTAAAAATAGATTTATCTCGTTCGTGTTAATATCCGCGCCACCTGCGGCAACCGCGTTGTGTCCTTGGGTAAGACACTTCATCTTCATTGCCCGCGTGGGGGGGGGGGGGGGCACGGTGGCGTTGTGTACTAAGGCGTACTGCACGTCGATGGTGCACTTGTCTTCAACCAGTGCTAACCCTGCTTGTGTGGAGTTAGTATGTTGGGGAGCTGAAGTTGCTAGCTGTTTCTCGGTAGTTCTCTCCGGTTACTCCGGCTTCCTCCACCCTTTAAAACTGTCACGGTCATGATTAGCCATTGTGCATAAATATGTGATCTTAAACACCAATAAATAAAAAATAATAATTAACATCCGCTGCAGTTCGACCATAAAAAACACTGAAGATATTCGAAGGACATTCGGCGTCGATTGTCGAATCGAATTTGAATCGAATACTGTGAACGAATCAAATATCAATATCAAGACTGAATATTCGCAGGGACCTAAACGGTAAGTTGAACAGCTTTTCGTTGAAATATGCTGGTGCTTAAACACGTTAGGTACCAAGATCCGAACACAGGTATTTATGTGCACGCATGTGTCCAATCACGTCCACATTTTGGTACGGCAAACTTTATATCGGTCGTTTCTTTTTTGTTTCATCAACAGAATATTCCGAGAAGAAATGCAACCACGATGGACTATGGAATCCGAAAACAAATTACAACGCATGCGCAATCGAGACAAACGACACATCCTGCAAAGCATCTGTTAAACCATTATCTGAGGTAAATAGATGTTATGTTTATTTATGTATATTTTTAACCGGATCGAAAGTGTTAAACAGGTCAAGAAATACTCGAGTAAGATAGTCATTCCCTGAGCAAACGTTCGTGATTGAACGTTTCTAAATGAGAGTTCTGGTCCCAAGCCATAAGTGCGTCGAATTCCCAACAGAATTGGACTGGTGGCCCGAAAACCTGAATTTTATCATTATAATTCACACAAAAACGCCATTATATATTTGTTCTGTATTATTACAACGACTTCAAAAATTGTTGGAATTTTTTACTTTTGCACTCCAGACACAATTAAAACATTAAATAATCAAACCGCTATTCGCCATTGACAGCTGTAACGTCACCATCCCTTTGCATTCATAAACTTATGATGTTGCACTAAATGAAATATCACATAAATACAGGCTCGACCCTTTATTATAAGAGTTAACCTTTGAAGCCCAATGGTATCTTCCACTTCATTTCAGTATCATCACTTGGAAGAGTCCATATTCGTTACTTAGGGGAAGAACAATCAAGATTTTCAACGTGCAGCCTTGGGGCTGCACGTTGCAAATCTTGATTGGTCTACCACACAACTTCACTGAGCAACGGTTTGCTTTATGAATTCAAGTCATATTAGGATCCTGGATCGGAAAAGCGGTCTCTCAGGTTGAGGGCATTAAGCCATAGAATAATCAGTATGTCAGATCTGAGAGTGCTTGCAAATTACTTTATTTATATTTTGTAAATTAAATCAGGAGCTATGAAACAAAACCCCAGGAATAATATCTTCGTTATGTGAAACTTAACGAACATATACTATTCTTGTGCATTACCTTTTTCTTAAATTACTGGGAAGGATGAATATTTTAAAGTTCATCAATAATTTATAACGAACATCAAATATCATGTTTGCTGTATAATCCAAAATAAACAGGATTTATATTCTTGACCATTGAGCGAACACAAGCTAAAAACCAAAATACCATTTCTTCTATTCATTACTCTTTTTCTACATAATTCAAAATTTCGGGGTTTTTTCAAACGATTATGTTCGTCGAATATTTATTTATTTATTAAGATTTTAACGACCCTTTAACAGCCAAGGTCATATCGTGTCGGTGACGGTTTTATGGTTGGAGGAAGCCGGAGTACCCGGAGAGAACCACCGAGCAACGTCGAGCAGCTGTCAGCTCCCCAGCGTCGCAACTCCGCACTGCAGTACAGGCAGGGTTAGATTGGTTGAAGACATGCGCACCGTCGACGTGCAGAACACGGTGTCATCGTGCCCCATGTGGCCATCGGGGTTAAGTGCCTTGCCCAAGGACACAACGTGGTAGTCCGAATTGATCACTCAGACGGTCACCCATCCAAGGACTAACCGGGTTCGACGAGAACCGGTTACCTCAACGCCACCGCTCCCCCGTTCGTCGAATAAAGGGAACATGAGCTTTAGCTGGAATCGAAAAAACAACGAATATAAACTAAAAAGCATTTGCTTGTAAACACTGATCGGAGGAACTTTAAGATGAGAGTTGGCTTGATGTAGTGTTTTACTGACATCACCACCCAGCTGCCGTATTGTAACCCTTATAACAATGAATTCCTGAAAAGGGTTGCCGCGTACAGTACATATAGCATAAAGTATAAAATCAGATGGGTTAAAATTCAACCCAAATCAATAGGGTTGAGTGAATATGAATTGGGTTCATATGCACGCAACCCTGTTGATTTGAGTTGATTTTTAACCCAACTGATTTTAGAGTGGAACTGCAGACACTACATACATAGACCATACCTACGTGTAGCAAATGGGCGAATCAATTTGGTATTAACCCTCTGAACACTGAGGCCAGAATATCAAAATTTCAACTGGCAATTTTTTCCAATAATTCTACTTTGAATTAAGCTAATTCAATCTTGTTTGACAGAGCTCATTGAGCTCGGGCAAAAAAGATTGAATTGGTAAATTCCCAGTTGCGTTATGGAAAAGTTGCTGCTTGAACTCTGGTTCTTTTAACACCAGTGTTCAGTAGAGCTGAACGGTTAAGTGGTTTTCTTGATCGATTAATCACCTGGATTAACCTTGGTTAAGTGATTAATCACTTGTCCAAATAGATATCTGAATAAGTGCCATACCGTTGATGATTTACAGCATGAACCCTTTACCCAACGTAACAAACAAAACCGACTAGGCATATATACAAAAATCTCCATTCAAATTTATTATGTTTTCAATTTTTGTCTCAAAAACATAGCTTATGACCCCTCATTGGAACGAGCTCGTCTGCTACCCGCAATGGACGAAGGGTTAAGAATGACCATTTCCAGCCACTGATACAGTATGATGATTATGCAAGTAAACAAGTATATCAGCAAGTAACTTGCATGCTTTACTCTGTCTCATATAATTGATGTGAGTCAGAGTGACAATGTTTGCCTGTTTTGGAATAAGTTTGTTCCTTTGTTAACCAATATAATACAGTAGTTCAAAGGTAACGGTTGATCGATCAATTACTTTTCGAATCGATCAAGATGTTGATCATTGATTAATCGATTAATCGGTTAACCGTTTCAGCTCTAGTGTTCAGAGGGTTCCATGGAAGTTATGTAATGATATTATTCAACAACCTAGATGGGGTGGTGGATTAAATTATTACTGGCCCCTTACCTATTGGTTCTCTCTAATATTGATTGCAAACCGCCCACCAAATTTTCCTTTGAGCAAAATTTAGTGAGGTTGAATGGGTTAAGTACATTTTTGTGAAGTTTAGAAATAACTTTTTATAAAACATTTGCTCGCCTGTAGATGACTCCTGTTCATGACAGAAATAGCAAATTAACTACTGGAATGTAAGGATCGTTCATATTGACTAGATGTTACGCATTTTTGGCAGTGCAAAGGAGGACAAAATTCCAAATGTGATATTTATTTATTTATTTATTTATTTATTTATTTATTTATTTATTTATTGGTGTTTAAAGTCACATTCTTGTGCACAATGGCTAATCGTGACCGTGACATTTTACGGGCGGAGGAAGCCGGAGTCCCCTAGAGAACCACCGAGCATCTACGAGCAACTGTCAGCTCCTCGACATTCAAACTCTGTTCAAGCTCCGTTCAAGCAGGGTTACAGCGGTTGAAGACATGTGCACCATCGACGTGCAGTACGGCTTAGTACATGGCGTCATCGTGCCCCCATGTAAGCAACCGGGATAAAGTGCCTTGCCCAAGGACACAGCGTGGGTCGTCCCGGGCGAGGATCGAACTCGGGACCTCTAGCATAGAAGTCCAACAGTCTACCACTGAGCCACCGTCAAAATGTGATTCCACTTGAAACATGACATGTCCAGTTCACACAAAAAAACATGTATCAGACCCCCACCTTCTCCATCGAAGAAGACTACAAGGCGATGTTATAAAATATGACCCTGTAGCCTTATTGTGTGATAGGTAACCCCCTTCCTCTGTACCCCTCCATGTTTAACACTAGGAAAAATTAAAATCTACCTTTAATAGGTGTGACGCCAGTGACGTCTTTGATTTCCACAAAGACGTTTCAACACAATCTCTAATCATGGTGAAACACAACAAGCCTCAAACGTGCTGCACATGTTGCTTATTTTCAGCCAGAGGCAGAATAAATTTTGACACACCATAAATTATTCTATGTATAACGAGTGGCTGTTGAATTTCAGCAGACTTGTATCAAGGGATTATATTGCTCTACATTTGATCAAGGATAGCCCTGCTAGAAAATAGCAGAACCAGATGAAATATGCTGTTCACCGTTAACTCGTTGTCTTTCTGCACAGGCCAATCGGATAAGTGATCTGATCCATAAACATCCATTGCTGGATCTTAGCAGCGGCTTAGCTGACAAATTCAGCGAATGAGTGCAATTTCATCCTTCAAATTTGATTTCCCATCAATATTATAGCTTACGGTGCTTTAAACCGACACTGGTAGTTCAACAAGTAAAATACAGATACCAACAAACCGTCGTATGAGTGCAACAAGGTGCTATCTGCAATGATTTTAGCATTGCAGATGGCACTTTTGTTGCTCTCAGCTTTGTTGAAGTCCGAGCTTTTGGGGAGACAAATGATGTGCTGAAAAAATGTTTTCTACAAAACTATCACTTCTGTTCACTAGAGCACTTTATAGAATAAAAACTAAGATTGGTTATTTATTTCTCAGCCGTACGTATCACCAAAATTATCTCTGCACTTAGAAAAAATCGCGACTTCTTTTCATTCATTTCCAAATCTTTATTCCATTTCATAGTTTAGAGTAAGATAAACAGTAAAGTCAAAAGTTCTGAGGTTAAGAAACATCCTCTTAACAACAGTTTTACAAGACTTGCACACTGGACACATCTCATTATTTAATGATACAGCGAGTCTGGTATGTATTTTATAGGGCTGATGTTCCTTTTAACTTTTCGTTGTTTGAGTTGGATCCCGCTGAAAGTTGATATCCTTCAAACTTTTATTTTTCAGTTATCTGAAGACATTCCCAACCTTAATCTCATAGCGAATATTGGTTATTCGATATCGCTCGCCTCGCTAATTCTTGCGGTCATATTAATGGTTGCCTCCAAGTGAGTAAACATGTTTCTTATGTATTAGACTATAATATATTTAAGTAGTTAACTATCGTTGTTGCAGCGTCGTGATTGTTGCGTTATGAGTACACAATACGTTGAACTGGTGTTCCTTTCAGTACGATGGATGTAGACATTGGGGGAGAATGTCGGATCTGTAAAATGTTCCGTTTTTGCAATACTTAGCGGCGAATACAAAAACATTTAGGGGAGGTTGGTCAAAATTTCAGGAAGTGAATGGATACCCATCGTGTCCCATTTAATGACAATATGGAGACCCTGGTGTACTTAAGTGTGAAGGTCCGACCGCAGGTCCGGAGGCGTGGCGCATCTAAGCGAAAAGAGAAACATAAAGGTTTGTACCTGGAGTCCCGAATAGGGACGAAATTAAAGTACTGCTTCTCTTTTACACCTATTTTGCGTGCCTGATACCACACAACCGATCAAGTATATTGATCACACATATTCCAGACTCCAATTAACCCCTTATTCTTATGCGAAAGGCTATCGATGGGCAGACAATAAACACAATAAACTGCTAGTCGGTAAGTATAACGCGTGTGAACAATAAAAAGAAACAAGTGAGAAGAACGGTTATGACTGAACCCTTTTAACCCTTTACCCAACGCAGACGATATCAAAATTTATTATTTTAAATATCATTTTTTCAAATTTTTAAAAAAAATTCAACAAAACCATATCATGTGACCCCTCGTTGGAACGAGCTCGACGAGCTCGTTCCAACGAGGGGTCACATGATATGGTTTTGTTGAAATTTTTTGAAAAATAATATTTTTTCAACTGCTGAATTTGCATATTACGCGGGCGGATGCGGGCGATTCGTTGGGTAAAGGGTTAAAGCCGATGGTATATGGCTATTGTCGCGCGTTAATGGTTACTTCCCACCTTACGTATAGCCATCTGTTTTTCCGCATGCATATCAGAAACGGTCGGGTTGTGGATCGACCTCTGCCTACCTAACTGCGCGGATATCAATCGAACCTATGTGGGTTCACGCCCGCCTAGCCTGGCGGATTGGGCTTGATCCTTAGCCGGACTGATCTTATAAGTACACCCCTCACTATCCTCCATCATATTATTTTATGTGAATACAGTGCGTGGAGAGTGAATGGTAACTAAATCACCCACACAGTGGAGTTATCACCCAAAGTATAACTTTCAAATTTTGTATATATCGACTAAAAACACAAGTAATGTTTGAAACTTTGCTTGTGCTTGTTATGCTTTGCAACAAACTTGCGATTATTGTTTAGGTGGAATCTCCACTCTGCGGGTGATTTAGTGATAATACACTCTCCACGTACTGTACATTCTTGTTCTATGTGCCTCTTATGTCATATTAATGATCTAGAGCGATGAATAAAATGTCATATGTCAAATGTCAATCGAATTGAATGAACAGGCCTTTGTTACCCAATTATCCAAGCCCTCATAAAGATCCCGTCGATTCCACAATGAGCCATTATCCCATCTTGTATACTCAGTGGAGAAGGCAGTGCCTATTAATTTTTAGGGATGACCGCTAAAATCTGGGGTGACTGTCATTCGGTGATTACTCTTCTGTCCACTGAAAAAAAAATTCCGAAATCTCCAGCACAAACCTTTTCTATGATGCACCTAGGAATTTAATCAATTTAATCTTGTTTGACAGAGCTCAATGAGCCTGTCAAACAAGATTCTATTTGCTAAATTCAAAGTTCCATTATGGAAAAAGATGCAGATTGAATGTCTGTTCTTCAGTGATTAACCCTCAACACTAATGTCCTGTTCACGTATCATTATATTTGATACACTTCATATCGTTAATCTCAGGAACGCTTGAATTCTGACAATATGGTTTAATTGACGTTTAAACTACGAGGCATAACGCTCCCTTATATTAGATGCGATCTATCAAGTTGATTCTCTGCGTGGCTTCCATGTCAATATGGTCTTAATGTCGGAAAACTTATTTGGCCTTCTGCTGATTTGTTGCCGCCCTCTGTCATAACTATGGTTCTGTGTTTTATTTCAAATTATATAATGTCTTATCTTTTATTCCAGCACTTGATAAGCCTATTGTAGTAGACTTGAAGAAAGGTTGTTTTTTTTTGGGGGGGGGGGGGGTGCCCGTGCACCACCGAATATATTCCCACCGAATATAGTGTGCTAAAACTTTATGCACTATCAATGTTCAGATTAATAACCCCTTTGTCGTACTGTTTAGACGTTCCAATACGAGAGTCACGTGCCCTGGCGTGAAGGGCAGGTGATGAACAGCATGAAAAGTAAAAGAAACACTGGGTGAGGAGAACGGAAATAATTTAATTCTATAGTCCCACCTGGCGGTGAGAATAAATTATCACTGTCCTCGTTGCTCATTTGTTGGCTGTAGACTGTAGCACCTTTCCAAGTCTTGTGATGTAATCCCCCCGCCCCCACCCACGTAACCTTATTTACAAATTAATAAACACGCGCTTGAAGCGAAATAGAGAGCTAACGATGACGGTTACCATCAATCGCTTCATATTTCACTCATTTCCTAATATATAACTCAACTATGCAAACTTCTATATTACTGGTGTTGACAATACTTTATTTACACCAATGCATTTACAATATTGTGCTTTCACAATGGTACAGCACAGTCGCCGTGGACTGGTTGTGATCCACGCGAAGGGAGTGATGTCCACGTAAGAGTTTTCCAGGTAATAAAAATCATCAGCAGCAAAATTTTAATTAATGAAGTACCGGGTTGTACCCGGTGCTTCATTAATTGAATGTTCGATGATTATTCCTGTAATTAGTGCTAGAATCTAATATTATTGGGTCCGTGGAAATATTGCCCACCCGTGGAAAGTGACCTGTCCACGACGTCGTACTGTAGCTCATAGTTTCGCTTTGCAATGCAACGAAGATACGCTACTCAGTTCAGACTATACGCAGTCACATTTCAGTGTGTTCTTAACCTGACGCTTCGTTTTCCAATCGGTTTTACCATATTGTTGACACTAACTGTAAAAGTTAATTTGGGGAGCGCGGTGACTCAGTAGGTGGAGATGCAGGCTGCCATTCGTGAGATCCTCGGTTCGAATCCCACCTGCGGCAACCGCGTTGTGTCCTTGGACAAGACACTTAATCCCAATTGCCCACGTGGGGACACTGTGGCGTTATGTACTTAATGCGTATTGCACGTCGACAGTGCATTTGTCATCATCCCTGCTTGTGTGGAGTTAGTACGTTGGGGAGTCGTACAGATGCTCGCCGCTGCCTGATGGTTCTCTCCGGGTACTCCGGCTTACTCCACCCGCAAAACCGTCCGACACGAGGTGACCCTGGCTGTCGAATGTGTGGTTAAACACCAATAAATAAATAAATAAATAAATAAATAAATAAATAAATAAATAAATAAATAAATAAATAAAAGTTTATTTAACACAAACGAGACAGCACGCAATATACCAGTACCAATATCTATTTATTTAACGTTGAGTCGAGTTCACGTCAAACATTTCTGACAAGGACTGCAAACTGTGTCTGCTCCACGTGTGATTTGTTTCAGAAACAAACGTCAGGTGTTCTCCACCTTCACGTGACCCAATATCAAAAATGCTGATCTCATCTCTTGTTGTGGGAGTAAATTATTTATAAAAATTGCTACAGATTTGCTCTTTTTCGTCTAATGGATTTGAATGGGGAAACAGGTATTTAAATGTCAAAAACCTAAGTATTCTTAGGAATTTCATGAGCATTTAAAACGCCATGCACATATTGATTTTTAATGGCTTATTGCTGTAGCTACAGGGGTATCTTACAAGAAGTTGTTAACGTTTTTTTTGTGTAAAATACTCTACAGTAAAAGTGTTTAGTAAACACTTCTGTTTGATTACAACTCGTGACAAAGAGGCATTGACGATCCAACATCATAAGTCCATTTATTGTAGATATTTTTTATGGGATAGTGCCAACAATGTGTACTCCAAATGATTTTAAACAGTTCTTGAACCTTTCAATATCTCACCGTTCGTTGAGGTCGACAGGCTGTTCGAAATTTAATGGGTGCTTGATGAGTTTAGCCTGTATACAGACAATCTGCAATGTGTGGCTTTCTCAATTTTTTTTTTATATCTTCCATACACAGATCTGACAATTAATCAAAAACTCGTAATCGGTATTAAACCTTCACCTAATGAATCGGAAACATCCTCATGCGTAACCTACAAATTGAGTAGTTGAAAAAATTCAAAATAGTTCTCAACAAAATCATATAATGTGATTCCTTCTTGTCGGATACGACGTTCCATTGGGGAGGCAGATGATATAGTTTTGTTGAAAATGTGTGAAATATTTGAAAAAAAACCCGAAATAAGAAGTTTTTATATCATATGCGTTGGGTAAAGGTACAAGAAATATTAAACAAGAAACCTAACGTTCATTACATCAAAAGGTCGACGGGTCATGGTGATCTTCATTATGTCTCCCCTTCCCAGAAGTGTTTTAGTGCATATTCTTCTTCTTCTTCTTCTTCTTCTTCTTCTTCTTCTTTCTTCTTCTTCTTATTCTTCTTCTTCTTCTTCTTCTTCTTCTTCTCATACAAACTTTGTCCGGGGCATAACTTTTTTGTCTTTTGACCTAGACCTTAGATATTTGGCATGTGGATGTATCACCATGAGCCGGTGTGTCACGTGCCATAGTGACCTTCAATGTGACCTTGACCTTTGACCTGAAGGTCAGATTTATGTGCTTTTTAAGGGAAACATTGTTCGGGGCATAACTTTTTTGTCTTTTGGCCTAGACCTTAGATATTTGGCATGTGGATGTATCACCACGAGCCGGTGTGTCACGTACCATAGTGACCTTCATATGACCTTGACCTTTGACCTAAAGGTCAGATTTATGTGCTTTTTTAAGGGAAACTTCGTCCGGACCAGAACTTTTTTGTCTTTTGACCTAGACCTTAGATATTTGGCATGATAGTCAATATTATTCATGTATATATAATTTGCAGTGAATTAAATAGAAAGGAAGAGGAGACATATGTTTTAGTGTGCTAAAACAGTTTCTAGTTTTATTTGCAAACCTTAGTTCAGTTTACACTGTCAACCCATCCATGTCTTTCTCATTCATCTTTTGCCATTAAAATGGAAGTGAACTACTACTCGTGTGAGCGACTTATGTCGCAGTTTGACAGACTTGCTCGATTTGGAAGTTGACTTCGCGAACTAAGACATTGCGGAAAATGCTTTTGTTATTGTTATCGAAATCTCCTGTTTGCTACATTTCGAAAAACATGTCCATTCAAATGTAACGTTATCTAAAGACATTTTTCTCTTTTATCGAATGGCTATCGAGCTTCTATTTGATTTACAGTAAGGTCCAAACATTCATTTTAGTTGGAGAAGAATAGAATCTTTCTGGAGGGATTGGTTCAATTAAAGCTATATAAGAAAAGGCAAATGAAGTTACTATGAAAGTCCCAAGACTGATATTCTAGAACATTCGAATAAACATACAAAGAGTATACCTCAAAATGAAGGTTGTGGTATACAGAACAAGATAAATGCCATGCCTTTGACTTACAGAGTTGATTACAGACATGAACGGTTCCTGGAATCAGCTACCGCATTTCAAGTGGAACAAATAATAAAATAATATTGCATCAGAGCAGCTCGTAGCTAAGTTTGTTTCTGATCGGTAAGAACAGAGTTAGGAGTTTAAAACACTTCAAGATACAGCTAATGGACTCGAAGGTTCAATAGGTAAAACTTTGGGTGTTTATTATGCAAGGCCGTATATATAGCATTTGTGGGCAATTGTTTTGATAGTAGTCCACTGCCCACGTATTGAAATGTTCCACATATTTATCATATGACTATCTAATATAACCGCTAAATATCACTACCGTTTGACGATCTTTTCCTGGTCCCCGGAAAATCCACAGTGTGGAATCCGATTCCGCATCACTATAGTATCACGGACTATTTACGAGTGCGTTCGAATTCACATAATTAGTTGTTCCTGTCGCAGGGAGTACTTTACTCCGAGCTGGAATGGGTGCGCTCGAACCGCGGTCGGGTTTTTTCCTTCATATTCATGATATTTTTTATCATATTCATGCGCATCGGGGGATTCCCCGAAAGTGTGCACCTGTAGCAAAAATAAGTGTAAACAAAAATAGTTCTTTTTTACTTCAATCCAATTTACCAAAAAGGTTGGGGGAATTGTTAATGCCAGCGTTGGCATGCGATGTTGAACTCTAAGTCATATAACAACCCTTTTAGCGCTACGATGGAGTGATCTGGGTCGAAGTATCACGTCGGGTTGAGGAGGTTAGATAATCAGATCAAACGAGCTGCGGCAGTTCTTTTGATCCGATTATCCAACCCCCTCAACCCGACGTGATACTACGATCCAGATCACGCCACTGTAGCGATAATATGTATGTATTGTTTTAATTTCTTTATAATTACAGAAAAACCAAGTCAAATGCAAACAAGATGCATGTAAATTTGTTCCTATCGTTTACCGTCCGTTCTTTGATGAACATACTGAAACTAGATGTGATGGTGCAGGGTTTGGGCTTTGAATCAGACATAAGGAGGGAAGATGATAAAATTATATTCATCGAAGAAGGCATTGTGAGTAGTTACTTCTTTTAAATTATTCAATTTGGAGAGTGTCCCAATAATTAGAGCTGAAACGTAACATGACCTACTCTGTGCAAGAGAATGGCAATTGGTGCTAAAATATATGAGTATCTACATTTTTTAGATTATTTTTTTTAGCCTTACTGTTTCATTCAATATTTAACTTCATGCACACATAAACCATCAACCGCCTCTACCAGAGCACCAAATGTCACGAGAAATGCTTGTCTGTCCTCTTGGAGGTTTCATGAAACTAATGTCACGTGACCACATATATATACATCTTACAACAAGAACGTATTTCCCCCAATATCTGTAAATGGTCTAGACAGAATAGAAATCTGTATTGAGAGTAGCAAACCACGCATGCAGTCATCCGATTCAGAAAGAGAACGTTTCTACCTACATGCATCGAACACTGATTATACAAGTCGGGGCCACCGTTTTGATGACAGTAATTAAACAATAAATAAATCACAAACTCAGCGAAATAAATCAGATTAGATCATTTTTTGCCATGATGCTATTTTTATTTTGGCCCGCTATGACAATAACCTGAACTATACAACAAAGAAACACACTGCTGAAACACTACTACATTGAACTTCGGCTGAAAAAGTACAAGTGGTATAAAGAATTACGTCATGTACAGATCAAGAGCGTAGTTACCTGACGTCAATATCTTCATTCATAAAAAATTATTTCATAGACGCTGAATGATTGTCAAAATATATGCGAAAAAGTCGAGAAAGGTGCAATATTATACAATTATGGACTTTTGTAGTGATGAATACGATGTGATATGAAGTTTTTTAGGTTCATTTCACACCATATTTACCACCACAAAAGTCCATTACTGTTTTATTATATACACCATCCTCAAAAATCAATCTTCTATTTGTCAATTAAAAGTTACATAAAAATAAACAATGTTATAGCGATTACGTCGATTGAAATACGACTAGAGCGGGGATTTCCAAAAGCTATATTTAAGTTGATAATCACTAGAAAACCGGTGTACATGGATTTTTGAGTACCAGTCACGTGTATAAGATCCAGCAAATAGAAATGTGGTTATTTACACAGTATATAATAATGTAATACAAATTGGATATTACCACAAATCGGGTTTCCGAGATGGTGTGTTAAAGTCTCGACCTCGCCTCTGGGTCATAGATCGACTCGTCCTAACAGACATGTCGATATATACACGGAGACGCGATCTCGACGTCAATACACCATCTCGGAAACCAACATGGTTGCAATAACCAATGTTTAGCATCAAGTCCATTACTCCGATAAATTCGTGAGTGCTATACCCTTCCCAAATATGGTCGTGACGATAACTTGTCGACTTCACCATATCATTAAACTTTGAAAGGTCATGTAAATATGAAAGCTGTGTACGATGCCTGTAGCACTAAAACGTGGATGTATGATATCAGGAGCATAACTATGGGAGGGGGTGGCTCTTATTGGAGTCTTAGATATCGTTTCACGCTTTCTGGTAATGTACTTTCTTGAGGGACTGTATTTGCTTCTTCCCACACGCAATCAGCTCTATGCAAATGGAGGTATGTGGCCGATTGGGGATGTTAGGATGAAATTATTTTCTAACGAGTTTAGTATATTCGAAAAATTCACCCGAAAAGTACAAGAGGAAGTATTATCAGTTAAACACCCGTGATGTGGAGTTTACGCCGAGATAACTCTCTGCTTGTGTTAAAATTCACAATTGGACTCCAGTTTCATCTCAGAAATAGATTGGCTGAAACTTTGATTGTGCTGACGATATTGTACAGATGGTTTTTTTTCCCGGAACATGAGGTACAATGGGTGAGTGAAACGTCTCTCCACGAATGCTTCAGTAGTTATCCATACTTCACGTACAGTGTTGTTCCGATTCTTTGCAAGACACCATCATGCGTCTATCAATCTGATAACAACATTCACAACTCGGTCTTCAACAAAACTACGAGAGTCTGGTTCGCCTGTGTGCCAAATCGCAGAACCCGTGAATTTCTGGTGGTTCAACAATAATCGTTGTTATTTTATTTTGTTTCAGCATTGGGAGTGCAAAATGTTCATTACTCTAGTGCATTATGGTCTAATGGTCAGTCATGCCTGGGTTGCGGTCGAAGCCGTATACCTACACCTGTTGGTATACAGAACCTTTCAAACGGATTTAGAAAGTGTCAAAGTTTATATTATAATTGGATGGCGTAAGTTTACGTTTTACCTGTAGATCTGCAGTCCTCTGTAGAAATGTTTAGCATTTTTAGTTTATACTGACCCCAAACATAAATTTTGACTTTTGTTGGAAGCTGGAATGAGTGAATTGGCAAATTGCCACATCTTTGAAAATGCTAATGGTTCATTTCTACCCATTTAAAGTCATATCTAGAAAATACAATTCCAGAAAATACAACTGTAAAAGTTTTAAGTATTGGTTCCAGGTTCAGCTAAATTTGTTAATGTTCCCATATAATAAATTACATGAATCCCAATATATTTACACATTTTCATGTTCTCGTTTTTTAACTCGTTGAATTGTCGTGTAGTATGTCTTCGGAAAAGGTGCCATTCGTGGCGGCCAACATGGGCCGGGAATGGGAGGGGCAACTTCTCCCTAGCTGCTTCTCCTGGAGGGACAAAATTGGTCATAGAGCCATGGAATTCCTGATGTATTTATGAAACCAACCACCAAGACGTACTTAGCGGTGCAGGGCAAAAGACGGCGCCTAAGGTGGCCCGGGACGGCGGTCCTACAGGAAGAGACACATCCTTCCTACGTTTCCCCGATTCTGCCTCCTCCGTCTGTTGTATACAAAGCAAGTCTAACAGATACGACAAACTCCATTGTCGAAACGTATCTAAGGTCTCTTGTATAAAAAGCAAGGCTAACAGATACGACAAACTCCATTGCCGAAACGTATCTAAGGGGAATAACTCTAAAATAATGTTGTTATTCAATTCCGTGCTGAACAGCAGTTGAGCCCATAAAACTTCTATATATTTCATAAGTTCCACATTCTACATTCTCATCATCGCCAGATCCGTTCTTTCTCCGTTAGAAACTTCTCTCTCTTGATTTGACTCGTTCTCAGTGAAAATTCAGTCGAGTGTGTCACCAGGCCTGACAATAAGCAGTCTGACATTTGCAGAATGAGGTCCCCAGGGGGTGAATTTGATTATACTATCCCATACAGTGGGCCAATTTATCCTCTGGGTACTCCTTTCTGTTTAGTTTTGAGACCCTGATTCCGATTGAGGTTCACAGATGGTAAATTTAGTGATGCTACCCTGCTATGCAGGGTAGCATAACTAAATTCACCCTCTGGGGACCTCATTTTACAGATGACAGTCTGCTTATATTCTGGCTTGTGTGTCACTGGATTTCAGAAAACATTTTTTTTCTGAAATAGTCGAAACATCATAGAATATAGTCAAAAGAATTATTCATGTGATTAAATTACGTTTCTGTCACGTGTACTGATACCAGAATAAAAGTAGGAGTGACATTAGGAACAGTATTTTTTCACCCGATTTCATAAGGAAGGTAAATGGTATTTTGAGTCTGTGCAGATCATAAAGAAGAAAGAAGGATGAGAAAAAAGGTTGTGAATGCATCGCCGAAAACATATAGAATACACCCACAGTAGCTTGGTGTACCAAATGTTCACCATGAACATTTGGTACACAAAGCTACTTTGGGTATATTTTATTTATACCATGATAGTCAAATTAATAAGAGCTTAAATGTTAAATAAATCGATATTCACGCGTGTTTTTGTTTATATGAGCACCGGTGGACGGTACTTCCGTTGACAATTTTATCGCCGAAACGAAATAGAAAATGAAACCGCAAATTACGGGGCCTTTTTCATTTTAATGACATATTAACATACTATTTTGAGTTATGGGTGCTTTATTAACACGAGACAACGTGTGTTTGTTAATTTTTGGTACCTTATAAGGTAAACTTATTTGAAAATGTAACAAATAATTGCGGGTTCCATTTCATTCTTCGCGAGGCGACGAGTGATAAATTTAGACAAGTTTGTATTCAAGTGGAGGTCACCAAAGGTCAACTTGGATGTAGTTCCACTGTAGGTGTAAATTTTAACTATTGAAATCCCATTGCTGGCGTGTTCACCACGCGTGGTGTGTAAAGCTAAAATTTATATCATAGGCTTTTTATATATTGTAGAATAGGTAATCATAAAATACAATTTTCTTCGCAGTGGATGACATTTATTTTTGAATGTAATGGATCTGTGATAATTCAGTCCGGCAACCAATAACGACGGAAGCTCTGTTAGCTCCCTGCGAAAAAAGGGAGAGATGGCGCACAAGGATCCCCATGGTTCGAACCAGTGAGATAAGGTTGTAAAATGGTCCCACAGAATGCCACTTCACTCTATCTAAGATCATGATAAGTGTGGCAAAAGAACACAGGTCGCAAGGTTGAAAGTGTGTTTGTTGGATAGGGTGAACCGATAGATACACTACTGAAACATCTGACGAAGCTTTTCATGTGACGTAACTGCTGACGTGTTATGTTGAGGATATCTAGTGCTTTTGAGTGGATACATAAAATCATCCCATGAGTGTCAGAGACGTTTATTTTTCGCGAGTGGCTTGCCATGAGTGAAAAATAAACATTTGTCCCTACCATTTATGAGATAATTGCCAGAATCAACTCAAAAACACTATAGATTTCCTTTTTATTAAACGCGTTTCAGAAGTTTGTAGTTTTTCGTGATACATCGGCGGTATTCATCTTGATTGGTCATTAAATCAAAGCATGGAAGCCCACACCTGAATGTTGCAGGCCTGGCATTCCTAAAAACGCAGGATGGATAAAAATTGCTCTCCTCGCATAGCCTAGGGGGGCGATTGGCTCTCCTAAAGCCTACAAAAGCTAAAAGTGGCAACATGAAGTTGTACTATTGAAGAATTCTGCCTAGTGGGCTTTGTACATTTTATTTAGTGCTGCTAACAAGGTAGTCTCTGTGAGACGGTCACACCCCCTCCCACACCTAAGGCCCGGAGGTGTGGGAGGGACAGTGTGGCCATCTTGCAGGGACCACTAACATAGCAGGGATCTGAATACCTGTGGGTTTTAGGAACAGGCTGTTGTGGTAATTATTATTTTCTAAGGCTAGGGAGGCTATTTTTCGCTCTCCTCGATTTTTCCAAGGCGAGTAGTAGGTGAGCGAATGAATCGCTCTCCTTAAAATGCCTGGCCTGTTGTTGCCCTCTCCGCATTAATAGACTACCGTGATAAAATATAGTTCAGATATATTTCCGTTGGGATACCTCATAAATGTATCAAATTTTAACATATATTCAATACAACTATAACAATAACAGCTAACATATTTCATCGTTTATATGCAATAACAGCATTGAAACACGGAAGCAACTTCGTAACGTTCTCGACACAGTGAAAGTGAAAATATCTATATCTTCACTGCGTGAGATACGAATATTATTCTCCCTCGGTGTTTCCTATAATCATTATTGAGAGTATAACAAAAAGGTATATTCGCAAATGGAGGAAACCCCGCTATTCTCTCTTTGGAGTGCACACCAGTGACGCCACGACCCAGTCATGGTTCCCCTGTTTCTTCTATCTCTACCCTCTTCCAACACGTAGGCTAGCCCACGTGTTGGAAGATGGCGCAGATAATGGAAGAGATCGAACCGGACGAAGGTTGAATTCATTAGCACAATGAAAAATTTGTTTACATTTGCAGATATTGCCATGAATGCTTGTACACTAGATTCTCTGGATTCTCTCGGATGTTAAACTCATTGTGTAATCATTAAGTATATTTATGGAACAAGTTACAGTGAGGAATGCGTTCCTGTGCCCCATGTGCCGCCTTGATGCCCCTGGTTTGCCATCACTGCTTCAGTCTTTAACCCTTTACCCAACGTAACGGCCAAAACCGGCCAGCGTTATTCGCAAAATCGCCAATTAATTTTCATTATATTTTCATTTTTGTCTCAAAAACATAGGTTATGACTCCTCTCTGGAACGAGCTCGTCGCGCTCGTTGGAATGAGGGGTCATAACCTTTGTTTTTGAGACAAAAAATGAAAATAACTAGTTATTCAAGAGGGTTGTTTGCAAGTGTCGTCTATCTTTCATGTTAGGTAAAGGGTTAAATTATTACTGATTCTCCTCATCATTTTATTGTTCATTGAGTAGCCACCCGGAGCGCGGTGGCTCATTGGTTAGATCAATGAACTCCAAACTGAAGGGTCGACAGTTCAGTCCTGGCCAGCGGTAACTGCGTTGTGTCCTTGAGCAACACACTTAATTCCGATTGCCCTCGTGAGGGCACTGTGGCGCTCTGTTCTATGGGGTACTGTATGTCGATGGTGCACTTCTTTCCAATAGCTGCTAACTGTGATGGTGCAGAGTTAGTACGTTGACGTGGCTGACAGTTGATTGCCGGGTCTCTGTGGTTTTCTCTGAGTACTCCGGCTTCCCCCACCCGTCTAACAGCCCGACATGATGTTAGCCGGGCTGTTAAAAATGCCGTTAACTCCCTACTCACAAACAAGCAAACCAACAGGTAGCCGTTCTTATATATACCATCTGCTTGTAGTCATCTTGTCCACAACGCAACATGCCTTTCAGCATGGAAATGGTGTGCCTTCGAGTGAGCTACGGTCGCAAATGTTTCATTGTAATCGTGACGCACCATGCTGAAATCACACAGTTCGATATATGTTGTTTGACACCTCACACCAAACATCTGCTTTGGAACCAAATATTTAATCATTTTTGAGAGATCCTAATATAGACTACTGAGTCTGACTGGTACCTTATTTTTTGTTGTTTTTTTTTTCAGTGGCACCGGTGATATTCATAATACCGTGGGTGATAGTGAGAGCAACGTTAGCAGATGAATTGTAAGTAGCAAGTAGAGGGGTGTGTTTATGACTGCCGGGCGATAATACAGTTTATTAACCCTTTACCTAACATGAAAAGCAGACAACACTTGCAAAAAAAATTCTTGAATAACTAATTTTTTTTCATTTTTTAACCTATGTTTTTGAGACAAAAAATGGAAAAATAATGAAAATTAATTGGAGATTTTTTAGAATAGCGCTGGCCGGTTTTGATCGTTCCTTTGGGTATAGGGTTAAATTTGTTTCGTATCCACACTGGAAAAACCCTGGCCTGTTCCATATTACTGTTTCTGTTAGGGATGGAATCTACACTTTTAACCCTTTACCTAACGAATCGACCGCATCCACCCACGTAATTTACAGTTAGGAGTTGGGAAAAAAATTTGGACAAAATTTCAACAAGACCCTACCATGTGACCTCTCATTGGAACGAGCTCCTCGAGCTCTTTCCAATGAGAGGATACATGGTATTGTTTTGTTGAAATTTTTGGAAAATTATAGAAAAAAATAATCAAAATATTAAATATTGATATCAAGTATGTGAACATGTGTAGCTGGCTAAAATCGTCATTGTTTCCGGTTTTTCCTCTTCCAAATTGAAATATCGACACCCAAGAGTTTGAGTTTCGTAGTTTGAGGTAGATCATTGATGTTGTTTAATCGACCGAGTGTATGTCTACTTTGATGTGTAATTATTATTTTCAGCGCTTTAATGTTTAATTCTCTGCACAATTGTGTCAAAATATAAAAATACCAAGTTGCAAATTGTTCGCACAGGCATAATGCAGCTCAGAATTTAACCAAATCAACCTCATGTCACGAGATCAATGAGTTCTGGGCGTCACGGATATTTGGAATCAGATCATTCTGCAGCTATAGATACTCCAGCCGAGCAAGCCTAGGTATTCAACAAAGCGATAAAAGAAGGCGAAAATTGATGGAAATAATCCTCTCCATGCTGAAATATCAACATTTTAAGCCGCACGTTTCCCATGATTTAACTCGGAATTTACCAAATTCAATCTTGTTTGACAGAGGTCAATGGACTCAACAAGAATGCATTGATTCATTTCCTGTTTGGCAGCTTGAAATTTTGATATTTCGTCAAAAATATGCAAAGGGTTAGTGCATATTTGTAAAATTTCCAATAAAAAACATCACGTCTTATTTGGAGCTATGTAACCGTTTCCCTAAACTAATGTCCTTAACCGGCAAGTATTATTCACAAAAATCACAAACCAAACATCCTTATTTTTTCGATTTTCGCAAACAAACAATAGCTTATACCTCCTAATTGGGACAAGTTCTGTGACAGTGTTCACTCTGGGCCGAAACTGTCTGGTGCCACATTTTAGTCAGTCTGGATATTTTAGCGTTTTGCTGCCCAAACTCGAATAAGAGTGGGTACTTCGTTGTCTGGTCCAAATAAATTGATCAAGTTTTGAAAAACGAATAGGCAATTATATTAAGCGTGAACGGACAACTGGTTTCGGAAAAAATCCGACAGAACACGAAAGTTCTAACGAAATCCTCGATAAGCGAAAAGGGACGGTCACCTAAGTTATATCTGTGTCACTGATTCAATTAATGGTCAGGCTGAATGATGTCTGTGCATATACCTGTTGTTGCACTTAGATAATAAGAATTTAAAAAGGCAGTGTTTAATTAGATAAATACTTCATACCGTCGCGAATGTCTCGCGACGGTACGAATTATTCGTCTAATTAAATGTAGGCTTTTGTAAAATTTATATCCTACAATGTTTCATTGAAGAAAAAGCAATGCCTCATTACCAGTCTCTAACAACTAACATTGAAAGTCTGTCCAAACACAATTTTCAAGACCTTATTGACAAAAGAAGTAATAACATGTGTTTTTTGTTCCGAAATCGATCGTGCTTTTTACTGTCTTAGTAGCTTTCCTTCACACATGAAGGCCATTTTTGGCGCCAAAAATTTAGGCAACGAAGATTTTGGTGGGCCAAATCAATATTTCTTGTGCAGTTGGTTACATTGGCACCAGGTAGCGTCATTGAGTATATGAAATGCAAAACAAAGAGTTTAGCATTGAAGAATTGTGGAACGGAAATTGTTGACAGACTATTTTTAAATAGAAGCGAAATATCACTGGCATGTCCTACAAATCGTTCGCCACGATTACAGTTTGAATACCTAGCGATAGCTAAGAATCGTCCCTTGAGTTCCATGCAATGTGTTCTATGTGCCAATAGTAACATGGATTCCCCTCGCAAATTTGGTTGGTGATTAAATGTGTTCTTTTTGTTGATACTTGGCAAATGAATTGCTGAGTGTCCTACAATTCATGTTTTTTATAGACGCGAAGGCGTGTAATAAACACAGAACGACACGCGCGTGTGAATGGGTTAATCGATATGGCACTTGTGCAATCGCGGAAGGACAAACCTCGAGGACTGCGGCCCCTCGTTTTATCCTTCTGCGCTGGCCCTCGAGTCATATCGACCAACCAATTCACCCACGCGTGTCGTTCTGTGTATATACGAGTCACCCGTGACAGAGTATTTGATAGTACAACATCAGGGGTGGTGAGACTCTGTGTGAAAGGTATGTATGTACGTCATATAGATTGGTTCTCCTGTTCCAAAGAACGTCCATTGTCATGCGAATTCCATAGAACTACTGCCTTCACGAGATAAATTTCTGATAACTGCTCGTTACTTCAGTCCACCATTCATCATTTCGTTGTTCTGATTTTCCCTCCATGCTGCTTCCACGAACAACTGGTTGGAGAAGATTCAAGTATTGGTAATTTACGTTTCTTTTTCGATCCAGAGCAACGAAAAACGGTTTGTTGGCAACTATTTATCAGCTTCGATCTAATTAATCTGAGCTAGAATGTGTGACGCGTTAGTTGAAAGTTTATGAGTGGGCTTTTGCTGAGTGTGGAGATTCAAATAATTACAAGTTTGTGCCCCCCCCCCCCTCCCCCACACACACCTCCCCACCCAGTACCTTTTATTTGCATTACTCTTTCACTTCACTGTTCCGCACTTGTTGTATCATATTAAGTTAAAGGAAATAGACGAGGAAGTGTGGGGTCTGCGGTTTTAATGTCAGATGTCTCTTAGCATCAGAACATTGGAATCGAAAAATGTGCCCCTTTCCAGGTCATCCCTCGCCTTCATATTCTTCAACCAATCATATTCAGCAAAGCTATAAAACAAGGCGCAATTCAATTTACCCTCTTCATATCGGTGTTGAAATATCAACTATTTCAAACCACACCTTTTCCCATAATGCGACTTCGAATGCAACTACCTTCATTTTGTTCGACAGAGCTCAATGATTACTTAGACATTTGATTTATATTGTCTTTTTGTTTACAGTTGTTGGACGATTAAAACCGACAGGCCGGAACTTTTCTGGATAATAAAAGGACCGATATCGGCATCCATCGTAGTGAGTATATTATATATAGCATATATTGTCAGCACTATTCCTTTAGTGTCTAGTAAAGCGCGTGTTACGTTCACAGAACACAATGTGTACTCTTTCCTTCCGACTGACTCATATGCGAAGATGCATACTATCCACTGAGTGCACCAAAGAGCGCCTACAATACTTAAGCGTTATAGATGGTACATCAATATATTCAAAGACATGATATAATTTTACTCCCAACCTTCCAAGTGACATCTGCCTTTCGTGTTAGGTAAAGGGTTAAGTGTGTGAAAGTGAATATTTAATCCTTTAATTGACGAATCGGGCGTATCCTCCCGCGTAATGAACAAACTGAGGAATTGTAACAAGAATTTTAAAATAATATTTCAACAAAACCATATCATGTGACACCTCATTGGAACGAGCCTGTCGAGCTCGTGCCAATGTGGGGTTATTTGATATGGGTTTTTTTTTAAATTTGTGAATTTTTAAAAAAAAAATTAAAATAACAAATTTGGATTTGGTATGTTGGGTAAAGGGTGTTAAAATTGGAATACGATACCTGAAATGTAAACAAAAAGAGTTTATATTAACCAGATACCACATAAGTCCAAAAATATATGTGTTTAGGGTAACCTGGGATAAAAACTAGGATAGGTAAGACCTTTATTAACTGGTAGAGTGCTAGAAGCCACTATCAGGGCTTTAATATGAAGAGCAGGTACCCAACCTGAAGATGTCATATTCTGTGGATGTGCTTCACATTATCTTAGAAGCAAAATTACTTAGTCTATATGGGTTTGCCTTGTTGCAATTTATGGGAGAGTGCCTCTTGGCACTCTCCCATAAATTGTAACAAGACAAAGACACATGAACAAATTTTGATAACCAAAAATAACTTAGCACTCTACCAGTTAAAGTTTACGTATTTAATTTTCTTTGCACAGAGTTACAAAATGTACACACTAAAAACAAGAGATCTGATTTTATCTCAATATTTTTTTTAGAGTTGGCGGGATTCTTGGGTGGAGTATTACAGTCCCCGAAACTGGAAATATTCATATTTGAGTAATATCTTTCAACGCCCGGGGGTCTTAAAGCAACTTTATTGTAAATTACTTACAAGAACAAACACACATTTTGTTTCGTTTTGGGGGATTGGCTTCACGGAAATGGTTGTGTAAAGAATTTTCGAACATACCTCCAATAGAATGATTGTATTTTTTGTAGAACTGTCGCCTCAAAAATTTGCGCACACCAGTGACGTCATGTGAGCCTCGTTTGAGACAGAAATGATAAACAACGGTTACATTGTGATTTGAATTATTCAGTCCTTGTTTTGTTTTTTTTTGTTTTTGGGGATTTTTTATTGTTGTGGTGCGGAGGAGGTCTGGGCGAGGAGAGATTTGTAGAAATAGGGTTAATTCTGAAAAAAGTACGAGTCCATGACAACTGTTGAGCAGGAGCCAACACTTGTGGACATGGCAGATCGAAAATAGAAACTCATTTTATTTCATTCAGTTCTGAAATATTCTATGTACGTAACTATATCATCCCGCTTGTGTGTACTGCCGCTTGGGACAAACTTTGGAAATAAAATATTTCTGAACTTCTTAATCTGCAAATCCCTCAAATCCTATAGCAATCCCAGGCCCGTAATTCACTTCCGATATTGTGGAGTTCATGTTTACCCGACAATCACATGAATTTACCGAGCAGTACATGTACGTATGTGAACATACCTTGACGTCTCGACAAAATATTCATATAAACAGTTTAACTCTTAACCCGCTGAGTTTTTAAAAACACTTTTCATCAAATCTAGCCATGGCTGCTGTGAAGCAGCTGCGACTAGATTTGATGAAACATTCATCTGTATTTAACTCCAAGAATTATTGGCGAAAAACGTAATACAATTTACAAAGGTAAACTATGATTAAATGTGCCCAAATTATACTTATATCAGTGGCAAGAGAAATCCTGTCCTGGGCAGGAATATCCACCAACAGTATTTCTAGGAGTTAAAATCGGCATAATATGGTAAAAGACGTGGCACAATGCCATGTCTTTTACCATGGCAATGCCGATTGCCATGACTAATTTCTAGAGCTGGGCTGATTCTCATATCACCCAACTAGTAAGCACCTGTGATAGCTTTATACCTTTGGTAACGTCTCTGACGGTCAATACCCCTCAATTCTTCTGCTGCCTGTGGAAACAAAAAATTGGTTTGTGACAAGCCTTTCCCAGGATTTATGATTCTGTTCGTACCATGATATATCCATTACATATACAAATAAAATCTCGGAAGTGGGGGTGGGGGAGAATTCAGATTTAAATTTGTTCATTTCAAGTTCTTGGGTTTATATTTTGAGCTCAAATTTTAACTTAGCTCAGTATGCGGAATGTTCTTTAAAAACTTTAAAAACTTCTGCCATTCAGAATCGTTTTGATATTTGATACACAACATCCTTGTTCGTGTCAGATTCAAATTTGTCCAAATTAAATCCCCGGGTTTGTATTTAAAAGCTCAGGGGTTGTATCTTCGTGAACAAGCCCTTGATATCCCCATAGTGCATACGAATTGTTATTATATTACTACTACCACCACTACTACATAACTACCAACAACACCGTCGACTTTGTTACCATTGGAAGTGTTTCCATTCCAGATATGACCAGCACAATCATTGTCTTTCCTAGCACCATCACCACAACCATCAACCACACCACTAACAGCGTTTTCTATAACCATTGGAACCATTTCCATTCCAGATATGATCACCATTATCATTATCCTTCTTAGCACTATCACTATCACCACAGCCGCCCCAATACACCCCCCCCCCCGGTCCCTCCTCCTAGTTGGGAATTCACAACCGAGAAAAAATTTGAAAATGAAGCCCTAATAGATCGTTATTATTCGGGGTATTCTATTGTCTACCCATCAGCCTTCTAAACACTTGGGATGCCATATCATCATCTATTGTAAGAGCAAGGTACACGCGAGTCGAAGACATAACAGTTACCGGCGATTTTAACGATAACCAGCTGGGCCACGCAAGAAGTACCTTTTCTGAAATAATCAGTTATTTTAATCTTAGACAGCTTGTAGGTGAGCCGACAGGCTTCACAAAGTCATCTGCCTCGTTGATAGATCTCTTTGCAGTCAGCAGCACAGTCATCGTGAAAACTTGAGGTCTTAGAACCGATTATCCCTGATATGATCCGCTACCACTGCCCAATTGCAATTGGACTGGCCATCCGTATGCATGGGCAAAATATAAAACTAAAAGGAATGAAGTTGTATCAGCTATCAGGAAGGCCAAAACTTTATACTTATCCAAAGTTCAGTCCATTTTAAAAAGTAACGAAACCCCAAGTTCACGGGGATGGAAAACGTTACAAACATTTTTCAGTGACCGTCGCCAAACAGAGATTCCTGTTTTTAATTACACGAATGAAGTATACACCTCGAATGTTGAAAAAGCCGAAGTGCTTAATAAATACTTTTGTTCCATCTCAACAGTTGACGACTCGAACGTTTCCTTGCCAGAAGCCATAGCCCATCCTACACGAACAATTGATGGTATAACCCTTCACTGCAGCGAAGTGTACGAAGCACTGTAGTCATTGAAGCGTGTCCAAAGCATCGGGTCCTGATCTTGTCAGCCCGCGTCTTCTTAAAGAATGTAAAGACTCTCTTTGCAAACCACTATCGATTTTATTCAATATATTGCTAAACAATTCGTATTTTCCTTCATTTTGGAAAAGAGCTAATGTTTCACCAGTTTTGAAAAAAAACAACCCGCGAACTTAGTCAGTAACTATCGTCCCATATCTCTGATTAGTTGCCTTGGAAAAGTCTTTGAAAAATGTATCTTTAAACGACTATGGCAATTCCTGGAAGACTCGAGCGTTCTAAGCCAATTTCAGTCAGGTTTTACACCAGGTGATTCTACGGTGCTCCAGCTAACTGATATATATGATGAATTCTGTAAAGCGCTCGATGAAGGGAAAGAAGTTAGGGTTGTCTTTTGCGATGTCAGTGAGGATTTCGACAAGGCATGGCATGTTGGTCTCGCTCATAAGTTGGAGAGTATTGGTGTCTCGGGTGAATTGTTGCAGTTCTTAAAATCATACCTCTCAGATAGATCTCAACGCGTGGTTGTGGGATCAGAGGCTTCCCCGTGGCGCCCTATAAATGCTGGAGTCCCTCAACGTTCTATACTAGGGCCCTTACTATTCCTTATCTACATTAACGACAAAACCGAAAATTTACTCAGTAGCATACGCCTTTTTGCAGATGATACTTCGTTATATCTAATTGTAGAAAATCCAAACGAAGCCTCGAATTTAATTAACCATGCTCTAGCTGTAATTGAGCACTGGGAAAAAACATGGTTAGTCGAATTTAATCCCCAAAAATCTGAGAGTATGGTTATCCTTATTTTTAGGTGGTGCTCAGTGAAGTCATTTCTCATAAGCACCTAGGAGTTGTACTAAATACAACATGTACTTGGACCAATCACATTGAATATAGACTTGTTGCGGAAACACAAATTTGAGCTTGATAGACATGTTTTAGAAAAGATATACTTTGCCTTTATCAGGCCTTTACTGGAATATGGTGATACTGTTTGGGATAATTGCTCTCCAGGACAAGTCGCCGACTTGGAAAAAATCCAGATCGGTGCAGCAAGAATAGTTACAGGGGCAACAATTAGTGCTAGTATATCTTTATTATACTCCGAAACACGTTGGGACACTCTACAAGAAAGACGCCGAATACATAAGCTCGTGCAGTTCTTTAAAATGCATCACCACTTAACGCCTCCTCATATTGCCAATGAAGTCCCACCTCTCATATCCTCAATAAACCCATCACTCAATATTCGAACGCGCCAAAATCAAAGAGTTCCATTTTGTCGCACACAGTTATACCAATCCCCTTTCATTTCTAATGTAACTGATCAGTGGAATAACCTGCCTTTATCTGTTCGCGAGAATTCGTCACTGAGTATTTTTAAGACCTTCTTGTATGGTGGCAAACTCCAACCACCATCATTTTACAATGGCGCAAAATCTCGCACGGCTCCAATTTACCACTGTAGATTGCGGTTACACTGCAGCAGCCTTAATGCCCATTTATACGATAATCATCTCGCACCTAGTCCTCTTTGTCAGTGTGGTGAATGTGAGACTCCAGAACACTTCCTTCTTCATTGTCCATTGTTTCCTTACGCACGCAATGGAACCATCAATTTACTCCCTTTCACTATAGATATTATCACACTTCTTTTTGGCTCAGAATTTTTCAGTAACGAGGAGAACAGGCTATTTTTTATATAGTACAAGACGTCATCTTACAGAGTGGCCGGTTCCTCTGACGAGTGACTACAACTGTTTGTTTTAACATACTTCATCCCCATTAAGAATTCGTCTATCGGTGTCCGGACGATTAAGGCAATGTACCACAATTTTACTTTCTAGTTATTGATAGAGATGCTTAATTTCAAGACCTTCTTTTCTATTCAACTTTATCTAAAGACAATGCACCATGTATTCAGGATGGCTTCTTCTTCTTCTTCTTCTTCTTCTTTATTTTACTTCTTCATCTTACTATCTGACTTCTTTTTATTCATCTATATTTTTAATCACTTCAGATTTCACGTATGTGTAGTTTAGACAATCGCGTATATCGCTGGCTAAGGGGCTGAGCCTGTTGGTCAACTTATTCCAAGCATGAAATTAGTATAAATTGCCTTTTTCAATTTTTCTTTTGGTGAGCAATCGGTACCCCTCAGCTGCACTTGTTGATGTAAATGTAAAGAAAAGTGAGTCATTATGTAGTTGCAGGTGACTACGCGTACGCATCTACAATGCACACGTAGTATGGCGCGAGCCGGTGGTGCGCTTGTCGAAGGTCAGAGATTCAACCAGCCAGACTCATTGGCCCGCTAGTGCCACCCCCCCCCCCCCCCTTTAGGCTGCGATATACATATTTCATTTGCTACTACTGATCATTGCCATCGTCTTTACGAAAAGTGCTAAAAAACGTAGGAGACGACTCATATAAGCCAAAGGCTTCCTGTCGAATCCTAGTTTATCTACCGATCTAATTACCACTGTTGCTGTTATCTCGTATACTGCTAGCAAAACTTCTTTTTTATTAATCTATTGTACTGCTATGTAATGTATACATATAACATTATCTTGAATAAAATATTGTTTAAACTAAAATGAAGCCATGAACGGGGGCATAAAATTGATTCTAGTAACTGAAATTCCAACATATTTATGAGAGAATTATCAGGTTATTATTGTTTGGTATTATTCTGGGAATTGAATATGTGCTAAACAAATGCTCAAGCTGAGAACTGCGAGCAATTCACACTGACCTAACTTTAAATCAGATCTGATGCAGGCATGATCAATTTTCGATGTTTCATCATTTTGTAACTGCAAATGATGGGAATTAACACAGGATAACCATTTTACTTGATGCTATTTTCTTGAAATGCACTATTTTATTACGAAAAGTAAACGTACTATAGAAATCTCGTTCCGATTGACATCATGCATACTTATGAAGCTCGATATTCCGGACACTAGTTGTAAATAGTTACAGTTGGAATTTTTGCCGATTTGAAGCCGAGTTGGGATTTTGGTAAGTAAAGGAGACATCAGCATCACCAAAGAAGTTCTAAACTTCAGATAGATGGAATTCCCAACTACTCATGACTTGCCCTCCGAATTTCCAACTATATGAAAGTTTGGCCAGAATTGGGGGGTTACACCCCCTCCCCCCCCCCCCCCTGTCGCCACGTCCCAGCAAAGACTTCTTCCTTTCACGAACTAAGCAACCATTTTAATCTTCGACAGCTCGTGAGTGAGCCAACATTCTTTCTTTACTGGGTCATCTACTACTCTGACTGACCTGTTTGCTGTTAGTAATACTGTTCATGTACTAGAATGTGAAGTTCTAGAGACACTTGTACCTGACATGTCTCGCTATCATTGTCCAATATCTATTGAGATTGAATTCAAGAAAACACTTATAAAAACTTCAGCAGACGCATATGGTTGTATGCAGAGGGAAATTATGATGTTTTAAACACTGCATACAACAACGTGGACTGGGAAAGCTTGTTTGATCATTCGTGCTCGGACACTATAGTATCCAACTTCACCGATCAACTACTCGAAACGGCATCAAAATTTATTCCCAACAAAGTCATAACCTCTAGGATTAATCAGCCCAAATGGATGCATAACCAGATATGGTTACTAATTAGGCAGAGGACAAGATTATATCGAAGAGCAAAGCGCTCTGGTCTTCTGCATGACTGGGCGAAGTATAAAACTAAACGTAATGAAGCCGTATCAGCTGTTAGAAAGGCCAAAGCTACGTACATATCCAAAGTCCAATCAGTACTAAGTTGTCCAGAAACACCTTCGTCAGTGTGGTGGAAAACTTTAAAAAGATTTATCAGTAAAAATGTATCGGGAATCCCAACTATGAGTCACTTGAACAAACTCCACTCAACCAATCTTGAAAAGGCAGAAGTGTTCAGTGAATACTTCTGTTCCATCTCAACTTTGGATGACACTAATGCGTCCTTGCCAGACTCACCCCTACCTGTCCTACAATCGTTTGACAGTATAATACTGCAAAGCAGTGAAGTGTATGAGGCAATCAATAGTAATAAGGTATTGAAGGCCTCTGGTCCTGATCTTATAAGTCACCGGCTTTTAAAAGAATGTAGACGCTCACTATGTGAACCACTTACGACCCTTTTTAATAAGTAATAGTTATTTTCCACAGTTATGGAAAAAGCCAGTGTGACACCAGTATTGAAAAAGAATCCCTCTCATGTAGTTACCAACTACCTTCCAATATCATTGCTGAGTTGTGCTGGTAAACTATTTGAAAAATGTGTTTTCAAAAGATTATGGCATTTCTTATGTGATAATAATATACTAAGTTATTTCAGTCTGGTTTTACGCCAGGTGACTCAACGGTTCTACAACTGACAGACCTCTATGATGAATTCTGTCATGCTCCTGACGAAGAGAAAGAAGTAAGAGTTGTCCTTTGCGATATCAGCAAGGCATTTGATAAGGTTTGGCATGTTAGTCTTATTAACAAGCTTGAGAGAATAGTAATATCTGGTAACTTGCTTTGTTTCTTAAAATCCTACCTTTCTGATCGGTATCAGCGCGTCCTAGTAGCTGCTGAGGCATCTCCTTGGAAACCAATAACTTCTGGTGTTCCAAGGCTCAATCCTGGGTCCTCTGTTATTCTTGATATACATCAAGATTGTATACTGGACAATAACAGTGGTCAACATCTCTATGACGTCGTCGTGTGCGCACCATGACGTCACGACGTCAATAGCAACGTCAACCGTTTCGCAGGAAAAAAAAACCTTCAAGAAAACCCAATTTTCCCATCATCTTTCCACCACTTACCCATAATATATACCTATAGCCCCATGCGTACATATATCACTATACATGCCATAGCATACTATATATACAGTACCTACACCATTTGGTGAATCTAGCTGCAAGGAGCCGTACTTTTAATCCCCCAAAGTTGCTCCCCCAAACGGCTCCGGTTCCTATGGGAATTTAACACTAGTTGCTCCCCCAAAGCTCCGGGTAATAAGGGTCGATTCATACGTTCTATACTACTTACATCGGGCATTGCCGCAGTCGAAAGGACTAACTAAGAAAAGTGGGTACGATCAAAAAGGCTTCATTATCAGGTGAATGTCATGAGTATATGCGACTCGATAATTTCCAATTGTGAACTCGGTACCGTTTTAAAATTGTAGTTAACCCTTTACCCAGACGATATCAAGATTTATTTTTTTAAATATCATTTTTTTTTAAAATGTTAATAAAACCATATCTATCGGACCCTTCATTGGAATGAGCTCGTTCCAATGAGGGGTCACATGATATGGTTTTTGTTAAAACTGTTTGAAACATTTTTTTTCGACTGCTGAATTTGTATATTACGCTGGGGTGGATGCTACCGATTCGCTAGGCAGAAGGTTAATAATGCGTTAGGAACGTATACAAAGAGTTTTTCATACTGTTTGCATGTTGCTTTTTTATGTTTTCAGTTAAACTTTCTGTTATTCTTGAACATAATACGCATACTCATACACAGAATAAGGAAGCGGACACACAAAACAGCAGGCAGAAAATACAGGTAATTAAACGTAAGTAAAATAAAGAGCAAGGTGCAAATGCAATCAGTCATATAATTAATGCCCACATGTTCGTTAAGACGATACCCAACGCAGACGATATCAAAATTTATTATTTAAAATATAATTTTTTCAAAAAATTTCAACAAAACCATATCATGTGACCCCTCATTGGAACGAGCTCAATGAGCTCGTTCCAATGAGGGGTCACATGATATGGTTTTGTTGAAATATTTTGAAAAATTTAATTTTTTCAACTGCTCAATTTGCATATTACGCGGGCGGATGCGGGCGATTCGTTAGGTAAAGGGTTAAGACGATACGAATATTCACAATTTTGTTATTTTGTCACAAGAACCCCCAAAATACTCGATCGTGGCAGAGTATATGATATCAGACGTGCAGAGTGGTCAAATCATTCACTAGTGAGGTCACCAATGCACTTTAAACGCCATGGTCTTCAATTACTCCTTCGTCCCAGTAACGTGGCGTGGTTTATTAGTTTTTAGCGAGGCGCAAGGGGTAATTTTATCTAACTCATTCAAATTGATGTGCAAGAGTTTTTGTGTGAATACATATTTGGCAGTTGGTGAGCAGACGATACAATGGACTGAAGACACGGTACTGAAGGAGGATCTGTCACAACCCCCCTACAATTATTTCAAAATGGATTCGCATAGTCCCTAAAGACAATACTGTATGGAAATTTCACCTTCTGGATTAGAGGTTAGCATGTTCAACCACATTTTAACGTATAGTATTGTACAGTATAAACCTTCAGCTTCAAATGAGCGTCATATATTTAAAATTAGAATGACCTGAGCGCTGGGTCGAAATGCACGAAGTTACACGAGACCATCTGAGCCTATCACAGTGTCGCGTGGCAATGAAGTTTCTAAAACGATAGGACTACCTGAAGAAGGCACGTGTAGAATTCTTTTCAAAGATCTGCAAGTGCTTAGATTTAGGTAATTTATGTTTTTGCAATAGTTTTTCAAGCACAAACCATCAACTACAAATAAGCTACCTGTATTTTATTTTGGAATGATCGGAGGGCCAGCTCGAAGTCTAAAGACACACAGTTACACAGTGCCTTGTGGCCACTAAGTGTCCACACTAATGGGGATTCCAGGCTTGACAAACCAAACTGTCTTGAAGACCTATTTAAAATTAAGCCTATGAAGTCATTCGGTGATGCTTTCCGAAGTTAAGAAGTTGGGAAAAGGCCCGCGTCGGCCATCGCTTCGCGTTGAGCGCAACGGGCGCTAAACGCGTTGCGATGACCAACCCGAGACGCGTCGTTGGGTGAGAATGTCCTCATCTCGTTGTAGAAGAAAGGGTTCGGGGGATCCACCTCCGGGAAAATTAGTACTCACAACTCTTCTTCGCAACTCTTCAAAAGTAGTGGACATAGTTATAATTACGAGTCTGTGAGTGGCAAACAGCTAAAATGGGTTAGTGCGGCTAGCAAGATGATTGAGTTCTCGCTGTGTTGAATATCCGTGAAGATCAAGTCATTTCGGATCTTAAAATTTTAGTGGAACGGCGTGCCCCCTTAGAGAAAAGAAGGGGAACGGCGTCCACCCGCGTTTCCCCGCGTCCCCCTTATATATAACGTGTCAAAAACGCCCGATTTTACCAACGAACATACAAAGATTCCTGTATGTAAACACTTGTGAATAACTCTAACTTGTCTGTTGTATATCTATCTATCTAAATTGTATCACTCCGCAAAACAGCACCGGTACGAAGACAAGTTATAAGGCCGTGTTGATTGCTGCCAGCAGATGGTAAGAAGATTAAATCTACTTTGTTTCACAAAAGATGAAAACAGATGCCAACATTTAATCATTAGTTATTTTCACTTTTTATAGGACTCTACTTTTGTTGAACAAACAGTACATGTTCATTTTAGGGCATGCATGCTATCATTCAGGGCTCTACCGTTTGTCCATGCTCACGTACTATATAAAAGTGATTTATATTTAGTGAATCCCTCGATTCATCTATTGGTTCACCCACCCGCTTGATATTATCAATGTGTTAGTTGTTTAAGTTATCGAGTTCGCCTGTGGGTGCACGAGAGAGATATTAAACTCGATCTGTAGAGGACCTTGGCCCGCGGTACAAGTAAAAACTATCAAATTAATTCATTTGGTTTACAGCTATAGTCAGCGTGTGATAATATTAATCACCTTGATTAGCCATCTATTGAAGTGTGTTCGACAGAAAAAATAGTACGCTATTTACCTATCCTCTCAAGTATTTTGAATGTCATTACAAATAATAAACCTTGATAGAATTCACACGTGTCTTTTCTGTTGTCTGTTCGCATGGTGCCTTCAAAAAGGAATCAAAGTTTTTTATAGACCGGTTCAGTTCTGGAAAATAGTGAAAATTGTCTTGTCGTGTTCAAGAATACCTAAGACATAAACACAAAACTTCCTAACTCTGTCAGCGTTATGTAATATTACAAAAAGCATAATATTTAATTTTTAAGCTTTTGAATCGTCGAAGCCGATGCAAGATCTAAAAAGAACCCCTGGGCATGCGCGAGATGAGTTAACAATGGTATCAAATGCATTCATGAAGCCCACCTTAAATGTTGATCGCTTGTGGGTGAAAGCCCAGCTAATAACAAACAATGTGAATGTCCTTCGGGGTTATACTTCGTGAAAATTCCCGGTGGGCCCCCTTTTGGGTTTCCCTTGGCCCCCAGAATTGATGCAGTCCAACACTTATTGGTACGTGACATTTCGTGAAATCACCAAAAGATGAAATGGATCTGATTGCATAGACAGCCGGGATATCGAAATGTTCTCTATGTGGGCTGCCTTTGGCAGTCCTCATAGAGGACATTTCGATATACCAGCAGTCTGGACTACCATTTATTGCTCAGATGAAAGGAATCAGCATTCCTTCCGTTTCAAAAATCAAACTTTTCTCCGATTCGGCCGAATTATTATCTCCTCGATGCCACCCCCCCCCCCCCCCCCCCCACACACACACACACACACTCCGGTAGAACCATTTTTGTCGGAAGATCAAGGAAGATGATACAGAAATGCCATCGAAATGTCCTCTGTGCAGACTGCCAACGATCGCTCATATCCAAGGAAGCTGCATTCAATCCGTTTTGGAAAATTTTCTCCGATTCTGGGGCCTCCTTGGTGCACTCCTCTGTAACTTTTCTTGGCCCAGTCCGCCCCTGCATTGTGAAAATTACCGTTAAATATACGATAAAATGACCGGAACCCAGCTGCCAGTACCTCTATCGTAAATTTTACAGTAACGATGTAACACCCAGTTCAGATGGACGCATTTTGGACAAATCTAATCTATTAGGTTCATTTAGTGGCATTTCAGACTAATCTTCGTCTGAGAGTGACACATTTAATGCATCTAATAGATTCGATACGTCATTTGATTCAGACACTCGAACAAGCCACGAATCCAATCTAATGTTCCGCCGACTTTCGGTAGCGTTCAGGTATTATCGATCGCCAATTAGGGAATCCCTGCTTACAAATTTACAATTGACTCAATTTGGTTGTGTTAGAAATATCTAAAACGGGTCTAGCAGGAAAAGCGTTAACAACCCAAGGAGACTGTCGGAGGTATACTGTACAATTGAATTAGATTTGACGATAATGTGAGCATATGAATCAACGGGTATCAGATGCGACTGGCGATGCTTCTAATATACCGTTAGATAAGATTCGTCCAAGATGTGTCCGTCTGAACTGGGGGGTTATTGTTCGAAGTTTGATGATACGGGATACTAATAGAAGAGGGGTCGTGATCAGTGGAGCAAGCTTTTCACTCACAGAATAAACGTATTCTACACTCCAATTCCAAATTGTGTCAAATGGCACTATATGAGTCGAAATGTGACTAGTTTTGGAAACGTCCATCCTTAAAATAGACTAACTAATAATTGTAACCTGCAGTCGTGCGGCTGCAGGTTAAAAATATTAGTCTGTCTCCGTTTTACGACTATTTTTTGGCCTTCTGGTATAATAAAGTTATATCGAATATCAGCTCGGTTTTGCGCCCGCAGGTTGAACAAAAAAAAATAATTCATAATCATTTCCCCCAAAATACGTTATTTTTCTCGTAAGCTAAGCTAAGATAAGATAAGATAAGATAAGATACGATAAGATAAGATATTGAAAATAACACTCACACGAGGCAAATGCCAAATCATACACATAAGAGATAGAAAATATGTAATAATAAATTTAAATGCGAAAAACAAATAACATGACGTTTATTAGGAGCTCTCATAAGTTCTTCAGTAAGTGTACAGACCCTGCTACAGATGATGCTGGATACATGACGGTCGTTATTTCATTTGGAAGTTAAGAATTTATCCTTTTCATTCATATCTCTAAACTTTGGTATTTTATTCCCAATTTCCTTAATATAATGATACTGTAGAAGTAACTACAGGTGGTTTCCGATCCTTTTTGAATTAAAACCCTTTACCTAACATGAAAAGCAGACGACACTTGCAAACAAATTTCTTGAATAACTTATTTTTTTCATTTTTTGTCTCAAAAACATAGGTTATGACCCCTCTTTGGAACGAGCTCGTCGAGCTCGTTCCAAAGAGGGGTCATAACCTATGTTTTTGAGACAAAAAATTAAAATTAATTGATTTTCGTGAATAGAGCTGGCGGTTTTGGCCGTTATGTTGGGTAAAGGTTTAACCCATGCGTTTTCGCCCAAGTATTATTTGAATCTGTCGATAGGGTTCTATACCGATTTTAGCTTTTAACGGAAAATGTTTAGCAGAATTTTACATTTAGAGCAGTTTGGAGAGGAACTAATCCAACGCCCTATTTTTCTTTTAATTTCAGAAAGTTTTTCAAATTTACGTTGGTGTTGATTCCGATGTCTGGTATCGCCTATCTTTCATTTCTGGGATTTCCAACAGAAAGAAACGCAAAAATGGATAAACCACATCTTTATATCGAGATCACATACAACTCCTTTCAGGTAGATGAATCATTGTCACAAACTTTAGCAAGAGTTACTGCCTCGGGTTTAATCCCGGGAACGGGAATTTCGGAACTCCGGGTTCTGAAAGTCAGTCCCGATACCCGAGAAATTCATTGACCAGAACGAGAGCGTGATGGCCCTGTGGTTATGGCATTGAACTTCAAACCGAAACGTTCACGGTTCGATCCCCGCCAGGGGTAACTGCGTTGTGTTCTTGAGCAAATCATTTCATCCCGATTGCCCACGTGGGGGCACGTTGGCGCTGTGAACTAAGGCATACTGCACGTCGATGATGCACTTGTCTCCAACCAATGCTAACCCGCTTGTGTGGAGTTAGTACACTGGACGTCTGACAGTTGCTCGTCGTTGCTCGGTGGTTCTCTCCGAGCACTTCCCCCACCCATAAAAAATAAATAAATAGATAAATAAATAAATTGACCAGAACAGGGAATCAAAGATTGCGTATTAGTTTTTGAGATTACGCCGATTTCATCTTCTTCCGAGATCAACTTTGCCGTTGAAGCTAGGGTTCAATCGCGGGAACAGGAATTTTCTGGTTCCCGGTTCTGAACGTTAGTCCCGATACCCGGGATTTCATAGGCCAGGGGCGAAACACAAGCTGTGATTCCTGGTCCTAGTTTATGGATTTCCCGGGTATAGAGACTGACCTTAAAAACCGTAACAGACCATTCGATATCCGGTTCCGGTCTATGAAATTTCCCAGTTATCGTGACTAAGTTTGGGAATTGGTTTCGGATTTCTTTTCAAACAGTGTGGATTTATTGAAAATATGTATTTGAAATTTGTTTATTTCCTAAGAAAAAAAATCGTCTTGTAACAGGTGACTCTCATAGTCTGATAAATAAATTTACATCTCGGCACATAACAGATTCTCTCTCTCTCTTTATCCCCCTCCCTCCCTGTCTCTCTCCCACTCTCTTCCCCTCTCCCCACCCTCCCTCCCTCCCTCCCTCCGCACACCGTTTCGGGACTCGGATCACATAGTCGACACCATGAGCTTGAGACAGACCGTAATTCCTCTCACCGACTCTAGTCGTCTTTTTCGCAATTACTCGAGAAACAAGGCACTGGTTACTGTTGTTTTTGAATTACATGATAAATGTGTAGAGAAAACATCTCAAGGCGCGTTCGAATTCTAGTCAGCCCAATGGAAATCAGGCACGTGTCCATGAATCTATATTGGGGGAGCACATGGATCTGTTTGGGGTTCCAGGCATTTTTATAATTTATACCGTAGGTATATCATGAAGTTCGAAGCCTTGAATTGGGGAGAGGTATCCAGGTGTTGCATTGTTGGGGTCTAGGGAGTATATCTCTTTCAATTTCTCTGGAGGAGTCTCAGGTCTTCGTCTCCCCGGAGAAATTTTGAATAATATTCCCTAGATCGCGCTATTTTCAAGCTCGACAGAACGTTGAGCGTGATATGCCATCTGTGATTTCTTTAGTTAACGCTCCATGCAGATCGGAGAATTCGGGATTGTAAAGGTCGCTTATTATTTGTGAGGCATTGCTCCTCCAGCCCCTCCCCCGACTAGGCCACTGATGAAAACATAGCTTAAGAACGATACGTGTTCGCAAGAATCCGGGACTCTTGTTAGTTGTTTTTATTACAGGCTGCAGGGGAAATAACTCGAAATCATAAAATGCCAGAAAGCAACACGAAACCCTGAAATGCGAATAATTTGATGAAAACCAAATGCATATTTACTTCTCTTGGAATTTTAACCTTATATCTCACATGAGTGAATTCCTCTCATTAACATTTCTGCTAATTTTGTGATATTTTATGTACAAGCATACAATGCATTTGAATATTTAATCCTTTACTAAACGTTACTGTAATTGCCTGTCAGAGCAGTGGCGTAGCCGGGTGGGGGGGAGGGGGCTAAAAATTACAGACCCCCCCCCCCAATCAAAATGGGAAAATTAAAGCATCAGAGGGTCCCAGATTCACTCTCAGGGTATTGAATTTTCAAAATTTTCTCGGGGAGCTATCGCCCGCCCCCGCCCCCCCCCCCCCCCACCAATGGGAGGGGGATACCATAAGCCTGAGGTGGGGGGTCTGGGCCTCTCAATAGTGGGGGTTCTCCCCGTACCCCCATCAATGGGGAGTTCCATACCTACCCCCACCTCAGGCCTATGGCCTATGGCATATATCGACCTGGCACCCCTACAAAAATTATGGACCCCCTCACTAGGAAATCCTTGCCCCTAGGTCAGAGTTTTGACCCTTTGAACACGAAAGGCCGTTTTTCCGGTCCATGATCGTGATACGACCTGCATTTATAAAGTAGATAATTGCTAAGTGAATTTGTGTGGTAGAACAATAAAGATTTCCAATGTGCAGCCCTGAGGCTTGATTGGTGCTCCCCCAAGTAACGAATATATATAGACTCTTCCAGTTGATGGCACTGAACGGGCATGGAATATACCATCGGGGTCCAAAGGGTTAACAAAAATAACCATGCAAAATTTACTATTTTTTTTAACTTTTAACCTGCGAAACATAGGAGTTCCTTGATCTCGTTCCAGTGAGGCTGTCATAAGGTATTTCTTGGAGGCAAAAAATTTAGCTATTCGAGAATTTTTTTTTTTTCAAATATCGTCTACTGATTGTGTTAATTAAGGGGTTATGTCGCCATGTAATGAAACAATTGCATCTTCAGTAGAATAAATACGAAACAAACAAACGATTTTCCATCAGTTTTATTTTTTAAAAAAAACCCATAATCTATGATCCTGGCCTGTATATCGTCTAAAAGAGAGTTGAGGGCACGGGAACCTCCCCCCTCCGCCCCGTCATAACTACACGGTGTGTTTTATACTTAGAACATAGAAACGTATTAATATGCTGACAGCTTGTCCTATATTATCTACAAATATACTATTCATAAAATGTAGAGGATATTTGATAAAAGTGAAATATATGAAGAAATAAATTTATATTTTCATCAAAGAGACAGTTGAGGCATTGCACTGTGACATCTGGTGAATGATTTCAGTGATAGTTGGGTGTCTGACAAGCACACATTCCACGCACTGTTCTGTAGAAGACCTGGACGGTCAATCAGAGAATTTACCACATTCAGTCTAAGATCTCAACACCTTGTAAATCCTCCCCGGTTCGCGAGACAAGCGCAGATCCGACGTGGCATACTCCTCACCAAACGTCCAATATCAGCTTGACTGGTGCTATTTCATTTTTCCTGCAGCGCAGCGGCGAGTTCCTGGACATTGGTAGGGGGCTATTGGCGTTGCCGTAGGCGCCTACCAAGCATATCCCAGACTGCTCGATTGGTGAAAGGTCTGGACTTAGTGCTGGCCAAAACAGTGTAGTGATGTTCTGCTCCGGGGGGGGGGGGGGGGAACTCTGTAGCGACACGGGCTCTGTGTGCTCTTGCATTGTCATCTTGAAAAATGAATCGACGGCCGTAACGTCTCGCAAATGGCACCACATGAGCTGCTTACATATTGTCACGGTAGTACTGCCCTGTAACACGCCCTTGGATGACACGTAATGCTGTTCTGCTTGCCATGATAATGCATCCCCAAACCATAACCGATCCGCCACCAAAACGATCGTGCTGCCTAACGGTTACGTCATGGTATCGTTCGTAGCGCCGCCGCCACACTCTGTTTCGCTTGTCGTGGAAGTCAAACGTGGAATTATTCGAGGTCGTCGAGCGTACAACTTCCAGCTGTGTAGACGATTTCGGATAGTCTGACCACTGACTCGCACAACTGACGCTCGGTGCAACTACAGTCCAATTTCTGAGGAACTTTGATGGCGGTTGCGTAATGCTGTGGTTCGGATGAAACTATCCTGGTTAGCAGTTATCACCCTTGGACGACCTGACCGACGTCTGTCATCAACGCTATTGGGTATAAGAAGGGAAAACAAGCTGATATCTGCATTTTCTGGCAGGTCATTTTGATACATTGTGCAAGGTGAAAGAATGACGAAAGTGTAGTTTCACATCACTTTGGTCGTACTATAGCCAGCACGTTTCACACTTTCATGTAGCAGCCGCAACGGAAGTGTACCAAACAACCACGAGAACGTCATCTAGATAGCTAGATTCCAGCCATCATTTTAAGACGGTGTGCAATGGTCTAGTTGTTTGGGTGTTCGACACCTGATTGCCATGCGGTGTTGACAATGGTTCCATTCCCGGTCGGGGATCAGAAATCAACATTTAAAATTCTTCGAAAGCATGATTATTTCCTTTAGTGTACACGCACACACATCCACACACGCTTTTAACACCTTCTGTCGCTCGAGTCATGGCTTAGAAAATCCAGGACATTTCATTTCCTTGGATCCATTTTTCAGATTTCCTCTGGACCGAACCATGGCGTGCGTGATGTGCCTTGATATTTCATCCCCATCCTCACATTCTTTCAGTGAGTTAACGCCACTTCTGGTCTGTACTCTATACTTATCAAAACTCTTATTTTTACACTACGCTGAAAAAAATATGAAATGATTAAGTTTTTCCCATCGATCCTTACTTTCATGCCCGGCCCTAAAAAATTTTTGAACTGGTAACAAAAAGTTACAACTATTCCAAATGATATCTACTTATGGACATGTCGGCAAAGGGGGACTGGCGAAGCGAGACCGGTTCTCGGTAGATCACCGAAGTTAAGCAACGTCGAGCCCTGTTAATCCTTGGATGGGTGACCATTCGGCGATTGATTCGGGTGCTTCCCGTATAATAGTGGCTGGTGTGCGATCAGCGAAGTTTGAATGTGTGATTCTGCGACCTTGCATCACGTGCCAGCTGTGAACGTTGGGAATGTTCACCAGTACTACGCAATCCCCACCGTACCTAGGTGTAAAATAGGGAACTGTTGAGGTGCTTGCCTTGTGTGCCCGCCTGTGGAACACCGGTAGTATGCTCCGTTGAGTTGAGCTGAGAATCTCATAGAATGAACAAAGGGTGTGAACACCTGTGATAAGATGTAAGTCAGAGAGCACTGCGGTGGATTCTAGACGTTAACATTGCATTGTATTAAATACATGTACACTCCGAATACAGGCAATAGATTTTATACCTTTCACCTTATCCTAAAAGCAGACGATACTCGATAAATAATTTCTATAAATTTTCATTTTTTGTCTCAAAACATAGCTTATGGCCCCTCGTTTGAGGGGCCATAATTAATGTTTTTCTGACAAAAATGGAAAAGTAATAAAATTTGAATGGATTTTTTTTAATAAATAGCACTGGCCGGTTTTGGCAGTTACGTTGGGAAAACTGGTCGGAAACGTCTGTTTATTTTTTCTATTTTAAAGAATTACTTTCGCTCAATCGAAAGTAATTCTTCAAAATAATAAAAATAAACGAAGGTTTCCGACTAGTTCCATTTATTATTTTTTAGAGAAGTATATATAGAGTTAGGCTTCAAGTTCATACCGACGATCAACGACCTTTGAACTCTATCGGAAAGTTTTAACCCTCGCCTCACCACACTTGCGTAGACTTGTTTAGTTCACAAAACCAACGCAGAAACTTTAAATTTCATCTAGAAACAAATCTCTCAGGCCACCAGTCTAAATCCGTAAGGAATCCGATGCTCTTATGGCAGGAGCGGACTTGGCCAATAAAAGTCATCGGGAAATACAAAAGGGGTCCGGACCTGGAGAGAATTTTGATTTTTTCGAACTGAAAAAAACGCTGCTGCTTTGCATCTGAGTAGCAACAGTCCACATTTCGGTGGCATTTTTTATCATCTTCATCGCGCATTCGGCAAAAAATGGTCTCATCAAGGGACGTCCTGGACCCACCGAGTCTACTATAGTTCGGCTCAATGGGAGAAAATTTTCATTTTTCAAACAGAAAGGACCCCATTTCCTTGCATGTGAAAGACCAAAGGCAGTCGAGGCTGCTGGAATATCGAAATGTTCTCTATGTGGACTGTCATTGGCAGCCCGCAAAGAAAGCATTTCAATATACCGCCAGTCTATCCAATTAGATCCATTTCGCATTTTGGCTATTTTCACGAAATTCCATGTACCAACAGGTGTTGGGCTACATCAATTTTGGGTGTCCTAGGGAGTCCCCGGGGGGGGGGGGGGGTGGCACCGGGAATTTTCCATATGTACCATACGGTCCGTACGCCTCTGGTTATGGGCCGGTTGTTTACCCACTTTTCGTGGCGTTTGTACACAGACGTCCGTTGGTGAAACATGATATATTCCTTTACTCACAAAAATGTACAGATATTCTTTCGTAGATTAGTTGTAGCTATTCTAATCAATAAGTATTGAATACGCTTGAAAACTTTAAGATATTAACAAAAGAGGTGGGACAACGCGCCATAATAACAAAACCGCGAAGAGTTGACTAATAATGATTTCGAGTTGATTAACCCTTTACCCAACGCAGACGATATCAAAATTTATTATTTTAAATATCATTTTTTTAAATTTTTAAAAAATTTCAACAAAATCATATCATGTGACCCCTCGTTGGAACGAGCTCGTCGAGCTCGTTCCAACGAGGGGTCACATGATATGGTTTTGTTGAATTTTTTTCAAAAATAATATTTTTTCAATTGCTGAATTTGAATATTACGCGGGCGATTCGTTAGGTAAAGGGTTAAAACAGTCCATGTAAATTTTATTCTTCTTTTGTGGGGAGGAGCAAAATATATGATTTGAACAACGGAGAGGTCATGACCCTTCCCCCGTCTACATCGTCATCGATTCCCACTTTCCCTGACCTTCTCACCCGCAGTCTATGACCAGGGCAGTGGAGAGGTGGGGGTCCGGGTAGTTACTGTGGAAGCCGGGCTTGGCCCAGGAGTCCAGAATTCTTGTGAGGCCTGCGTCTCCTAAAGTTTTGAGTGCTATGCCAAGTCCCCCCCCCCCCCCCCCCCTCCGACCCCCTTATGAGAACCAGCAAGATAAGTTGCTCGTCGTATTGGAATATCTGTTGCCACTCATGTAAAGCAGGAATGGGAGTGGCCCGTGGAAATGCTCAATCTTTTGCGTGATTCTTGAAGCGATAACTTTATTAAATCAACTTGACGTAACAAAGGTATCACTTTAAGAATTGTGCAGTTAAAAGATATAACTCTAGGCCATTGGATACTCATTGATGAACTTGCAAATTTGAAACATGCTTCTAAAAACGTCATTTTGGCGGCCCAAAAATAACGTAATTTTTCAGCCCAAAAGCCGCCAGAAGTCTCCATTTAATAACTAATTTCAAAATTTTCTTAGAAAACCTCCAACTCCCATATCATGGCTGGTGTCTTAGGCACTCGTGGCTGATACCGCATCAGTATCCTGACACTTTCGAAAGGAGGTCCCTCACAGAATTAACCCTGGGGTCCGAATTTCCTCTCCCCGGCCCTGTCTTTGGCCTCTTTGTTTGATTATTATAATTGGGTTTTGTTGGGTAATGGCTGCTGAGTATATTACGTTGTTTTTTTTCTCTCTATTTTTTTATTTTTTTATTTTCAGACTTTTTTTAAAGTTTCATGATCGAAATATGTGCGCCAATTCATCAAAAGTATGCGTTTTAACCCTTTACCCAACGTAACGGCCAAAACCGGCAGGCGCTATTCACAAAAATTACTATCCAATTTTCTTTATTTTTTAATTTTTCGTGTTAAAAACATAGCTTATGGCCCCTTATTGGAATGAGATCGTTGAGCTCGTTCCAATGAGGGGTCATAAGTTATGTTTTTGACGTAAAAAATGAAAAAAATTAGTTATTCAAGAATTTTATTTGCAAGTGTCGTCTGCTTTTCGTGACGGGTAAAGGGTAAATCTCTATATGATTACATGTCGCCAATATAATTTAACAAACTGAAGATTTTTTTTTATTCTAACTGCACTCAATATATTTTCTTTTTTTAGGGATTCATTCTTGCTATGCTGTTCTGTTTCCTGAATGAAGAGGTATGACATTACTATGGTTAAAAATTAGATATTTTTTTTATATTTACGGAACATTATATCGTCCCCAAGATGGAAACACGACGCCATCTGCAGTGCTTTAGCATTGCTAATGGCTCCCTGTTCCACTCACAAGATAATATATGCTTGGTAAAAAATTGAGAAGTGTCTGGGTTTATTCCGATGTTTGTGTTGAATTGTGTGGTCAACGCTTATTGCAGTGATATTATATTTGTAAGTAATTTTTAACCCTTTCAACGCTGCTGGTATCTTCCATGTCAGTTCAATGACAAAAATCGGGAGAGTGCATATTGATTATTGGGGGTAAACCAATTAATATTTTCGAAGGCTGCACCTTGGAAATTTTGATCGGTAAACTCCATACGTTAAGTTAGCAGCTACCATACTTAAAGCAATTGTGATGCAGCATGTTACTGGGCCGGAAAAGCGGCCTCTTGGGTTTCGAATGGTTAAAAATGGAAGCCAGTTAACCCTTTACCCAAGGTAACGGCAAAAACCGGCCAGCGCTTTTTCTAAAAAATCGCCAATTAATTTTCATTATTTTTTCATTTTTTGTCTCAAAACATAGGTTATGACCCCTCGTTGGAACGAGCTCGTTTCAACTAGGGATCATAACCTATGTTTTTGAGACTAAAAATGAAAAAGATTAGTTATTCAAGAATTGTTTTTGCAAGCGCCGTCTGCTTTTCATGTTAGGTAAAGGGTTAAAATATAGATATCAATGTTCATTCAGGCGACAGAGCCATCCTGGTGATTAGAGGATGCCCTCTTGGGGACGTTGGTATTCTGCACCTCTGTCGAGGACAATTCACCAGATTCCCCTTCTTCGACGAAAAATCGAAACCTCCCAGGAACCATGTTAAAATGTGTTAAAAAGGGAACCCAAACTAGCTGAACGTGAATTACCGAGCAACTAGATGGTCCTCTAGATGGGAAAAGGACTGATATGGGATGGGGGACATGTTCCACTGTGAAAACCAAAATGCCGTTGAATTAAAGTCTTCTGGTAACACAGAGAAGGAGATTTGGGCGATGTGACCTCATGAGTTTTTCCAGTCAGGGCATTTCCGACTATATTGGAGTCCTAAATATGGATTCGCTGTTGCAGGTAATTATGTACTTTCTTGCGAGACTTGATTTGATACTTGGGTGTGTATCATGCACACAGTCGGCCATGAAAGTGAGTGTGTGGGTGGGGGGGGGGGAAGGGGGTGGGGGGGGGGGGGTACGTTGTTCCCGATTCGGGCTGTTGAAGAAGGTGAGTCACGACTACTGCATGCGTATTTTATTTATTCACTAATAAATTTCCCAGAATTCATTTTTAACTATAATCCCGGCTTGCCAATATTCCAAATACATCACCAAAACATACCTTTGTTGAATATGTAGTAGGAATATTAGTCAGTCGGGACTTGGGCCAACACAGTCGGGACAAATCAGGTTTACACACCCCCTCAATCGGTCTTCTTCGCGACGCCCCTGAAACCACCGTTGAACACTTTCATCATCCAATAAAGCCTTGGAATCGCCAATTCTTGCATTGATTTGTGTCTGGCATCCTAAAAAGGGAGATTTTAAAGCACAGATATCAGTTCATTGTTGCTAACTTTAGGGCCAAACAAAGAATGATGTTTGCGCCAATTCCGGTCACTTCCTGACGGCTGCGCATGCGTAGAGACTAAATGTATGGAGGACCAGATAGGACTTTTAATTTTCGGTTTTGCAAGCATATTTTTGGGATTGGGGGGCTTCAAAATTTGTGTTTGGCCCTTGATAACTTTGAGTTAGCACCAGCTAGTCTGGGCCATTGGTAAGTATAAAAAATATACAAATTACTATAAATTTATAATTTTCATTATTGTATCATTTTTGTCTCCAAAACATGGCTTATGACCGCTCATTGGAACGAGCTCGTTCCAGTGAGCGGTCATAAGTTATCTTTGTGGCGCAAATATTTTTTAAAAAGTAGTTATTCAAGAATTTTGTTTAGAAGTGTCGTCTGCCTTTCTTGTTAGGGAAAGGGTTACAGTGTTGAGTGATGTATATTTTCAGGTGTGGATAGACCTCAAAAGGATATGGTACAGACGCTTATTACGCCGCGGTGAGTCTCTGGCAGTGACAGCAACTAATGTGTTTAAATCTTGGAGGGTAACGACGTATCCACCCCAGGAAAACGCAGAAGAGGCAGAAGAGAGTCCTAAGACCATGCGGGCTAGAAAAGTGAAATCATTTCACGGATTTGAGCACCATGTTGATCAGGACCTTCTGAAAACTGTTTTGTCCAAACCCCATATGAACAGCATAATGGAACATCAATGTGTATAGGGGACATCCGGGTTACCAAAAGCGAGTGAACCGTGATGTTAAACATTATCATGAGGAAATTCGTGTTCTCGGAGTTCAGCAAAGACGACGCGAAGCAGCCGATGTTCATCATTTGCGTTTATTCTCATCATCTCAACACGTTTGCAGATTAAAGATCCCGAGACTGTCATCCCTGAAATGTTGAAACACACGGCGTCCAATCGAGGATGAACACCAGTGACGTAGTTATCGGGGAGTTCGCCCACCCCTCCCAACTTTTTCTCGAAATAATTATGTGAGGGAGAGAGGGGGATCGGGAATGCGAGAGAAATGAATCCATATTATCTTTCTAAAATATGTTTCACAAAAATATCACACCAGAAAATCAGGGAGAGGTCCCTCAGGACGCAATTGCTATCGCCTGAAACTTGTCCGTCTAGTTTGGGAGATAGTCATTGCACCTTTATTGGGAACTTACAGGAATTGGGTGCCCAGACTTTTTACTCTCAAGATGTTATCCAAGAGTCCCTCGTTTGCTTTGTCTTGGCCTTCAACCTTGAGAAAAGTTTACATTTTACTCTCCATTTTAAACAAATTTCCACGTATGGACGAAACGATGTCTCGGTCCGGCGGAGAAAATTGTTAAATGTGGAGGCCAAAATGAAGTTTGCGGAGTATAGAGGTGCATTAGTGCATAGCGCAGCTTTGTGTATTATTTCTTCTGTGACACTATCAGTGTGTGTCCAGAGCCGAGGAGAAGGTGGGGCCGAGGATAGTAAATTTGGGGGCTCGGGTTTGGCCCAAGAGTCCAGATTCTTGGGGTTAGGCATGCCCCCTCCCCCATCCCCTCAGTGCAAACATGGTCTGAAAGACTGTATGTAATTTTGGGGGGTTTGGTACGTCCTTTGAAAGGACGTACCGAACCGAAAAATTAAGATTCAGGCTTTCAGGCTATGTATGTGCTAACCGCCTTCCTCCCCCACCTCCAGGTTCTGACCCCAGTGACAACAGTTAAGAAGGGGGGGGGGGGGGGGGCTGTATCGTGAATGGAGTTCTGCACTTGACCAACGGTTGTAATTTTAGACTGCATGATCCTTGAAGAAATAACTTTTTTAAATCAACTTGACGTAACAACGTTCACTTCAAGAATTGTGCAGTCAAAAGCTATAACTCTAGGTCACTGGATACTCACTGATGTACTTTGAAACATGCTTCTAAAACGTCATTTTGACGACCAAATGTCATCAGAAGTCTGTATTTAATAACTGATTTCAAAATTTTCTTGGGGGAGAACCCCCCCCCCCCTCCCCCCCCCCCCCCCCCCCAGTCTCTCAACCATCCTATTATCGATCGTACCTTCGGCACTCGCGGCAGACGTCTTCGGCATCTACATCAGTATACCGACACTTTAGAAAGGGGGCCTGTCACAGAATTAACCGTGGGGTCCGAATTTCCTCTCCCCAGACTGTGTGTGTGCCCTTCTATGGTCGCGCCCCCTTCTTTCCTCTCCAAGTTCGAAATGCTTGCGACTTCATCGAGCAACATAGGTTTAAAATAAATGGTGGGAAGCGACTGTTATCATTCATTCAGTGGAAGACAAATGAATATTATTGATGGCAACTAACAATGTCTACCAGAACCGCCAACGTCTGCTCTTAGCAAAAATGTATGCATTATTTGTTTATTCTATTGTTGGTGTGTGACGTCATATACTTCAGCACAATGGCTAATCGTGACCGCAACATGGATATAAAGTCAAGTCCAGGTAATCGTTTATACCCATGTTGCCCATTTTAGAGGACTTCCACCCTAGGCACCGGCTGGTTACCGGATCCTATTTTACCAGTAAAACAGAGCTTGTTTACCACAGCAAACAATCACTGCTTCACTTCCCGGGGTTTCCACGGGGAATATGTATGCATACTGGTGTGATAGGTTTAATAACTGAATCGTACGAGATCTCAAAGGGGGCATCGTGTCGTTATTCCTGAACGCGTAAACGAATCATTTACTAGCCGAGGTGAAATAATGACATTTAATCCTCAACCCAGTGTAACTGCAAAATCCGGACAGCGCTATTCACAAAAATCACCGTTCAGTCTTCATTATTTTTTCTTTTTTGTCACACAGTTTGAACTTATGGCACCTCATTGGAACGAGCTCGTTGTGCTCGTTCCAACGAGGGTCATAAGCTATGTTTTTGACCCCAAAGAATGAAAAAATAGTCATTCGAAAATGTTGCTTGCAAGTGTAGTCTGCTTTTCGTGTTAGGAAAAGGGTTAAAGACGAACTAAATTGAAAGGGTACATTTACATAATATCTTATTCGTTTCAACAGATCAAGTAAAGAACTCCCAGCCGAGGTCAATTACCGCATTCGGTACCTTTTTGCAAAAGATACTGACTAGCCATTGCAAATTAAAGTTTGGTCGCATCATTTATTTATTGTTCAAGGCAATATCCATGTAATGCTAACATATTTGGATATCTTTTAAATAATTATGCTCTTTTCAGAGGTTGGTAATGTCAGGACTCATCTCCGTCGTTGTATGGTTTGGTTAAACCTTCTCTCTGCGAACCGACCGCACATCTTTTGCTTGTGATAACATTATATCTTTATTTTCGGGGGGGGGGGGGGGGGGGGGCACACCAACCATATTCTCTTATTTATACACGTTACTATATATGAAAATCTCGTCTATTTCCGAATTGATGAGGTAGGTGGGAGCGCGGTGGCTCAGTGGTGGACTGTTGGATTTCTATGTTAGAGGTCCCGAGTTCGATCTCCGTCCGGGTCGACCCGCGTTGTGTCCTTGAGCGAGGTACTTTATCCCGGTTGCCTACATGAGGGCACGATGACGCCGTGCACTAAGGTGTATTGCACGTCGATGGTGCACGTGTCTACAACCGCTGTAGCCCTGCTTGAGCGGAGCTTAAACGGAGTTAGAATGTTGAGGAGCTGACAGTTGCTCGTCGATGTTCGGTGGTTCTCTCAGGGTACTCCGGCTTCCCCCACCCGTAAAACTGTCACGGTCACGTTTAGCCACTGTGCCTAAGTATGTGACTTTAAACACCAATAAATAAATAAATAATAGATGAGGTAGGTCGCCAGGTCTAGAGTCAAGGATCTACACTAAACTATCCATATGGCTATTTGACCCAAGTCTGAAACGCAATGCCTTAGGCTGTGATACAATCAAATGGATTATACAAATGGCAGCCAGGCTGGATATGTCATCGACCTACGGTATAGATGAATGGGTTAATATAATGTATGTGTATTATATATCGTCCCTTGAGCGATATATAATTGCATTGCAGATGGTGTCTTATTCTACTCAAGGAACGATAAAAAGACACGGACGAATATAGTTATCTAGACAATAGTTCACTGCTCGGATTCGAGTACGATTTTTATCCTCGAGTGGGGCGGCGGAGGATTATTTCACGAGGCGTTAGCCGGGTGAAATAATCCGCGCTGCCCACGAAAGGATAAAATCGTACTCGAATCTGAGCAGAGGACTTTTATATTTATTTTATTTTCAACTTATTTATTTTCACCAAACAACCCTTTATACTTGATTCAACTCAAGCGATTTGTAAACAATAAAAAACGTCCGTCATCGCTGAGAGTGGAATACGATGCTGGGAGTGGAATACCATTTTCGGCGAGTAGGAGTGGGAATACGATTTGTTTTAGGGGGAGAAAAACGAATGAAAATAAAATATAGATATTACAAGTTTTTATGACACTTTAACAGCCAAAGTCATATCGTGTCGGTGACAGTTTTACGGGTGGAGAAAGTCTTAGTACCCGGAGAGAACAACCGAGCAACGACGAGCAGCTACCAGCTCCCCAACATCTTAACTCCGCACTGCGGCATAGGCAGTGTTATAGTGGTTGAAGACATGCGCACCGTCGACGTGCATTAGACCTCTATGCATTTCATCCTCAGATCTTTTTATTAGGAAACTTTTATACACATCTGAAATATCCTAGTGGTATCTTCCATGTTAAGAAGAGTCCATATTCATTGTTTGGAGGTAGACCAATTAATATTTTCAACGTGCAGCCGCCTCAGAGCTGCAATTTGAAAATATTGGTTGGTCTACCCCATACATGCACGAGGCAATGATCCTACTTAATGAAATTATGACGTATCATGTTCCTGGTCCGAAAAATATGAAACTATTGGGTTTCATGTCTTACATTTCATACAACGTTTGGTCAAAATATACTTTCGAAAAGGTTCTTCGGGTATATATAGAGATATTTATCTTAAAATAACGTATTTTCCCCAATACAAGTAAAACCGTCTGGACAAAATTCAAATCCATATTGATGGTGCGAATTATTCCATTGAAAAAGGGAACGCTGTTTACCTGCGCCTAACAGGCATCGAGTTATTACACATTTTGAGGTCGGCATTTTTGATAACAATAATTAAATGATAAATAAATCACTAGCTCAACGAAATGAATTAGACAATATCATTTTTTGCCATAATGATATTCTTATATATGTCTTCCACGTGTTAAACCTGAAAAATAAAACAAAGAAATACAAAACTGAAAGAATACTATGAACTTCAGCGGTTATAGTACAAGTAGAAGAATGGCTGGAATTACGTCACGCACATCGAAAGTTGTCGTGATCTTCATTCATGAAAAAAATCAGTTCATAGGCGCTGAATGGTTGTGAAAACAGACGCTGTTATAAATTGTACCCAATCCCTTCATTGTGCGAACAAGTCAAGAAAGAGAGGAATATTATAAGATAAATTGGTCGTTACCAACATGCTGGTTTCCGAGATGGTGTATTGAAGTCTCGGCCTGGCCTCTGGGTCATGTATCGACTCGTCCTAACGGACTCGTCGATATGTGCCAGAGACAAGGTCTCGACTTCAGTACATTATATAGGAAACCCACATCGTGGTAATAACCTATAAAGTATTCGTATGTAAAATTAATACCGTTAAACTACCGGCCAAATAGGCCAGCAAATTAACCAGAATAAGCCTACCACAGCCTAAAATATCTCAGAAGTTTATAAATAAAATCATCCAAATATGGGTATCATTATAACCAGCTCATTGAGCTGGTTCTAATGAAATCCATATTTGTGTGGTTTTGTTGCAAAATGGTGAAATTTGTTTTCGAGAAATGTGAAATTTAATTTATTTTTTAAAAATACTGTGTTAGGTGAGGGTTAAATAAAATATCTATCTATCTACTAAAACTGGCGTATTGTACATAAAAGTGATGGTTGATCCCATGCATATTTACAACTAAACGGATGGGGCGGTTTTCAGCGATTTCTAAAAATACCCCAGCCCCATTCGAACCAGAAATGTTGAAAGGTCCAGATAATATAAGAAGCATCTGTGGCTGAGGTTATTAGAAATATCCCCAAATAGGGTTTAATCCTGAGAACGGGAATTTTTCTGTTCTCGCGGGGGGGGGGGGGGGGGGGGAGTGGGGGGGGGGGGGGTAAATAATATTACTACGCAGAGCTGAAAAGATCTTATTTCCGCCTCAAAACCACCCAACACCGCCTTTTTGGGAGGAATCTTCTGTGGTTTATTTTTCATGTGGGGACCCACCCCCTTCAACCCAATTCAGCCCTTAAAATGAATCCTCAGCACAAAACTGTCCGGTTTTTAGTCATATTACTGATCCGTTTCTGCTGTTCTTTTTCTTACAGCACAACAAGGGGATAATTCACATTTTTTTTAAGAGAATAAAAGCTTTGCAAAACCAGAGATAAATGAGATAAATACTTCATGTCTGCAAAATTTTAATGGTACCTGATTGTTCAAAATTATATCGTATAGTGTTTAGCATGGTTTACTGGGCTGACAAGCTCAATTATATTTACTAACTTGAGTAGATATGTTAGATGTGGCTTCCTGACACAATGTTATTACTGTGCTTTTTGGATTCGCATGCAATATACAACAATACCTAGAATTGTTAAGTCATACATAGGCAGTGGAGTGACCATCAGAATCGAACTTAGATTCAATGGGATCTTGGAGGTGAGTTGAGATGGGTTGATGGGGTAGAGAAAGGCACTGGCCTATAGAACATACATCTACACTGTATTGATGCTATCTTTCTAACCCACCAGCGCCAGCCAGCACAATGATGTTGTGGATGAATTGACAAACTTGATCATATACCCTGACTTGAACCCCAACCAAATATCAAAATCACCGTGAATCACGGATTACCGATACGGTACAACTCTGTGGGCAGCTAGTGGATTGCTTAAATTTGTAGTGAGGTAGCATGCAGTTACCAATGCCAGTACCTTTATAGTGTAGTAGATTGGAATCCTTTATTACTTACACAACCTGAAGATAAACTCTAACGTAGTTTGGTGCAAGTTTCAATCTGCTATCACACAGGGCAGTGCTGTGAACGAGAGATAATCTCAGGCACTTCTTGAAGAAAATGAGTTCAGGGTATACTATTAGTTACACAGTTTGTTGGTGGCCTAATAAGGTATATATGGTGTCAGTTAATTTCATATTGGACGAGAGTGAAGATCGAGTCCAATATGGAATTAACTGACACCATATATACCCTTTTAGGCCACCAACAAACTGTGTAACGAATATATCTTACCGACTGCTGCATCGATGCGCAGAACTAATAACAACAGCGATCAAAATTAAATGAGAGAATTCTCACAATGTGTTCACGTGTTTTTGCCTTGTTACAATTTATGGGAGAGTCAGGCACTCTCCCATAAATTGTAACAAGGCAAATGCATACATACCAAACAGTTTCATTTCGAAGGTAACATGACAGACATCCACAAAATATGAAGCCTTTTAAGTTGCCTAACCTGCACTTCAGACCAAATATGGGCTTCCAACACTCAATTTTTTTAATTTGAAGCGTTTATCGGCTGCCGCCATTTTGAATAATCAATGAACAAAGGGGAGATTACCCATAGCTGTCAGCGTATATTGATGTTGACAGGCAGTATATGGTTTTATATGCAGTCTGCATGTGACGTCTTTGAATCAATGAAATTCCCAGATACTTGCAGGAGGTAACATATTGGAATAGATGGGATTAATCAGGGTGGTGTGGATGTGATTATACATGTATGAACCAAGCTAGGCTTTATATGGATGTCCCACATTCTGGGCTCATTTGCACACGTAGGTCTCATATCTGTAGAGAAACATATTTGTGCATAAAATATGTTGTGAATTATTTTGTTTTGCTCATTTACTTCATGCATCTATTCATCTTATTACTTCCTAAGTCAGCCTCAGTCAGACTTTCCTATTCTAATTTTCATTTTTGTTCCTGATTTTTCTCTGCTTACTATCTTATTAAACACAGCCCGGATGCACCCATTCATTTTACAACACACCTTAACCCTTTACCCAACGTAACGACCAAAACCGGCTGTTCTAAAAAATGACCAATTAATTATTTTTTTCATTTTTTTGTCTCAAAAAACATAGGTTATGACACTTCGTTGGAACAAGCTCGTCGATGAAAAAAATTAGTTATTCAAGAATCTTTTTTGCAAGTGTCGTCTGCTTTTCATGTTAGGTAAAGGGTTAATGAATATCTCTTATTTTATGTTTAGTTTAACTTTATACTCTTTTTTAGTTTTGTTTTTTTTTCTGTCAAGCCCAGGTGCAACACTGGTTTAAACCTGTTGAAAACAGGATAAGGGTGGACGATATTGACCACCGGCTGTTGGATGGTCACCATCTCACCAAATGTGAGTTACAACAGCTTGTTATCAGTCATGCTACTATGCAACATATGTACTAACTACCCTAAACACCATTAAATCACCTAACAGTGTATCTAGATAGATTAAAACAGAAAAAAAATTGTGTAAATTTGACGAGAGGAAAAAGTTACTTTTTTGTGGCAGGACCAGCCTCCCAACCCGGCCCTGTGTAGAGGAATGTTTTGTTACCCCCCCCCCCCCCCCCCCGGTCAAAATCTCCCAATTTTCCCGCGTTGAGTGCCTCAGGACTTCAAGCGCTTTCGTCGGAATTGTTAAAAGGCACATTCATGACGCTCTAACTGACCTAGAAGCCTGGTACGTTAAATGGAAACATTTAACCCTTTACCTAACGTGAAAAGCAGACGACACTTGCAAAAATAATTCTTGAATAACTAATTTTTTTCATTTTTTGTCTCAAAAACATAGGTTATGACCCCTCGTTGGAACGAGCTCGACGAGCTCGTTCCAACGAGGGGTCATAACCTATGTTTTTGAGACAAAAAATGAAAAAAATAATGAAAATTAATTGGCGATTTTTGAGAATAGCGCTGGCCGGTTTTAGCCGTTACGTTGGGTAAAGGGTTAACTGGGAACAGGCCGAGATTTGGAGTCACTGCCGGCGATCCACTCAACTCCGATACCTGTTCTACCTAGCCCAACCCACACCCACATGCAATCAAGCAAGCACAACAGGGAGAATCTAACCCCCCTCCCTCCCTTTAACCGTTTTGGAACTTTTCTGACTGCAATGGTTTTTCTTTTCATAACCACTATGCAATTCTTCTAACCACTAAGGATTCTTTCACTCCAGCCTCGGGCAACTCTCCCCCACCCCCCACCCCCCACCCCACACCCACCCCTTGCCATTTTTTGAATTGTCAATATTATTATTCAAAACCCCAGTGAATTAACCTCTACGGAAATATTAACACGGTTGTTAATGGTCCAACAAAGTTCGGAATAGTTTGAATCACTTGTTTTGTGATTAACAGCAATGGCTGTGCCATTTTCGTCCTCATCAAATATCAACAGCGACTGTGCTTCGTCGAACCATGCACTGCACTGGCACATATATTGATGACCAGTAGCAGACTATGCTTGCTGACGAAGGCCCAACAACCACTACTGAAACTAAGAGGCAGTAGATTTTCACCACGCAATACCGTAGCATCGAAAAAATCAGCCTGGGGCAGAATATACTTGCCGATGTGGCTGTCCAGTCTATTTGTCAAACGAACAACCTACAGTAAGCGGCAGACAATATTTGCCTGAAGATCAGCTTATCCCATCATCAAATCTAAACATCACCTCTTTGGCTGGGCTAGGTTGCTTTCTAACAGAAGGTCAAAAGCAGGGTCTACTTGTTAATGATTGCCTCTAAATCATACTTGCCTGTAAATCCAAAATGAACACCTCCACAACAAAGGAAAGATAGAGTCTGAAGCAGACAACACTTACTCGTGAGAGCCAACCAACTAGTGTACCACAGGTGGCAGACTATGCTTGCTTGAAGTTAATAGCACTCTACATCACGCTGCGTTATCAATCCAGAACATAGCCCACAAGGTCGAAATGGGCTGATCTACCCCACGCCGTCCATCTTCTACTCCCCGAAAGGGAAACTATGCGTCCATTGAGGGTTATCGTGTGAAAAGTAGCTAATAATAGAGTTTGAACAAGACCGCGCTAGAGTTTTCTGGGAAATGTAATACCCTTAGAAGGAGGATTTCCACCCGCACCTGGAACCTGCCGAAAGACGCGAAAGATTTCATGCACGTACCTTTGAATAACAGACCAAATAGGAAAAAGAAGAGAAAGACTGGACCCTCCCCTAGAAGGAAGGAAAGAGAAAGGAGAAACAGGAAGAAAGAAACATTGTCTGCTCTATTCTCTTACCTCTAAAACCTTAAGATCTTCTTACCTCACAAGAGGTTGAGCAGAAAGAGAACGGGACATCAGAGATCAGAGGACATATTTATTAATTAATTAATATATTTGTTTATTTATTTACTTATTTATTTATTGGGGTTTAACGACACTTTCGACGGCCCGAGTCACCTCGTGTCAGACAGTTTTGTGGTGGAGGAAGCCGGAGTACCCGGAGAGAACCACCAAGCAACGGTGGGCAAAAGTCAACGTACTAATTCAATACAAGCAGGGTTAGCATTGGTTGAAGACAAGTGCACCATCGACGTGCAGTACGCCTTAGTACACAACCGTGCCCCCACGTGGGCAATTGGGATTAAGTGTCTTGCCCATGGACATATAACGCGGTTGCCGCAGGAGGGATTCGAACCGAGGACCTCTCGGCTTGTAGCCTGCGTCTCTACCTACTGAACCACCGCGATCCCTGCAGAGGACATATCAAACAATATTTTACTCTTCCGAATCTTTTACTATGTCAAGAAAACGAACGTTTTGGTTAACTTGAGAATCACGGACGTGACAGCTGTCTCTTATTTCCAGTTCCGTATTCGACAACGATTATCAACTGATTTGATCTGTTGATAACGAATGTCGAATAAGGAACTGGGAATAAGTAACGAACCAATCAGACATTCTCACCAAACGATTTCTCACGGCACATACTACATTAAACAGGTATCTTTCTCTTCACATTGGAACCTGAACAGCAGGGGTGGGGACACAGACCATGTTCTTGGACCCCCCCCCCCCCCTCTGCACCTCCACGCCCGTATTCCAGAACCTACCAGCCCCTATTCCAGCACCCCAGCCCCTATTCCAGGAGACACATAAGACTTAACAATAGGCGGCAGCCCATATTCTAGGAAACACATAAGATTTAACAACTGGCGGAAAATTCGAAAATCGTCACGAGAACAAAAGCAGATCTGGAGGGATGGCCCGACCCAGCGGGCTAGAAATTCGACGGCCCACCACCATCGACGGCCCGGGAATCTTGTGCGAACGTTCCTCAAACGTCTGCTTCTATAGCCTTCTAGATTGTTTCACAAAATTCCAACAGACAACCTTCTAGAATTATTATAATTTTTTTTTGAGGTTTAACGACACTTCAACAGCGAAGGTCACATCGTGTCGGTGACAGTTTTACGGGTGGAGGAAGCTGGAGTACCCGGAGAGAACCACCGAGTAACGACGAGTAGCTGCCTGCTCTCCAACATCGTAACACCACACTGCAGCACAAGCAGGGTCAGAGTGGTTGAAGATATGCACACCATCGAAGTGCAGTACGCCTAAGTATACGGCGTCATCGTGCCCCCATGTGGACAATCGGGTTAAGTGCCTTGCCCAAGGACACAGCGCGGGAGTCCGAATCGATCGCTCAGACGGTCTCCCATCCAAATACTAACCGGGCTCGACGTTTTTTAAAGGCGGTTAATAACCTTCTAGAATATTTCGCAACATTGCAACATACAGCCTTTACACTAAATTCCGTCAGTCAGAGACGGACTGGCCATATGGTCCACCGGGACAATTCCCGATGGGCCCCTTATTGGGTGGCTCATGGGGCCCCCACAATTGATGCAGCTCAACAATTGTTGGTGCCTGAAATTTTGTGAAAACGTCAAACAGCCGAAATGGATGTGATTGCATAGAATGCCGGTATACTGAAATGTCCTCTATGTGGACTGCCAATGGCAGCCCACATAGGGAACATTTCGATATACCAGCAATCTAGTCTGTCACTTATCTCTCAGATGCAAGGAAACAAGGTCCTTCAATTTAAAAAATCAAAATGTTCTCCCATTTGGGCCGAACTATGGTCGGCCCGATGGGTCCCCGCACCCCAGCCCCTGTTGATACCGTTCTGGATTCATTTCACACCAAATTTCACTGCTAATTGGAAATTGTTATTTCACACCTGATGTTACAAGAGACTGGTGTTCTAGATTGTGGACAAGCAAAATGTGTTTGATCAGTTACACCTCAGATGATCTCAATTCCATCAACAAAACAATGAACCACATTAAGCACAGACCCAAAGCTAGCTTTTTTAAAACCTTGAAAAAAGAAAGGATATTGAAATCAGAGTTTTGTCATCCCATCAACAGATCACACAAAGCATACCAAATAGAAACTGTCAAATTACAACACAGACAGGCTGTCAAAAGACACACTAATTCTGGTGTGAATTTCAGTAACATTAGTTTAATCCACTAAGATACAGCTGATTACAAAACTACCTCCAATATAATATTTTCAACGGTCAATGCCAGATCTGTGAGGAACAAAGTACCTAATTTGAACTTTGGATTACTTAATATAAGATCTGTTTCTGGGAAGGAGCATGATCTAAAGGACTTCATACTAGATAACAATCTCAGTGTTTTGGCTCTAACTTAAACGTGGTTGAAACAAAATGATAGTGACAGTTTTTTCATTGGACAACTATTACCACTGGGTTTCTCCATCTTAAATAACTCACGGGGAAGTCGAGGTGGCGGTGTAGCTGGCATCCACAGTGATGCCTTAAACATAAAACAGCATCCTGATTTATACAAATCTCCGCCATCTTTTGAAATGATTGACTGCCTTGTGTCGAGCAACCGTTCACTTCGATTACTCGTAGTTTACCGACCACCACCATGAAAAAGGAACAAACTTACATCGGCAAAGTTTCTAAATGAATTTTCTGAATGTCTGTCCTTCTATGCCTTGTATGGATGTGATATAGCTATTGCCGGTGATTTCAACATCCATGTTGACAATTTACATGACACTTTTGCCAAGCAATTCACAAATTTGTTTGAATCATTTGGCTATTCACAATTGGTCTCAAAACCTACCCACAAGAGAGGACACACCTTGGATCTAATTCTTGTTCGTCAAAGTAACAGCACGTCAGTACAAAATGTCCATGTCACAGATCCAGCAGTGTCTGATCACTATGCGGTCCTGGCCGAATTGACACTAGCAACTTCAAAAATCCCTCCCAAGAAAATTACTTATCGAAAATATAAATCCATAAACATTGATGCCTTGAAAATGGATATCAGTTCATCAATTCTGTGTTCGAACTATTTTTGTTGTAGTCATAAATCATCTAAGCAATTACTATCTTTATTTGAAGAAACTCTTAAGGGCATCATGGGTGAACATGCACCACCCAAGTCAAAAATTATAACTAATAGGGAAAAAGTGGAGTGGTTTTCAGAAGATGTTAGAGATACTAAACAACAGCGCCGCAGACTTGAGCGTCTTTACAATAAAACGAAGCTTGAGGTTCACCGGCAGATGTTCTGCCACCAAAGAAATACAACTAATAAGATCATCAAAAAGGCGAAGATGGAGTACTACAATTCTCTTATCGAGGAGTCATCTAATACAAGGGTGCTGTTCTCGCTAATCAATAGTCTCCTTGGTAAAGAACAAAAAGTCATTCTCCCAGATCATCTAAATACTGAAGAAATTCTGGAAAAATTCAGCGACTATTTCATAACTAAAATTCAAGTAATTCTGGATAGTATACCATCACGCGACCCACCAGAGTTTGACCATCTTGACATAAAAAAGTGATTTTTCTAATTTTCACTCTGCCTCAGAAGACGACATTCGAAAAATGATTTTATCATCATCCAATAAATCCAATGATCTAGATCAAATTCCAACATTTCTTTTAAAAGAGACAATTGATTATCTTCTGCCACCCATAACATCTATTATATCTGCATCCCTACATGGGGGGTTTGTTCCAAATGCATTGAAAAAAGCACTTGTTACTCCACTCATCAAGAAACCATCTCTTGATCCTGACAACCTGAAAAATTATCGACCAGTATCGAACCTCACTTTCCTGTCTAAATTGTTGGAAAGGGTTGTTGCTTTACAACTCAAAAACCATCTGCATGAAAATGATCTTCTAGAGCCCTTCCAGTCTGCATATAAAGCCAACCACAGCACAGAAGCAGCCTTACTACGAGTCAACAATGACATTGTTAAATCAGTGTCTGAGGGTAAGGCTGTACTGCTTGTTCTCTTGGATTTGTCAGCAGCATTCGACACTGTCGACCATGGTATTCTCGTGAAGTGTGGCGTTCCTCAGGGCTCAGTTCTTGGACCACTCTTGTTTACTCTGTACACTTCTTCTCTCGGTCGCCTTCTTAAAAAGCATGGCATATCATATCATCTCTATGCAGACGACACCCAACTGTACATCAAATTCAACCCACCTGTTCCAAGTGACTCCTTCACCGCAGGCAATAACATGGAAACTTGCATAAATCTTGTGCGGGAATGGATGATAGACTTTAAACTGAAAATGAATGACTCTAAAACTGAATTCCTAGTGCTATCCGGGGTTCGCATGCCTACACCACTTACATCAATTCTGGTTGGAAACAACATCACTATGAAGAGTGAATCGGTCAGGAATATTGGACTGATTATGGACTCAAATTTAAAACTAGACATCCATATCAATAAAATATGTCAAAAATGCTACTGGCAGCTTCGTAATGTTGGACGACTGCGACCTTATCTTAACCAGTCAGCACTTGAAAAATTTGTGCACTCCTTCATCACCTCACAACTAGACTATTGTAATTCAGTGTTAGTGGGGCTGTCCCAGTGCCTGATTCAGAAGCTTCAAAAAGTTCAGAATACTGCTGCTAGGATAATTACTAGTACCAAACGCTCTGAACACATAACACCTGTTTTAAGACAATTACATTGGCTTCCAGTTAAACAGAGGATTGATTTCAAAATATTGATCTTAGTATTCAAATGTATCCACAAACTGGCTCCAGTTTACCTGCAAGAGCTCCTCACTGTATATAAACCAACGCGCAGTCTCCGATCTAAAAACCAAATTCAACTAGTTGTGCCTTTTAGCAGATCTAATCAGGCTCATGATCGTGTGTTCTCCATCGTGGGTCCCAGATTGTGGAATTCCCTGCCAATTAGTGTCAGAACTTCAGAAACTCTCGATGTCTTCAAAAGAAATCTTAAAACTTTCCTTTTTACTGAAGCATTCTCCTAAACCTCTCTAAGAGGCAACCAATGCAGATGTGACTCTTCATTTCAGAAAAGTGTGTTTTAGAGCACTATTTGTGGTTTTATGCTCTAGAAAATCAATTATTATTATTTATTATTATTATTAAAAATTCTATCGAAATGTCTTCTGTGCGAACTGCCATTGATCACTCAGATGCAAGGAAGCATCTTTCGTTCAGTTCGAAAAATCAAAATTTTCTCTGGGTCCGGAGTCCGCCTTGGTTCATTTCCCGGTAACTTTTCTTGGCCCAGTCCGCCCCAGAGGTCAGTTTGTTTACATGCTGGCTAAAACTTCTATGGCTAACAGCATCCCATTTCTGGATCGCACACGTCTCAATGGACAACTAATAATAATTGCATAATAATTGCACAAACATAGAGAGCATGGGTTGGAATATACGCAACAGTAACCCCATAAAAGCAATAAGAAAAACGGGGTTCAAGTTCCAATATATTCTGGAAATGGATAAATAAAACTAACAAAGACAATACCGCACATAGCATTAAGGTGATCGGCAAAAGCACTGACGACCGGGAGAGTATAGAAGTCGAAATGGTCAAGTAATGGGAGAGGGTAAATGGTGAGGGGGCAAAGCGTTCCTCCAGAAAGCGTAGACAATTGACCTGTCATAGTATGCAGGGAAATTGAGGTGGGAGAAGTACGAAATGCAGTCACCAAGTTAAAAGAATGGCAAACCAGAAGGAAATTCTTAACGAATTTTTCAAAAAGCGGAAGGGATCCATTATATGAGTAACTTACATCACTATTTAACATAGCAATCACAAAGCAAGAGGTCCCAACAGAGTGGAAGGAAAGCAGAGTAACCTTCATACACAAACAAGAAGACGGAAGTTTTAGATAATTACAGAGGGATATCTGTGAGCATCAGAATTGGGTATGTATTTTGCAAGGTTCTCTATGGAAGGCTTGTGGAAATTGAAAGATGATTCCTGGGGAAATCCAGAATGGGTTCCAGAAAGAGAGCTGAGTCACTGGCCGCTTGTTTACTCTCTCCCAACTGATAGAATCAACGAACGTCAATTAAAAAGATGTTTATGGCCTTCCTTGATGTGAAAAAAATATACGACAGAGTGTGGAGGGAGAGAATGTGTCAGAAGGCCTTGGATTCGGAGGAAGTTTTATTGGAATCATGATAGCACTGTACAAAGATGTGCAGAATGTACCTAACCTGGAAAATATCACAACACAAAGGGTCCCAATGGAGATAGGGCCTTAAGCAGGGTATCACCTTGTCACCAATTCTGGTTGCATTGTACATAACAGATTTCGGAGAGGAGTTGATTTCAAGCTCATAGGGCGTCAAAGTTACAGAGGCTATTCTTTGCCGATGACATGGTTTTATTAGTCTAGAGTGATGACGAACTACAAAAACTGTTAACCATACGTTCCCTGAGTCCCAATGTGTTCTATGTGCCTACTGGCACATAGAACACATTGGAACTCAGTGGATACATAGTGGGAAAGTACGGCGATAAAAGGCGACTTAAACTGAATGAAAACGAAAGCAAGATTATACCCCTGGGTCGTAGGGTGGATGGATCGCGAATGTGGAGGTTGGATAAATTCTCTATTGTTGAAGAGGAAATCAAGGATACAACCGTGGGGGGAATGGTAGAATATGAATACTTGGGAGTAAATTTATGTCTTACAGGTAGAGGCACATACAGAAATCACACAAATAAACTAAAGACAAAGGGCAAAAGGATACTCAATCAGTTAAAACAACTTGGAAAAAATAGCTTTAGAAAGATGTTCGTTGAAAAACTATTTGGGATAGGGTGGGATTACACAGTGTAACATATGGAACAGATGTTATACCTCTAAATTAAACAGAAGCGAGGAACTTGGAAATTCTACAAAATGATGCGATCGGTTGATAACTGGATCAATTAACGCAGCCGCACTGGAAGCGGTCGGAGATGAACTCGGGTGGATGCCAGTTCAAGATGAAATAGATTTGGGAAAATTATGCAACCTGAAATATCTGGTTAACCTCCCAAATAGCAGATGGTGTAAAACAACGTTTAACCATGTATGGAACTCTAATATTCAGACAGGGTGGTTAAGGAAAGAAAAGGAGCTAATGGAGAATTAGTCTATAGAGACTGAAGATCTAGAAGGGGGCTGAAGCAGGGAAGGAACCTGATCAGGGGAAGGGTGCTCGGGAATGGCAATAGAAAGTAGCGACCTGGAATTAGGACTATGAGCTCCTAAGACGGGTTATACAAAAATATGAACCAGCTTTTGAGGAGTACCTAGATGGATCTCATGGGGTTCGTTGTTGTTCACAGTGAGATTTAAGTCACTAGAGTTGGGGAGAGGAAATCGGGAAAGACAAGGAAAGAGTGTACCAAATGTGTGATTTAGGAGTAACGGGGACCCTGGAACATTTCATTTTAGAATGCCCCAGATATTTGTCATGTGGAACAAAACTCCTCAAAATACTAACGGAAAAATCGGATGAAAAATTGAAGGGTAAGTGGGTGGTAAATGACAAGAGGGAAATGATTCATTTTATAGTTAGAGAGAACGAGAAAGCGCCGATGGGAGATATTATGAAACGGCTTTTGACTGAAGGAATAGTCCAACGGGGAACTGGGTTAATGTAGGCCTCTTTGTTAGAGGACAGCGACAAAATTCTCGATAGTGTCAAGTCAAAAACGTATTAGATACACTCAGTTGAATTTCATCACACCATGCTGTGAATAGTGAACCTGTATCATCTATTCAAAGAAATTACATACATGTCAAACTAGTAATTTCTTTTTTCTTCTTTTTTTTGTCTGTACCTAGTGCAGAAAGGTCTTTTAGTATTAACACTCCAGTTTATGAACATAAATATATATTAATGTGAATTGGGGGTTTCAATATTGTGGAGTATCGGTTCTTACGTTTCCAGAGAGTTATCCGTTCGAACATCTTCTCCCAGGATAAACACCCAAACACAAACTCTGAGGCAATTATCAATCAAAGGCGGAGCGCGCTTATGGCCATCTGGCAAAACCGGGTAAACTTAGCTGTATGGTGTGCGACGGCTGGGTGTGGAATCTCAGCTATTCACCACTTGAACCAATCCACAGGTTGGTTCGCCAGAAGTCGGAAACAGACAATACAGTATACTTACGACCCCTAAACCCCGTAATACACCCAGCGCTGTGGTCGCGTAAATTCCCTCGGTGATGGTAATAAAGAGTTCACAGAAATCCTCTGCTACACTTCACAGCGCGGAAAAGCTGCGTTTATTGTGGGCGGTGTGGCAGTGGACCAACTGGAAATTTGGCTCTTCTGAACTCACAAGTGAGTAATACACCCAGCTATCATCCCATTACCACCAATATCGGACCGCACCAAGCAGCAGGCATCCAACTGCGAGGACCACCGTCCACAGTTCCCCGACAAGGCAGTCAGTCGTTTTAGCCAGGAGCGTAAGAAGCCAGGACACCAAGCTCCCAATAAAGTCGGGTAGAGTGACAGCGGCCTCCCCTGTGAGGTTAGCTAGCACTCGCCTAAGGGTCTGCAGATGTTTCTTACCCACTACTCCAGGCAATTTCTATTCGGCGCTGGCGGTGCAGTCGTTGGAAGCGGTTTACCTGTGCCACTGGTCATGGCAAGAAACAGGGTCCAAGTGGCTATCCCGGCCGCAGTAAGGATTCAGTACCACTGCTACCGTGACCTCTGGAAGACAGCCTCTAAGCGTAAAAAACGCACAATATTGGGGCATCGACATTGCGGCTAACAGAAATGCTACAAAGCTGCGGGTCGGCCAAGAAGACAACGGTGACTCCGATGCGACAGACAAGGCCATCGCAGCAACCGCTTCTATACATCCCGTTGGACTTATAGCTGATCGAGAACCACGTTCCATTCTACCAGAGAACACTGCGCGACAGGCTCAAGTATGACTTGACTATAACCGATGACCCAGACGACGGGCGATGCCAGTGCCCCCACCAGCGTCGAAAACATCAGTCCGGAGTATGACATGGTCACTCGGCCAGAAGTGGCCCACATGATCTGTATCCTCCGCCATCGCAAGATCAGCAGAGACAAGCGATAACATGTGGACCATCAACCTGAACGTGTCAGCACGGAGCATGAAGAGCATCCTAAGGTTGTTTGAGGAACCTGCTGTTGACTTCGCTCGGGACATTGAGGATTTCTACAACCCGCAGATCGCAAGATGGAGATCACCACTGAGGGAGTCCCTAATCAGGAGTTGCGCGCCTACCAGCAGTGGGACAATACAAAGAAGTTTTTCGCGGTCTCCCCCGGTTGCAAACGATAGCCCTAGGAGATGATGGTCGCAAAGGATCTTGCACTGGCAGACGCCACCCTGGGCGACGTCCTTGCAAGCAAGTATACCCTGTGGCTATGACCAGCACCACGGAAGTGGGCAACGCCTAGAGAACGCCAGCAAGAAGGTCGCCATCCAGAATAAAAAAAAAACAGAGACAGGCGACGCTTTGAACATCTACCTCTACGTCGTTAAGGATGCTCCTCAGAAGATGGCATGTTCGCCGTTGCACTCTACTGATCCGACGGCACGTCCGGATCAGCTCTTCGCCGAGGCCGAGGTCCCCCCCCCCCCCAACACACACACACTAGGCCATCATCTGCGGGCAAACGGGATGCGGTAAATCTGATTACATCCTTGACCTGCTGCAGCGGCGTCTTTTAGCACATTGTGGTCCTTTGTCCCACGGCCAAGTACAATAAGGCCCACCTAACGTGCCCACGGATCTGGTGGGATCAAGAGGTCTGCATACATCACCCGGGTGAGCTGCTAAAGGACTACCTTCGGGCGCTCTATAGTGTGTTTCAAGGCGACTCGACTTTGTCGATCATCGACGACTGCAATCCGACAAAGGCACTGACCAAAAAGAAAGATATGGTCTCAGAGCTGGCCTTCTCCGGCTGCCACGCACGATCCAGAAGTACAACAATATATTAGAGTCTGGCAGCGGCTGGCTATAACTGCAGAGGCAGTCAGTGCAACGGGCAAATTGCTTATACAACACGGTGAGAGTTATTGTAAATTTCCTGGCAAACACAACAAAGAAACAAACAACATGGATTGCACGATCTTACTGACCAGCTGTTGGAATCGGACGGGCAGCACTCGACTGACATTCCGAAAGTGGCAACAAGTCAGATGTCCCGCTGATGCTTGTCCTTTAGACATGGGATGGATTCGAAAGCGCCGAAAAGGATTGACCGCGCTGGCCGCGGGCTTGCAGACCTAACGGCAGCTCGGAAAAAGTTTCACAGTTGACTAGCTCGACTCCATTGAGCGACGAAGAGATTGAAAATTTCTTCACTTCTCTATGCTGGGGTAGTCGGTAGTTACGAGGTAATCAAACGATTAACAAAGCTCGAGCGCTGCCTCTACTGATGCTGGAACCGACCGCTGTCGGTCGGATCACGAGAACCGCTGGAGTCGAGACGGACGCCAGTCCGGCAGTCGGGAACAGGCGCCGGAACAGCCACAGCGGTCACTGGCTGAACCTCTTGGATTGCTAGAGGCCATGGGGTGGCAGATGTTGTTTGGTGGCTAGGTCAACGTAGAAATGTCGTCGTGGCAACTTCGCCACCTCCTGGGGCCACTGTAGTTAAAACCAAGTCCTGTCCAGTCTCTGTTGCTAAACAGCAGGTAGTCGCCAGGGATTAAAGACATTTCTTAAAGATGGCATCGATCGCAATGCTATTGGGAGGCGCCCCTGTTAACGCAGTGGCCTTCTCTGGCAGCAACTACCTCTTCTCCAAGTTTCGAGACAAGGATGCTGCATGGTGCGGAACGCGCGCGACATGACAAAGCTATAGATGAACTCCAGGCCGCCCATGTGGCGTGGTCCCGTAAGCGCACATGACGCTTTGATTGGATCAACGAAGAGCTACGCCATCAAGGTCATGCTTTGTGCACATTACAGGATGCCGATGGTAGCTGGGAACGATTTTGACAGCCTTGTCTCAGAACAGAAACTAGAAGATTTTTATACACTGTCAGCCGGTCAAAAGGACCGTAAGGTCGCCTTCATCATACTAGGGCTGGGTTTTACCGAGATTTGTTACAATCAAATTCGTCCAATGAATTCGCAATGCGTGAGTGAGCGTATGGCTTTTGCTTGTTCTAAGAACAATAAAATTGTGTGGTGGGCCGCTATATTTACGCGTCGTGGCGAAGAATCTGATTTTTCTTTGCTCTTCGAACAAACAAAAGACAAGCTGACGGAAGTTGGTGTCAATGCCGCCTATTGTGATATTGTGAAATATTTTAGGAATTACACAATATGATCGGCAATCCTAAATGCCCATGAGATGCTTACAGGTCGGCGGGTGAGGTGGGCACAGTGCGTTCTTGTCTCAGCCTGCCACCGAACACACCTGCTAATCCGCAAAGCCCCCTCTGCAGTTTCTCAATCCGCAGCCACAAGAACCGCGGCAATGTTGGAATTCCACCAACGCCGAGCAATATGCTGGTCGGGGTCAGAAACGTTTCAACGCCGTTTGTGATATTAACTCCTCAGTGATATTTCTTGTCGAGAGAACGCCTGCGGCCTCATTCACCCGTGAGAAGGGCTCTAACGTTACGGGTCTCCTGAATGCGGAAAGTTCTGGGTACAGGCCCATTGTCATTTATAACTCATGTTGCAGTATTTTCAAATCGTCGTCTGCCAATGCCTGGCTGGTAAATCGCATGCGCTTGCACTTGGCAGGACCGAGGTGTATTGAGTGCGTCAGTTGGAAACTTGACATCTGTGACCTTGTATACGACGCCACTCAGCGTGAGCAAGACAGCTTTATTGTCGAAAATGATGGCAAGTTCTTTTCCGTCATGTCGCCGACATGGCAATCCCTCGTAGAAGTGGTAGTAAGTCCTGGGGTGGTTCACCCAGGACTGCCTGACAATTATAGTAGTGCCCAAGTCGGCGGTAAGACAAACAAACTCCCAAAGGAGCTTCATCATGCTTGTTTTTGTCTAACCCACAAGCACATATCCGGCATCGCTTTTGGTGGACATAAATAGTACCCTCGGGATATAAGTAGCCAACACCCGGCAACTCTTCTCGAGTTCACGGAGCCTGTGCCAACGGTCCAGCTGGAGTAAGGTTGGATGATCTTGAAGTCAAGTTTCTATCCACTGATAGTAGGGTGCCTATACAGGGACCACGGGCCAATCCTTCTAGGCTGGAACCATGAAGCTCAGAAAATGTAGCCTGTTGCTGCGCAACAGTCGGCAGCTTTTTTCTCCAGTAAGGCCCCTCGGAGAGTCTGTCTTCTTGGCTCTCCGAAGCCCCGCGTGTCCCGGAGATTAGCTATAGCTGAAGGGTCGGGCAAGGCAATCCACCATGAGCTCCTGCCACCCCAACTCCACCCCGCTATTCATGCCGTGTTTTTTTAATACGTAGTGTTACAGTCAAGCACTCCAATGTTACATGCTTACCCCATCTATCTAAAACCTGCATTGTAACACTGTCTATGTGGTCTGAAACAAGCCCTCTGTATTGTAAATGAGAGAAGGCTTCTGTTAGGCCACTGGCGCATTTTTCGTTCTTCACGGATACTACTCTGAGTTGTGTGCTGTGAAGTAACACTGTCTATAGGGGAAATAAGAAGCCCTCTGTATTGTAAATGAAGGAAGGCTTCTGTTCGGCAACTGGCGGATTTTTCGTTCGTCACAGATACTACTCTGAATAGTGTGCTGTGGAGTTCGTTGAAAGCATTGCTCATGGTGCTGAGTTCTGACAGATGTAACTAGAGGTCGCGATGGACCGCGAGTCCCGGTAACTCATCTCCCATCCATGTGCCTCCTCGAGGAATCTTTTCTGTCGCAAACTCAAAGATGTGTGTCAACGTTCCCAGTTCCCAGTTTCAGAGGCTTATCTGTCTTGAGTCACAGCCGACCTGAAGTTTTATGAAGATACAGCCCCATCTGGGCGAAACACCTCGTCACTTAGCTCTCATTACATTATAATAGCCATCTGGGATTACTATCTTCGGCTCGCTTGTCTTATTAACTCTTTTGGCGCGGAATAATCTGAGAAACAGAATTCTTAGCGCCTAATATTCATCAGTAATTTTACAAAAAGTATAGGTTGTTAGACTAAATTATTATTTTAAAAGATGTTCAAATGATCTCATTAACAGTTTTTCAAATGATTTTCTGTATATATTTAAATGGCACCTTTATACTTTCAAGAGACGATATCGTTGTTCATGGATAGGACATCGTTGTTCATGGATAGGACATAAATGGTGCATGAAACATAGGAATACGTATGTTTGTTCAACCCTTTACCCAACGAATCGGCCGCATTCCCTGCCTGCGTAATATGCAACTTCAGCAATTGAAAAAATATTTTTTTAAAAATTTCAACAAAACAATATCATGTAACACCTCGTTGGAAGGAGCTCGTCGAGCTCGTTCCAACGAAGGGTCACATGATATGGTTTTGTTGAAATTTTTTGAAAAGTTTGAAAAAATGTTATTTAAAATAATAAAATTTGATATCGTCTATGTTGGGTAAAGGGTTAAAAGCACTTGGAAATGGACACACACAGTTGCTAAAATGACTACTGCAGTAGCTTTCCGCGGTCTGATGTCTGTTGACTTTAGTCGCCTGTCGCGCCAAAAGTTAATACCCATGGTGCGAAAGATAATGTTGCCAAGCTCTAAGCTAATGTTGTAACAAAGAAGGTAGTAGCTTATCTCAGTAAGGCCACACTCATATTGCTCTCTGGCAGGGAATGGCGTTGGTAGGTTTACGGTTTGAACGCCGGAAAGTGTCACGTACATAATTCATATTAATATATTCCTATTAATATATTCATATTAATCTATTCATATCAATATATATGAAGACTTCCCCAATATGGTGGAAATCCCTGAAGAGCTGCAATGCATAGAGTTGCCACATCGGCAATGTGTGAAAAGCATCCTGGGACGCAAAGTGACTTGAGGAAGATCGCCAACCGCACTTTAGAATGTTGGCGTGCATTGTCAACTAGCCAGTTTGCTGGTCTCGCCCGCAGGATGATCCCGATGGCGGAAAACACGTTTGCTTATGCTGCTGCACTGCAAAAATGAGCAATGGCTAATGTGGGCCCGGCGCCGATGAGATGTTTCCGTTGACGTTGTCGAGCACCTTTACAAGCTGCTGAAGTACATTTGTTCCATAGGAACATTAGCAGGTGGGCCTGACATCAAAGCTGTCGACAGCTGATATCCGCGACCGCAAAGGGATCGGACTGACTATTTGCCTGTTAAAGGCCCAAAGATTCTGGAATGAACTGCAAGCTTGCAACAGAGTTGGCTTCAATCTACTACAGCTCCAAGGGGTACTGGAAGGGACTCGATACTATTAAAAAAACTTGCTCCCGCGACCAAAGTCTCTGAAGCAACAGCTCGGGCTTGGCTGAATAGTCGCCCCCCCCCCCCACCCCACCCCGGCCCTCGTCCGAGAATCAAAAGTTAACATTGTTATTGATCAACTATCAGTATAGAACCAGGATCATATTGATCAGCCCATAATTCAGCTGTATGTTTCAATAACCAATTGTCCTGCATGGATACATTAATTGCGCATGGGCATGGCATTCAAAGAATAGTGTGTGCCAGAAAATACAACCTACCTGCTAACTCAGCCTAACTGACTCTTTCATTAGTGAGACGACTACATGCTGAGTTTGCTGACAAGACTGGCTCGAAGCCTATGGCACTAGATAATCCGAGACTGATACTAGCACCCAGAGGGGGTGGGTAAGCAGGGCAACTGTCCAGGGGTCTGATCAGTAGGGCGGGGACCTTTTGGTACGGTCATGAAGGTCGTGCGGGTCCAAAGGAGGTGGAAACGGTAGAAGTTTCCTTGCCTGAATGATGCTTGATACCCCCTCAGGACTGCAACCTCCGCCACCAACCCAGCGCGACTTAGCTTTTAAATGTGTGAATACTTTATTCACGGGTGGGTACAATTTTAATTATTTGTGCATGTTCCCTCCTCGTCTATCCACATGTGCTTGCGGACTGAAAATGTAGCATTTCCATAAAATCAGATGCCCCCAAGTGTAATTATGCAGGAAAATAATATACTTTTCCTATTTTTTTACATTTAGGGGTATATGGCTCAGGATTAAAAAAAATTTACAACATGCTGTAAAAAAATCATTTTTTCCTATTCAAAAAAAAACAAGAAAAATTTCAGGCCAAAAGCCACCAGAATGCACTATTTATAAAAAATTATCCTAGGGGAAAAGTCCCCCCCCCCCCCCCCCCCCAGACTCCCCTATAATACGTCATGTCTTCGGCATCTGCGGCGTCTCCCCCCCCCCCCACCCCCATTTTTGGACGACATATGCGCACTTACCCTCGGCAAACATGTTCGCCCCCTCCCCCCCCCCCCTCTGGCCTTTGCTGCTTCCGCCGGCCCTGCCGATCCTGCGTGGTCTATCCAGGTTTACCGGCTGGGGCGCTCAGTCAGAAAGCCCATCGAGTCTGTGCTCTATTACTTTGATATGCCATCTGACTGGCCAACCCGTGGATTTGTCCGAGAAGACTTGCTTGTGGTGACTCCCGACACCCAGCTGCCGCCGGATGGGGTTCTTACTCGTTGAATATTGTTGCCCCTCGTTTTCGGTTGCATTCTAAACAGGTCAGTCGCCCGTTCCGCGGCAGTGCCCCGTGCTGTTGTTGATCAGATCCACCGAGAACTCCTGCGTGTCCTTAGCCTAGTAGACCCACAGTATCTCCATGATGCATGCTGCTTAGTGGTTTCCATGGCTCTCCTTGAGCTGTAGGATGCAGTCGACATCGAGACTGAACCCCGGGAGTTCTTTGTGGGCGACAAGCTTCTTCTGGATGTTATTTTTTTTTTTTGGAGCAGGCGTTCCGTGGGCTCATTGCTCTGCCTGACATCATCACCCTCCTCTGGTGGACGGGGCACCCGTTCGAGCTGTTGCATATACACCATGCGGGAAACTGCGAGGTAGGCCATGTTGGGCCACTGTGGGAAGTCGTCTATGATTCAAACTTTCTGTGGATCGTGAAGCCTCGGTTGAGAGGACTTTGAGTGTGAAAGTCTTTTGTTTTGATTGTCTGTTCTAGAGATCCGATTGTGACTTCAACGATGCCGTTGAGAACCAGTTCTTTTTCTCGATCGGTGCCAGGAATAGCAACAGTGATATTTTGTTTTTGGTTGTCTTTGAGGCGGAACAGAAGAGGGACGGGAATATCTGGGAACTGCGCCTTGTGCCACTCGAATAGTAGTTCTTTTATCCCGTCTCTGACTTTCTGGCTGCTAGTGAGTGTTAAGTCACCCGGCCGTCTCCGCTTCACAAACTGGTTCCACCCTTGGCAGCCAGGGAGAGCCTTTCATAACTCTTGGCACTGGAATGGAGACGGACAGAATGGAGCCGTATTGCCTTTTTTCAGAGCCTTGATGGTGGCATCTTTTGCTTGTGGTCGACTTCAGCCTAGGGCTGCACAATCTTCTAAACTGAATACCGGCATCAGTATTCAAAAAATACTGCAGTATACCGGTATATCGAAAGACTGTTCAGATATCTGAACTTACGTACCATAATCGGGACTTGAGCCATCACGGTGGAACGAATGAGCATGTCTTGATAATGCAGTTCGAATAACCCTTTACCCAACGCAGACGATATCAAAATTTATTATTTTAAATATTGGTTTATCTAATTTTTCCAAAACTTTCAACAAAACAATATCGTGTGACCCCTCATTGGAACGAGCTCGACGAGCTCGTTCCAATGAGGGGTCACATGATATGGTTTTGATAAATTTAAAAAACAAAAAATTTTTCATCTGCTGAATTTATACTTTACGCGGGCGGATTCGTCCGATTCGTTGGATAAAAGGATAATATTATTCATTCGGGACTATAGTTAAAACTCAAGACATCTTGAAAAGTAAATTGTGAGTAAATAAATAATGGAGATAAATAGATATTTTTGTAATTACGCCGGTATTCAACCGATACTGGTTTGAATAGCGGTGTGTATTGGTTTATCGATATGCTGTGCAGCCCTACTTCAGCCTACTCGTAGTAGTCCAAGTGCTGTCCCAGCCAGTCATGCAGCATCTCGGCCGCGATGGAAGCAGCTGGCCTTGACCACCGTAGCAGACGACTTGGAAACCTCGTTGCTCCAGCCAATCTAGGAAGGTCTCAGGGATTGGCCGGGGATCCGTGTAGACCTCGTCCCAGATAATCACGCGGGAACTAAACTTCTGGCCCGTTCGGTCTGGCGTCCATTCATTTTACCCGCTCCATGAACAAAGCAGCTGTGATAGGTCTGGGCGTTCACGCTTCTGGTCTGCATCTCTTTGGCAAGGCAGTGGGTGGGGGGGGGGGGGGGTGAAAACAAGTGAGTTGCTTACCCTGAAGAGCTCGATGGTGATGATACCGCTCCGCTGTTGAGGTAGATCCGCTGATGGTGGATGAGCGGGTCGTCGTATCGAGGCGCAGTGCTCTGTGGCAGGTCTTTTTCTTGGTGCCAGTATTGTGGCCGTGGGGCATACAAAAAAAATGCTCTTGCGGCATGTACAGCTGTTCGCCCTTGTCACGCCATTGGGCGAGTTACTGGCGGGAGGTACTCTTCCCGACGAGACAAGAAAATTAGCCCTCTTTTGTAGATGCTGTTTGTGGCAACGCAAAGATCCTTCTCGGGACCGAAGCGCTGCAGCAGAGAGTGGAGGTTGATATGGGCGTACGCCAGCATGTTGGCCCGCAGGTGCGTATACTGTTGCGGAGAGCCATCATAGTAGGTCAGAATGTGGCCAAGAGGGCACCTTTGTGACGCCCGACAAGAGTACCGCACTACCCTGTGGCTTAGACTAGAAAGACTAGCTCACCATGTCTGTTGCGAGTCGCCTGGTCAGTGTCTTGCTTCGGCTTTGCTGCCCTGGGTCAACTTTACAATGATGCTGCAGCCCCGATCACGGTCTTGCGACAGGCAGACCTCGGTTTGCTTCTCGAGGGCAACAATCGTCTCTCGGACCTTCAGACTCTTTAAGAGACCACTTTCTAGCATGTAGGGGAGTAGGGGTGTAGGGGCCCATCACCGCCCAAAGTGCTTTCCAAACAAGGGCGGGATGACGGGTGGATTTCATCTTTGAATCCCCATCCTGTTACTTCAGCAAACCCGTTCACAATACCTTTGACAGCTTCACGGTCGAGCTCTCCATTCATGGCAACTCTGGTCATCCGGTGGGTGAGGTGCCCAAATTTCTCGAAATTGCCATGGCGAAGGACACTGACTATATAGCATGCTTTCATGTCGTTGCTAACGATATCGTAGGCCATGGGGTTCCAGAGGCCACCAAGGCCGTTCTAGATGTCATCTAGCATCGAAGCAGGTGTGGGTTTCCAGCCATTGCGCTCTCGATCCATAATGCTGGCAGCGTGATTCACGACGAAGGCCCTCTCTGCCAGGTCTCATCTCCAAACCTGGCACAAGCCTCCTGGATGATTTTGTGGGCCTCTTGGGTCCTAAAGACGAGGCCGTTTTGAAGAACGAACTGGTCGCCGCTGAGCCGTATATCCTGGCCGCAAAGGGGCCAAACAGCGATGGGCTTTTGGGTGGTCTGTCTGACGGTTCTCCTATGTGGACCTACCTGAACTGGGGGAAGTGAAGGTTTTTGGACAAGGCGTGGCCGTTGTGGACGATCAGTTCTATCTCAGCCCCACGAAACTGGTATTTGTCACTGTTGTAGATGTCCTCATTGGTGATGTTCTTCAAGATGATCGCCCCCTTGAAGACCTTCTCGAGCTCTGCCACATCACCAACCATAGCACTAGTCTCGTGTACTTGCTCTTCTCACTCCCGAATTATCTGTCTCCTATCAGCGATGGGGCCCTGTCCTGTTATGGCGCCTTCGAAGTGCTCCACCACTCTCCGAGCTAAACAGCTGATGTCTCCGTATCTCAGACAGGCTAGGTTTGCAGGACCTGGATCTCTGAGGGGATAGAGACCTGCAGGGCCGCAGTGACAGGTTAAACGTTCTAGTAGAATAATTTGTGGATGCCGGTCAGGGCTCCGGGGCTGGTCTCCTTTGTGACCACAATAATGTGCTGCCCCTTCTTTCTCTCAACAGTCACTGGGTAAATCTTGTTTTTTCTATCACCCATTCTCCTTCATCTCGATCACACAGAATCACCCGCTGTTAGTTCTCCTCGGAGCTGTTCTGCTCACTTGGCCGTCGTACGAGCATACAGTGCCATGCGGCCGGCCACGGTCCCTATATCATCGGCAACCTTTATGTCACCAATGTCGAGGGGGTTTTATGTTTCTGCCTTCTATGTAAAGAAGACCGCGATTGTGCGGTCGACTTCAAACTCGCTTTTAGCATCGCTGAAGACATTAACCAACCGGTCATCTGGTGTCTGGACCGGTGAAGGAAGCTGGGTGTCCAGATCGATAAACTACTGATTATCAACCGATAGAATCCGATGTCACGTCTCCCTCTTCAATAAGGTCGTCCATTGTCGTCATTTTGTTATACAAATCTGACGAATCTCTAAATGGGTACCAGGTGTGTAGTGAGCTCAGCCAAGACAAGGACGAACTGCTGTTTGGTATGTTTTTCGTTTGTTAATCGCCTCGATCGAATGTTCTATTTTGCTCTGAACCCTCTTACTGCAAAACCCACAGGGCACGGGAATTCTACTAACCTTTTGCATCCCCATTCATTGCAGTATTCATTCATACTGCTCTTTTCACAGAGATCGCTTTTAGCAACATTTTTACAGGCACAAGTGGTATGACTCCACATGTTGTAAAGAGATTACGTCAGGTATACTACTGAAACGCCACCTCTAAAAGGGCGTTTGAGGCGGGTCCCTGAGAGCGCTGGGTGGGGGATGGGCCGTTCCTCCGGCTCTGGTATTGCTCTCATGACGGTTTTCGAATTTTCCAACAGTTGAAGTGGACCGTCTCTCGGGATTTGTTGTTGCTCTCATGGCGGTTTTCACATTTTGCGCCAATTGTTAAGTCTTATGTGCTTTGTGGAATAGGAACTGCCGCCAGCTGTAAAGTTTTATATGCTTCCTGGAGTAGGGGCTGTTAGGTACTGAAATTGGGGCTGGAGTGCTTAAATATGGACCTGGAGGTGCAGGGATAGGGGCTGGGAGGTGTAGCAGAGAAGGGGGCTCCCTAGAGCCGAGTCTGTTCGTGACCCTCTGTTGCTACCTGCTCAACACCCTCAATGTTTTCTTTATGTTACTCATTGACGATAGTATATTCTTCTCTGTTTTTTTTTCTTTTCTCTCTTCTCTTCCACTGTGTCTTTTTTCACTTACGGCTTTATATAAACACAGATAAATATTGGTTCCTCCTAGAACCAACACTGATTCTTCAGTTTGTCCTGGTAGGGGAACCAAATTTGGTTACACGGAACAAACTTACATATGTTTTGGTTCTTCCACCATGTTACATTTGCTGGAGTGCCAAGGCCTCTGTACATTGCATATATTGTAAATACACAGATCGATACACGCGTTTGAATGGGTTAATCGATATGGCACAGGCCTCGAGTTTTATCCTTCCGCATAAAAATTGGTTCCTCCAGGTACCAGCACTGGTTCTTCAGTTTGTCCTGGTAGGGGAACCAAATTTGGTTACATGGAAGCAAACTTACGTATGTCTTGGTTCTTCCACCATGTTACATTTGCTGGACTGGCATGGCCTCTGGACGTTGTATAAATTGTAAATACACAGAACGACACACGTGTGTGATTGGGTTAATTAATACGGCACAGGCCTCGGTTTTTAACCTTCCGCGATGGCACAAGTGCCATACCGATTAACCCATGCACGCGCGTATGTCGTTCTGTGATTATTACACGCCTCCACGTCTATAAAAACAATTATACGAAGGACACTCATTTGACAACTGTCAACAAAAAGAACACATTTGATCGCCAACCAAGTTTCCAAGGGGAACCCATGTTACTATTTAGTCCCCTGAGTTCCAATGTGTTCTATGTGCCTAGTGACGACTTGTAGAAAAGTCCAGTGAAATTCCGCTTCTATTTAAAAATAGTCAGTCAACGATTTCTGTTCCGCACACGTGTGCGGAACAGAATTTCATTTTCCGCATGGTTTAGGGTTGCCGTAGATTGGGATTTCACAAAACAGACATGTAATAAAATATAAAGCCGCGCTAAGCTGCGCTAAGATGAAGTTTTAAAATCACGATGAAGCAACGTCAGAAACACATTTTTAATTGTTCCATCACGCATGTGTTAACCCTTTACCCCCAAATTAAGATTTATTATTTTAATTATTGTTTCTTACGAATTTTCAAAACATTTCAACAAAACCATATCGTGTGACTTCTCATTTGAAACAGCTCGACGAGCTCGTTCCAATAAAGGGTCACATAATATGGTTTTGTTAAAAAATTCTGAGAACTATTTTTTTCAACAGCGTAATTTGTAAATTACGCCGTAGGATGCGGCCGATTCGTTAGGTAAAAGATTTAGTTGCGCGGCAACGGAAATTTTTCATTAAAAAAAGTCAGGCAACTCCGTATGAAACTGCCTGGCTCCAGATCACATGGAGACTCATTTGTTTTGGTTCTTCGATAGGTTTTGGTTCTACTTGGAACCAAATTTGGAATTGATTTCTCTGAGTGTAGTTTACTTTAACTGGTTGAGTGATAGAAGCCAATATCATGGCTTTCATAAAAAATGAGGGTACCGGAGGAAAAGCCAACATTTTCCTTGCTCATATTTCATACTCAGTCAAATACAAATAATATGAAAATACGCGACACGTAATGGTGCACACCCAATATTGTTAATTTCGGTAAATATTGCAGGCCCCAAGCAAGATTTTTCAGGAAAGAGATGGTATATATCGCAGAAATAGCAGCGGTCATGTGAAATGTAACAATTTGCCAAAACGTTTTGTACAGCGACATGCAATAAACACAGAACCACACATGTATGTTCATATGTTAATTTGGCGACAAATATGGCAATCGAGAAATTTTGAAAGATTGCGGAAGGATCAAACTTCAGACAAGCTATAGTAAAACAAACCTTCATTTTTTAAACTGACAAAAGATCATAATTCAATGGCAAATAGGTTCAGTATGGTTTAACAACACTTTCAAAAACCAAGGCTATATTATAAGCGGGATTGTTCGTCAATTTCAATAACTAAGGTTATTATATCACGTTGTTAGTTCCCAAGACCCTTCCCATCCTTCAATACCTAGACGAGCAAAATAGTCGTACGTGGAGTCACCCGTTCAGGCAATTACTCTATGGCTCATTTGTTCGATGGGATTCTGGTCGTTCGAGCAATCAGAGATGGTTAGCAAGCCTGTGCTAGTGCCAGTAATGGTACAAGGCTGCAAGAGTGGAAGAAGACTGCGGGATTTGGTGACTACTATAAAAGCTAATCATAGGACAGACAATGGCAATATTGGGGAAAATCAGTAATATTGGTGTTGTAGATATGAAGATCATGGAGAGGTCTAGAACTGGGCAGATGCTAGGAGCTAAATTATCACCAGGTATATATAGTACTACATCATCATGTCATAGGTATCCTCCTATACCCCGATGAACATTAAGAGTCGTAAAAGAAATCGCTCTTTCGATACTCATTTGTTCAATGGGATTTGAGTCGTCCGAGTAGTGACTTTTTCAGTAACAGCTCAAAAGCTTATTTGCTCGATAAGATTCGAGTCGTTCGAATAATACCTAACCCTGCTTGATTGTATTTTGGGTTTGAGGATCATAGAGGACTTCGTTATACACAGGAAAGGCAAAAACAGAGACGGCCAAGACAAAATAGTCTGCTGGGATAGGCAGAAATGGGACCAGTAAAAGGCAAAACAGGCCAGGAAAGAGGAAAATATCGGGATAGATAAAATACCGAGACTATGGTGCACATCCGAAACAATAAAGTTAATCTTATACAAAGGAATGTGTCTATTGTCGGGCAAAAATAAGAATTCTAGGGACAACAGATAGAAACCGAATATTTAGTGGGAAATCCGCACTAGTAATGGTTTAGAGAGATTGGTTGGATGTTTGTGGTAATTCGATGTCTTCTAGTTCACTTCAATTTATCCACATGAGACCTCTCATCATTCATTTAGCACTACGTGCTACTAGTATAAACCCTAGGTGGGGGTTTTCTAAGACCGTCTCGGTAGTTTTGGATTATTAAGAGGGCTTGTCGGGTTGTTTGCTGTAATTAAAATTACTCCTATTCAATCGAACACACCCTCCGAACACACCCCTTTCCTACTAGAAGGTTTTGGGTCACATAGCGACCATGTGCTACCATAGAGACCAAGATGGCGGCCTCAGATATACAAAATGGACGACGTACACTCGTCTCACCACAACAAAACGCGCTGCGCATGCACACTAGGACCACGTATCACTATGGGGATGTTGTCACAAGATGGCGCTCACGCACGTTGGTTACCATGACAACCAAATATGAAGTAACTGGGCCATGTGCCTATGACGTCACATGAGATCCGGCCAATGTGGGTCGATCGGGTACATGATTTACTACTAACATCAACCCGAGAGATCCACGGTTCGATCCCCAGCAGGGGTTACTGCGTTGTGTCATTGGGCAAGGCACTTAATCACGATTGCTCAAGTGGGGGCACGGTGGCGCAGCCATGGGGGCGTTCTGGGGGCACCCCCCCCCCCCCACACACACACACACAAAACAAAAATAATTTCGATAGGATCACCGATCCAATGTCGAGCTGTGACAGTACAAAAGTGGGTTTAATCATTATGATCTTATCATCCGGAAACTAATTGTTTACAATTTACTATGTGAAGGGTCACTGTGACCTTGACCTTTGACCTACTGATTCCAAAATGAATAGGTCTCTTTCTCGCAATAATGCCAACCTACCTATGAAGTTTCATGAACGTGGGTGGAACCATTGTCAAATTATCACCTGGAAAACCAATTGTTTACGATTTATTATGCTCAAGGTCATTGTGACCTTGACCTTTGACCTAGCGAGTCCATGATAAATAGGTGTCTTCCACTCACCTAGGCCAACCTACCTATAAAGTTTCATGAATGTGGCTTCAACCGTAGTCAAGGTAGCATCCGGAAACCAATTGTTTACAATTTACTATGTTGAAGGTCACTGTGGCTTGACCTTTCACCTAGCAAGTCCAAAATAAATAGGGTTCTTCATCTCACTGATGCCATCCTACCTATGAAGTGTTATGAACGTGGGTCGAACCATTATAAAGTTATCATCCGGAAACCAATTGTTTTGATTTACTATGTTCGGGGTCACTGTGACCTTGACCTTTGACCTAGTGAGTCCAAAATAATAGGGTTTTTCCTCTCATGAACGCCAACCATTACCTACGTATGAAGTTTCATGAATGTGAGTTTAACTATGGACAAGTTATCATCCGGAAACCAATTGTTTACAATTTACTATGTTCATGGTCACCGTGACCTTGACCTTTGGCCAAGCAAGTCCAAAATGAATAGGGTTCTTCCACTCACCGATGCCAACCTACCTATGAAGTTACATGACGTGGGTCGAACCATTATCAAGTTATCATCTGGAAACCAACTGTTTACACCCGCCCGCCATTCACCAAACTATAAGTCGAGCTTTGACTTCGTCACAACTTGACTAAATAAGAGGCCCCAAGGGGCTGTAATCGCTCACCTGCCAAAGTGGTTCAAAGAAGAATTTGGGGTCACATTCAGTTATACATGGTTCATCAACTCTACAAAGGAATGAAGTCATGAAAGGCAAATTTTATGGAAAAACACTAAGGAATCGATTTGAACAAACCTAACATGCTCCCCATGCCACCCCCACCCCGCCCATAGAGAGCCCAAATAATAAGCCAGGGACTCGAATTGAACAAACTTGAACCTGATCCCCCATGAGATGTTATATACCAAATACGAAAGAATTCTGGCTGGATCTGAAGAAAGGGGTTTTAAAGGAAATGTCCTCACATTGCATTAAGTTAAACTTTGAGCTCCAACAGGGAGCCAAAATATTTACCCAGGTAACCAATTTGAACAAAACTGAAACTGACACACTGCAAGATGTTGCATACCAAATATGAATGGATTCTGACTAGTGAATCTGAAGAAAAAGACTTTTGAAGAAATTCCCTCATATTGCACTAAGTTAAAATTCAGGCTGCCATAGGCAGCCCAAACATAAACCCGGGGACTCGATTTGAACAAACTTGAATCTGACCCCCTTTAGATGTTGTATACGAAACATGAAAGGATTCTGACTGGTGGGTCTGAATCTGAAGAAGATTTTTAAAGAAATTTCCTCAAATTGCACAAAGTTAAACTTTGGGCTCCAATAGAGAGCCCAAATACTAACTGAGGGACCCGATTTGTACAAACTTGAATCTGCCCCCCCCCCCCCCCATCCCCCCCCCCCCCCCCCCCCCCCAGAAATGTAGTACACCAAATATGAAAGCAGCATTCATACCAAATATGCAAGATTTTTAAAGCAATTTCCTCATATTTCACCAAGTTAAAATTCGGGCTCCTAGAGGGCGCTCAATGATGGTTCTGGAGAAGTAGATTTTTTGATTTTTTTTAAAAAAATGTATGGGTGCTAGCAGAGTAATGCCCCTTGTGGTTCGGCGCGGCAAGGTTATTTGTACAAACTTGAATTGACATATGATAAGAAACATGCACACCAAATTTGGTTCAATTTGGTCCAGTAGTTTGGGAGGAGAAGTCAATAATGTAAAGTTCACGACGGACGGCAAGTGATAAGTTAAGTTCCCTTCGGTGAGCTAAAAATCAGCCATATGCCCCCCCCCCCCCTCCAAGTTAACCCATATAGGGAACATCGGGCAAGACATTTTAATATCGAGATATTTATACTTGCAGGATGTATAAGGGGGAGGGGTGCGTAATAGCAGATTTATGTGTGATATCCGACCTATCTCAATTTAAAGACACCAATGTTGTCGATTAGTTCCCAGACTCGAGAAAAAAAAACGTCGCCGGGTGTTCCGTCGAGGATTTACGAAATTACGTCGGCGTTATTTGGTAATTTATCCGTTTCTTCTGGTCCGGGTTCGCTATTTAAAAGAAGAATTTCTTGGGGGCGGTAGGAAAATAGGAATCGTTAACAAACGTAAGACAGTAATATTAGTTGATAAGCAATTATTGCCAGTTTTAAAAAGCATAAACCGGCTATTTCTCTTCATTTTGTGTGATATCATTAGACATACTCATTTAATTCTTTTCATTTAGTTTCCTATTTTCAGTCGAATGTTTCAACAAAAAAAAACCTTCACTATTGGTATGGCGAGGGCCGGTCGCCGGCCCTTTTTGCTAAAAAACTTAGTTATTTCTGGGCGGATTTTGATATTTGATTTGTGGCTTGATATTCATTAGTCCAAACTTGGACCCACAGTCCGTAATATAATTTTTGGCGTTGGTACGGCCTGAAGGTCCAACGCTCTCGATCTCCGTGGTGTACAACATGACCAGTAAACGATTTACTTGCTGGTCTATCTCGCCTCGTGAGAATAATATGGCATATCCTGAAGCTTTGTGTTAGTATGTGATCGAAAAAAGAATATTTACTGAGCAATTATATCTATATAAAAACGTGTCGATCGCTTGATAAATTCTAAAACGTTGTATTTTCACTCGAAATTCGTCAGCTGATCAACAACGGAGGTCGCCATGTTTAAATTGAAATCTTCGGGAGAGTTTGACTAATGGAATACCGGACGCATAAAACGGAACGGGCTCGTATCGACGAAGCACGGTTGACTGTGTTCGAAATGATGACGATTGAAGTGAAAAGCACCGAGATTCAAACGCGCCGTCAGTCAACCGTGCTTCGTCGATATTTGTGTTCTAAAATACTCTTTCAATGAATAAATTATTTTCTAACACTTTTTAACCCTTTACCAAATATAACGGTCAAAAGCTGCTGGTGCTACTCACACGTATTGCCATTCCATGTTCATTATTTTCTCGTTTTTTTGTGTGAAACACATAGCTTATGACCCCTCATTGGAATGAGGTCATTCCAATGGTATAAAAAGTCATGTTTTTGACACAAAAATTAGTAAGTCAATAAGTTTGTGGGCAAGGGTAATCAGCTTTTCATGTTACATGTAAGTAAAGGGTTAACAGCATAATTCAGGCAAACATCTAAATGCCAGTAAATGAAAGTGCAATATGGGTTTTCTGGCTGTGGTGTTTGAATGGTGATTTGGGAAGAGGTTGAAAGATTGGAACCCCCCTCTGCCCCTGTACTATGATGGGGAACCATGGTTTAATTACATTTATTAATACATGTGTACATGTAGGGTAAAATGGGTTGTTATTTGGCATTTGCTGGGGGCTGTAGTGTGCCACTGGAGGCTACACTTGCTCAAGATGTGAATTTACTTACAATATATAGCCTTATTGCTGATGATGACAAAAACATAATTTTCAAAACAATAAAAAAGTATTGTAAGGTGTGTGGTACCCCAATGAATTTTTAACTGTGAAATAATCTCTCAAAATAATAATTAAATCAGGTTCGGAAGCCAAATTATGTATTTCCTTAATCAACCCCAATCCTATCAAAGATACATTTTACCTATTTCATGTGACAAAAGAGTCATTTCTGCATGAGAATTCAACTTTTGGCTTCCACTGAGTTAAAAACATGGGAAATTTGTTCTTTTAAAGAAAACTGTCCAAACTGTGTCAAATGGCTTAAAAACTGCTGTTGCCTCCAATACATTTTTCTACTCTGTTTTGCTCTGTTACCTAAAGGAATTCATGTAAATTTTTAAGAAAACTAACCCCAATCCCAAAATAAAACTAAAATCTGCATCAGCATGTAATACTTTGAGGAAAAAATTGTCTCCTTTAATCATACAGCAAGACAAAGAGTGGTGTTCCAACCCCATGAAACCATATAAATGTCAATTTTGAATCAAAAATTGGGGTTGCAGCTATATTATTCACCAATATCAATAGACAGTACCATTTTATCCTAACAACAGATGTCAAATATTCTTCTACATACTGATGTGGCAAAATATAGCCCTGAAGGTGTCCCCCCTAGTATGCCCCTTTTTATCAAAAACTGTGATAAAATTCATAAATTAATTGATGTTGACATATAACAAACCTCTTGTGATATTAAATTTCCCATTTGTGATAATTTCTAAATCACATTCTGGCTTCTGAAGATATTCACATTGCTCAGTTAAGACACTTAGAGTCATTGGTATGGCACTGACACAACATTAAACACTGATTTTTTCCAACAGCATGACCAGCTGAGCACTGCTCCTATGTTACAGCATACTGTTAAAATGCCTAAAACCATCAAATATTGATTCTGTAGTGATGTGCATGTCCAACAAGTACATGTGCCCACAAGAGCTTGTTTACAACCTTGGGATTTAATCCCTGCAGGCACCCATTCTGATAAAAAGGGTGAAATTAGGGAAAATACATGCATGCCTAGTATCCAGTGAGGATGACTCAGATATTTGCTTCTGGAATGTAGTGCTCTTTAATGTTTAATATATTTGTGTTTGTGTGTGTATGGGTGTGTGTGTGTGTGTGGGGGGGGGGGGGGGGTCAATTGCCAGTTACTGAAAATGTAGAACTGTGCAAATGGAAACAAACCAACATGATGGACAGACAGACATGCAATCACATATCTTGAAGGAGACAGTCTACATGTACATAGGAAATGGTATGATGGACAGACAGCCATGCAATCACATATTTTGAAAGTGACATTCTACATGTACATAGGAATACTGACTGACATACATGAAAAATATAGCGAGAAGAGCCAGGACAGGGTTGTCAAAATAGAAAAAACTCAGTGGACTCTGAGTGCTGCAGTACTAAAGCAAATCATAGGAAACTGAGAGTGCATGCTGTTAACTTTCTCGTCAGCTGAAGGGTTTAGTATGGGTGGTAGAGGGACAATTGTCAATGCAGTTTTGTGCTATAACATGGGGACCCTGACAGCAATAGTATCAGACTACTATATTGGTAGCTGTGCACAAAAGCCATTCATTCACATTTGCAACTTGTTACTTTTCCCACTGTACCCCCACCCCCTTTCCCCAAATTTATGTTCCAAAATACTCTGTGAATGAAGAAATTGTTTTTTTACATTTTTAATCACTCACTCAATGTAATGGCCAAAACAGGCTAGCACCATTCACCGAAATTGCCATTCAATGTTCATTATTTTTGCACCAAAAACATAGCTTATGACCCCTCATTGGAATGAGCTCGTTCAGCTCAATCCAGTGGGGGTCATAACTATGTTTTTGATGCAAAAAAATGAAAAGAAATTAGTTATTCGAAAGTGCTATCTTCTTTTCATGTTAGGTAAAGGGTTAACATCATAATATGGAGAAAGCTTTTAGCTTTTATTAATCATTCACTCAATGTAATGGCCAAAACCGGCTAGCACCATTCACCAAAATTGCCATTCAATGTTAATTTTTTTGCATTTTTTGGCTTCAAAAACATAGCTTACGCCTCCCTTATTGGAATGAGCTTGTTCAGCGAATACAAGTGAAGTATGGGGTTTCTGGCTAAATGTTTGGATGGTTATTTGGGAGAGGATTGGAATATAATTGGAATCCCCTCTATTACAAGTACAATGAGGGGAAAGCATGGTTTCATTAGATGTGTTAATAGGGTAAAAAAGGTGGTTACATGTGTACATGTATTTGTCATTTGCCAGAGGTTACAGTGTGCTTCTCAGTTCTGGATGACACACTTGCTCATGATGCATTTAACTGCATTATTTTGGCAATATATGGCCTTTATTGCCGACTGTGACAAAAATATAACTTTTCCAAAAATAAAACAGTATTATTCAGTCTGTGGTTCTCGAATGAACATTTAAAAGTGAAATAAGTGTAATATCCAAAAAAATATAATTAAATCAGTGTTGGAAGCCAAAATACATGTACATTTACAATACTTTTCCCTGACAAAAATCCCCCCCCCCCCCCCCCACAATCATTTTCACACAATGTGCAAAAATCCTCCCCCCCCCCCCCCCCACCATGTTTTTTTCAGGTGAACAGAAATTCCTCCCTCCATAATTTCTGGTGAACAAAAATCCCCCACCCCCTAATTTTTTAGAAGTACATGTATATTTAAAGCCATACAAAAATGTCCAAAGCTTTTTACCACTTGAGGTCGAGCACTTGTCGCTTCAATCAATGCTAACTTTGCTTGTGTGTAGGTAGCACGTTGGATAATTGCTCACTGTTACCAGATGGTTCTCTCAGTGCATTTTAGTTTCCTCCACCCATAAAACTGTCCGACACGAGGTGACACTGGCTGTTGAAAGTGTCCTTAAACTCCAATAAATAAATAACTGTCTTGATAAATAGTTATTGAGGCATGTTTTCTTGTAAATAGTGATGAGTGTTTATGTAATTTACAAATTAAATACATAAGTTTTTAAATCCTTTTGGACTGCCTTTTAACCTTTTGGTGTAAGAGGCCGGGAGGGAGATTTTTGTACTGCTCTTAAAATAATGTGAGAGAATGTGGTACCGGTACTACTCAAAAACTGTGGGGGTAATTTCTTCTAAGTGTGTAAAAATGATTGGGGGTATTTTAACCTACATTTTAATCCTTCCAAAGATACATTTTATCTCTTTCATTTGATAAAAGAGTCATTTCTGCATGAGAATTCACCGCTTTCTTTAAAAACTACCTCAACCCCAAAATAAAACTAAAATCTGCATCAGCAGACAATAGTTTGGGGAAAAATCTGTCTCATTTAACCATACTGCAAGAGAAAGAGTGGTGTCCCCCCCCCCCCCCCCCCCCACACACACACACACAAAACAAAATGAATGTCAATTTTGATTTAAAAACTGCTGTTGCAGCTATATAAATCACCAATATCAATAGACAGTGCCATTTTATCCTAATAAATTATGTAAAATTTCCTTCTACATATTGATGTGGTAAAATATAGCCCTGCATGTGTCCCCTAGACCCCCAGCATACCCACTTTCATCACAAATTATGATATAATTCATACATTAATTGATGTTGACACAAAACAAACCTCTTATGATATTAAATTTCACATTGCTGATAGTTTTTAAATCACATTCTGGCTTCTTAAGATATTTCACATTGTGTTTGATGAATATTTTGCAATATTTGTAAAAAAAAAAAATTTTTTAAATCCTTCACATTTTTTAAAGCACTTTGAGTCATTGGTATGGTATGTCTCTGATAAAACATTACACATTGATTTTTAAAATTTTTTTCAAACAGCATGACAGTGCAGGTCATATGTTATCTCATAGCACCATTAAAATGTCGGAAACCATCAAATAATGATTCTGTAGTGCAGTGCCAAATATTATTTAGAGGTCGGTTCTGGGGAGGTTGGTATTTAGGCTTCTTAAAAGTTTTTTGCCATTTTTGGAGAAACATACTCAAGGCTAAATATCCGAATCCCCACCTCCAGATGTTGGTCAGACGAGGAGGGCGACATTGACTAGTATGAAGATGAATTCGGTTCTGTTCTGGTTGCAATGCCTAAAGCATCCAGTAATTAAAACATTGTTTACCAAAACACAGAGGAAGTGTGCATGTACTTTAAATGGTTGTTCTGGGTGATTCTGGTATTTAGTCTTCGGGAAAACACGTCGGATCACAAAATTGGCTGGCCGCTACACTGTAATTCTGACAGTCTTAAACTGACATTGGATTGTATCATTGGTAAAAATAGTTCATAGACTGGATCCAGTAAACTTGTGAAGAAAAAATCTAGGGAATAAATGAATAGGTATCACTGTTCGCGTGCATGTCTGTTTCTGTAAAACTTTACTACAAGACTGCATGCCCGTGTTTTGAGAACAAAGATTTCCCCAGACCTTACGTCAACATAAGTTACTTGAATTCATCCGAACTCCGGCTGTTTCTAAGGAAATCGCGCTAAGTTCCCCACAAATGAAAAAGGCCCACTAAAAGTGTCAATAAATCACTTGTTTTATTTTTTATTCGTTGTCAACAATTTGTTAAGTGTACGTTCTCAATTAAAATTGAAACTGGGCTTTAAATCTGACGAAACCGGCAACGGACGGCATTGGCACTTCAAACTTTCAAACAATACCTAACTCGCCAACAACTACCTAACTTCGAAAGTCACTGCATTACTTGATTATTTATCATAGTTTCCAGCATTCTGCAACAATATATTTTACATAATGTCCTTTGAAAGGCCCAACACAATTAAGTATCCGTTACAATGATTCTGGATTTTTTGCCAGTGGGAGAGCCACGCCGCCAGATGGCACCCCAAACTCTGTTGCATGGTATATAAAAAAAATTATAAAATCATGGACACGTACCCATTACCTATGTGCGCACACGCCACTGCGTGGGTGTGCACTAATATTTTGTTTATATAAAAAAAAATTCATCACAAATTATTTAAGAGTGCTTGTGCGCACTCTTCAATAATTTGTAATAAAACAAATTTTGATGAACATACTCAGACCACCAAAAATAATGTAGCACTCAACCAATTATATTTATTTATTTATTGCTGTTTAAGGTCACATACTTATGCACAATGGCTAATCGTGACCGTAACAGTTTTATGAGTGGAGGAAGCCGGAGTACCCGGAGAGAACCACCGAGTATCGACGAGCAACTGTCAGCTCCTCAACATTCTAACTCTGTTCAAGCTCCGCTCAAGCAGGGTTACAGCGGTTGAAGACATGTGTACCATCGACGTGCAGTACGCCGTAGTACACGGCGTCATCGTGCCCTCATGTAGGCAACCGGGATAAAGTGCCTTGCCGCCAAGGACACAACGCGGGTCGTCCCGGACAGGGATCGAACTCGGGACCTCTAGCATAGAAGTTCAACAGTATACCCCTCAGCCGCCCCCCCCCCCCCCCTCCTCAACCAATTAATATTTGTTTTTTACTATTACAGCATTCTGAATTGTCATATTTTGTAAGGAAAGGGGTTTTATATAAGTTGCATAACTGGTAATCTAAACTGAATAAAATGTATTTAAACTGAACTATATCAAATCCCAGAACGACCCAATCCCGTATTCTCGACTCTCTACTCCGAAAACCCCTTATATTTCGGACCGGTACTCCGACAAGGAGCTAGCCCCCTCGAAATCTGCAACGTAGACACTGGAAGAAAAATGGGCACGAGAAGATAGAAAGTGAACAGAAGAGAGGCGTGAATTGGGTGAAAGGGGGGCGAAAAACTTAACAGCACTCGAAGAGTATATGAGCCGATTAAAGGAACCAGAAGCTGCAAGGACCTGGTTATACGAACCCTAACACATTGTCGACGCTAAGTGGTCCTTTCCTGGCTTTTTGTTTCATTTGCTTCCTTCCGAGAGTGGAAAACAATCAATAATACTGTCAGAGGCCGCAGGGGGCCGAACATCGCCTCTCTGCTTGCTCTCACCGCTCGACAACATGTTGGTTGACATGAACTTATATTTACACACAATGTCCTGCAATAGTTTCATAAAAAAATATTGAGAACATGCTAAACCCATCTGTTTTATAAATTGGCGATTTTTAATTGTAATAATGCATCCAAATTACCCGCTTTTTTCTTTTTGATAGATAAAAGAAGAAAAATATTATTGAAATCACAATAAATAGATTATTTATTATAAATATAGACTTACAATGTGTTTTTTTTCAATATTTTATGTACTGGTTAGTAATTATATATCCATTAACAACTATAGCTACAAAATATGTTTGAAAATTATTGCCTGTTGATCCCTTCAACACAATATGAATGAATATTTGCGTGAAGCAAGAGCTGGAAAGCAAGTCATTAGTAGACAATACAATAAACCCATACTGGGACACGGACGTGACAGCCGTTACTTATTCCCATTTCCTTAGCTGACATTCGTTATCAGCCGATTTTATCGGTTGATGACGAATGTCAAATAAGGAACTGGGAATAAGTAACGGTTGGTATGTCCCCTGATGGGACATGAAGATCAGTGACAACCTTATCCTAGGGCCATATAGAGCTGTGCGATTAAATTATTGCACTTGTTTCTGCACCCGTCCCGAGTTCGATCCCCGTTCGGGACGACCCGCGCTGTGTCCTGGGCAAGGCACTTTATACCGGTTGCCTACATGGGAGCACGATGACGCCGTTTACTAAGACGTACTGCACGTCGATGGTGCACATGTCTGCACCCACTGTAACCCTGCTCGAGCGGAGCTTGAACAGAGTTAGAATGTTGAGGAGCTAACAGTTGCTCGTCGATGCTCGGTGGTTCTCCCAGGGTACTCTGGCTTCCTCCACCCGTAAAACTGTCACGGTCACGAATAGCCATTGTGCATAAGCATGTGACCTTAACCCTTTACCCAACGTAACGGCCAAAAGCGGCCAGCGCTATTCTCAAAAATCGCCAATTGATTTTCATTACTTTTTTCATTTTTTGTCTCAAAAACATAGGTTATGACCCCTCGTTGGAACGAGCTCGTCGAGCTCGTTCCAACGAGGGGTCATAACCTATGTTTTTGAGACAAAAAAAGAAAAAAATTTGTTATTCAAGAATTATTTTTGCAAGTGTCGTCTGCTTTTCAGGTTAGGTAAAGGGTTAAACACCGATAAATAAAAAATAAATAAATAATTACTGCATAAATAATTCCCCACCCAGAAATATAAGACAGACTCGTTCATTGTTTACAGCAGTGTTTTATGCGATACTGTTGAGGGCGTATACAAACAATCCTATTATCATTACAATCAGAAAATAAAGATCTGATCTGCTGATACAGTTTGCCAAGAACCCTTTATTTACGGGACAATTAGAATAAAATATGTGTGTTTCAAGTCACCTGAACGACTCCACCAACACTCACCAATTTTATTCTGTTCTTGTTATAAAAATAACGTTTTGCACCATGCAGAACCGAACTACAGGTGTCGGACAGCTTTATGACAGTTTATGAGCCGAGCAACCCTCAATAGTATTTATATGGACCGAATCGAAGTCTGCACAGACTGCAATTTGGCCTGACGAAAAAAGGCAAAATCATTTCATTTATTTAAAAAAAACTTTCGAGGATAGGTGTTTTTCTTTCGAAAAGTGTTACGTCGTTTCACCTGCTCTCCCAATTTATGCCCCATCGATTTTACTTGTACAGTGAGAATACATGCGATACCTTGGTCGAAGAAAATAAAAGAAAAACTCAGACCGAAAACCGAAGGACACTTGACTCCTACGTGAATTTTTGAGTGACGCCATCACGAGTGGAGAGAGTTGTACGAAATTCCTGTCGAAAAGTTATACGAATACATTGCAAAATTCATATGACGTCATCGGAAAGTGTCAATGCTCATTTCTCTACAAATCTTTAACCCCTATCTGGCCGGCTTTGGTATTTAATTCCGTGGTATTTACCTTGTTTTTTATGTATAACGTTTGTGCGCTCTTTACGATTAGCAAATCAGTTTTTTTCATAAATGGATAACAAAATTTTTCCACAAAGCTGAACGTGCCCCTGAATTACTTTTGATGTCGTTAGAGTGTTGTGGTGGGAAGGGGGGGGGGGGGGGATTATCCCTGATGGGGGCGAGTGTGAGATGTGGAAATCTCACCTTCAGGACAAGATATTTGATCCACGGGTGAAATTTCCACATCTCACACCCCCACCCACCAGGGATTATTATGATCCCCGATGAATCTGGAGGTGGGATGGGGAAATCTCACCCGAGGGGCAAGATATTTGAACCAGACCCGAGGCTTGCCGAGGGTCTGGTTCAAATATCTTGCCCCGAAGGTGAGATTTCCCCATTCCCACCTTCAGGCTCATCGAGGATGATTTTTCTCCCCCACACGAGGATTACGTCATTATAGATAATTTGCGGTCACGTGCTGACATGCCCAATTTATCAAGTCGTAGTCCTTTCGAAAAACGAACAATTTCATCGGAAAGATCGAACAAAAGTTAGATATATAACATAGGTATGAACTAAAAAATTGATTTGTAACACTGTCCGTTAAGGGGTTAATCAAATTGCGCGTGTCAAACTCTAATGTAAAGGACATTGTGAGATTATTGATCGATCGATAAATTCGCGCAGTGATATTATTAAATCTGCAGAGAAACATGGGGTTAAAACAAATCAACATTATTGATTTTGAATGGCAGGTGGATAACATGCGGAAAATCGTGAAGTCAGTTTGTTTATTTACAATTGTGCAGACGATGATGAAATATTTCCGGCGACCTAATAAAATATGCAAATGAGTATGTCACGTGGGGTGGGTGGGATAGAAATATCCCACCCTGCTGTCTCACCCGGGACATGCGAATGTTTCACGTAGAGTGGGGGAGGAGGGGGAGAAAATAATAGTCTTCCCCACACACGTGATCATCCTCAGTTGATTATTTAATGGTCACTGGAATATTTCATCATCGTCTGCATTGTTTATAGACAAATGCGGCGTCCCACAGGGGGCGTGACAACCGTTACTTATTCCCAGTTCCTTATTCGACAATCGTTATCAACCGATAAAATCGTCGTCCCGCTGCGTTTCCATCAATACAGCTACCTACCTACGTAACTCCACACCACTCCAGGATGATTTTTTTTCCCACCGCACGCCACATGGCGCCGTGAAAATCAAAAATTTCAAACGTCACCAGAGTGTCAGCTGTTTCAACTCGCTTCAATATGTTCACCCTTCGAATACAAACGGCCGTTTTTCCGGTCCAGGAACAAGATCCGTCATAATTTCTTTATACAGGATGGCTGCTAAGTGTATGTGTGGCGTTTACCAATCAATATTTTCAACGTGCAGCCTTCGGGCTGCACGTTGAAAAGATTATTTGGTATTCCCAAAATAATGAACATGGACTTGTCCAATTCTTGCAACTGAACAGATTTGGAAGATACCACAAAGATTTAAAGTTTTTAGCAATCGCTTTGGCAGAACGGAACTTTTCGATACTCTTTCCGAATATACAATTCATTTTTCTCTGCGATCAATCGGTAGAACAGTAAATATTCATCTCAGGAGCAAGCATCCTTGAGTAGTGTGGGATGGGATGGGATGGGATGGGATGGGATGGGATGGGGAAATTCCCCCCTCGGGTAAAGATATATAACACAAACACTCACAAAACGTCGTGCCTGGACCAAATGTGTTTCTCCTTGGGCGAGATTTCCCCCATCCCACCCCTGCACCATACGAGGATAATAGGCCTAAGAGTCACCGTTCGATTCCTGAGGGAAATTTCAACAAATGTGTATTGGGCGATATTAGTTTGAGTTATTATATTTCAGCTTCCGTGGATGCCCGTCCCAACACCGTGGATTTTTGTCACATGTCTTGATGTAGTAACCGCCACTGGTGGCATTGTAAGCAATTTCAATCTCGTGTTTGTGCCCGAGATTCTCTGTTGACCAGGCCATCATTGTTTTATTTCCACTGAGGGAAAGCAGGCCCAAACGCGATACATAGACGTCATGTTTGTGTTGTCCAGGCGGATCTTTGATCGTATTTTGGATTTCTAGGTGTGCTGATCCAACTTCCCCAGCTGCACTTTCCTCCAATCCAACTCCATCAACTTGTGTCTCGTACATCATGCCGCTATATGTTCTCTGCTTCATCAAGATCTCTTTAGCAGCATCGAGTTCTTTCCAGACAGATGTACACTCACCATATATCGGCATTATCGGGTATCTAGTTCTGAGAGCTCCAATTCCGCTAATGTTAGGTAGAATTATTCGCGTTCCAGAAGAAACAACTCTCCGGAGAGATCCAGTTGAATCCAATACTCCAGCTTCACCCTTCACTGTATCTGCCGGATCGCTTGCAACTTCAGAACCCTGGAAAAATTCAACAGGTGTTTGATAATAAATTTTTTTGTGAGTTCCATTCCAGGCCGTGTTGAATTCTAATCCGCCATTTCGTCCGTCCGCAGTTACTGTATTCGCTTGGTCATCTTCCTTGTATTGTATATTATATGGGTTCCACTTATAAAGAGGGGTCATCATTACTATTTCTAGGGGAATTGCGTATGACAACCTACTTTCATATGTTGTACAATTTTTGCGTTTGCATTCCGTAACTGAGAATGGTGCAACCTTTGGTTGCGTATTCAAAGCTACGAATAAGCTCTCATCCTTAAATCCTCTGTGTCTACTCGTCAACCCCATTGCTCCGGCTTCAGATATTCTGAATACCCTATGGTATCTTGCTGCATTCAAGGGTACATCTTTTTCGGGCCTGAGGGCCTCAAGACCAAAAGATGTCTCGCTTATTCTCCCTTTATAGTTATCTTTTCCTGGAATTTCGTACATTATATCATCGAGCAATCCTTTGAAATATTTAGTTTCTTTAACATAGGGTTCGTTAGGTCCGTTTACTCTAAACCGAGCCGCTCTAGTAGATTTCAAATCTTCAAGAGTGTCTTCACGTGCCATTCTAGCCGCAAGGTCATCTACCACTTTTAATCTGTTCAGAAAGATTCGTTTTTTGATAGGGTGGCACAGAATTCGATAATTCCATTGTGCAAATTGAGGTATGCCATCTGTAACGTTGAAGATCGATGTTGGTAAGAAAGCATAATTCTCGCCATTACTCTTTAAACCAGTCATCGAAGTGAAAAGAACTTTCTTATGTAAATCAAACCAGCTAGTGGCATCAATATGGTGACGATCGCTGTCGAACGGTTCGTCTAAACTTTCAGTCTCAGTCGTCCAAGCTCCCTCCAAGTAGCACAAAGCAGGTTTGAAGTAAGGTCGGTAATCTCTGATTTTTGTTGACTGCAAGCTCCATGCACGAAAATACTCTCTCATTTCATCTATTTGTTCACCAATTGTAGTTTTGTTTGAAACGCTTTGTGGCACTTCCGGGTACGGAATAGGCTCCGTTGCGTGATATTCTTTAGTTGACGTAGACGGCATATTAAGTTTGTAATCATTATGCCTTGTTCTGAACTCAACACCATTCAAAACAGCAACAAATTCGCCCATACCTACTACTCGAATGTTGTTACTGTGGTCATGTATGGCAGCAATAGAATTGAGCGTGTGAGTCTCAGAAAAATATCGGCGTGTACCATCCTTGTTGTGGCGTACTTGTTTAACACCGGAACATCCATCGCTGCGTATTGTTTCCTCAACAAACATTTGTTGTAGCATCATCTGTCGGGCCAGTGCGTTTACAGTTGCTTCGAGCTGATCAACTCTTGCTCCTGTGTCATTTTGACAAAATATGCCAGAGAAAGATGACGCAAATACCAATAAGATCGCTATACCCAACATCTAAAATAATAAATAAAAACACAAATATATAGACAAAACTACATTTATTACATGCCCATGCAGTCTCTCTTATGCAATACGGCGTGCAATACGGCTGTGCAATACGGAATTCCGTATTGCACACCAACCTGTTCCAACCGGGACTTTTTTATGCAATGCGACTGCATAAAGTGCATGGTGTTTACCACCGTTGATAGAAAAGAAAATTAGGTCAGTAGGTGCTTGGGTCATGTAATAAATACAAAACCGCATGTATGTTTCAATGAGTCGTTTTGTATTCAATTCGTCAGATGTGCGTAGAAAGAAAACGTCTCGACCTTCGGTCTCGACGTTTTCTTCCTACGCACATCTGACTCATTGAATACAAAACGACTCATTGAAACATACATGTCGTTTTGTCTATGTATGTTTCAATGAGTCGTTTTATATTCAATGAGTCAGATGTGCGTAGGAAGAAAACGTCGAGACCGAAGGTCGAGACGTTTTCTTTCTACGCACATCTGACGAATTGAATATAAAACGACTCATTGAAATATACATGCGGTTTTGTATTTATTACATGCCCCAAGCACCTACTGACCTAATTTTCTTTTCTATCAACGGTGGTAAACACCATGCACTTTATGCAGTCGCATTGCTACATGGCGTGAACAGGTTGGAACAGGTTGGTGTGCAATACGGAATTCCGTATTGCACAGCCGTATTGCACGCCGTATTGCAAAAGAGAGACTGCATGTAATAAATTTACATCAGTAACTGTTTGTAATGTCACAGATTGCTGCAGGGTTTTTTTTCACTTTTTTGCCTCAAAACATAGCTTGTGACACCTCATGGAAACGAGCTCATCGAGTTCGTTCCAAATGAGGGATCAAAAGATAGAATTTTAAGACCAAAATGCAAATATTTAGTTTTTAAAGAAATATTTGCAAGTGTTGTCTGCTATTCAGCTTTTTGGCAAAGGATAAAAAAGATACTTATCCTTCAGATTTTTCGCATAGCGTACTTTACCCGTTGGATAATTTCACAAAATGTATGTTTTTAATTTTCGACTGAGGGTACTTCGAGGGTTGTAGGGCGGTGCAATGACGTCAGATATATTTTATCTCCCACATGTGTTTGAGATTTGGTAAAAAGGTAAAAAAAAGTATTTGATAATATCTTCGATCTGTACATAATCGATCAAAGAATCTATTATACTAAAAGAAAAGACCGTTTTTCGTCTACAATGTTGTTCGATTTTGTGAGGGCATGTACACCAGGAACTGTTTTTTCTACTAGGTAGCACACCTACCGTAGATGGGAATTTTCAAGAATCAGACGCCAGAGATCTTTACTTTTTGAGAAATTAATTAACCCTTTACCCAACGTAACGGGAAAAACCGGCCAGCGCTATTCTCAAAAATCGCCAATTAATTTTTATTATTTTTTCATTTTTTTTTTGTCTCAGAAACATAGGTTGTGACACCTCATTGGAACGAGCTCGTTCCAATGAGGAGTCATAACCTATGTTTTTTTAACCAAAAAATGAAAAAAAATTAGTTATTCAAGAATTTTTTTTATAAGTGTCGTCTGTTTTTCATGCCAGGTAAAGGGTTAAACACTGGCGAAATTCTGATGAAAGCTGAGGGATTTCCAGTGTATTATTTTTAAAAATGAGCGTGACGTCACATGGGTATCTTTGATATGTTTAACACTGAACAAAATTGTTACTTTGTCACAGTTCATCTGCAGGTGGGAGTCGTAAACAATCTTATCTTCGAAATGATTCCCGTGTAGTCAGGGTTGGCGGAAGCTCGATGAAAGTGGAGAGGCATAAATTTGTAATGCTACCATGGTTCGACCCAGTGTGAGAAAGGTTACAATCGAAGATCGGTAAATGTACCAAGACTCGCAATAGTATTTCGTTTAGATGAATATGCCGCTGTGTGGTCACTGTCCTGTCGGTGTCTTCTACTTCAACCATCTTCCAAACCGAAAGCCAGCCTTCGGGTTGGAAGATAGCTGAAGTAGACGAAACGGTCCGAAGCGATAGAAAGTGGGATTCTTTGGCTAAATAATAATAATAATAATAATAATAATAATAATAATAATAATAATAATAATAATAATAATAATAACAATAATAATAATCCAATGTTAACGTCTGAATCCACCGCAGTGCTCTCTGACTTACATTATTACCCCGTATCGCAGGTGTTCACAGGTGTTCACACCCTTTGTTCATCCTGTTATATTCTCAGCTCAGTTCAACGAAGCATACAGAGGGTGCTCCACAGGCGGGCACATAAGGCAAGCACCTCAACGGGTCCCTATTTTACACCTAGGTACTGTAGGGATTGCGTAGTACTGGCGGACATTACCAACGTCCACAGCTGGCATGTGATGCAACGTCGCAGAATCACGCACTCAAACTTCGCCGATCGCACACCAGCCACTACTACGGAAAGCGTCCGAATCAATCGCCGAATGGTCACCCATCCAAGGAGTAACCGGGTTCGAACGGGTTCGACGTTACTTAACTTCGGTGATCTAACGACAACCGGTCTCGCTTCGCCAGTGCCCCGCCATTTTGTTTGGTTTTACAAATAATGTTACAGAAATGCCTTATATTGACACGATTAACTCATTGTGTAACTGCGAAACAGACCTGTGTAAAAAGGAGGGGTACCTGCCACCTGTGATCCTGTGCTCCCGGCTCCTCTGCATCTGCGTTTACTGAATAAAATCAAAGGGGGTGGAGAAAAAACGATGCATCAATAATCGACTTCACTTGTCAGACATTGTGTCAAAGTTAACCTCTGATTACCACTTTCTTGTTAAAACAAAAGCCAAAAAGAATCACGGATAAACTTAACAGGGATAAGCTCTAGCTTGAATGGAAACTGTCCTGCGCTATTTCTGGATTCCACACTCTTTCGTGGAATTTATGCGGTACCCCTTAATACCACAGGACGCCGCACTCATTTTCGACTCGACTCGAATCTCGAAGCAACTCAGGTCTATTATTCAAAATCGGATCGAACCTCGAATCGAAACTTGGACATCGTAAAGATGACCGATTGTGTGGAAGGGGGAATTGCAAATCTAATTGGTTCCGACTGTGATTGTGGAAGTCACGACCGATAAACAAGCTACATCATCAAGGCATGCCTCCATCGAAGGCATGCCTCGATGATGTAGCTGAAATATTATATATTTATATATATAGTTATATCATATTACATATATTATATATTATATTATTATTATATTCCTGTGAAACGATTCGAAAGGAAACGAATCGGTCTGTGTGTTTTGAATCGAACCGAAACGAATCTCGAAGCTTCGTACTACGGCTTTAGTTCTCATATCAACAATTCAGCTTTAAAAAATCACTCGGGAATTCACCCGATATTAACATTAATCAAATACTTAGGGAACAATAACGATAAAAAACCAAGATAGTTGCTCACCGCTGCTAGGCGGTGCTCTGTGAGCATTCCGGCCCCACCCCACCCCCTTAAAACTGGCCAACATGAGGTGACACAGTCTATAAAAAAAACTTGTTCATCAGCAATGTTTTGGACATTTCGCATGCATTTATATAATTGATTATTCATCGAAAAAAATTGAAGTCTATGGTATAAAGGGTGTTGCCAATAATTTCGACCAAAGCTACGATACAAAAGTCAACACTATGTCGAATATTTCACTCACAGATCAATATGGCGTGACCTTATCACAGGAACACCCCGGGAATCTATACTTACACTCGGATCAGTTCTATTCGTATTATACAGAGAGTAATCGCTTGACTGGACTGGTTTCGTGAAATAATTCATGAGAGGTAAGGGGCGTGTACAAACACGAGTGCGCGAATGCGCACGAGTGTTTTACAATATAGTCCCTCGCCTCGAATGAATTATTTCACATAACCAGTCCAGTCAAGTGATTACTCTGTTTATTACTTTTCATTATTAACGATAATTATATTATTTTACCCTTTACCTAACGTTACGGCCAGCGCTATTCTCAAAAATCGTCAATTAATTTTCATTATTTTTTCATTTTTTGTCTCTAAAACATAGGGTATGACCCTTCATTGGAACGAGCTCGTCTTGTAACAAGTTATTTTCGAAGTTGGTGATCTGGAAACTCCTAAAGCGGCATCATTCGTTTGAAATGACGTAACTAAAAGCATGCTTCTGGATTTAGCTATCATGTTATATGGTTGATGTCATATTGCAGTTAACACTTAACAATGTTCGGCATAATAAAATAATTAGAATGTTTCTTTTTATGTTCTATCTGTCGATAGTACCCGAGTTTGTATGATTTCTGTTAAACTTCAGCAGCTTCGCTGCTTCAGGTTTTATTTTAGAAATCCCACAAACTCAGGTACTATCGACCGATAGAACATGAAAAGAAACATTCTAATATTATAATATTTCTGTTTTTAGGTCCACCTGACAATTGTCAGCAGAGCTTTTCTTGTAATGATTTGTCTGTTGTCCATCGTCTGTGTGTCATCGTCTGTCATCAACATTTTGTTTATCCGGGCAATAACTTCTTAACCACTTAATATTTTTTGACACAACTTTACAACAATAGTTATTAACAAAGGACAGTGTGTCGCGAATTATAGTATGGTATGTGCCCTTCAAGAACAATGTCACATGCCCTGTTTTAAGGTGACAGTTAGAAAAACATTGACATTTCACCATCACTTTTGCCTCGTCTACATAACTTGGTATGATTGACGGATCTTATTCATACTTGGTACAATTATTGCACATGAGTCAAGGGTGTGTAGCCACTTTGATCCAAGGTCATGTCAAGGTCAAGGTCAAAGACAGCAAAACTTTCAAATTGTTATACAGCTCTTGTCTAGTTTGTATAATTGAATCTTTGTGACTGAGCTTGTTCATCCTTCACACAATTGTTACCCATAACTAAATGTTGTGTCATGTCCTTGACCCATAGTCATATCATCAAGGTCATAAGCAGTAACATTTGGGTTCTTGTCTTGTATTTAGCTTTCCTAAAAGCAGAGACCTGGGCAGAGCTGTCTCGGCTGAGAGGCCTCTTGTATATTTATCCTGTATTTAGCTGCCCATAAAAGCAGTGCCCCTGCTCGGACTGTCTGGGCATAGAGGTCTTTTGTTTAATTTTTTTTATTAATAATTCAAAATGATATTTCATTCTGTGTTTTACACAGTATTTAAGTCACAAAACAGGACAGTGAATTTCACCTTCTGGCCAAAATTCTATGTCCACTTTCCTGTCCTCACCACTTCTAGAATTTTTTTTTAAAAAACATTGCATCTCGAACAGTATCAGATGCTCTTTTCCATTGTTTTTCGATTTTTATACCCAGCCACATAGTGAGAAAGGGATGTAGGAAAGAGTTCCGTCCATCCATCCATCCTTCCTTCTGTTTTTCATCCATCCAACTGTGTCATTCCCCACTTCTTGGTATCACCACATCTAACCCCTAGGCCTAAAAAATATATGTTTGTTTCCACAAACGGAATGAAAAAATAGGGTTGGTACGCCAGAAAATCTTTTTTTTATTTTTTTTTTTTTTTTTGTTCAAGAATGTAGTTCCTTTAGCCTCTTTGTAGTGCTGTTTGATTTTACGGTATACTGATTATAATCGGTAAAAAATATCAATACCGTCACCGATACATGTACTGGCAAATTAAATCATAATCGCTCTCTAGAAAAGTTGGTTTTATCCCAGTAAGGCGGTATATAAATTTCAACTTGCTTTAACCCTTTACCCAACGCAGACGATATCAAAATATATTATTTTAAATTTCATTTTTTCAAATTTTTCAAAAAATTTCAACAAAACCATATCATGTGACCCCTCGATGGAACGAGCTCATCGAGCTCGTTCCAACGACGGGTCACATGATATGGTTTTGTTGAAATTTTTTGAAAAAATAATATTTTTTCAACTGCTGAATTTGCATATTACGCGGGCGTATGCGGGCGATTCGTTAGGTAAAGGGTTAAGATCAGTTTACAAGAAATGATTTTACTTCACTAGTGTGGATTAATGTTGGTTTAAATTTGGGTCTTCTCCCTTTTTACCACCCTGTCTGCCCTCGCAGACCATGTAACATTTATATATTATTTTTCAACTGTTCAAGTGTTTTGTCTCAGCAGTGACCATGATGAATGAAACGTTTCTGCGCGCCGAAGGCGAACAGGGACGATGTGGGATTGAAATCCCTTGCGACCCTAATAACTGTATTTGCTTTATAGCTTTATTTGCTTATAAATCCACAAGAGTCGGGAGCGAGAGCCAATAATCTTATTAAGTTTGAGTGGGCGGATGGCAGTACGATAGTGGGTTGAGATCCCCGAGAACCTCGAACTGGAAAATGGCTAGGAATTTGCATAATTACAAGAGTTCTGCTCCGCGTTGCTAAGAGAAGTGGGCAAATTTATGGTAATACTGAAACCGCAGTTTGGTGGTTATTTTAGAAAAAAGAAAAAGAAACCCAAACAGTCGCTGGTTTGGGAGAAGCCCCAGCATATTATCCTTAACGGTTACAGAAAGGAAAAAAAAAACACCAATATGTGTTTTTGAAAGCTGGGAGTCATCCATCAGCTTATAAAGGAGAGTGGATGCTGGGTATTGGCCATCTGGTCTGCCTTCAGGGGGAACAGATGACGGGGTGATTGGAGGGAAAAGAAACAAAAAAAACCCCAAAAACACGCACACACACCCTCCCTCTCATAGACACACACCCGAAAGCCCTTAAAAGGGCTGTTAAATCTTTATTCAAATGTTTATTTACATAAAATGTACACTCAACCCAGCCAGACAAGCTTGTTTCAATCCTTGCCTTATGTTTGGTGGTTTCCTGTGTATGTTAATAAAAAGGTAGGTTGCACCAATTCCTCCCACGCTTTGTCTACCATTCCCATGCGTCTTCTTGATAAGAGTGTTGCAAGCAAATTTGAGAATGTTCAATTAGAAAAGTTATAGGTAGAGAGAAAGATAGGTATCCGCTATTGTATATTGTGACTGTTGTGTGATTGTTGCTATGGGTGGGGTGAGGTGTGGGTTTCTTCGGAGCCCACTCCCCACCCACAGAGTTGTGAGGCAATCCTCACAGACTCAATCCTAAAGATCTCAATGAGTAGTGAGGCAATCCTCACTGACTCCACACAGTTTAATTCTATTGAGTAATTTTAATTTACTGTGGCTTATTTTGTTTTTCTGTTAAGGGTTCGATGTTCGTTCAGCTTCACCATTGATTCACTATCCTGGAGTATGTGGAGGGTTTTGTTATGTAGGTCTTACTAAACGCATTTCAATCGCGCTTTAGCCGAGTTGCGAGGCAGTCCTCACAGACTCTATCCTAAAGTTCTCAACGAGTAGCGAGGCAATCCTCACTGACTCCACGCAATTTAGTCATATTGTATAATTAATTTTTTTTTTTTTATTTTCTGGAAACTTATTTTGTTTTTCTGTTAAGGGATCGGTGTTCCTTCAGCTCAATCATTAATTCACTACCTTGGAGTCTGCTGAGGGTTTTGTTTTGTAGATCTTTTAATCGCGTATCAATAGTATCTATTTTTGCCAGCTCGTGAAGTTCCTTTATCGATGTCCATTTGGGTTTGCATAGTGCCACACGCAGGGCATAATTTTGAACCCTCTAAAGCTTCTGAATGTTGGTTTTGCTCAGGTCACTTGTTATTATGGCACCGTATTCTAGTACCGGGCATATAAATGTTTTGTAGAGCGTGAGAAGCACATCTTTGTTTGCTCCCCAATTTCTACCTCTGATCATCTTCAGAAAATTTATACGTTTAGTAGCTCTAACCATAATGGAGTTTACGTGACTGTCTCGACTGAGATTGCTATCTAGGATAAATTCCCCAAAATTGGCCTCTTTGCTTGCTTCTAATTTGTGATCGTATAACTGGAGATCGATACTGAGGACTGATTCTTTCCTTTGCTTCTTGAAGAACGTAACGTTTTGAGTTTTGGCGGCATTGGGTTCGATGCGCCACAGGGTGCACCAGCTCTCAAGATTGCGAATGGTATCCTGTAGACGGTTTTTAATTATGTTTCGGGACTTGCTGGCCGTTCAAATGCCTTTGTTGCCTAAGAACTGCGATAGTTCAACACAGTTTTTCCTACTTTTTCTATGTCATTTACATATATTATGAAAAGAAGCGGGCTAAGAACCGACCCTTGTTGTTTTCCCGCTTCGAGTATCACTTCCTCTGACCTACCTCGCGATTAACCCTCACCTTGATTTTTCGGTCAGGTAGAAATGATGATATGATCCTCAGAATTTTAGTGGGTAATCCCCTTTTCGCTAGTTTATATCTCACGCCATTGTGCCATACCGAGTCGAACGCTTTTTCTACATCCAAGAAAAGCGCTGTTCCGATTTCGTTTTGACTAAATGCTGTTTTCATATATTCGACCAGTTTATATATACGTGTTCGATTCCCTCTTTCTGGCTCCTATACGCACTTTGCCATTTGTTGACAAAGTTGATTGATTCGAGATGGCTGCGAAGTCTCGTAGTGAGAATCCGCTCATTTATTTTTCCTACACAGCTAAGCAAGCTGATTGGGCGGTAGTTAGAAGGGTTGGTAAGGTCTTTGTCGGGCTTAGGTATCATTACTCCAGTGGCCACTTTCCAGCATTTTTGGAAGTACCCACAGGAGAGACAGCAGTGACCATTATTACGCAATTTGAAATTAAAGCAAGATACATGGACTGTATTCCACTAACCATGCGTAGTTAATCACATTGTACGTTTCGACCAATGGCATGCCTGCTATTTAAAACCTGAACATTTTCCTTGGGAAATGCCAATGGATTCCCTGTAAATTGACACTTGTACTTTAAAGTGATTGGCTGTTTGCACACGCTGACCTCATGATAGCATCATGCCTTCAAAATAGTGTGCTCAAAAGTGTGTTTTTTCTGTTTGTTTTTTTTCCCTCCAATCACCCCGTCATCTGTTCCCCCTGAAGGCAGACCAGATGGCCAATACCCAGCATCTACTCTCCCTTATAAGCTGATGGATGACTCCCAGCTTTCAAAAACACATATTGGTGGATTTTTTCCTTTTTGTAACCGTTAAGGATAATATGTTGGGGCTGCTTCCAAACTAGCGACTGTTTGGGTTTGTTTTTCTTTTTTCTAAAATAACCACCAAACTGTGGTTTCAGTATTACCATAAATTTGTCCACCTCTCTTAGCAACACGGAGCAGAACTCTTTTAATTATGCAAATTCCTAGCCATTTTCCAGTTCGAGGTTCTCGGGGATCTCAACCCACTATCGTACTGCCAGTTGCATACTCAAACTTAATAAGTTTATTGGGTCTCGTTCCCGACTCTCGTGGATTTATAAGCAAATAAAGCTATTAGGGTCGCAATGGATTTCAACCCAACATCGTCCCCATGCGCCTTCGGCGCGCAGAAACTTTTCATTCATTCAAAGTGTTTCACACAAGACCAAAGCAGGAAACTTTATTGTCTTCAAATAAACAAAAGCAAGCCATTCGTGCTTTCTTAGCCAAGACAAATGCGATGTTACTTAACCAGTCAATTACCACAATCACTTAAAAAGGCAATTTATTTCAAGTGCTGAGGTGTGCTGATTTTAACACTCGGACCACCCCTAAATAATGAAGATGGACTCTTCCAACTGTTTCCCTTGAACTGACAAGGAAGATACCACGAGGATTCAAAGGGTTAATATGCTTTTTCACATACAAACAAAATCTGAGAGCCCGATATTTTTTTTCAAATTAGCTGCTTGTTGTTCCTTTATTAAACTTCTGGGTTAACGAAATATTTTTTTCGAAATAACGATATAATATTTTTAGTTTAAACAATATTTATTTCAAAATTTCTTCACTATATACAATTTCTAACAATAATCTATGGTGTGGATTCGGCAGTAAGCTAACAGCTTATAAGTGACCGTCTCCACTCACTCAACAGTTACAAATAACAATGAGAAGACGATGAGAAAGATCTAATCAGTCAAACCTTGGTAGCTTGTGAACCATTTTCTATTATGAAAGGACAATTGGGAGAAAAAATGGAAAGAAAAGAAAAAATGAGAGATTGAATTTATAACAATGGAATACTGGAACCAACTTCCTAGGCAAGGAATAATTACTGGGCTATAATAAGAGATAAGTCTGTTCTGAGAATCAATATCCAAGCAGCAGAGGGTTATATGAGTCAAAGACCCCCCAAACCATTTCCATACTAAATAGAATTCCTAATATATTCCACTACCTGATAGGCTTACCATTGATTTTTATAACTCACAGGCAGAGGAATGAGAAATCAAGGTAGGCTAGAGAAAGTTATTAACCCCTGTTGGGCTCACAAGGCCGGCTTTTCTGTCCAAGACATAATTTCTCCCATTTTAGTATCATTATTGGAGGTCTATACGCGGGGTATTGATGATATATTACCAACTGCAGTCTGCAGCCGCCTGGTGGGATAAGCGGGTAGCGTGAAGGAGATAACTGAAGGGAACTGAAGCAAGCGTCGGCTTGAAATGAATGTTTCTTAAGAGTTACAAGCACAGGATTGTAGACTGTGTATTTATATAAGTCAACAGTAACACCAACGCAGACCACTCAAAAACCACACGCGAACAACCCCCACTGCGCACGTAAATCCCAGAAATGAAACTTTTACCTCCAACAATGCATTGTCTCGCGGGTGAGGACGTTGCCCGCGCGCGGGTCCCATACAGGCCGCGGTTATCACACTATCCCGAATGACAATGTAGGATGAAATGCCCCAGGAAAAAAACGGGGGAAAGCATAGTTTGTTTCCTAATTACTGACCGGGGGAATGGTGATAGGGATGCCTGTGCCCTGTGAGTCGAATGCTAATAGAACCACGATGGAAATGGTTTGGCTAGAAACTTATCTGAGATTATTACCTAGGACGGAGGATGTTGGAGTTAAACTGATAATGGGGAATAATGTGGTGTATGATATTCTCGTCAGTAATCACCAGCTTAAGCGTGATGCGGGAATCGCTGCGCGGGGGAATGAACACAGGACTATCAACAGGTAGGCACGACTTTAAGAAGCATGTATTCGTTTAAAACATTAGACGATTATATAGTTTGCCTTAACATGCCCGGCCCATATCCACCCACTCGCACACATACGTGTACATACACACGCCCTTACTTGTACACACTTATGCGTACATACATAAGCGCGTGCAGGCGCCTGCCATGCATGCAGTAAACCCAGACAAATAGGCAAATCATATGGTATATACACAAGAGGAATGGATGCTCAGTTTTATCGCAGTCAGTTAAACCTTCCGGAGCTGAGAATGTATATCTGTACAGTTTCGAATATTTTACCATTGACACTAGGACTGTAGAGTTCAGACCCGTACAATAATGCATTGCAGTGAGTTAGGTTAGGAAGTTGAGCTATGGTCTCAAAGCCTATTCGATTATATAGAGGGCATGTTAACAAATAGTGATCAACGGTCTCACGCTCGCCACAGAGACAAAGAGGCGAGTCAGCTAGATTATTATTAAAGAGATGTTCATTAAGATTACTACATCTGAGTCTTAGTCTACAGTGGTATATTTGTGCCTTTCTAGACGACGAATTAAAAAAGAACGGCGGTGGTGTGCGACTATTCGCGTTTAAAAATGTTTTGAAATCCACCAAAGAACAATTATCTCTAACACCAATAGGCAGATCATTCCACCGTTTAGTTGTAGATGGGAAGTTTGGTGGTTTTTTGTCCGACAATAGGGAACTCGTAGGTTACTTTCGTTACGAAGACTGTGGGTTTGAGTCATGCGGATTGGAGGTGGGATTCTGCAGGAAATATAACTCGGCACAATGTTGTGGTACATTTTGAAATATTGTATCAATTTATGTTTGTCTCGTCTCATTTGGAGTTTCTCCCACCAAGTTTCTACATATATGAGTTCTTTGCTGGCGCTTAGTGTAGCACCGGTAACAATACGAGCGACTGCAATCTGAATGTTTTCAATTTTTGTTGAATTGGTGTCGCTGCAGTTTGCCCACATCGTGTCGGCATATTCAAGTAAAGGTCTCACGAACGCAATTATTTATATTATTTATATATTTTCTCTAATTTTTTGCGCTCTAACGTAAATTTGTTCTTCCTAATTAAGTCTAAACGGGACCAGGCTTTGGTGCAAATGTGGTCAATATGGTCATCCCACGTACATCTTGAGTTAAGAATCACACCAAGATGCTTGTGGTCTGTAACCTCTTTGCTCGGGACATTGGCCATATGGAGGGAAGGGTGATTTGAAGTGTCTTTTTTCCTGGATATGATCATAGTTTCAGTTTTCGAGGGATTAAATTCCACTAACCAAGTTTGTGTCCACTGTTCAATTCTTCCTAAAGCATTATTCAATATGTCTGATGCCAGATCAGGGTTATCCACTATCAAATACAAAGTAGTATCACCCCCAAACAGACGAATGCTACTAGTTAAGTCTAGCGTTATATCATTAATATATACAAGAAACAGCAGAGGCCCACGAATGGACCCCTGGAGCACTCCGGAGGTAATACCTCTCCACGAGGGCACTTCAGAGTTAATCACTACTCTTTGGTGTCGATCACTGAGATATGACTTAAAAAATTCAAGAAGCTCACCTGTTATACCAATTTTGTTTAGCTTGTTAGTCAACCCCCGATGCCAGACCTTGTCAAAGGCTTTACTGACGTCGCAAATATCTACTCTAACTTCTTTCACCTCATCAAGTGCGCAGCTGAACGCATCGTAAATGTCAGTTAATTGAAGCACCATTGAGTCTCGCGGTGTAAATCTGGACTGGAAAGGACTTAGTAGCTTGTATTCCTCCAGAAAATGCCAACGTTTTGGAAGATAGAAGACAGCTCAATAAGGATACAGGTCGGTAATTCGACAGTAGGTTGGGAGGATCATTTTTTAGGAATGGGGTTACATTCGCTTTCTTCCACTGTAAAGTGAAATATGAACGATTGATTAGTATGTTAAATAAGGTAGTGAGTGGTTCGGCTAGGGACTTTTTGCATTCCTTGAGGATACGTGGGCTGATCAAATCTGGTCCAGAGGCTTTTGAAACATTAAGTGATTTGAGTGAATCTAATACATCTTTGGAGCAAAACTCTTGGGAGCTGAGAGTTGGCTGATCCGGGAGAGGCGAGGAGGGAAGACATGCATAAGTATCATCAACTCTTGATATACTGCAGAAATATTCATTGAACGCGTTTGCCTTATCAATATTTACAGACAGAGTCTTGTCAGAATGAATAATATTAGGAATCTCAACCCTGGCTTTTCCCAAAAATGTTTTAAGTGTTTTCCACCATAACGAAGAATCGGTTCCTGTACTCTCGAGTATAGATTGGATTTTACTATAGTAGTTGGTTTTTGATTTACGAATAGCCGCGACGACCTCGTTGCGTTTCCGGTGGTATTTATCCCATGCCTGTAGCCTATCTCTGGATTTCGCTACGCGATATAGACGTGTACGCTGGCGTATCAAGAGTCTAATTTGATTATGCATCCAATTGGGCTCATTTCGCCTGACAACAGTCATTTTGTTAGGGATGTACGTGCGGGCTAAGTCGATGATATTAGAGGAGAAGGCTTCAACCATGGTGTCTAGGTTTAAGTGAGAGAAAACATAGTCCCACGGAGTATTTGCTAGTGCATGAGTCATCATAATTTCCGTGGTTAAATAACCACACATGGATTCTTAGAAATTACTTTTTGGGAGTCAATGTCTACCATAACTGGACAATGGTATCTGATAAGATCTGGAACGAAGGGGTCTTCCACGCCGTGTGCTATCACATTCACTGAATCACTAACAGCAATTACAGTAACAATAGTAACAACCAGTGCGGAGATCCATAATGATGGGAAATCGGAGGACAGTAACGCAACGGAAACGATATCGGCGACGCCAACATTCACCACTGACAGTGGTGGATCGTTCGCCGACAAGGCAAGGGCCTTTTCAAACAACCTCAAAAGGAAAATACGGCCAAACACCAGACGAATAAACAACAGCATCATCCGCTGCAAAACCCTTGCGTAGTCGTCACAAGGGTTCACACAAAGATTATTGATGGGGATATTGATATAGTCCTGTCGGGATACCCGTGGGACAGACTAATATCTAAGGCTACAGGCAACCCTACGTGGAAAATTACAGTAAAATGCCCCAATAGGGCCACAAAACTAAACTTCATTAGCAAAGGTGTTTATATAAACGGACAGAAATATGAGACTGAGGAGTATTGTGTTTTGCCTCAGCCCACACAGTGTCATAAATGCCAGAAATTTGGCCATATTTCGAACAAATGCAAAGGAGAGTTGCGTTGCATGAAATGCGGCGAAAAACATTTAACAAAGTCATGCAAGGTTTCAACACTGAAATGCCCAAATTGTAACGGGCAACACCCAAGCAATTATCGGGGCTGTCCCCACTACAAAAAAGTTAAAACCGACATAGAACTCAAAGCTATGAATGTCAACAGCGTAGAAAACTCAACCTCTCCACATTCGATGTGCAGCCTAATGGCTGGTTCAATTTTTAATATAATGAACAAACACTTCGACGTCAGTCTTTCCAACATATGTAAAGAAGTTGGGAAAACAGCATCTAAGCTATATCGAACTCAAATCTCTTCTTCGCTAATAGAAGCCGCTATAAATAAAATATAAATCACACCCATAACAAGTTAACTAGTACAATTACGTCAGGTACTGGCCAATTATGGATAAGTTGAAAATAATTCAGTGGAGCGCTCGAAGCGTTAACTGCAAAAGCTCACAGATGTCCGTTTACTTCGCAAACTCAGATGTAATTGGCATCAGCGAAACATGGTTAAAGCCAAGCAAGACATTTTTGCTAAGTGGATTCAACATTATCAGACGAGACCGTCCCACACAACGTGGAGGCGGAGTGGCTTTCCTCATAAGGCAGGACTTAAAATATAAAACGATATCAAGCGATCACCTCGACGCAGAGGTGATTGCCGCTGAGATTGAACTAGATCACAAAAAAGTTGCCGTAATCTCATATTATAATGAACCGAAAAAAAGCAGTTGACAGAAAAGTCTTTGAACTCCTTGTGAAGAAATACAAACACTGTATTTTCGTAGGTGATTTCAATGCCAAACATCAGGTTTTCGGATGTAATAAAACGGAGCCCAATGGCGACGCCCTATTCAATATCATCGAACAATTTTATCTTTTTGTATTAAATAACGACCAAGACATTACCCACGTTAGTAACAACACACTCCACCAATCCGACATCCTTGACCTTATTATAACCAGTAAATCACTAATTAATCAAATGCAAGACATATTTGTGGGGGGCGATGATTTAGGTAGCGACCACCTGCCTGTTCATGCCATATTACACGGTTGCACCGGACCCACAAGATACCCCACAATGAGTAGGAGGAATCTATCCAAAATTGACTGGGTCCTCTTTAGAAAAATAATTCAGGTTAAAATAAATAAAAACGACCCAATGAATACCTGCGAGCTCGAACAAGCATGTACCAATCTCAGTGAAGTAATTAACAATACTCTTGATGATATTTTTCCCAAACAGACGGTTAAACCGCGTGCCAACAGAATAACTGAAACCACACTCCAAATAATAAAACAAAAAAGAAAGGCCTTCCGTGCATACAAATCAGAAAAACTTCCAACTAAAAAGGTCGAACTTAAAGCAGTGTATAATCGCCTCCACGGCGAAGTTAAAAAAGCAATAGCAAGCGACAATCGCGTGAGATGGGAAAAAGCAACGGAAAATTTAAATGGACTCAGGGAGCCTAAAAAGTTTTAGGATACTTTTAAAATCCTTACTGGACAAAAACATAAAGACGCCAAAAGTAAGGCTCTTAAGATCAGCGGTGGAACTATGGCCCTGGATGACAAGGCGAAGGCTGGCGCCTTCGCAGAGCTCCTTAAGAAATATCATCGCCCCCATGAGGGCGATAGGTTTGATAATGAGTTTAAAGAAAAAGTAAACAAATTTGTTCAAGACAATAAGACAACGTTTAACGATGCCAACTTCAGCCAAACGCCCGAGGACGGAGATGGCCATGAACTTACGGAACCGATAAGCCAAGAAGAAGTGGCTAACACAATTTAAAAAAGTAAGTCTTCTTCTTCCCTAGGAGCGGACGAGGTCTCATATAAAGTCCTGAAACAATGTCCCAATATTTTTTTCGGTAGATTCACTGACCTCCTAAATTGCTGTCTCTCTAGTGGATACTAGTAGTATGTGATGAGGTTTTGAGGTAACATTTGGGGGATCTCATCGGGGCATCTCATGTGACGTCATAGTCACGTGACGTAGTGGCGCCATGTTTTGTTGTCATGGTAACCCGCGTGAGCGGCCATGTTGTGACGTCATCCCCATAGTGATACATGGGGTGAGTGCGCATGCGCAGCGCGTGTTGTTGGGGTAACACGTGTTTCCGTCGTCCATTTTGTGTACTGGAGGCCGCCATCTTGGTTTTTATGGTAGCACGTGGTTGCTATGTTACCCAATTTTTCGGCAATAAGACGGGGTATGTTCGGAGAATGTGTTCGATTGAGCAGGAGTATTTTCCCGATTCGAAGAATTACCACAAACAACCCGACAAGTTTTACTATTTCGAATTCTTTCAGAATTCTCTGCTTCTATCTATATATGTAATAGTTATCGTTTATCTGGCCATGTTCCTTTATTCTAGAGTATACTCCAGTAGCGTAGAAGAGCCTATCAGTTGGAACAGCTTTGCTTATTGTTACTATATTTAGCTATTTCTGGTCTATTCTTGTTAGTTCTGACTTTATTCTAAGTACTCTTGTTGCTTCATTTATCTAGAACATTTATAACCAATCAGATTGCTTGATTTCCCACAACCTGTACTTAATCGTATAGAGTTATCTCCCTTCTGTATAATAAAAGCCTATATCCAATGGCAATATCCCAGGGAACCCCAATTTCGGCATCCCTTTTGGAAAAACATATGACCTTCGGCACCCCTTTTTTGTCATATGTGCTTATGTGAAAAAGCACAATGTGACACAATGTGCCCTAACACAAAGGCACATGCTTTATGTGCCGATATGTGCTTATGTGAAAAGGCCAATGTGACACAATGTGCCCTAGCACAAAGGCACATACGGGTATTTGAGGATACCTACGACCTGGTATTGTATTATTTGAGGATACCTATCGAGGATAACTATCGAGGATACCTTTTATAGGATACTTATCTGAGGATACTATATAGGCTGTACATATCCCTGTAGGTCTCTTGCTGCCCTTAGTACTATTAAACCACCTGATGCTTCATGTTATCATCTGACTGGTATAGGTAGTATGCAATGCTAGGCATAGGGGTATTGTGGGTAGGGGTACTGCCTGGTAGTTTAGAACGGTACTATAGTATGGGCGGTATATACACCTATAGGCCCCTGTTAGTGTTTGGTACTATTAACCAACCGATTGCTTTGTTTTATTAAATGTCCGGAATATGTAGTACGTTATGGTAGACCTAGTGATTTTGTGGGGGGGGGGGGGGGGGGGTAATGCTTGGTAGTTTAGAACGGTAGTATAGCATAGGCTGTACATATCCATGTAGGTATCTTGCTGGCCCTTGGTACTACTGATCCACCAGGTGCTTCATATTATTTAGCGGTATTCTGGGGTGGGGTCAATGCCGGGTAATACAGAACGGCAGCAGAGTATGGTAGGTATATTCCCCTATAGGTCCCATCCTAACCGTTGATAATATTAACCTACCAAATGCTTTGTATCATCCTGTTACTGGTAAGATGGTACGTAATAGCAGTAGTTCTGACCCTATTCCAAGTACTCTTGTTGTTTCATTTATCTAGATCATTTATATAAATTATAACTAACTATTGCTTTCCCATAATCTGTATTCAGGGTTATCTCCCTTGTGTATAATAAAAGCCTATATCCAATGGCCATATTCCCAGGCACTCCAATTTCGGCACCCCTTTTATAGGAATCCCATTTGTGGAATCCCTTTTTGTCAAATGAGGATAAGAGTCGTAGTAAATTAGACCTCATTGAGGGATTTTTAATACGACTCTTATCCTCATTTCAGAAAAAAGGGATTCCACAAATGGGATTCCTAAAAAGGGGGTGCCGAAATTTGGGTGCCTGCTGGAGGATCCCTTTTTTCTGAAATCAGGATAAGAGTCGTAGTAAATTAGACCCCATTGAGGAATTTTTAATACTACTCTTATCCTCATTTCAGAAAAAAGAGATTCTCCAGAAGGCACCCCAATTTCGGCACCCCTTTTTGGGAATCCCATTTGTGGAATCCCTTTTTTGTCAAATGAGGATAAGAGTCGTATTAAAAATCCCTCAATGAGGTCTAATTTACTACGACTCTTATCCTCATTTGACAAAAAAGGAATTCCACAAATGGGATTCCTATAAAAGGGGTGCCGAAATTGGAGTGCCTGGGAATATGGCCATTGGATATAGGCTTTAATTATACACAAGGGAGATAACTCTGCATACAGATTATGGGAAATCAATGGTTAGTTATAATTTATATAAATGATCTAGATAAATGAAACAACAAGAGTATTTGGAATAGGGTCAGAACTACTGCTATTACGTACCATCTTACCAGTAACAGGATGATACAAAGCATTTGGTAGGTTAATATTATCAACGGTTAGGATGGGACCTACAGGGGAATATACCTACCATACTCTGCTGCCGTTCTGTATTACCCGGCATTGACCCCCACCCCCAGAATACCGCTCAATAATATGAAGCACCTGGTGGATCAGTAGTACCAAGGGCCAGCAAGATACCTACATGGATATGTACAGCCTATGCTATACTACCGTTCTAAACTACCAAGCATTACCCCCACCCCCACAAAATCACTAGGTCTACCATAACGTACTACATATACCAGCCATATAATAAAACAAAGCAATCGGTTGGTTAATAGTACCAAGCACTAACAGGGGCCTATAGGTGTATATACCGCCCATACTATAGTACCGTTCTAAACTACCAGGCAGTACCCCTACCCACAATTCCCCTATGCCTAGCATTGCATACTACCTATACCAGTCAGAGGATAACATGAAGCATCAGGTGGTTTAATAGTACTAAGGGCCAGCAAGAGACCTACAGGGATATGTACAGCCTATATAGTATCCTCAGATAAGTATCCTATAAAAGGTATCCTCGATAGTTATCCTCGATAGGTATCCTCAAATAATACAATACCAGGTCGTAGGTATCCTCAAATACCCGTATGTGCCTTTGTGCTAGGGCACATTGTGTCACATTGTGCCTTTTCACATAAGCACATATCGACACATAAAGCATGTGCCTTTGTGTTAGGGCACATTGTGTCACATTGTGCTTTTTCACATAAGCACACATGACAAAAAGGTCATATGTTTTTTTCCAAAAAGGGATGCCGAAATTGGAGTGCCCGGGGATATTGCCATTAGATATAGGCTTTTATTATACAGAAGAGAGATAACTCTATACGATTAAGTACAGGTTATGGGAAATCAAGCAATCTGATTGGTTAGTTATATAAATGAAGCAACAAGAGTACTTAGAATAGGGTCAGAACCAACAAGAATAGACCAGAAATAGCTAAATATAGTAACAATAAGCAAAGCTGTTCCAACTGATAGGCTCTTCTACGCTACTGGAGTATACTCTAGAATAAAGGAACATGGCCAGATAAACGATAACTATTACATATTTAGATAGAAGCAGAGAATTCTGAAAGAATTCGAAATAGTAAAACTTGTCGGGTTGTTTATGGTAATTCTACGAATCGGGAAAATACTCCTATTCCATCGAACACATCCTCCGAACATACCCCGTCTTATTGCCGAAAAATTGGGTAACATAGCAACCACGTGCTACCATAAAAACCAAGATGGCGGCTACCAGTACACAAAATGGACGACGGAAACACGTGTCACCCTAACAACACGCGCTGCGCATGCGCACTCACACCACGTATCACTATGGGGATGACGTCACAACATGGCCGCTCATGCGGGTTACCATGACAACACAATATGGCGCCACTACGTCACGTGACTATGACGTCACATGAGATCCCCCGATGAGATCCCCCAAATGTTACCTCAAAACCACATCACATACTACTGATACTTCCCAAAATGTTGGAAAGTATCTACAGGAGTCAGGATACCCAAACCCGACAAGGACTTGAGCAACCCAGCAAATTACCGCCCAATCAGCCGACTCAGCTGTATTTGAAAAAAATTTCGAACGGATTCTCACGACAGGCTCCGCAGCTATCTCGAATCAATCAGCTTTTTCAATAAGTGGCAAAGGGCCTACAGAAGCCAAAGAGGGGGAATCGAGCATGTTTATAGACTGGTAGATTATATGAAAACGGCGTTCAGTCAAAATGAAATAGGAACCGCGCTATTACTCGACGTAGAAAAAGCGTTTGACTCTGTCTGGCACAATGGCATGAGATACAAACTAGCTAAAATGGGGCTATCTACCAAAATTCTAAGGATCATATCATCATTTTTATCTGATCGAAAAATCAAAGTGAGGGTCAATCGCGAGGTTTCAGACGAGGTAAAACTCGAAGCGGGCACTACACAGGGTTCGCTCCTTAGCCCGCTTCTATTTATAATATATGTGAATGACACTGACAAAGTATGGAAGAACCATGTTGAACTATCTCAATTCTCAGACGACAAAGGAATATGGACAGCCAGTAAGTCACGAAACATAATACAAAACCGCCTGCAGGATACTATCCGTGACCTTCAAGACTGGTGCGTTCTGTGGCGCATCAAGTTAAATGCCGCGAAAACACAAAGAATCAAACTCTATAAAAAGCAAAGGAAAAAACCTGTCCCTAATATTGAGCTTAAGCTTTACGACCATAAATTGGAAGCTAGTAATGAGGCAAAGTTTCTGGGATTCACCCTGGATAGCAGTCTCAATCTAAGCAATCACGTAAACTCAGTCACTCTCAATGCCACTAAACGCATCAATTTCCTGAAAATGATTAGAGTAAAAATTAGGGAGCCAATAACGAAGTTCTCCTCAAGATTACAAATCATATATACGCCCAGTACTAGAGTATGGGGTCATAATAGCAAGTGACCTGAATAAAACCAACATTGAAAAACTACAACGGGTCCAAAATAATGCCTTGCGCGTGGCTATGCGCAAGCCCACGTGGACATCGATAAAACAACTTCACGAGACAGCAAAAATAGACACTATAGCAATGAGCTTAAAAGATCTTCAAAGCAAAACTCTAAACAGACTTCAAGACAGCGAATTAATAATAGAACTCAATGCGTATCGAGTCTTCAGTAGGAAAACTAAATAATCAGGGGCGTGTCCATCGAAAGGGTTAAAGATTACATCATTGCGATGGGGTGAGCCAGGCATTCTGTGACATAAATTCAGAACTGGCTGCGGGTGACACGATACGCGCAAAAGCTTGCCTCTGTTACCAGTGGGAGTTGCCAACAGCGAGGAAAATCTCCACCTGCTGCCGGGTCTCCCCTCCCCGAGATATAAATTTCAGGGAAAAAATGCAGGCTTCCCCATTCACATGCCACTGGTCGTCACGGACGGAAGAGTTGTAAATTAAAAACCGAATTGCTCTAATTTCCAGCTCTCTATCTTTTCTACCTCCTCTATCTCATCAGACATGACCAAACTGAATGACAAACTATGAGGGATTGAAACAATACTCATGCAAAGATGTGCAGAAAACCTAACAAGACCAAAGCAAGGATTGAAACAATCTTGCCAGCAAACAGCCCTTTTAAGGGTTTCTTTTTTTGGGGGGGGGGGGGGATGGGGTGGGGGAGGTCATTTGGAATTCCGGAAGGATAACCAGATACATCATAATCACATACGGCACGGCATCCTATCTCCCAGAAGGCTTGATGGATGACTCCCGGTTTTTCAAAACTAAACTGTTGGAGCTTTCTCCAATCCTTTTTTGTAACCGCTATGGTCATATACCGGGAGCGCTACCAAACGGGCGTTGCTGTTTGCTTTTCTTTCCTCTTCTTCCCTTAAATTTGCCATCGCACAACATTATATTCTGGCTCGCCGCCATGGTGGGACTCAAACCTCTACCATCGCCAAGCTGGAACGGAATAGAGCCCACTCTCTAATAGCCTTAATGGCGTTGAGGGATTGATTATTGACAATCTATCACTCCAACGTAAACTGCCTGGAATTCTAACCGTGTGCATACACCCTCAGACCCCATTTGAGGCAATAGGAAAGCTAGGCCTGTGTGGTCAAAGTGAAATAAAATAAGGTTAACCGGGTCGCAGGGGATTTGTAAATCCCACTTCGTCCCTGCGCGCCTTCAGCGCGCTAACACCTTTCATTCATCAAAGTTCCGTGAGATGAGGGTTAATGGCGAGGTGTCAGTGGAAGTAATACTCGAAGCTGGAACTCCACAAGGGTCGGGCTAATCCCGCTTCTTTTCATAATATATGTGAATGACATAGAAAAAGTAAGGAAAAACTGTGTTGAACTATCGCAGTTCTCAGACGACAAAGGCATTTGGCCGGCCAGCAAGTCCCGAAACAAAATTAAAAATCGTCTACAGGATACCATTCGCGATCTTGAGAGCTGGTGCACCCTGTGGCTCATCAAACTCAATGTCGCCAAAACTCAAAAAGTTACGTTCTTCAAGAAGCAAAGGAAAAACCCAGTCCCCAGTATCGATTTTCAGTTATACGATCACAAATTAGAAGCAAGCAAAGAGGCCATTTTGGGGGATTTATCCTAGATAGCAATCTCAGTCTAAACAGTCATGTAAACTCCATTACGGTTAGAGCTACTAAACGTATCAATTTTCTGAAGATGATCAGAGGTAGAAATTGGGGAGTAAACAAAGATGTGCTTCTCAAGCTCTACAAAACATTTATACGCCCGTTACTAGAATACGGTGCCGTAATAACAAGTGACCTGAGCAAAACCAACATTCAGAAGCTACAGATGGTTCAAAATTATGCCCTGCGTGTGGCACAATGCAAACCCAAATGGACACCAATAAAGGAACTTCACGAGCTAGCAAAAATAGAAACTATTGATACGCGATTAAAAGACCTACAAAACAAAACCCTCAACAGACTCCAAAATAGTGAATTAATGGTTGAGCTGAACGAACGCCGACCCCTCAACAGAAAAACAAAATAAGTTTCCAGAAAATAAAAAAAAATATATACAATATAACTAAATTGCGTGGAGTCAGTGAGGATTGCCTCTCTAGTCATTGAGAACTTTAGGATAGAGTCTGTAAGGACTGCCTCGCAACTCTGCTGAATCGCGATTGAAATGCGTTTAATAAGACCTATATAACAAAACCCTCCACATACTCCAGGATAGTGAATCAATGGTGAAGCTGAACGAACACCGAACCATTAACAGAAAAACAAAATAAGCCACAGTAAATTAAAATTACTCAATAGAATTAAACTGCGTGGAGTCAGTGAGGATTGCCTCGCTACTCATTGAGATCTTTAGGATTGAGTCTGTGAGGATTGCCTCGAATTCTGCGTGTGGGGAGTGGGCTCCGAAGAAACCCACCCTTCACCCCATCCATAGCAACAATCACGCAACAGTCACAATATACAATAGTGGATACCTATCTTTCTCTCTACCTATAACTTTTCTAATTGAACATTCTCAAATTTTCTTGCAACACTTTTAGCAAAAAGACGCATGGAAATGGTAGACAAAGCGTAGGAGGAATTGGTGCAACCTACCTTTCTGTTAACATACACACAAAACCACCACACACCAGGCAAGGACTGAAACAAGCTTGTCTGGCTGGGGACGAGTGTTCATTTTATATAAATAAACATTTGAATAAACATTTAACAGCCCTTTTAAGGGCTTTCGGGTGTGTGTCTGTGAGAGGGTGTGTGCGTGTGTTGGGTTTTGTTTTGTTTTTTTTGGGGGGGGGGGGGGGTTGTTGTTTTTATTTTCTTTGTTTGTTTTTTTTTTTTGTTCTTTTTTCCCCTCCAATCGCCCCGTCATCTGTTCCCCCTGAAGGCAGACCAGATGGCCAATACCCAGCATCCACTCTCCCTAAAAGGCTGATGGATGACTCCCAGCTTTCAAAAACACATATTGGTGGATTTTTTCCTTTTTGTAACCTTTAAGGACATATGCTGGGGCTACTCCCAAACCAGCGACTGTTTCGGTTTCTTTTTCTTTTTCTAAAATAACCACTAAACTGCGGTTTCAGTATTACCATAAATTTGCCCACTTTGCTAAATACCTAGCCATTTGCCAGTTCGAGGTTCTCGGGGATCTCAATCCACTATCCTACTGCCAGTCGCACACTCAAACTTAATAAGATTATTGGCTCTCGCCCCCGATTCTCGTGGATTTATAAGCAAATAAAGCTCTAAAGCAAATAAAGTTATTAGGATCCCAAGGGATTTACATCCTGGACTCGAAAAAATATACTTTAACAGCGCTTCGGCGCGTGCCCTGATCTGGACTTAAAAAAACTTTAAAAATAAGTTTACAGATAAGATGATTTCGGCCTATGAGTCTTATGTTTCGGAACTTCGCCCAGCGTCTGGAGTAAGGAACAATAGGGAAGGGAGCAAGCAAACTCCGGCCCGTGTTGTCCCTCTACCCCAACGCGAAAAGCATAATAAGAAACGATCAAGGCAAAGTACTTCTCCCTCTTCTTTTCCTTCTACCTCTCCTGCTTTCTCTCAGAGTAAGCGCCTCAATTTGCAAACATCTCCGGTCCATATTGTGACTGGTGATGCTCACAAATTGATTAACGCTATCTCGCCTCGCATTTATGTAGCGAAATGGGAGGAAAATGCCTTAAGCAAATGTGCAAAGCATCCTCTCGTATATCTCAGATATTTAGATGACATTTTTATTATTTGGGAACATTCAAAAAAGATTTTGATGAATTTTTAGAAATTTTGAATAATCATGATCCAACATTAAATTAAAAGCTAATATCAGTGAAAGTTCTGTTGATTTTCGCGATGCGACCGAGTATAAAGGCAAGCAATTTCAGGCGTCCAGTCATTTAGATTATAAGGTATATTTTAAACCAACTGATTCATCAATCGTTGCACACAAAATCATTTCATCCTCAACATACATTTGAAGGTATCATCAAATCACAGCTCATTCTTTTCCATCGCAACTCAAGTGATAAGGTCAATTTCAGTGAAGCTTGTTCTACTCTATTTGGAGCCCTCAGATCGAGAGGGTACTCATTGCGTTTTTTGCGTAGCTTGAAATCTCAAACTCTGAAAAAACTCGAAAGTCCAGCTGAAACTATTGATTTCGAACCACTGAAAATTGAACACAACAGACCGTTGCAGAATGGTAGTGGCGCGGTATTTAATTACAAAAAGCCTAGTTGTAGATTGCATACTTTTATGCCTGATCAGAAAGAGGAATTTTCCTCCGAACAAACGAAAAATCATTATCAGATTCGTAACCCCCCTCCATTGTGATTCACCAAATATTATTTACCTTATCACGTGTAAGCGCTGTCGGAAGCAGTATTTTGGTCAAAGTCAAAATCCTTTCCGAGAACGTGCTACTAGACACAAACATGACATAAAACATAATGCTGATGCCCCAGTAGCACAACATTTTAACCTTCCTTCCTGGCCATTCTTTGGACAATTTCGAAATCCACCCTATTGAACAACCACCAGTCAAAGGCACATTAGAAGAAACGGATGAATTTAGAAAAAACGTAAAGCTTTTTGGATCAATACGCTTCAAACCCTCTGGTCATTTGGTATGAACATATCAGAGGGAGAATGCGAAAGGAGGTCCATCATTCCTTTCACTTTAACATGCAACAGAATGAATATCGAAATAGCAAAAATGTTAAAAGATGAATTCAATTTAACCAATGCTAAATTAAATGAACCTTTGAATCTTAGACCTGTCATCGCCTATAAGAAACACAAAAGCTTGCGTAACATCCTTGTAAGGACTAAATTAGAGCCCATCAATGAATAACACCAATTATTGCCAGTCAGTTTAACCAGTTGCTGAGCTCATCACTTAGTTTAAATCAATTTTATGTATTTTTGTCATGTTTGAAACCCACCAGGGTTCAGTAAATGAAAACAATTTTTCGGCGGCATATTAAAACAAAAAAACGTTACAGTAGGAAATGTCTGTTCCAGTGCGTTTTTTAACCTCAAACACACGCACACACTTCTACTGTCAAGATCAATTAGAGCCCATCAATAAATAACATCAATTATTGCCAGTCAGTTTAACCATTCAGTTTCTAAAGTCACCTCTTAGTTTAAATAAATTTTATGTATTTTTTGTCATGTTTAAAACTCATCAGGGTCAGTGAATGAAAACATTTTTTCTACGGCATATTACAAGAAAAAAACATTTCAGTAGGACTGAAATGTCTGTACGGGTGCAGGCGAAAACGGCACCTTGCAAAAACGGCACCAAGTATCGTTGGCGAAAACGGCACCAACTGGCGAAAACGGCACCAAGTGTGGCTGGCGAAAAAGGCACCAAATTGGCAAAAACAGCACCAAGTGCGGCTGGCGACAACGGAACCAAACCAAAAGAACAACACTGTGATACATGATCAAATATTTAATTTTCCTCAGATCGTCGTTTTGATTTTTTTTTAGCTTTTCTCACATACATACAATAGTATCTAATATGAACACAATATATTACACATTTGGCCACGAGTTATTCTCATCAATACAATTACCATTTCGTTTTGTAAATGTATCAGCCACATCGTATGGATTTTCGAGTAATAAATTACCCCTTTCAGATGACAAATATATGACTCCTTAGTCTGACAATCTTTGGTTGACCATTTTGTTTCCCAACTACTTTTTTATATATTGGAGTTCGAACGTATTTTGGAAATGGGTGAATAAGCGTAACAAAGGAAGTAACCCACAGAGTATTAACCCTTTACCTAACATGAAAAGCAGACGACACTTGCAAAAAAAATTCTTGAATAACTAATTTTTTTCATTTTTTGTCTCAAAAACATAGGTTATGACCCCTCGTTGGAACGAGCTCGTTCCAACGAGGGGTCATAACCTATGTTTTTGAGACAAAAAATGAAAATATTTTGAAAATTAATTGGCGATTTTTGAGAATAGCGCTGGCCGGTTTTGGCCGTTACGTTGGGTAAAGGGTTAAAGTAGATGTCAGAGATGCAGACGATCAAGATCAAATCGCATTAGAACTAGTCAAGCACTGGGAAAAGGTAAACGATAAGCGATGGGCATGGGGAACCCACCGGAGTGTCCGAATCTGGTCGAGGAAAAGCTATCGAACTTCATGTGCACCGAAATTAACACCGAGGAGGTGCGAAAGGTACTCTCAAAATTGAGGAATGGAAAAACGGGAGGGTGGACGAAATTCCTAACAAAAAAGGGGGGAGAGGAACTCCGTGAAAGCCTAACTGCCCTATTCAATTTAGCCATAGAAAAACAAGAGGTCCCAAAAGAGTGGATAGAAAGCAAAGTGACATTAATTCACAAAAAGGGGGGAAAAGACGTTTTTGGATAATTATCGAGGGATCTCTAGCTGTCAGTAGCAACATTGGAAAAGTTTTCTGTAAAGTCTTGTATGAGAGATTAGAGGAGGTGATGGAGGAGAAAGGTTTTGGTAAGAAATTCAGAATGGCTTCAGGAAGGGAAGGAGAGTCAATGACCATCTTTTCACACTATCCCAAAATGAAATGATAGAATCCCCGAAAGCAAAAAAAGAAAAAGCTGTATATGGCCCTTTTGTGTGTTAAAAGGGCATACGATAGAGTATGGAGGGAGGGTATGTGGCGAAAGCTTGAGGCTCTGGGCTTGGAAGGCAAGTTTGTTGGAATTCTGAATTATATCAAGATGAACAGAGTGAACTTAGCCTGGGTACCATAACAACAAAACGTGTGCCTATGGAGATAGGCCTAAAATAGGGGTGTATCCATTCGCCAATTCTTTTTGCATTGTACATCAAAGGTTTAGGAGATGAACCTCTGCGTAGCGATGAGGGGGTAGCTGTTGGGGACTTGAAGATCCCCAGGCTATATTTTGCAGACGATATGGTGCTGGTGTCAGAAAGCGAAGAGGGGCTAACGAAAATGCTGGGAATTGTTGGGTAATATGGGAGCAAATGGAGACTCGAACTAAATGAAAGCAAGAGCAAGGTTATACCTGTGGGCCACAAAGTGGACCCCACTTGAAGGTGAAGAGTGGGGGAGTTCTGTATTCCGGAAGGTAGAAGCAAACCTCTTAGTGTAGGAGAGACAGGTGTGACTACGAGTATCTGGGAGTAAATATAAACATCACAGGAAGAGGCATCTACCGAAACCACACAAATAAACTGATTCTGAATGCGCTATAGTAGCGTTTATAAAAAAAAAATGGGCAAGAAGAGGGACGCAGGACCAACTCTTGCCTCCCCGGAGTGAAGGATGATCAGAATCCATAACGGTTACTTAGTATCTATAGCGGTTATAATAATTCCGTAACGATTATTGGGGAAAAGAGAGAAGAAAAAAAAACGGAAAAGAAGTGTGTTCGTGTTTAGTGGCTGTCTTTGTCTTGTAACTTTTCCCTATCGGCCAGCTGGATTAAATACGTTATCAATGACCTTAGTAAACTGCAGTAACAAAATACACTCTATCGACAAAGCGCCAACATAAGTGTAAGTGTAACTTTATCCTCTAGAGCAGCTGGATTAAGTAGCGTTATCAATGAAATTAGTTGATTGGCATAACATAATAAACTCGACCCAATAATTAACTTAATGCGGTACACCCGAACTTTAAAATCTCCATATATATTTTTAATAAATTTTTTTTTTAAAAATTCTAGAATACTTTAGGGGGGGCTGGGCGTCTTTGCAATTGCATAAGAGTAACCCTGGGGCTCGGGACTTTCGGGTCTGCGCTGCCCCCAGTCCAAACATGGCCTAAAAGACCGTGTTTTAAGTTTTTGCTTTGGTACGTCCTTTGAAAGGACGTACCAAACCATAAAATTAAAATACGGGCGTTCAGGTCATGTTTGGACTAACCCCCAAGGTTCTGACTTCTACCAATAGTAAACAAGGGGATTGTATCGTGAATCCGGGTGGGATAGTAGTAAAACCGGAGCCCCGAAACTTTGTGGGGCCTGAGTTTGGCCCAGGACTCTTGGATTAGGGGTGCCCTAAAAAACATTTCCTAAAACTAAAAGACCGTGTTTTAATTTTGGCTTTGGTGCGTCCTCTGCAAGGCCATAAAATTAAAACACGATCTTCTAGGCAATGTTTGGACTACCCCCCCCCCCCCCCGGTTCTGACTTCTACGGGAGCAGTAAAGATGTGGGGGGGGGGGGGGTATCGTGAGTCCGTGGGTGTGGGCGTTTACAAAAAGGGCGAGACGAGGGACTCCGTCCAATGCTCGCCTATACATGGGTGGATAACCATCTCTGGGAATGGAGTGAATGATGATCCGAGTCCATAACGGTTATGAAATTCCTTAGCGGTTATAATTTGAATAGTTGAATTTTAGGATCTTTAGACCTCGGGTGTTTATTGCTGAAGCTATCTATAGCGTGTTTGACTTTGTCGTCATACCCAGGGCCTTCATGTGGGCGGTGAGTTTTCTTGAGGCGGTCGGCATCTCGGCGTTTGGTCGACGGAGATTTCTTCTTCTTTTTCTGTTTCTGTTCCATTGGCTCTTGTGATTTCAGTGGTGGTGGTGGTGGTGGTGGTGGTGGTGGTGGGTGGTGGTGGTGGTGGTGGTGGTGGTGGTGGGTGGTGGTGGTGGTGGTGGTGGTTGGTGCTTTCTTTCCCTTTCTCTAGTGTGGAGCAGTGCGTGCGGGCCCGCGAAAGGTGCTACCACTCCCAGAGGTGTGTTTCATCCGACCGAAACTTGACGGTGAGCTGAACGCAGCCACTCTTAACATGGACATCCCAGTTGAGAAGTGAACTAGCGTCCAATACCATCTGGGTATTTTCTTCGACAGGAAATGCCTGGCTATTAAAGAACCTAAAATGCACCCGCAAGCTTAAATACTCAGTTTCAAAACAAAGCAATGAAAATGGCAGAATGAAATGAATTAAATAATGGTGCCGTTTTCGCCATTCGAACTGGTGCCGTTTTCGCCAACCCGTGGTGCCGTTTTTGCCAGTGCAATTGGTGCCGTTTTCGCCACCATTGGTGCCGGTTTCGCTCACTTGGAGAACGTTTTCGCCAGGTGCCGTTTTCGCAGGTTGCCGTTTTCGCTATAACCCGTGTGTAACAGTGCGAATTTTTAACCTCAAACACACACACACACACACAAATTCAAGCCACTGATGTCACAGACAAAATTTACCATGTAATTTGGGGCTTGCGATACCCAGGTCGGACTGTAGGGATCAACATGATCGATTTTGAGTAAGGTCTGTGCTAGTTCACCCTTTATCCAACGAATCGGCCACATCCGTCCATGTAATATGCAAATTCAGCAGATGAAAAAGTATTATTTTTCAAAAACTGTCAACAAAACCATATCATGTGACAACTCTTTGAAACGAGCTCATCGAGCTCGTTCCAGTGTGGGGTCGTATGACATGGCTTTGTTGAAATTGTTTCAAAAATTTAAAAAAATCATATTTAAAATAATAAATTTTGATATCGTCTGCGTTGGGTAAAGGGTTAAATAAGAAAATCGGCAGCACATTCGTAGCGACAAATAGTTCATAAAACTATCAGATATCAGTGCAGGATCGCACAATCCAAGCTGCCAAAATGGCGGCGCCCAGTAAACAGAATGAGCGATGGGTTTATATATTGTGTTCAAATGTGTCCCAGAGGCAGGTTCCCGATGCACATTTTTGTGCAGTTAGGGGGAAATGGGTACTTAATATTCAGACGAAGTGATTTTTTTATACTAAATTTGCTAAATGGTGTATTTGGAGCATAAAGTCATGGTCATCGACGGAACTAACAGTTTTAGTAAACTGTTAAAACAGCTCAACAATTTATTATATCAAATTACAATGGCGTCGTTACGCTGTCGTAGCAAAGAAGTACTTCTCAAACCAGCAAACAATGGTCGTCCCGTTCGAATGCCAGCGAATATATTTACAACAAAGAGCAGAAACACAATTCGGAAATCGCATCTCCTATCCATTATAAAACTGATACAACTCATATCTCTCCCCAAATGCAGTGTTGTACATGGCTCACGCAGTTGGGGAGGGGAGGGGAGGCTAACGTTTTTCGACAGGTCAATAAAAAATTCCGATAGATTTCAGAATGGGTAATTGATGTTCTACCGTTTTGACACCCATGTTGGGATGCTTATTGGAAATTCAGTATAAAAACGTGTGTTTTAGCCATCCATAATTTTCTTTTCGTTAACAAAATGTTACGAACAAAGGGTCTCGAAATTTTCCCGACGATCCGAAAATTTCCTGTCAAATTTTTGGAGAGGCTGTGCCTATTGCCCCTTCCCTCGTATCTACGCTCTTGCTCCAGTGCTCCGGACTGTTGTCAACACATAGGTTCAAACTGATTCTTTAGTCTCAGTCTCGCAAGTCCTTATCGTTGAAGAGAAGGAATTTTGAGACGATGAAACTTGAAACATTACGTTTTGAATCAGGAGAGAAATGTTGATGCGAATCAAACTCCGTGTCTCAGTAACCACAATTTTCCATCTCCTTGTCTTTCGCTATTACTATGAAGTCGACAAAATGTGGTTTGCCATCCGGTGTCTGTGGTCTACGAGACATTCTGATGAATGTCTAACCAACGTTTTGACTATTGTTGTCGTTGGAAACAAGAATCGGCTAGAAATTACGAAAAGGGCATTGAGATACCACTCGACGATATACGGAAACGGGAAGAAAAAAAGAGCGTTGTAAGTGATGGTGGTTAAATTTATCACAAAATAAAGTGAAGCCATTGATTTTAATGCGCAGAATTATTTAGATATCACACGTAAATGTGTTCTTTAGCTGGGCGGAGTTCACAATTTAAAAATTTAAAAAAATAGCGAGGAGTATAAACTCGACATGCATACCGTAAATACAGCTACAGATATTGTTTTGTAAATTCGAAATAATTATTTCATTGTATCGAAATAATCAGTTATTTCGAAATATTATTTAGTTATTTCGAAATATTATTTAGTTATTTCGAAATAATATTTCGTTGAACCGAAATATTATGTTATGTTGATTTCTGCAATAGTTACCAATGGAGATGGAGGTATTTCATGAATTTGAAAAAACTGTACCGTGCGTTAACCCTTTACCTAACATAGCGGCCAAAACGGCGAGAAAATGAACCAGAATTAGCCTACCACAGCAAAAATATCTCGGAAGTTTCACAATAAAACCATTCAAGTATGGATATCATGAAAAACAGTTCAACGAGCTGGTTTTAATGATATCCATACTTGTATGGTTTTATTGGATAATTGTAAAATTTGTTTTTGAAAAATGTGAAATTCAATTTATTTTTAAAAAATACTGTGTAGGTAAAGGGTTTAGTGACACCGAGCCACATATGGTCGTCACGTTTGAATGCCAGCGAATATATTTACAACATAGAGCAAAAAACACAATTCAGTAATTTCATATCCTATCCACTATAAAACTGGATCTACGCATACCGTATACCCCTCCCCAAATGCAGAGTTGTAGATGGCTAACGCAGTGGGAGAGGGGAGGCAAACGTTAAAGGGAAGGTGCTTTGAGACGGGGAAGGAAGGTACTTTGAGGCGATGAAACTTATTGCACTTCGCTCTGAAATCAATATAGCTGGAGGTATCCATGGATTTGAACAACCTGATAGCGTGCAGTGAGTGACGCCAAGCCGTGTAGAGGCGAGGTATTACAACACACTGGCAGGTTGTTCCAATCCATGAATACCTACAGCTACGTTGCTAATTGACTTACACCCTGTTTTTAGTTCAATCAGTAAAGCGTTGTATATTAGTACTCCAAAAATGTTGTGGAGTACTAATATACTGTGAGGGCATATAAATGTGTGTTGTTTTGAGAAAGCAGCACTCTGTGGCCAGTGGCAGGTTACTGTCATAATTCAGCAATTCCTTATACATTTAATCCATTGAACCCGAGCAGACACTTTTCTGGTCAGGAACATGATGCGTCATGACGTCATTAAATAGGATGGCTGTTCAGTAAATGTGTGGGTTAGACCAGTTAACGTTTTCAACGTGCAGCCCCAAGGCTGCACGTTGAAAATATTGATTGGTCTACCCCAAATAATGAATATGGACTCTTCTAATTGCGCCATTGAACTGGCATGGAAGATACCACTAGAGTTCAAAGGATTAAGGTTTTTGGTGTTTGGTGACAATATTCCCTCGAAAATTCATATACTAACATTTTACGGGTGCACTGTATTCCCGTCTCTGATTTCACGGGAGCTTAAAACTGCACCCGCCAGTTTTGTTCATTTCCAGCACTGAGATTTGTTTCTTGGACAACGCCAAACACGCATTCGGCCTCATGCATATGAGGGTCTGTGGCTGTTTGATAATGCGGGTGGTCTCAGCGCGACTAATTAAGAGTCCGGTTTGTGCTAATTAAATAAGAAGTTGCGAAACCTACGCATCCGAACTAATCTCCGAACTTGGAGCCATTTGCGAAAGCCGACAAAAGCCCAAAAATTGCAATCAAAACTAAGACCGCTCGAAAAAAAAAAAAAAAGTCACTGAGGGTCGAAAGGGGCTTGTCGCCCATACCGTCCCTGCGCGCCTTCGGCGCGCGAAACCATTCCTTTCGCATCCTACGCATTATGACGGTGACTTCCCACCTGGCCAACCTTTTGAATTTTCCTGTCATCAACTAAGTTTTGGAAAGCTGGCTGAGTGCAGCTTGGTGCAGAAGAGAACAATAGGTTGTATACACAAATTATGGTATAGTGTGTTTCAAGTATCATACCACAGAAAACATCACAAATATGGAACATAATTAGAAATGTTTATTTATATATGTAGTTTTCAATAACCTTTTTAACGTCACCAAGTTTAATACCAGAAAAATTACAAGTAAACTACTCTTAATTGGCCAATCCCAAAATTCTTAAAAAGGGAAAAAAGAGAAAAAAAAAGAAAAAAAGAGAAAATCTTCTGCGTCAAGAAACACCTTGATGGCGATGTTTCAACTTTCATTTTTTTCCTTTTAGGCAATTTGGAATTCAACCAATTCAGTCTTGTTTGACAGCTCAGTGAGTTCTGTCAAACGAGGCTGAATTGGTTAGATTCCAAGTTGCATCATGGGAAATATTCGATGCTTGAAATTTTGACTTCATCGTCACTGTAGACTCAATGAAAATACTTGTCTTAAGTATTTTATCTGTAATTTTTGTAAAAGAAATTAAATTTGAATAAAATTTCTTAAACAGATAAAAAAGAAATAAAATAATTGTAGTTACACAATACGTTGAATATAAATTATTTAGGAAACATAATTTCAATCAAGAGAGAAAATATAATATGTGCTTGATAATGATATGATTCTGAAACAGACTGTAGGCAAATCTTTTGAAGGTGTGAAATCAAGAAGGTTGGGTGGAGGCAACATGAAAATTTTAAAAGGTTGGCCGAGTGGGAATGAACCATTACGACTACTAGGTGTATTTATCTGTAATAACCCCGATTGTCCACATGGGGGCACGATGACGCCGTGTACTAAGGCGTACTGCACATCGATGGTGCGCATGCCTTCAACCAATCCAACCCTGCCTGAACTGCAGTGCGGAGTTAGGATGTCGGAGAGCTGGCAAGTGCTCTTCGTTGCTCGGCGGGTCTCTCATGGTACTCCGCCTTTCTCCACCCGTAAAACTGTCACCGACACTGTGTGACCTTGGCTGTTAAAGTTTCGTTAAACCTTAATAAATAAATAAATATTTATCTGTAAACAAATATCCTGTGTTTGTAATCTCCAAAAGCGAATAATCCAGCCACACCATCAAGGCATGCTTTCTTCGAAGGCATGCCTTGATGATGTAGTTGGAATATTTCTTCTGTCGGGACCTGAGTCAGGGCAGTCGGTCCCCCAATAGGTCAACTTCGCGACCCCCCCCCCCCCTGCGTGTGGGCCGGGTCATTATTGTCCCACGTCCATGTCCATTCTAATTGTTTGTTATGTACTAGGAAGTGTCATTTCAGAAGCATCATTTTAGTAAATTCATTTATTTAATAGAGTTTAACGACACTTTCGACAGCCAGGGCCGCCTCGTGTTGGACAGTTTTACAGGTAGAGGAAGCCAGAGTACCCGGATAGAACCGCCGAGCAACAGCGAGATCTGTTCGACTCCCCAACGTTCTAACTACACAGAAGCAGGGTTAGCATCGGTTGAAGACAGGTGTACCATCGACGTGTATTACGCCTCAGTACACAGCGCTCCCACGTGGGCAATCGGGATTAAGAGTTTTGCTCAAGGATACAAAGCAGTTACCCTTGACGGGCATCGAGGGCATCGAACCGTGGATCTCTCGATTTTAGTAAATAATAAATAAATAAATAAATAAATAACTAAATAAATAAATAAAATAAATAAATAAATAAATAAATAAATAAATAAATAAATAAATAAATATAACTGTGAGCCATGTGTATCACACAGTTCTCCTTTCCCAAAGTTTTAATTAATTCGCTCAAAATCCAATGCTGTTTGAATGGGAAGGCATGTTGGGGAGATCAATCTATGCCTCACTGGGACCTGTGTTGTAAAATATTCCATCGAGTGTAGAAATGCAGCTCTCTTAGGACGAAAAGAAGCGTCGAATCTATTGAAACATGAACCGAAAATGTATTCAGAAATTATCAAGATAAATTCGAAAAATAGTAATTGATTGGCTTACCTTGGTGGGGTGGTAGAGGCGTAAACTTAGAATAGTGACCTAGGTTTACGAGACTCTTTATTGGAACTCTTTCTGTTCACTCTTCGAAGTAACCTGTAGAAATAGAAAAAAAAACGTACATGTAACTCTATTTTGCGTGGCGCGGCAATTTTTGGAGTAGAGTCTGACCTGAGAGAGTTGAAACTTCGAACCCTCCCACGTCAGTTATTTTGGGCAGCTACTTGCCTGGCTTGCTCTATAGTGAGGACACGGTAGGAACACGGTGTGTTTTAGACAAATGTGACCTGGAGCCAATACTATAAAACTTTTACAACTGTATTTTCTAGAATTGTATTTTCTACCTATTAATATTTAATATAACCGACTAAAATGAATCATTAGTATTATAAAAAATATGGCAATTTGCCAACTGGCAAATTGCCACATCTTTGAAAATGCTAATGGTTCATTTCAACCCATTTAAAGTCATAACTAGAAAAAGCAATTCTAGAAAAAAACAATTCTTTTAGTTTTACAGTATTGGCTTCTGAACTCAAGATCCGCCTGCTGGCCAATGCTGTTGTATATTGAGATGTCGGACAAATATCTTACCGCTTCTCGGTGTTTGTTGTCGGGATCTCCGACTTCTTCGACAGCCAAGTTGTCCACTCATAAATCACAATAGTACCAAAGGAGGCTGCAAAAAACCCTTTCATCTCAAGACGTAATACAGCATCAAAAACTTCTCAGTCATCAACAATATCTGGCCATGCATTCTACGATTGAGGAATATAAGAAGAGCTTGTGCATGACAAAAAAGCTCGATGGAGTTCGAATTTTCAACATTTGAAAACTGTTTTAAATATTTGAATATTCGATTGGGTATTTCTGAGAAAAAAAGTGCAAGACGCGCTAACAATCTTTCACCTCGTATTCCATCGGGTTCTACCCGGTAGTCTGTGAACTGAAATTTATCAGTACTTATTATGTCTTTACTTTTATCCTGGTTGCCTACATGGGGGCACGATGACGCCGTGTACTAAGGCGTACTGCACGTCGATGGTGCACATGTCTTCAACCGCTGTAACCCTGCTTGAAAGGAGATTGAACAGAGTTAGAATGTTGAGGAGCTGACAGTTGCTCGTCGAGTGGTTCTCTCCGGCTTCCTCCACCCATAAAACTGTTATGGTCACGATTAGCCATTGTACATAAGTATGTGACATTAAACACCAATAAATAAATAAATAATGTTTTTACTTTTTAGATATTACGAATATACTTGTTGGGTAATTTTTTTTCTCTGGCTTTCAGCTTTAATTTATTCGCTTCTGACAAGTGAAACATTTGGGCACGCCTTTTAACATATCTCTGAGTATTGCATAATGGGAGCCAACAGAAATCTCAACATTGGTCCAATTCCTTGACTGGTAGAGTGCTAAATTATTTTTGGTCATCAAAATGTGTTTATGTATCTTTGCCTTGTTACAATTTATGCCCAAAACTAGTAACAAGGCTGAGAGATGAAATCATTTAACTTCAAAGATAATATGAAGCACATCACCAGAATACGATGCTTTTAAGCTGCGGCACATGCACTTCAGAATAAAGCCCAAATATGGGTTTCCGGCATTCTAACAGTTAAGACAAGTTAAGTGCTTTTAAATCCAGTAACGTGAATATTTAATTAACCCTTTACCCAACGTAACAGCCAAAACCGGCCAGCGCTATTCTCAAAAATCGTCCAATTAATTTTCATTATATTTTCTCAGTTGAGAAAATAAAAGACTAGTATTTAAAAAGCATTATCAGTAATGTCTTTTAGGACAAACCTCACATTCTAAGAAACCTGGGGGACTTTAACCCTTTACCTAACATGAAAAGCAGACGACAGGTGCAAACAAAATTCTATAATAACTCTTTTTTTTCATTTTTGCCTCAAAAAACATAGGTTATGACCCCTCTTTGGAACGAGCTCGTCGAGCTCGTTCCAATGAGAGGTCATAACCTAGGTTTTTGAGACAAAAAATTAGTTATTCAAGAATTTTGTTTGCAAGTGTCGTCTGCTTTTCGTGTTAGGTGAAGGGTTAATACCCACAGCAAGTACATAATAATGACAGACATCGTTGTAAATGGAATAATGAGAATAAAAAATAAAGTTGACTCACCGAATGCTTCAAATTTTCAACTGACGATTTTACTTTGGATGCCGAGATGTTGCAGCTGACTTTCTCGTTGCATATTAAATTAAAGACGCAACTCTGCAGTTACTTTGCTTTTTATAAGATGTATAAGATGAAGAAAGCTTTCAAAATTCTGCATGCATGACAAACGCATGGGGTGGGCTTTCTAGATAATTGCTGACAAGGCAGATTGCATACTCAAGTTTAGTGCAATGGATGCGTTTTCTAACGTCCTTGAACAAGTGGGTTTTATTTAACTCTTTACCCATCGTAGAGGTTAACAAATTTTGTTACTTTAATTCCCTCTTTTCAATTTTTTGTAAGGAATATCAACAAAATCATATTATGTGATCCCATATTGGAACGAGATCGACGAGTGTGCTTTCCAATAAGGTGGGCTGCTCAGTTTCTAAATAACACGGCGGGTACCACCGATTTGATAGGATTCGATTCCTGACACCCCCACTTTTTCCATTTATGGAAGACCTATATACATATATGCATGCATGTTTAATAAAATCTACAATACACTTGTAACTGGAAGATCAATATATATGCTGTGTTTCTAAAAGTTTCCTAAAATTTATTACACACCTTTAACTTTATCATATGATGAATGAACGGAAAGATGTTGCCCAGATCGTTCCAACAACTAAGCACATGATAGGGTTAATGTGCGCATTCCAGAAGGTGTCGAACACCATAAGAAAATACTCCCCAATACTTGTGATGGGCATCATACTGATTAATAGCGACACGTCCTGCTTTGGAAAAGGATGGGTGTGCACCATTCAAGTCAGGATACCGCGCCGTTTCGCACACGACAAAATTCCCCACACTAATCCCACAACAAGCCCCCCCCCCCCCCCCACCTCTCTCTCTATCTCTCGAAAATATTTCTCTAACAAAATCCTTCCCCGACGAAATCTCTCTCCGACAAAATACTCTTTTTATAAATCTACCGACAAGCATTTAGTCAGGGATAGAGACACTAGAACATTTAATGGACAGCAGTGTTGGAAAAAAGGCTTTACATGTGTCTACAAATTAATGAGTTAAAAAAATGTTTAGCTTTAACCATCTGCACACTGATGTTTAACCCTTTACCTAACTGAAAAGCAGACGACACTTGCAAAAATAATTCTTGAATAACTAATTTTTTTCATTTTTTGTCTTAAAAACATAGGTTATGACTCCTCGTTGGAACGAGCTCGACGAGCTCGTTCCAACGAGGGGTCATAACCTATGTTTTTGAGACAAAAAATTAAAAAAATAATGAAAATTAATTGGCGATTTTTAAGAATAGGGCTGGTCGGTTTTGGCCGTTACGTTAGGTAAAGAGTTTTAAAACATGAAATTTTTCAGTTACAAATTTTCTCATCATGCAACTAGAAATTTAACCAACTCTGTTTTGTTTGATAGAGCTCAATGAACTCTATCAAGCAAGATTGAACTGGTTAAATTCATAGTTGCATGATGGGAAAATGCTCTGTCAAACAAGACAAAATTCCTTGTTGCATTATGGGAAAATTGGTGACTATAAAATTTAACATTTTTTGACATCAGTGTGTTGAGATTAAATATGTTGTTAATTAACCCGTTACTCAAATCGGCAACATCCACCAGCGAAATGTGCAAATTCAGCAGCAGAACAAATATTATTTTTCAAAAAATTTCAACAAAACCATATCATTTGACCCCTCTTTGGAACGAGCGCGTCGAGCTCGTTCCAATGAGGGGTCACATGATATAATTCTGTTGAAAATTTCGAAACATTAAAAAAAAATTACATTTAAAGCAATAATTTTTTATATCGTCTGCGTTGGGTAAAGGGTTAAACAACAGTTAAATCCTAGTACGCAATACAGTTATACAACACTTACATGTATATAGCACGATATATATTTTTATAAATCGGTGAATAATACTGATAGGTGCTTTTTCAGTTTTCATTGAAAGAGCTTTTGTTACATTTGGCATGTGAGTATTGCTGGAGCTGAGCACTTCTATGGATCGCTTGTCTCCCTTGATACTCACTGTTTCCTTCTTTGCAGTAACTTTGTTTTGCGAGGATGTCTATGTTAAATGTTTCCTCGATGAATTACTAGTGAATATTTCTCATAGATTTTACCATAAAGTTTACCAGGTAATAAAGGCACAGGATTATATTAGAGGCCATCAAAAGTTGTTTTTTTTTAATTTTCCTGCAATTTTACTAGGTACATTCAGACAATCACATTCATGTGTTTGAAGGGTGGTATTCAGCTGCGCGCGGCGGGTACAGTGCCTTTATCTAGTAGAATGCTAAACTATTTTTGGTTACCTTATCAAAAGTGTTCTCACTTGTCTTTTCCTCGTTTCAATTTACGGGAGAGTTCCTATAGCACCCCTTTCCAAATACTGTAACATTTCAAACCCATACAGGGTAAATAATCTCAAATTAAAGAAAATATGAAGCGCATCCACAAAATATGAAGAATTTAAGTTGCGGTTCTTGCACGTCAGAATAAAGACCAAATATTGGCTTCCTGGAAATTTGCCAAATCTTTAAAAATGCTGATGGTTCATTTCAACCCATTTAAAGTCATAACTGGAAAGTATAATTGGAGACAACACAATCATAAAGTTTTATGGTACTGGCCACTGCACTCAGCCAGTTAAGAGACGGTGAGCATCTATTGGAAAATGAGTTGTCGTTCTTGGACAAACAAATGCCGGTTGGAATTTGCGGTTTTCAAAACATTACAACATACTTTAAATCTTTCCAAGGAAGAACACTCTCAAGTTTTTCTAAGAAAGAAACCCCAGGGACACTCCACCACCAAACCATTTGTCAGGTGGATTGGTGGAGAAGTGTCCCTGGGGGTTCTTTCCTAGGAAAAAGTATGTATGTGACAATCAACATAACAATCAACACTGAGGTGTACACTGCTCATAATAATTATTTATTTATTTATTGGTGTTTAAGGTCACATAATTTTGCACGCTCATAATAATAATAATAATAATAATAATAATAATAATAATAATAATAATAATAATAAAAATAACATTTTGGCCGGCCGCTGATTTGTCGCGGTTTTCAGCTGAGAAGTCCTTGATTAGCCCTGTTCTCCAAAATGCCACTTTATCCTAACGCCTCTTCTCTTCTCCCAACACTCAAAGACGAACTGCTTGATGACATCCCGTACGCCATTCTCCCCAATCTCTCCAAGCATACTAACCCTCTCTTTTCTGTCACCCACTAGCCACATGTCCTTCATTCTCCCACCCCACTTCTCCAGTATACTCCCGTTGAATATTGTTCTGTTAGACTAGTATTTTGGACATTCTAATAGAAAGTGTTCCAATCTCCACTACGCCTAAATTACACAATTGCCAATCCTTTTCATTGGCTTTCCCGGTTTTGCTGTTAAACTCCAGACACCACGACCTCTTCTTGAACAGCAGTAACCGCCAAAGGTAACATCATGGACAAGGTACTCTTCAAAACCTGTCTTCTCTTGATCAGGCAGGCCATCCAAAGTCCTCCTTCTTTGTGACCACCTCCTCTTGCCAATTCAGGTTACCATCCGCCATGACTCTTTCTCTAGCGATTTTTTACCCCCAGCGCGTGAATTTAACCTTCCATTTACGTATACCCTATCGTGTGGAAGTTGCAAACTGACTTTTAGGTTTTCAACTTTTTTCCTAAGCAGACGACAATTGCAGCAAACAAAATTCTTGAATAACTATTTTTTTTCATTTTTTGTCTCAAAAACATAGGTTATGCCCCCCTCACTGGAACGAGGTCGACGATGTTTTTGAGACAAAAAATGAAAAAAATAGTGAAAATTAATTGGTGATTTTTGTGAATAGCTCTGACCAGTTTTGGCCGTCACGTTTGGTAAAGGATTAAATAACGAGAAAGTTCCTAACGTTCTTTCTTTCAAGAACGTTTTTTTTTATAGCTTTGGCAGATATTTCATCAACTATTAGATTGTTGCTTATTAACTGTATACACCGAGAATATGTCACCAACCACAAGGGTTTGAAATAACGATATATATCTAATTGTTAGATGGGTTGGGTGAGTTGGATGAAGGAGTGTCCCTGGGTGTTCTACTTTAACGAAATTCACTTGAAATACCATATTCCTAAAGAAACACGTGTAACATCTATGCAGAAAATATACACTTAACCCTTTACCTAACGTAACGGACAAAACCGGCCAGCGCTATTCTCAAAAATCGGCAATTAATTTTCATTTTTTTTTTCATTTTTTGTCTCAAAAACATAGGTTATGACCCCTCGTTGGAACGAGCTCGTCGAGCTCGTTCCAACGAGGGGTCATAACCTATGTTTTTGAGACAAAAAATGAAAAAATTAGTTATTCAAGAATTATTTTTGCAAGTGTCGTCTGCTTTTCAGGTTAGGTAAAGGGTTAACAGAAAATAGTCGTCAAAGATAATTTTACCTGATATATTTCAATGTGTTCATCTCTTCAGAGATGTTGTTGGGCATATTGGGAGCATGTTGAGAAATGGGTGAAATGCCAGACTGAGTGGGCTATGGGAGGCAAGTTTTGAGATGGAGAATCTTTGACTGAATATCACTTTGTTAGGCGAGAAGGTGTTTCAGAGTATGGGTGATTGAAATGTACAAATTGGTTCAAAGCAAAATGCCAAGGGTCACTTACCTGCGACAACTTTACAAAGAGAAAATATAATCCTAAAGAAACACGTGTAACATCTTTGCAGAAAATATGCACTTAACACAAAATTTCCGTCAAAGATAATTTCACTTGATATAGTTCGATGTATTCATCTCTTCAGAAGAGCTGAATACATTGAATTATATCAGGTAAAATTATTTTTGAGGACTATTTTTGTTAATTGTTAAGTGCAGGCAGGCAGGCGTCTTATCCAAATGCCGGGCAAATCGAACACTTTCTCCATTGGTGAACTCTTTCTTAACCGAATAAAAAAATGATTTGGGGGAGGCCAGATGCCCAGATCCTCTTTGGTAAGTTTCTTGGAATAGTCCTGCCCACAGGTCACCAAACTAGCAAACACGTGCGAGCTCAGGTGTTCGGCACAAGCGGAGAACTCGGAAAAAATGACATTTAATAACTTTTTTTGATCGATCCTGTTCGGTCTATATAACAGATATCTAAATCTAACAAGGTATGGAATTCTCATTTTGCAAATAAAAAAATTCACACCGGCCCTCTTTATGTCCATCTCAAATTTAAATCACCTGCCGTATTTCAAACTATATACCCGGTGATAGATGAAAGCGGATACAATAATCTTTACATTGACATATCATGTAGTCATGGAGCGTTCTTGTGATATTCAATACTAGAGGGCCTATCCGTCCCTGGATGGGAAGCCCAGTCCGCGAGATGAAAAAGTGTCCCATTGCAAATCAAGGCAGATTATGAAAGCTGGAATTTCTAGCTGGGCGGAATTGCGTGACGGAATTATAGATTTCCAGTTTATATAATAGATTACTGAGATTTTCGCCTAGACCTAGAAGACGTCGCCACGAATCGCTGCCGCTAGCCGCCGCCGCGAACCCTCCAAGCCATAGGCAGCCGCTAACTTTTTCCAGGTAGCTGTCATTACTAGTTAAACAAATATTCTGCGGATTATACACATAGACTCTTGTGAGCAACTCGTAGGTGACCTGATTTGTCCAGACTGTGATGGCTCATGTTCCGACCGAAAAATATTCCAACTGCATCATGAAGGCATGCCTTCATAATGCAGTTAGAATATTTGTCAGTCGAGATTATAGTTCAAAACTAATAGTTCTTGGAAATTTATTTACATGAGCGTAATTACCAACTTGTTATTTAATTAACACGTATTTTACTCTACCCCCTGGTATCGACGCTCCTTTGGTGGAGAAAAATTTATACGCCAGTTTTGTAACTGGAATATCAATTGCACAAAACTTCAAGCTGACCCAGCCGGCCAAGCTGCCATGAAAATCAGTTGGCTAGTCAATCTTGAACGTGATGGCTTAGCCGACTCAATGAGCTAGACAGCTACCATGTTGCCGAGCTCGCCGCGAATTCTAAATTTCACGCCTTCGGCGTTTTCTATCGTTTCAAAATATACGTGTATCTCAGTGTAGGAGAGATAGGTGGTTACGAGTATTTGGGGGTAAATATAAACATTACAGGAAGAGGCATCGACCGAAACCACACAAATAAATTGATTCTGAAGGGGAAGCGAATCCTTAACCAAATGAAACTTATAGGAAGAAACAGTTTCAATAAGGTTTTCGTGGGGAAAACCATTTGGGAAATGGTGGGTCTGCCTAGTATAACTTACGGTACGGAAGTGGTACTCCTAAACCAGACGGCCGTGAAGAGCTTGGAAATCCTGCAGAACGATGCAGGTCGATTGATAACGGGGTCGAGTAATGCCGCAGTGCCAGAAGCAATCAGGGGTGAGCTTGGGTGGATGAGGACCAAGGACAGGATAGACCTGTTGAAACTCGATTATCTTAATTATTTGGTAAATCTCCCCGAAAGCCGATGGTGTAAAGTAATGTTCCTGAGAATTTTCAACTCAAATATCAAAACGGGGTGGACGGTCCAAGTGAGGGAGCTAGTAGAGAACTACTCATTTGGGATCTCGGACCTGGATGTTGGGGCAAACCAGGGTAAAAAAATCGTCAGAGAAAGGGTCATGGAGGATTCTAACCGTAATTGGCGAGAGGGGGTCAAATCAAAGAGGTCTTTGAGTGGCCTGCGTGATAAAGAGAAGCCAGGTTTTGAAGAGTACCTTGATGGCACCTTTGGGGGTCACTGTTGTTCAAGCTGAGGTCGCGATCCCTGGAGCTGAGGGGAAAAATTGGGAAAGACGGTGAAAGGGAGTGCCAGGTGTGTAACTTGGGCATGGTGGAGACCCTGGAACACTTTCTTCTAGAATGCCCAAAGTACCAGTCTAAAAGAATGAGATTCACTGGGAGTATAATGGCGAAGTGGGATGGGAGAATGAAGGACATGTGGTTAAGGGGATACTCAAATGAGAGGGTTAATATGCTAATCGGAGAGATTGGGAAGAATGGGGCAAGGGATGTCATCAAGCAGTTCGTCTCCAAGTGTTGGGAGGAGAGGAGAAGCGTTGGAATAGGGAGGCAGTTGGTAGTACAGGGGTAACCAAGGCCTTCTCGTCCGAGAACCGCGACAAATCAGCGGGTGGCCAAACTGTTATTATTATTACGTAATTGGTTTCGTTATGACATCGAATAATCAAGCAGTCTCAGACGAAGAGTTTGAAGAGTTCTTCGAGACTCAGGGTGATAATATCAGAAACATGTTCGAGATTACCTGAGTTTGTAACCCAAAACAGAAAATGAGATCACATAGTCTGCACTGAAATATTATTCCGCATACAGCCAACAAGATGGCATTGGTTAGTGTCACCAATATGAATGATGAAGAATGAATGTCCCATTCCTGTTTCGTTAGTGACCCCAAACAACATCAGTTGAGAAAATAAAAGACTAGTATTTAAAAAGCATTATCAGTAATGTCTTTAAGGACAAACCTCACGTTCTTAGAAACCTGGGGGACTTTAACCCTTTACCTAACATGAAAAGCAGACAACAGGTGCAAACAAAATTCTATAATAACTATTTTTTTCATTTTTGCCTCAAAAACATAGGTTATGACCCCTCATTGGAACGATCTCGACGAGCTCGTTCCAAAGAGGGGTCATAACCTATCTTTTTAGACAAAAAATGAAAATATAATGAAAATTTATTGGTGATTTTTGTGAATAGCGCTGGCCGGCTTTGACCGTTACGTTAGGTAAAGGGTTAACTGTAACTTCGCACGTTCCCTTCATCACGACAAAAGTGTTAGTGTTTTCTCTCTCTCTCTCTCTCTCTTTCTCTCTCTCTCTCTCTCTCTCTCTCTCTCTCTCTCTCTCTCTCCCTCCCTCCTCTCCCTCTCTCTCTCTCTCTCTCTCTCTCTCTCTCTCTCTCTCTCTCTCACTCTCTCTCCCTCTCTCCCGTTGAGGGTGGGTGTAGGTGTGTGTAAGTGGATGTTTTTGTGTGTAGTTTCTTTATAGACTGTCTTTTAGGACTTCAAAAAACAACCAATGTATCTTTGAGATATCTGAACACCTATTGTTTTCGGAGGTTCGCTATCAAGATTTCAGGGTAAATAAATGCAGGAGATGTAGGCATGAATCTTGATTAAGTGCCTTCTAATTTTACATATTTTAAAACTGGTTTGGACTGGAACAGAACTCTGAAGTCATTCTAGTGGTACTTCTCACTCAAACACTATATAATTATAGACTGCGTACAATGCATAACAGATGCCATGTTCACTTCATGTGCATTCATACACCCATCGTTTCGTCAAGAATATTCGTTATAAATGACATTTCGTTACGTTTTGTCGGAGATGACATGACTGTGGAACTACACAATTTATTTTAACCCTTTACTTAAGGAATCGTTTAGTATTTCACGACCAAATATCTCTTATAACCCCTCATTTGAACGAGCTCAACAAGCTCGTTCAAATGAGGGGTCATAGGATATGTTTTGTGGTGAATGAATGGACAAAATCTTCCATTTTTGTCTCAAAAACATTTTGAGACAAAACTGGAAATATAAAAAAAAAATTGAATAGTGTTTTTTGTGAATAGAAAGGGACCTTTTTTATCGTTACCTTGCGTAAAGGGTTAACGGATATAGTTATGATGCTGACAAAGCATAACGATCTTAATATATGTTGAGAAATTTAGCCGCGAGTGTCAAATGCTGACGTGCATCATGTTTGGCATCTTCACCAAAGGTCAACATTCACTCGATAACTGTTTTTGAAAACGCTATTCAAATGTCGTGTTCACAAATGTCACAAAGTGGATTCATCACAGTTGGTCTGTTGTCGTACAATGCCTGTCAGATAATCAGTGTCTTGTCGCGTCTCTTTTGCTCAGTACCTACATGAACTTACCAAATGGAAGTTAGAGTGATAATTCGCGATATTTTTTTTTTATTGACAATTTTTTAGCCAGTATTGCACACAGAATCCATCACTGCCAACAGGGCCTGTTAGAAAAAAAAATTCAGGACCAGGTATACATTTTTTTCGGAGCCTGGACTCTTTGGTAGTTTCTCTCTCATGGTGTCCGACTCTCGAAGAGGTCGGTGAAAGAGTATAAGAGAAGGTAAACCGGAGTGGGAGGGGGCGGGGTATGACGGACATCCATCACACTTGCAGTCCAAATTTGGAAAACTGGTCACATCTGCGAAATTTTTCGAATTTGGATTCCCAAAGTAGCCATTTGCCTGAACCTCTTTACGAAATAAATGATAGTGTATAGATAACAGATTTAGAATTTCCATAGTGGCCCTCAAATAAGTGAAATTCTGTCTATAAATGACTAGCGGCTCAGCCATACCAGGGCTCCCGATTCTCAGGGCCTCGAGCTACTACCCCGACTTCCCTGACCTCTCTCCTGCTCAGCTACTAAAAATCAAACTGCTGTTCAAATGCAAGCTGCATGCATTGTCACGTCGATGCGCTAAAATCACGAAGCCACTGGAAACAGGCACGAAAATTTTTAGCCGTATCCAACCATTTACATATAAAAAAATGAGAAGCAATCAAAACATGAACCTTTTATTGATTTAACATTTTTCCTCCCTTCACAAATAACTCCCTCATTCCTTCCCCCTCTTTCCCACCCCATCCGGCAATTCTTGAAAAAATGTGCGTTTTTGTGCAATGCGCATAGCCACCGAACCATTTGATTAAACATTCCGAGTGAATTTCTTGTTGTGATTTTCATTGGATGCTCCAATCAGCTGGGAGCGTGGCCAAGCCTAATGGAGTGTAGGGACGAAAAATGCGCCCCCTCCCCCTCCCCTCCATCACACTCCATTTCACCTCGTGCTATGTTAAATGTGTGTGTCCTCCATAGAAGAAGGTCCAAGGTCTTTCCCGGGAACAAAAATAAACTTTTCACGCCAATTGGCGAACTCCGGGTACTTTTTGAAGGCGAAAGTACCCAGAAAGTGAATGAGTATCTACAGCAACATGTTCTAGGAAATTCTAGGGTGAGAGAACATGAACAAGTTTGAAGGATTTGAAGCATGAATAAGAATATTTTTAAGGCTAATATTTATCAGGAAAAGTAGAGGGCGAGTCCCACAGCCCGTCCCAACGTCCCTCCCAGGGCTATGCCTCAGCACCCGGGTGATATTCGAGTTGAATTCGATGGGCCTCCGAGTTCAACACGAAAGAGCATTCGATGAATCTTAGCTTTTTAACAGGATAAAGTAACTCAGTTCCGTTAACCCTTTGAACACTGGTGGTATCTTCCATGTCAGTTCAACGGCAGCAATTGGAAGAGTCCATATCCATTATTTGGGGGTAGACCAATTAATATTCTCAACGTGCAGCCCCACGGCTGCACGTTGAAAATATTAATTTATCTATCTAGTGCATTCAATCAGCAGTCATCCTGCTGAATGAAATTATGACGTATCAGGTTCCTGGACCGCAAAAAGGGCCTCTCGGCTTCAAATGGTTAAAATGAGCGAAAATAGCATTTGTTGTAAGAAGCATTTTATACATAATGCGTCTATGCCAATTTCGCTGACTTAAAGATTAAGTTAGTGTGCCTCGAAATAAAAAAAAACACATTCAATTCTCAGGAAGATTCGATCGTCGGTCGAGGGAAGTTCTCGAGGTGCCCGGGTATTCTCTGTCATCGTCCAATGTGGTGGATATCGTCCTATCGAACCGAGACGTAAAATAGCTGCCCTCTGTGCGACGAAAGTCACACTCCGTGCAGGCTAAAGATCCACTCTTAGCGTTCAAAAAAGAGCAAGGACACGACGTAACCGCTACGAAGGTCATTCCACACACATGTACTATTGGACTAAGTTTCTCGGAGCAATTTAGACTATGAAAATAAAATTTTCATAATGGGGAAACATTTTCCTTTATTATGTCAAGAAATTAAATAGGTGACAGTAGGTTGATAGTCACTCCACTGGAAAATGTCTTTGACTCCGTCACACAGTTTACTGGCCGTGTTCGGATACAGAGTTTTAACTGTCAAGAAGTGTCCTTTATGTTATTGGAATTGTTGTTGTTTTTTGTTTTTTGTGGAAGTGTGGGAGGCACTTTTCCAAGTTGTTTCAAATGAAGGCTTAACCCCACAGTGTAGTTCCCCCGTCCCATCAGATGAGCTTGAAATTCTTTTACAAACATTTTCAAGAACCACCACTGACAATTCTTGGAGATGGTGCCGGGGTATTCCTCGCAAAACCACCTGGGCGCGGATGTTTCGCCTCAAGTCGAGTTTCGTGCCAGGACGATCCATCCACTAAACGGCTGTTTGGTTTGTTTTTGTGGGGTTTTTTTATTTTGTTGTTTTTATGTTTTTCATTGGGTAACCCCATTCGTTTGGAACCTTGTGCATTACCAGTCACGAGACTTTGAGATGTGGTATTCATCTTCTTTTAGTGAGAGAGATTCAGGTTTGTTCGCAGTTTGTTTCTTGCTTATGTTCTTATACGAAGAGATTGCATGATATATGTACAAAATAAAAGTGTTACATGGGTCCTTTCTCGCACGCTTGTGCTTGCACGCACGTTTTCTTGTTAATACTCTCGCTGAAAAATTAATTGTATCAAGCGAAAATCGAGCGTTTCCCCTACCTGGACTGTTTGACAGATCCGTTTTGTTAGTCTATTAAATCGCTTGGGGAGTTGATGTTTATTACACAGTCCCTAAGACCGGAGGAGTTCGCCGTATTTTGGAGATAGTCGGACCCGAGTCGCGCTCATTCACGACTCAAATTCAGTCACCTCAAACTTCTATTTCTCCGTTGGGTTCCCTTCTTTAGAATCTTATTTAGAATTAGCAGGAAGACGGTTTTCTCTTAAAAAGTGACCTTGTATGATTTGTCTATTTGTGGCAACCGTTTTTTATTCCCCGATCCTTTTTCGGCATTCGTCATCAACCGTTAGAATCGGTTGATAACGAATGTCGAATAAGGAACTGGGAATATGTAACGGTTGTCACAACCATTTTCTCTTCTACGGTCTTAGAAGATAAAAGTGTACATTTTTGGTCGCATATCAGTGGTGGCGTCAGGATTCCCCCTATAAGAGGGAACGTGCTCCGTGACGGGGAAAGAGGGATTGGTGTACCCTTGACAGAGGGGGCTGTTGTGTCGCTACCCCCCCCCCCCCCCGGGCGCTACCAATGCCCCATGTGTAACGAATCTGTTCAATGTGAGACTAAAAAAGTGCATGTATCTCAATAAAGTGGTGCATTAGTCCCAAACATAGCTTTGTGTATTAAATGTCCTACTATACCACTAAAGGCTCGTGCGCCGTCACTGATACATATCAATGCGTGCGTGTATTTCCATGACCATCTCCTCCCCTATTTAAAATCCTTCCAAAACGTAGCTTATGAGCCGGTTTATTTTAGCAATCTCAGAGCATGGACGTAGAAACGGGGTGGGGGCATATGTGTCCCCACCCCATATTTTCCACAGAGAGAGAGACTTTAGGCCAACATTACCTTTACTAATCCGACATTGCAATCTTCTTGGGAAATAGCAGTAAGGGGTTGCACGGGCTCCTTACTCTATAAGGATGTGGCTAAAGATTCCTTAGTTTGATTTGTTCCTGCTGCGGCATTTAAAGTCGAGAAAAATGTACATTTTTAGGTCCATATTTAAGGAAATTTCCCACTGGTCCGATTTGAGAATTTGGAAAACATGAAGCAAAAATGTGCATTTTTCTTAATGTAGAGGTACTTGAGTCCTAAACATATCTTTGTGTTTTGTATTCTTACAAAGTTATTAAGGTGCATGGGCCATCACTGATATATATTAGTGTGTGGGTACCCTTGTACAGTTCCATCCCCCCTCGACGTTCGAGATGCTTCCTATGTCCCTGACTCAGCGAGATCGAGTTTAGTGTATAGCACTGTTCGTTACGCTAAGTAAAGGGATATTTTCTTTTTCTTCCTATCTTTTTTATTGCTCTGACTTTATCGCATCGTGGGAGTCGATAACAATGGCCCACTGGGTCATGTCATCGGGCGAGATCGACGAGGGCGTTAGTTTGAGCTTTCCAAAGGTCACTTGCGCTGTGTTTTTGGACAAAATTATAACAGCCTATGGCACTGCTGTAATAAAGATGATTCTCAGAGAATCCGAGCCAAACAAACAATAATTATATATATTGTCGGGTTGCTTGTGGAAATTAGATATACTCCAGTTGAACCGAACACATGCTTCGAACACAACCTCATACTACTGGAGGGCTTTCGGACACATATCAACCACGCGACACCATAGACAACAAGATGACGATCTGGACTCCAGTATACAAAATGGACGATGGAAACACTTCTCACCCTAACAACACGCGATGTGCATGCTCACTCGCCCCACTTATCACAGTGATGACGTCACAACATGGACCCTCAAACTGTTACCATAACAACCCAACTTGACGTCACCCGGACCGATCCGGATCCGTTGTGATGACGTCACTTCCGAGGTCGACCACCGAAGTCATCCAAAAAAGACCTGCCCGGGTACACACACTATATTCACATCACTACACAGGGTGCTTGACTTTCATATTGCGAAATACCAAACAATGAACACAATGAACAGAAATCAGGGTCACCGCGTGTCGGACAGTTTTACGGGTGGAGAAAACCGGAGAACCCGGAGTTAACCACCGAGCAACTGCCAGACTCCCCAACGTACTAACTCCACACAATAACGGTTTGCATTGGTCGAAGACAAGTGCGCCATCGATGTGCAGTACGCCTTAGTACACAACGCCACCGTGCCCCCACGAATGAATGAAAGAATCTTTTCGAGAAAAGCAAACAAAAACAACATATTATTTAAATCACATTATTACAACTGAGTTTTTAAAAAAAATGAAAAATGGAAGTGACAAATATGTCTCGTTGCTTCTGATTAGCCCCCCCCCCCCCCCCCACACACACACCCTGAACACTACACTGATGTTGAAATATCAAAAAAAATTCAAGTTGCAACTTTTCCATCTGATACAACTAGGAATTTAACCAATTCGATTTTGTTTAACAGAGCTCAATTTATTTATTTATTTATTTATTTATTGGTGTTTAAGGTCACATACTTATGCACAATAGCTAATTGTGACCATGACAGCTTTACGGGTGGAGGAAGCCGGATTACCCGGAGAGAACCACCGAGCATCGACGAGCAACTGTCAGCTCCTCAACATTCTAACTCTGTTCAAGCTCCACTCGAGCAGGGTTCTAGCGGCTGAAGATATGTGCACCGTCGACGTACAGTACGCCTTAGTACACGGCGTCATCGTGCCCCAGTGTAGGCAACCTGGATAAAGTGCCTTGCAGGCCGCCCCGGACGGGGATCGAACTCGAGACCTCTAGCATAGAAGTCCAACAGTCTACCACTCTACCACTGAGCCACCGCGCTCCCAACAGAGGTCAATGGGCTCTATCAAACAAGAATGAATTGGTTAATTCCCAGTTATATTATGAAAAAAATGATTACTTGAATAACTAATTTTACATCAGTGTTGTAAATTTATACCAAGAGAAACTTTGTCAAACCAGGACTGCTCTGTGTTTCAACACGACCCTGGCTGCTGAAAGTGTTGTTAAACCCAATAAAAACAAAAACATTGTTGTGTGTATTCAACGCTATCAATATGATACAGACAATGAGAAATGAGCTAGATAAACCACGCGTAAAGTCCTACCCAGTGTAAGAGGGTCATCAAGAATGCATCTGATTGGTCATTACGCATCTGCTTGACTATGACGAATCAGTGTCACGCAAGAAAGTAATCAGCCGCCGAATATGATATTTTTCTAAACTTCTTTCACTTAATTCAAGTTTAACACTTTCGCTGCCGAAAGCGACTATAGTCACCTATTTTATTATTATTTGTACGTTCCAGTATGCGCAAATCAAACCTACCATCTGATTACTCGTTGGAAAGGGCTCAGAGAGCCCTTTCCAACAATTAATCAGATGATAAAGTTTCAAGTATGTCATAAATTGTATTAAACGTCCTCGCATACAGGTGCGCATAGAGATCATCCATATATGGCTAAAGTGGGCGTGGCAGTAAAAGGGTTAATCGTGGTATAAACACAGAATGGAACGGTCCATGATGACCCAGTGCCGGTAATTACTTTCGAAAAATGTAAATTGTGATCTCTTGAACACAATAGAAGTGTCTGACGTCAGTAGCGAGTGTATCCACCACGTGCCCGGATGACAGCTTGAACCCTCCTCCTAATGCTACCAACGAGCCTTCTGATACCGTCCAGAGGCAACTGCTGCCACTCCTCACGCAATGCAGCTTCCAAATCGACCAAATTCTGGAAAGGCGGGGCCCTTGACTGCACAAGACGTCGAGAAAGTTCCAGATGTGTTCTAAGGGATTCAAATCGGAGCTCATTGCAAGCCAAGATTGTGTTTAATAGCGTTGTTCTGAAGGAATGTTCTCACAGCATGGGAACGATGTGGCCTTGCATTGTCGTACATGAATACAGGGTGAGTAGCCAACTGGTGGTTGTCAAAATGAGGCACGACAACCGGATTGAGAATGTCCCGGATGTACTGATGTCCATTGAGATTCCCACGTACAGTCACCATATCAAGCTTACAATCACGAGAGAGGCATCCCCAGATCATTACTGTTCCTCCACCATAAGGAACAGTAGGTGTGATGTTCCTGGGCACGTAACCAGTATTTCTACGCCTCCACACTCTCATGCGAACATCTGTGACGTGATGCAGGAACCTACTCTCGTCTGACCAATGGACTCTCCTCCACGTTCTGAGATCCCAATGCTGTCGTGCCATATACCACTTCAAACGTCGTATTTGATGCTGGTCGGACAGAGCTCTACGTTCGATGACCTTCTGGGCCTCATACACAGTGCTTTGAGACGGTTTCAGGTAGTTCTGTTGCACAAACGCGTTTCAAAACCCCGCTTGGGGCAAAGGGTTCGCGCCTAACGAGGCGTGCCAGATTCCGATCTTCCAGAGGAGAGATATTTTGGGGTTGTCCACGCCTTGGTCGGTCCTTAACATCGTTGATTTGTTGATGTTTTCGGACAAGTCTGCTGATGACAGAATGACTAAAGCCAAGGTGCTTTCCAATAGCTTTGAATGACATGCCTGTTAATTTGTCATCTTAGTGCATCTGACAGTCTCCTCCTTGCCATGTCAACATGTATTGATAAAAGAAGTGACAAATGTCTTCGTTTTACACCCGGATATTGCATGTGGATGATAATGTTTTTGTGACATTCGTGTGAAGCATGGTTCACGTGGACGAGGGGATGTGTTTGGGGTACGCTATCAACCAGAAACATCATGTTTTACGAGATGAAATGTACTGCAAGACATATCAATCATCAAAACATAACAATCAGTAAGAGCAACTTCACTGTCATGAAACATTTCAAAGGACTTCACTGTCACCGTCATGAAACATTTCAAAGGGTGCTTAATTAAGTTCCAGGTGAATATATAAAAGTGAAAAAAATGAAAACATTATTCTTAACCCTTTACCTAACATGAAAAGCAGACGACACTTGCAAAAAAAATTCTTCAATAACCAATTTGTTTCAATTTTTGTCTCAAAAATATACGTTATGACCCCTCATTGGAACGAGCTCGAAGAGCTCGTTCCAATGAGTGGTCATAACCTATGTTTTTGAGACAAAAATGAAAAAATAATGAAAGTTAATTGGCGATTTTTGAGAATAGCGCTGGCCGGTTTTGGCCGTTACGTTGGGTAAAGGGTTATAATCACATCATAATAATATTTCGAATTTCTTCCATTCGGGGGTGATAAGTATGATAACCTCTCTCTGTAGAGTGGTGGTAACTATGATAGCCTCTCTCTGTAGGTGTATACATAGGATAATGGTATATCTTCTCATAGAAGTACATCTCGCATTGGTATGTCTGAAATTCGAATCGTACATATGATAGCAAGCAGTTTCTCCATTCGGAACGATTAGCCATCAAGTATCTTTGGAAAATTCACGATTTCGAACTGCCCCGCGCCATCCAAAAAGAATTCTGCTCATTACGGGGATGACTTGCGTTGCGTCAGTAAGCAAGACACTCAAACCATGAATGGGAGCACGGTGGCTCTGTGGTTACGGCATTGGTCTTCGAACCGGAAGGTGCACGGTTCGATCACCGCTACGGGAACTGCTTTGTGTCCTTGGGCAAGGCACTTAATCTCGATTGCCAATTGGAGGCACAGTGGCATTGTGTACTAAGGCAAACCTCACGTCAATGTTGCACTTGTCTTCAATCAAGGGGAGTCAGCTTTTTGGTTCTCTCCGGGTACTCCGGCTTCCTCCACCCGTGAAACTGATCGATAGGAGGTGACCTTGGCTGTTTAAAGTGGCGTTAAATCCCAATGAATAAATAAATAAATATAAACAAATAAATAAATAAATGGTTATGGGTTTCCTCTGTGTACTTCGACTTCCACAACCCCAAAAAACAAACAATCCGAAACGATATGACCTGTCGAAATTATTATAGGTACAATAATTTCGATAGAGTTATCTCCCTTGAAATTGTTGTTCCTGCATGGCAAATTCTAATTAAAAAGCTTGTGCCAATGTGAAAGAAGTGTCATGTTCGCGGTAAACCAATGATGAGGTTTAAAATAGCCATATCAATTGATGCAAAGCAAATGTAAGTTCTCAATCAACAACATTTTGACAAATTAATCAAGTCAGAGAAGACTGACACGTCTAAGTCTACACCCTTCTTATCTCACACTATACACAAACACTGAGAGAATCAAACATGATTTGACGCTAATGAGCAAATGTTTGGATTTTTCGATTCTTCGGTTATGGTTTCTATGATAGCACGTTGCTATGTAATCCAAAGGCTTCTTATAGGACAGGGGGTATGTTTGGAGGGTGTAGCAACCACGTGCTACCATAGAAACCAAGATGGCGGCCTCCAGTATACAAAATGGACGACTGAAACACGTATCACCCTAACAATACGCGCTGCGCATGCGCACTAACACCACGTATCACTATGGGGATGACGTCACTACCTGGCCGCTCACGGGGGTTACCATGACAACATAACGTGGCGCCACCGGGTCACGTGACATGACGTCATTTCCGAGGTCATCCACTGAGGTCATCCAAACTAGGCCTCAAAACCACATTACATACTACTTTTAGTTTAAAAAGTATTGATTGATTGATTGATTCTTTATTTCACAATAAAACGTATACACAATAATAAACAATAATTGCAATGATAAAATTACATGAAAGCACATATGTTTATTGTGGGGAATAACATAGCCAGATCACACGTACTCGGCACAAGCTGTGAAATCGAAAGAAAGATGATATTTGGTAACATTTTTTAATCGATGCTGACGTGCCGCCCATAATGGTATATAAATATTAACAAGGTACACAACTCGCTTTTCGAAAACGATAGCACTCATCTTCGTTATACCCCCCCCCCCCCCCCCTCTCAAATTTGATTGACACAACGTATCCAACAGTACCCGGTATCAATGGAAAGTGAAATGAATAAGCTTTACAGTGGTGTATTACACGACTGTTGGGTGTTATTGGATAGTTCGTGATAACTGGAAGAAGTCGCAGAAAAGGCCGAAAAACATTTAGTTGGACAAGATAGTGCACAGTGGAAAGTGGGTTACGAGCGACAATTATCCAATTTATTATAAATAATTCGAGGTCCCATTGTCTATGGAGGGCAGATTCAAATATTAACCGTATACCTTTATCAAGTACTAATCTCGGATCCACGTTTATTCATTTCTGGCGATCACATTTGCCGTTTATACATTTTTTAACCTTCCCTTGGAAACTAAACAAGCTAACGGCATCCACAGAAGCGAAGATAGTCACAAAAACATCTCATTGGCCACTATTTATGCCGAGAAAATCATCATTGAAAATAAGCCAATGGGAGAATGGGGAAATTTTTTACGCGAGTCGCGTATCTATGGACGCCATCAACTTGAAAAGATTTCAAAGTTACGGCTACAAAGTGTATAAACGGCAAACGCGAACCCCAGAAATGAATAAATGTCAACCCAAGATTGAAAATTGATAAAGGTATACGGTTAACATTTGAATCTGTCCTCCATAGACAATGGGACCTCGAATTATTTATAATAAAAATGGGACTTGATGGCCGCTTTGTAATTCAGACTCTCCACCGCCTCCGCATTGACCAGGGCAAAAAATCTATCTCGAATACTATTTGGCTGGGCTTGGTAGGGAGAATGCTGTGACGAGCTTGAAAGACAATTAGGTATCAGATGAAATATTTTATTATTTTCGTCATGGATTTTTAAGATCACCTTTATCGTCATTGTTAAGTACATGTCGTCAATTATGTTTTCAACATAGGTGTAAGTCAAGTTTAGTCAATCGCATAAATGCCCATTATTATAATAGATTCCCACGTAAGGCACGAGCTATCGGCTCCAATCTAGGTAATAAAGGAGATTTATTTATTTATTTATTTATTTATTTATTTATTTATATTTATTTATTTATTTATTTATTTATCTTTTTCATTGTCCACAAAGAAGTGCTCTTAACACTACCGGCTACAATCCTGACAACAGGGATTATTACAGTGAACATCCTTTATGTATGCACCCATAAATTTGTTTGAAATTTGTCTCTTGAAGGCGGTTCTATTGCAGGTTGTACGCAGTTCATAATCTGATTTGTTCCATAGTTTTGGATAGGTAAATATTGGAAATAGGTAAAGAGACTTCGTTCTAGTACGCTTTATTTCTAATGGATAAGATTGTCTTGTGATTCTAGGTCTTATATTTGTCTTCGAGAAGAAATTATTAAATGAGATGGGTAGCGTATTGATATGCCAATCATATATAAATAACAGTGATTGCACTTTATATTATATAAGTCCTCTACCTTAAGAATATGATCTCTGAGGAACAGAGGATCAGTGTGAGCATTATACCATTTGTTGTTTATAATGCGAATGCTTAGCTTTTGTAGAAGTATTTAATTCGGTATGATAATATTTTACAAAAATGACACCATTTTTTATATGACTATGCAATTAAACGCTAAATATTCACAACTGCTTGACGATCTTTTCCATGTCCCCTGAAAACCACAGTGTGGAATCCGATTCCGTATCACTATATAGTATGACGGACTATTTGCCTGTGCGTTCAAATTCGCATAATTATCTTTTCGGGTCGCAGAGAGTACTTTACTCGAAGCTGGAATGGGTCGCCCGAACGGCGGTCTGGTTTTTTTATCGTATTCGTGATATTTTTTTATCGTATTCATGCGCATCGGGGGATTCCCCGAAGTGTGCACCTATTACAAAATAAGTGTAAACAAAAATAGTTCTTTTTTATTTCAATCCACTTTTCCAAAAAAGGTTGGGGGAATTGTTAATGCTGGCGTAGGTATGCGATGTTGAACTATAAGTCATATAATAAACCTTTTATCGCCAGAGTGAAGTGATCCGGGTCGTCGCATCACGTCTCGTTGAGGAGGTCAGATCGCCGGATCAAACTCACTGCCTGCAGCAGCTCGTTTGATCCGGCGATCTGACCTCCTCAACGAGACGTGATACTGCGACCCAGATCACTTCACCGTAGCGATAATATGAATGCACACAACTTTATAATTACATTACAGAATGTGGCTTAGTGGTAGACTGTTGCAATGCTATCCTAGAGGTCCCGAGTTCGATCCCCGTCCGGGACGACCCTGCGCGTCGATGGTGCACATGTCTTCAACCGCTGTAACCCTGCTTGAGCGGAGCTTGAACAGAGTTAGAATGTTGAGGAGCTGACAGTTGCTCGTCGATGCTCGGTGGTTCTCTCCGGGTACTTCGGCTTCCTCCACCAGTAAAGCTGTCAGGGTCACGATTAGCCATTGTGTATAAGTATGTGACCTTAAACACCAATAAATAAATAAATAAACATTACAGAATAGGATTCAGCATCAAGCTTTCAGCTTGTACTAGGCTGTCTTCACATGGTGAAACATAGACTGCACAGTCCACTTCTCAATCAGTCTTTATACGTAGGATGAGCTACAGGAACAAATACTGTTTTTCAATGAAAACGAAAGGAAAATAAATGGTGATATGGGGAGGGGGGGAAGGGGTGAGTGCAGTGGTGGTGTGCACCGTACCTCGGTAGTAGTTTGCCTTCATCGCACAGTTGTTAAGTATGAGGCAAGTATATGATTCTTAGTTCTAAGTTGCACAGTGGGAATAAATTGATGCTCAAAATATTATTGTTTAACAATCAGTATGCAAAGAGTTAACATGGATTTATTATACAGAAGGAACATTCTGTTCGTTTCTTTGATACACACGAAATATGGGCAATTCGTTGCTATCATTATTGTTCAAACCATACAATTATGTATGCCATTGGAATACTATCATTGATAAGTGTATTTATTTCTATATTTTGTGTGGTGTGCGGACAAAAAACCACGCGGACAAAACACCACCCGGACAGAACCCCCATTATCATAGTTCGGACATAACATCATGCGCACAAAACACCAAGCCGCTACAGCCCGGACAAAACATCATGCGGACAAAACAACATTCCGCTGCAGCCCGGATAAAACACCATGCGGACAAAACACCATGCATTATTTATAGCCAAACTCTCGTAAGAAATGGTATTAAGGTTGTTGTTTTCCTTTAGTAGCTCCTCACTTTTCGGTTCTTTTGAATCTTTTTCTATGATCATAAACGTTCATTCATTCTGCACTCTCAAATCAGTCGGGTAAAATATTAATCCAAATCAAGTCTGTTGAGTGAATATGAACCCAGTTGGGTTCATATTCACTCAACGCACTTGATTTGGGTTAATTGTTAACCCAACTGATTGAATTCATATTCCCTCAACCCAGTTGTTTTGGGTTAATTTTTAAAACAACCGATTTTGGGGTGTATCTGCTCATTAATCATTCTTTTCGTGCCTTGTGGGAAAGTTAGCTCCCCTTAATTTTGGAAACTCTCAGTACATTTAACACATTGTGTCAAAGATATGGGAAATTCATCTTAAATTTGAAATGTTATATTGACGGAAATAAAAACGCAAGATCAGTTTTGGTAATATACTATTCAAAAAAAGTAGGGGATATCCAAACTGATGTTGATATTTTCATAAAATGGTATTGGATACGCGTGATTGGACACATCAGTATGTTACCAAATGTAGTGTGGATCATGAATGTCACCGGCCCACGAAAACCTCGTGCAGGTTTTTCGCATGAGCGCCGCGTTAATGCCTGCGGGGTACGTTTTGATATATTCATTTGTTCTGGACGGGCTTTTTCGAAGGTCTTATCGTTCTTATCTTGGTATAAACTCGTTCATCAATATATATATATATATATATTTATTGGTGTTTAAGGTTACATACTTGTGCACAATGGTTAATCATGACCGTGACAGTTTTACGGGTGGGGGAAGCAGGGGTACCAGGAGAGAAACACCGAGCAACGACGAGCAGCTGCCAGCTCCCCAACATCGTAACTCCGCACTGCAGCACAGGCAGGGTTTCATTGGTTGAGACATGCGTTCCATCGACGTGCAGTACGCCTTAGTACACGGCGTCATCGTGCCCCCATGTGGACAATCGGGGTTAAGTGCCTTGCCCAAGGACACAACGCGGGAGTCCGAATTGATCGCTCAGACGATCACCCATCCAATGATTAACAGGGCTCGACGTTGCTTAACTTCGGTGATCTGACGAGAACCGCTTACCTCAACGCCACTGCCCCCCCCCCCCCCCCCGCCCGTTCATCAATAGTTTCTGGTCGAAACGTAACTTTTGAGGTATGCGAAGATGCGAAGACTGACACGTGACGAACGTTTACGTGCCGTTGGCATGGAAGCTGGCAACAGACATACTGCCGTGGCACAAATTCTCAACAATACTCAATCGGTGATCAGCAGGTTGTGGTCACTCTACCGCCAGAAGGCAATGTTGATGACAGACGTCGGTCAGGTCGTCCAAGGGCGACAGCTGCTAAACAGGATCGTTTCACCCGAACCACAGCATTGCGTAACCGCCATCAAAGTGCCTCAGAATTTGGACAACAACTGCAGCGAGCGACAGATGTGTGAGTCAGTGGTCTAGCCGAAATCGCCAACACAGATGGAATTTGTACGCTCAACGATCTCGAATAATTCCACGCTTGACTGAATGTCACATCGCAGCAAGGGATAATTGGTGTAGAGCACGACAGCGCTGGGACAATCGTTGGTGGAGCAACGTCATGTTTTCCGATGAATCGAGGTTCACTCTCGACTTCCACGACAGACGAAACAGAGTGTGGCGGGGGCGGAACGAACGATGCCATGGCGTAACCGTTAGGCAGCACGATCGTTTTGGTAGTGGGTCGGTTATGGTGTGGGGAGGCATAACCATGACAAGCAGAACAGCATTACATGCCATCCAAGGGAGTGTCACAGGGCAGTACTACCATGACAACATGTTAGCTGCTCAAGTGTTTCCTTTTTTGCGACGTCACGGCCGTCGATTCTTTTCCAAGATGACAATGCAAAAGCACACAGGGCCCGTGTCCCTAAAGAGTTCCTCCAGGAGTAGAACATCACTACACTGCCTTGGCCAGCACTAAGTCCAGGCCTTTCACCAATCGAGTAAGTCTGGGATATACTTGGCAGGCTCCTACGATAACGCCAACAACCTTATGCCAATGTCCAGGAACACGCCGCTGCACTGCAGGAAAAATGGGATAACATGATATTGGACGTTTGTTGAGGAGTATGTCACGTCGGATCCGCGATTGTCTCGCGAACCGAGGAGAGTTTACAAGGTATTGAGGTCTTGGAACTGAATGTGGTAAATTCTCTGACTGACCGTCCATGTCTTCTACAACTCGGTGCGTGGAATGTGTGCTTGTCAGACACCCAACTATCGCTGAAATCATTCACCAGATGCCACAGTGCAGTGCCTCAACTGTCTTTTTGATGAAAATATAAATATATTTCTTCATATATGTCACTTTTATCAAATATCCCCTACCTTTTTTGAATAGTATATAATTTTTTTATCCATAGACCAAATATAGTAAAATTTGATACATAGCTATACTTGAGTGTAATGTTTAAGGAGTCAACCATGACCACGTGTGACACTGCATGCTTTCAACAGCTTTTTCGACAAAGCGTGCATCCGTGACACTCCCACGTGAACAGTACACATCGATTGCACAATATTCCATTTCAACTCGATTGAAAAGCAAAATGTCACGAATGTCCGAAGTTGGTAGGGGCAGGTCTATTGCTCTAATTATGAAGGGTCAATCGAGACGTCTCGTAGCCCCCAACGATAGCACATTTAGTTGGACGTCTCAGAGCCACAGGGAGATTAGCTGACCGTCCCAGGAGCGGACGTCCATGCGTTACGTCGCCACGTCAAGATAGAGGCATACGTCTCTCACATCTCCGTAACCGATTTCAGACGGCGACGGAGACGGCGAGTCAGGTTGTAGGCACTCATGGTCGCCGAGTGTGTCCAAGAACAGTTAGGAATCGGTTGCGGGAGTCCAGTTTGAGTCCACGACGCCCCTACGTTGGTCCGCACCTTACACCCAGGCGGCGTCAACGTCGATTGCAATGGCTGCGGGCACATTTCACTGGCCCACTGGTTATTCACTGTCGAGTCTCAGTTCACGCTCTACAGGTCAGATGGACGACAACGTTGCTATCTACGTCGAAGTGAGCGATATTCTGACGCGTGCGTTAAGAAAAACGACAGATTCGGGGAGGGTCTGTTATGGTTTGGGGGATTTCTCCTGGCGTCAAAACACCTCTCGTGGTCATCCAGGGCAATCTTACAGCCGTAAGATATCGGGATTAAGTCCACATGCCTCACGTCCTTCCACTTATCCATGCGCGTAACCTTACGTTGAAGCAGGATAATGCGAGGATGCACGTTGCTAGGGTTTGTCGTGACTTCCTCAACTAAAACAATGTCCTAGTTCTCGATTGGCCACCCTACAGTCCAGATTTGTCCCCGATCGAGCATTTGTGGGAGGAGCTGGGCAGGAAGCGCGCCAACGTCCCAAACAAAGGCGCTCAGCTCACGCAGGCCCTTCTTCGGGAGTGGAATAACATAAACAATTTGATGGGGTCAATGGTAAGGAAAGTTAGAGCAGCGACTGAAGCCCGGGTGGGCACCTCCACTATTGATTTTGATCAGGGAGTGGCGTATGGCACCCACGCTGGAACGTTATCTATGCAAACGTCGTCTGTGTTAAGACAACAAAACTCATCAAAATTTAATCAGTAATGAAGACATAACATCAAAATCCCAACAATGAAACAGTCATCCATAACACATTTGAAATATTTATCACAGAAAAAAAACTTGCGTTTCTTTTTTCCGTTAGTATAGATAATTTGTATCATTGATGTTCATATCATTTAACAATCTTCGGGTATTTTCCTGTAGAGTAGTATAAAAATACAGAATCTGGCTTTTCTTTTGTTCCCAGTCAGTTTGAACGCTGGCCTATTTTTCTCTGTAAAAAAACATTTAAAAAATAAGAATTACTTCATTTTAGCCATCTGTTGATGTTCTGTAATTTTTTCGTTATATCAACAATGTGCGCAACGTGGCATACAATATAGACGCTGTCCTTTCCATTAATGTAAAAGTCAAGTAGTAGTCCAGGCACATTAGACATAAAAATGAGAAAGTAAGGAAAAAAAATCGGAGAAAGCTGATTTTTTTATATGTTTCCGGGACACACATTGCGGATAAAGTGTGAAAAGTCCCCGCGAATCCGAGTTGAGCTTTTTTAGTTATAGCGTTTTTTTGATGAAAAAAAAAATTTTAAAAAAAATTCGACCCAGCTCCATATTTCTCATTCTTATTCGCCTTAGTAGGGTGAGAATCATAAATATCGTGCTGAATTATATTGAGAATACATATCCCCAACAGAAAATGCCAACTTTGTACCAATCCTCACACTCAATGGTGAAATATTCACGAAAATGTACAAAATTTTTATTGTTTTCATACACACAACGGTACACAACGTCCATTAAATCAAATCTACGACTACTTTGGGAGTTAAATTATATATCAAAAATTGCAGAAAAGCAGTGGCTTTATAATGATATATAACAATAGTCATTTATTCCATAATGAACTGGTGAAACGTGTGAAATATTAACCATACCCCCTAAACTCAAATTCAAACGGCATCGACTTTTCTCATTCAAATACCGTATTATAGCATCATTGTTTCAATTTCCATGTTCGATTAAATCACATAATGTGGTATTCGCCTACACTACAAGCAGTGGAGATTGTGTCTTCGTCAGATAAGTTGACAAAAGTTTTCGTTAGACTCGGCGGCTTCCATATGATTATGTCATATTTAGGGGCAATTGGTTCGATCATGGCTGGTAGCGGCTTGGATGAACTTTGGGGGACTGTTTATGCTGGTGGGTCAATCCATCATTTGATCAGTGGTCATGCATATTCAAGAGCAGTTCGTGCCCATTTGCTAACACAAATTGCCATTACAAAACTTGTGTTTGAAGAAAGCCGAACACTAGATAACATAGACTGCACAGAAGTCAATGAAATATTCTGTGGACTTGCCAGAGGTGACTGTACAACAGCTGACGCTGTCAATCAAGAAAGTGTCAACCATCTACTGTCAAAATTACACGAACTGCTCCAGAATGCGTCCGTAGGACGCACAGGAAAGCTTTGGGTACAATACTACGAGCAAATAGGTCTTCTCCAGTTGTTCTTGAGAGCAGAGCGCACAGGCGACTGGGAACTCCACACATATTGTGTTCGCAATATGATTCCAGTATTTCACGCAGGTGGTCATTTTGCATACGCAAAAAGTTCTCATCTCTATTTGCAGCAGATGAATGAGCTAACAGAAATAATGCAACAGGATGATTTGAAGTTGTTCACTGAGAAAGGTTACTTTACCATAAGGCGCTCAGATAAATTCTGGGACGGGATATATTCTGATCAGACCATAGAGCAGTGTTTAATGAGAATGTTCAAGCTCCCTGGTGGTCTCACACATGGCAGGGGAATAACCGATAGCACTGTTGCGAAATGGGTACATGGACTACCTCTTTGCCTTCCGATATGTAATGCTCTCGAAAATTTTGTTCATGTTCACACTGGTCATGGCGAACAACATCGGGATCTCCGTCAAAGTTCACAATTGACTGATGCCAATGATATCACCAAATTATTAAACTGGCTCAGAGTGCATTCCCCCTTTCAGAATAGAGATCCACTACAATTAGTCTCTATAGCGACCGGGCTTGTGGCCGACGAAACTGTGAACTGTGACCAAGTTCTCAAAATTGGTGAATGTTGCGTATCGAATGTTGTAAGCAAAACGTTCAACAGCATCAAACTACGATGTGTTGACACTGTGAAGTCTTTCGCATCGATGGCAAATAGCATCAAAGTCCGTGGAAGTAAGGTAGTGATTGACCCCACAATTCTGTTCAACCTCATCACATGTGTTATTCAGTCACAAGCAGAGATGGAAGAGTATCTCAAATATGAACTCGCCCCGAAACCACCAGCATTGTTTGATTCTGCTGGAATGAGGAAGACACAGAAAAGCACGCTCGGTAAGATCCTCAAAACATACGGTTCCGAGCAAACTAAAATCCCAGAACATTCTCTGTTTGTTGTAGATGGTGGATTTTTATTGAGGGCAGTTGTATGGCCTAAACAGTCGTCATATAAGGACATATGTACATCATATTCCAATTATCTAGTGAGACATTTTGGGGCGAACGTCGTGGTTGTTTTTGATGGTTATGCTTGTACAATGTCGACAAAGGGCATGGAACAAGCCCGTAGATCTAAAGACAGGTATTCCATTGATATCAATATCTCACCCGAGTTACCAGCCACCACACCCCAATCCGATTTCCTTGCAAATGCCAAGAACAAAACCCAACTGATCGATCTTCTAATGCAGGAGCTATCTGCTATCAATATTCAGTTCAAGCAGGCCGAGGCTGATGCTGATGTACTGATAGCCGAAACTTCACTTGACATCACTCAAGATGACAACAATGTTGTCGTTGTGGGAACAGACACAGACTTGTTAGTCATTCTTACCTCTCGAGTTCAACCGGGATGTAATATTCACATGATGTATTCCATTACCCCAAACTTACTAGTTTCAGTTAGTGAAATAGCAACCAAAATGGGTGACCATAGAAGCAACCTCCTTGTAGCACATTCTATAAGTGGTTGTGACACTACTTCTGCACTCTTTCGAGTTGGTAAGAAGAAAGTATTCAGTACAATTGTCTCCGATGTTACTAGCGACTCACAACAGTATGTCAACACAATTTTGGCGGATGACAGTACACCAAGTGCAGTAGCCGCTGCCGGGGAACAACTTCTCCTGATCTTATACGGGAGTAAAACTGTTTCCTCTCTCGACCAATATAGATATGTCACTTACAAGCGTTATGTGGCAAAATCTAAACTGAATAAACCCATCGACCTAGCCTCACGCCCACCAAGCAGCGGTGCTGCACAACAACATGTCTACAGATGTTATCTCCAGGTCCAACAATGGCTGGGCACTTCGCTTCCTCCGACGGATTGGGGGTGGTCGCTAGACAATGGACTTCTTGTACCGACTGCAGCCACAAAGCCATGTGCCCCCGGTAACCTACTGAATCTGATCAGTTGTGGTTGCAAGAGTGCTTGTACAAAAAGGTGTGGGTGCAAGAAGGCAGGACTCTCTTGCTCAGGTTTTTGTAATTGCAGTTCGGATTCTTGTAACAACCACAGAAACACTGTCCTGTCGGAAATTTCTGAGTTCGATGAATAATATGTATATAGGTCATGTCATTTCTGTATATAGCGTTGATAATAGTCAATGTAACTTAATCCATGTTGATTGATTTGTACATTCTGTAAATATTATTTATTGATTTTTGTACATTCTGTAAATATTATTTATTGATCTAATGCTGCCAGACACAGACGTGTCTGTTCGGTCCCAAGCCCGAAAATAGTTGAGTTCTCATGCTGACGAATTTTATGCCAAAAGGGGAACTCGGCCAGAAGCAGAGGGGGTCTTCCATAATGTCTATTTTGTAAGCAATGATAAAAGTCTTCAAATGGTGGTGGATTTTTTATCGTCTGTCCAACTAACATCCCGTTCTGTACTACGACCCTTTGGGCAAATCCGTTAGGAAAATCGTCATTTTTGGCGTAAATCCGATACTTTTTTGTGAATTTTCAATAATTTTTCGCAGAAATTGTCACAGAATGCACATTTTCCTCTAGGTAAATGTATATTAGACATTATGTAGCTCGAAATACGCGTAAACAAAAAATACAGTTGGATCAATTCGAGGTTACAAAGTTCGTGCAATTTTTTTTGATTTTTTTCAAACGCGTTTTCGAAAAAAGGCTGTAGAAAAAAAAGCTCAACTGGGATTTTAGGGGACTTTTGTCTAATCGTTCAGTGACATGTACTCGACATTCTCTGAAAAAATCAGCTTTCTCCGATTTTTTTCCCTGGTGAAACCTAATGTTCTTGGGCTATAGATGAGAATTGCTAATTGTTTTCTTGGGTAAAATAAAAACTTACAAATTATAGTGAAAACACATTCGCTGAACAAAGAGCCAAAGTGGACAGCACTTTGTTGTACTGTGGGACAGTGGATTTCAGTTGTCCATATGGCTATTGTAAGGATAGAAGGTCTTCAGGTAAATTCGAGACTTAAGTCATAGTTTGTGATGGTTCGCAGTGATCTCCTGAAGTTATTGTTGGACTCCTGGCTGTCTGACGCTCAAGCTTGGAAATATGCAATCTGTTTTCAGAACGAGGTCCCAGTGGAGGAATTTGCTGATGCTATCCCATACAGTGGACAATAATCCCCCCCCCCCCCCCTCCCTCCAATTTATCCTCTGGGTACCTTTTTCTGTTTTAAGGGGCCTGAGACCTTTATTCAGATTGAGGTTCACAGGAGGTAAATTTAGTAATGGTAGCATTTCCAAAATTCACCATCTGGGGACCCCATTCTGCGGATGACAGTCTATTTATTTCCGGGCTTGCTTGTGATGCGGTCGACGATTTGACTCTCTGTGTGAGAATAGAAAACAAAAACCTGAATCCATCTCTGATACGACGATGTCATTCAAAATATTGCACCCCCCCCCCCCCCCCCCCCCAAAAAAATAAAAAAAGATGGGGAGTGAGGAAGTTCTTCATTCCAGTAAGTGACACCAAACCGCTTGGTGTTGGTCAGACAGGGGCTACGAGTATTTACAACATAAACATAATGCAGCAACCGAAACCACGCGAATAAACTAAACTAAGCATGAAGGTGAAGCGAATTCTTAATCAGCTGAATACCATTAGGGAAACCGTGGGTGTACCAAGGATAATATATGGTTCAAAGGTGATATCTCTAAACCATACGGTTGTGAAGAATTTGGAAACTCTTCAGAACGATGCAAGGGGATGGACAACATGGTCGAGTAATGTCACAGAACTGTACGCAGTAATGGGTGAGCTTGGGTGGATGAGGATGGATTGACGAAACTGTTATCTTCATTTTTTAACCATCTGAACCCTGATGGTATCTTCCATGTCAGTTCAATGTCAGCAGTTGGAGGAGTCCATATTCATTATTTGGGGGTAGACAAATTAATTTTTTCAACGTACAGCCTTGGGGCTGCACCTTGATAATACTGATTATCTACCCAACACATTCACTTAGCAGTCACCTTACTTAATGAAATTAAGATATATCATGTTCCTGGGTCGTAAAAACGGCCTCTCGGGTTCAAAGGGTTAAAACCTCTATGACAGCAGAAAGTGTAATCTCCTGTTTCAGAATATTTGGATTTCTAATGTTCAGACAGGGTGAATTGGGCAAACGAGAGAGTTAATGGGGGACTATTTTATAGAGGGCTTGGACCCATAAGATGCGGATGGGGAGAGGCACTCAGGCTGAAAAGAGTGAGAAAGAGAGCCACGTACTTGGCGAGAGAGAGCAACGCAAAAAGTGTTGGGGGTCGTGTGATAAAAAGAAATCAGTATTAGAGTAGTACCTTGATGATACCTTTGTTGCTTCACTGTTGCTCAAACTAAGGTCAAGTTCGCTAAACTAATGGGGAAATTAGGAAAGGAAGCTGGAAAGAGTGCCAACTGGGAGTAATGGAGATGTTGGAACGCTTTCTCTTAGAATGTCCAAAATATTGTTCTGACCGAATGAGATTCATTGTGGGTTTACCGGTGAAATGGGATGGGAGAATGAAGGATATATAGTTAGTGGGTGATACAAAAGATAGTGTTAGTATGATGATTAGTGAAAATACGAAGAATGGTGTACCGTATATCATCAAAGAATTCGTTTCTGTGTGTCCGGATTGAGATGAGAATCTTCAGGAGACCATGGGGATGGTATATTGGAGCACAGGGGTAATCAAGGCCTTCTCGCGTGAGGACCACTGCGAATCAGTGGCTGTCTGAAGTATTCTTTGTATATCCCTTTACCTAACAAGAAAAGCAGACGACACTTGCAAAATAAATTCTTGAATAACTAATATTTTTCATTTTTTGTCTCCAAAACATAGGTTATGACCACTCGCTGGAACGAGCTCATCGAGCTCGTTCCAACGAGGGGTCATAACCTATGTTTTTGAGACAAAAAATGAAAATATATTGAAAATTAATTGACGATTTTTGAGAATAGCGCTGGCCGATTTTGGCCGTTACGTTGGGTAAAGGGATATATAAAGTAATCTGCTGACAAATCGCCCAAGTCTTATCAGACCCATTAACATCTTCCAAAGCACAGCTTGATCCCTCAGTTGAATGAGTTCCACGAGCTATGTCCCACAAGAAGACACAAAGTACGTATAGGAAATAGGAAATGATTATTTATTCATTTAGGGGTTAATGTTTGTGTTCATGCGCATTGCGTTTTCATGCACCACCTACACATGTACATTGGGGGAAGCGTCAAGCTGGGTGAAAGACAGTCTTGAACATTTTGCCCGAAACCAACATTGTACTAAAATTCTCAAACTGAATTACCATGAATTAGTAAACAAATTAACTTTTGCCTCGTGGGAGGCCATGTGCTATGGGCCGATGAAAATGCGCTACACTCTCTAATAAGTAATGTAATCAGCCTTCGGCCACAAAATAAATCCTATTGCACCACAATAAAAATAATTTAAGTACTCATCTAAACAGAGTCCTGATTTCGTCATAAAAACAAATTAAAATGAAATTATGTGCGCTTTGTACGACGTTTATCCTTGACGTACAAAGAAGTCATAAAGTCAACTGGTCAGTGGCCACAAATATGAATAATAGGTGTTAACCCCTCTAGCATTCCAACCTTTGAACGATGCGTACCACGACAAACAGGGGGGGGGGGGGTATACGGGTAGTTATTTTGTTGCCTGTGGGGATGGGAGTTTGGAGAAAATGTATTCAGCTGAAAGCCAGTTTAAAATTTCAAAAATACTTGACAGGTACACAATTTATTTATTATTTATTTATTGATGTTTAAGGTCACATATTTATGCACAATGGCTAATCATGACCGTGACAGTTTGACGGGTGGAGGAAGCCGGAGAACCCGGAGAGAACCACCGAGCAACGACGAGCAGCTGCCAGCTCCCCAACATCGTAACTCCGCACTGCGGAACAGGCAGGGTTAGATTGGTTGAAGACATGCGTACCATCGACGTGCAGTACGCCTTAGTACACGGCGTCATCGTGCCCCCACACGGGCAATGGGGATGAAGTGTCTTGCCCAAGGACACAACGCGGTTGTCGCAGGTGGGATTCGAACCGAGGACCTCTCGGCTTGCAGCCTGCACCTCTACCTACTGAGCCACCGCGCTCCCGACAGGTACACAAAACTGAATCATACGCAGAACAGATTGTATAAGTTAACAAATTCAGGTCACTTGGAGGGATGGAAGTATCTTGTGTTGAATGGCTTGAATAACTTATATGAAAAACAAACAAAGGGAAGAAATTGCAGAAAAAGGGAGAAGAAAAAAGGAAGTCAGGGGCTCCGGAAGCACGTCAGGGCGGGGGGGGGGGGGGGGGCAGACCCCGGAGAGGGGCATTTACCCACACTAGCATGCCGAAGCATGTGTAACTCGAATTCGTTTCTGTGTGTTCGGAGGGAGATGAGAATATTCAGGAAAGCATGGGGCTGACGTGGCATTTTAATTAATTTTGAAAGCTTCCAGAACTGATTTGATGTGTATTTTAGCTTTACTTCGAGACAAACTTGGAAAGGGCGTTGTCTGCCCCTCTCAGCCCCGTGGCCCGAAGGCAAGGAGGGCAGCTGCTCCCAGTGCCACGTGCTTCCGACGTCCCTGGTAGAAGTAGAACTTGAAAGGTTTTCATGTAAACAGACATAGAGCAAGTGTGGTGTGAAAATATGGTATGAAAATATGGAACCTAAAGGTTGGGGAGTTGTGATGGGAAATATATGTTAGTTCATACCAAATATTTCCTCTCATTATGCGAAATGTTACCAAGAATGGCCTGAAAACTTTCCCGACACACCGAAGCGTGTGAAGTTTTTCGATGACAAGTTTGCTTGGGGTGGGGGGATAACAAAGTTAAGAGGATTCTACCGAAAAAGTGCCTAAAAATATTATACTACTCTTTGATCCAGAGTCACATGATGTATGGTATTCATATCTGGGGTCACTCGCCATCAACTCGAAAGATTACAAAATTATAAAAGAAAGCCATCCGAATTATATCTAACAAAAAATACAATGCTCATTCAGATCCCCTGTTTAGAGAACATGGCATTTTAAAATTTACAGATCTGTATAAACTCCAGATCTCTCTGTTTATGCACGACTGATACAAGAACATGCTACCCGAAAGCTTTGTGGACACTTTTGGAATTTACCAAAACCCCTCAGGAATGGACACAAGACAGTCGGGTAAATTACATACATTAAAACCAAGAACTCAGTTCTCCGCAAACTTTCCAATTCATACTTTCCCTAGGATGCGGAATTCATTAGAACCATAGATTCAAAACTCTTCCAGATCATCATTCAAAAATTCTCCAACGGAGCAATTCTTGAATTCGTACTCTTTTCGCGTCAGGTGTAATAATCCAGTTTGCCCCGACTGCAGGTCCTAGCTCTGTAATCTCATCCTTATCTATTAACTACCCCTAAATTGTTTCATTTCCTAAAAACGATGGAAAATTATTTTTATTTATATGGAAAGAACCATTTTAAAAATTAATCCATTCATTTTTCTCTTCATTAACAAAGCCGTTGTCAGGATTGTCTCACATTTTACTTCTTTGTTTTTATTGGGAATGGCGGGAAGACAGCCCTAGTGGCTCTGCCATCTCCCTGTAGTGAAACCTTGTATTTGAAATAATTGTATGTTGCTGTATTTAGTTTGTATTTGTATACATGTTGTATTACAAATTAAAATCATTCATTCATTTCCCACTCACTCTCTCTCTACGCCACTGCGACAAAACGATGTGTGTTTTATCTTTTCAAATTGCATTTTATAAACGATGTGGCCTCAAGCAGAAAATGTTATTTTTTGTTCTCTTTTTTAGATAATATTCATCACAGAAATCAGATCCTTCCATACCAAATAAGAAGCTATATCGTCAGGGGCGGACTGGGCCAAGAAAAGTTACCGGGAAATGAACCAGGGAGGCCCGGACCCGAGAAAATTTTTATTTTTCGAACTGAAAGAACGCTGCTTCCCTGCATCTGAGCGATCAACTGCAGTCCACAAAGAGGACATTTCGGGTCATATTTATATCATCTTCGTCGCTCATTCGGAAAAAATGGTTGCACCCGGGTTGGGGGTGTGCCTAGCGAGGCCACCATAGTTCGACCCAATGGGAGAAAATTTTGATTTTTTTTCAAACTGACAGGACGCTGTTTCCCTGCACCTGAGCGATCAAATGCAGACTAGACTGCTGGTATATCGAAATGTCTATGTGTGGACTGCCCGGTGTATTGTTATCCGAGAGGGCTCCATCAATAAAATCGATTAATATGATCAAGTACAAAGGTGCTATTTGAAGAAACTTAAACTCCTTTTTCCTTTGCTACCCACATAGAGCTAAAACCCAGCTTATGTGCTTTCAACACTTTTTTCTTTCACAGAATTTCCCATTTAAAGTTTATAATTTTTCAGTTTTATCTTCAAAACTAGGGATGTTGGAAACATCTTGAACTTGGGTGCGAGGTGGGGGGGGCGGATTTCACGGCCATACAAGGGCACCCTCACACTGATATATCAGTATATGCCTTAGTGTGATGGTAGGAATACAATGCACAGAGCTAATTTTGAGTCTGTGTGCACCCTCTTCTAGATAATTCCCATTAACCCGTTGGACCCTGAGGGTATCTTCCATGTCAGTTCAATGGGAGCAATCGGGAGAGTCCATATTCACTATTTGGGGTAGACCAATTAATATTTTCAACTTGCCTTCGGGCTGCATGTTGAAAGTATTGGACGGTCAACTCCACACATCCACTTAGCAGCCACCATATTTAATGCAGTTATGACGTGTCGTGTTCCTGGACCTGAAAAGCGACCTTTCAGGTTCAAAGGGTTAAGGATGCAATGACGGGTTCGTAAAGATAATTTTGGCGTAAATTCTCTCTCTGTCTCTCTCTCTCTGTCTCTCTCTCTCTCTGTCTCTCTTTCTCTCTCTCTCTCTCTCTCTCTCTCTCTGTCTCTCACCCCCTCTCTCTCTCTCTCTCATTCCTCTTTCTCTCAACTCTTTCTGCAAAAGGGGGGGGGGGCACGTATCCTTTGTGCACCCTCCCCCCCCCCCCCCCCCCCGTTCCTACGTTTCTGTTCAAAACATGGCTTATGTCTCCTATTGGGAAGCGTTTCAGTGAGGGCTGTACGCTATTATTTGAATCAGAAAGTAAAAATGGCGGCTTATTCAAGAAAACGTGGCAGTCTTCTGGTCAGTTGGGTAAAATGTAATATTGTTGGGTATCCCTGTGTCTTGATTGATAGGAAATGTCATTGACTGAAATGATACCTTCCAGGGCGCCAGTGTTGAAGGTGCTAATAATATAGTGTTCTTCCATCCATGCAGCCTTGTACCTTTACTATTGACTCATGGCACCATGACTCTCAGTACTTATCATTACATAACTAACGTTCTGGGTCCCAATTCATACTAGGCTTCTACTACTATTAACAGCCGTACACAGTCTGCTTGCCCAAACGACTCTAATCTTATAGAGAAAATAAGCTATCGCGATATGACTTGAGCGGGCATTGCTCGCTAAGATTCGAGTCGTTAGAGCAAGCAGAATATATACGACTGTTAGTATTCGATAGAGGCCAGTCATAGGATAGACAGCTGAAGTCGTGGTGGAAGCCGGTTGTAAGATTGCCATGAGCTGCAGAGAAGATTGGAATCCCACTAACGAAATTCTCTTCACGGAATCCCACTAAGAGAATACCTTTTGGGAAACGCCTCTGGCTATAGAAACTCTTTTTTCCGAGATCAGAATAAGAGTCGTAAGGGTCGGGGTGGGGGGAGAGTCACTCGTTCGAGTAATTACTCGATGGCATATTTTCTAGTTTAAGCCATATTTATTTCTAAAATTATATATAAGTAAGTAACATAGAAGTCTACAGTAATTAAAGAAAAAGGATACAGCAGCAAGCAATAACTTTTGTGAACTGCCTCCAAGCTTTCAGTATGCTCACATTATAATGGTAATGATAATGGGGGGTAGAATATAGCGACCGGTGTGACAGGAATGATAGTCCGTAGGAAAATTAGTCCCTCTGGACTATTATTCCGCGGAATTATAGTCCTAGGTCTAACATTTCTAGGAATAGTAGTCCGCCGGACTACTATTCCTAGAAATGTTAGACCTAGGACTATAATTCCGCGGAATAATAGTCCAGAGGGACTAACGTTCCTACGGACTATCATTCCTGTCACACCGGTGTACAGCAAGAAACATTCATAAGAGTGGAGAATAAACGACGAGCATTAGCATATTTTGAAGTGGTACATGGAAATAGCAGAATTTAAGCAAGAAGCTCTGAGCGGTGTCGTCTGGGCATGTGTGGTTACTCGCCGATACACAGAAAATGAGGAAGATCATTCGGATAGATCATATTGATTAGTTAATGCTGTACATAATATAATGAAGTTCATGGGAATTTACAATAAATTGTGATCTTTAATCACTCAGAGTCACTTCGATGTTCATGAACAAACGAGCGAAAGTTATTTGTCAATTCCAGGTGTCGTGATAATTGAACCATGTTAAATCGGGGTCGTTGCCCCACAGAATTTGGTAAGAAATGAGATTTAAGAGCTTTCCTTCGACGAAATGTAAAATCCCACAGTCTACCACTGAGCCACAGCGCTCCCGCTTGTTGGACGTGTTGGTAGCTACGTAACACTATCGTAGATAGAGGGACTTGTATCGGCGAGGCAGTAGGGTGTATGAATATTTGTCTAGGGCTGGCACGTTGTTCATGTTGATTTTTCACTTAAACTTTTCTGGCTGCATCAATATAACAATAGTCTCAATGACTTCATAGCTGTATGAGATATTTTCGTTCATGGCGTTGTCTATTTACAAGTTCTCCGACGAGTATCTGAAATGCGGAAATTAGAAGTACGCAAAAACATCTTCATTGAACTGTATTTGTAATTTTGTGATTACTACGTGATGATTATTACATTCGCATTACAATAAAGACATTCACGAAAAATACACATGAAGGTACAGTGGAACTCTGTTAATTGAATAGCTACTTTGCCAATGAAAATTATTCAGTTAACATGAGTATTCAATTAACAGAAACTGTGTCACTTTCCTATACTCTAGATATAAGCTCAGCATTTATTCTATTACTTTTTGTTTGACAGAGCTCCATGAGCTCTGGCAAACAAAATATAATAGAATAAATACCTGTGTTGGATGTATTGAGGCCAAATAGGTCTATAAACAAAGGAAAACTGGGGAGAGTCAGGGTAATTTCTCGACAGGTTACAAGATTTTTTATTCAATTAACAGGAGTTTACTCTATAACCTATATTCAATTAACAGGTCAAATTTGTCCTGGAGGTATGGTAAATAGTTTTGTGTTGGGAAATTATATTTAATTAATAAGTTATTCAGTTAAGAAATATCCAATTAAGTGGGCTCCAGTGTATCTCTACTTGAATACTTATTTGAGAGTTTGTTGTTTCGAGCAGTCTCGCAGTTTCTTTTCCCTTTCTGTGGAAGTGTGACATTCTCACAAACTGGAAGTTGAGATTCCCTCGGCAAGAGGGATCGTCCATTATTTCGCATCTATTCTAAACTGTCGCAGAAGGGACATTGCAATATGTAACATACCTAAACTGTTTTTTTTTCTCATAGAACAGTTAAACGTTTGAGATATTTCGTGTTTACTCTTGCAGTTTAGTGATAAATTGTTACTTTATTACCCCAAAATCTCATTATTCGAGGACACATTTTACTGGATTGGTCAACAGAACTCTCAAAATAATATTTGGAACACACATCTTGGTATAATTTTAGCCGGACGTGAATCTCCCAATTGTCCGCCCATGTCTGGGATTTTGTCCGCTGGGATTTCGTCCGGGTAAAAAATCTGGGATATTGTCCGGATGGGATTTTGTCCGATGGGATTTTGTCCGCGCACCCACAGAACGAGACACCGTTGACGTGGACATGATAGCATTCGTGGTCACACACAATGGAAAGGGCGATATGGCAAATTATATTGCAAACCAGACACCCCAGGGCCAAAGGACAACTTATCGGCGAAATCTGGTATTGACTGCTATACTGGCTTACCAGACTGGCGTGACAACGGTTACTTATTCCCAGTTCCTTATTCGACATTCATCATTAACCGATTCGATCGGCAGATAACGAATGTCGAATAAGGAACTGTGTCTCTCGTATCAGTGTTCGAAATTGGAAAGAGAGAGTTTGTGGGACCTACGTCTACAGTTAATTAAACTCTCTACCGCCATCGACGTATGAGAAGAAAAGTGAATACCAGCCGTGCTGGTTCGTGCTAAAACACACCCCTGCGCGCCTTTGGCGCGTTAAAAAAAAACTTTTTATGAGGCTCGGTCGACCAGTATCCAGAAATGTGTTTTATGTTATAGCGGCATCCTTTCGTTGTGCATATTGTGAAATTATTTTAATTTAACCTTTTGAATTCGAAATGCCGACTTTCCCGTTCAGAATCCTGCTATGACCTTAAGTGGACAGTTGCTTGGTGAATTTTTGTGTTAGACCAATCAAGATTTTCAACGTGCAGCCAAAAGGCTGCGCGTTGAAAATGTTGATTTGTATTCTCCCAAGTAACGAATATAGACTTCACCGGTTGCGGACTCTAAACAGGCATGGGATATACCATTAGCGTCCACATGGTTAAACATGCTTTATTTGCTACAAAAAAATCGCATATGAGATCGGAGAGTAAATGCTAACCACTTGGAAACACTCCTCTCTCATACATAATTATCATACACGTTTTCATGGCAGCAAAACAACTACAATGCAGTTGATAACTAAAGAAATGAATAACTGGGAAGAAAAACAAAGTAGAGAAGAAAATATTGAAATAAAAATAAAAGTGTCTTATATATATTTTCGGGATTTGAACAAGACAAGAAACGGAATGTTCTATCACGCCTCTTATTCAGACGACGAATTATTTTATTTTGCCGGTTCGTGTTAAATGGATTACCAGACAAAGGGATAACTGGGTGTTAGGTACGAAATGGTGATCGGGAATGAGTTCATCGAGAGTTTTCATAAAGTTTCCGGTCCGTTACTTTGCCAGTTCCAATTTTGCCATCGGCGTAAACATTGTTTCAAACAAATGTAATTCCGTCATAAATTGGTGACAAACAATCATAAGCCGGATTTACAAAAGGTATAAAATGTGGGAGGACTTGAAAAATCTCAGACCATTCTGAGTGACAATAAGAAGGTTTTGTGAAGAAATTTGGAGGTAAGGATAGAATTATATTTATTTATTAATTCATTGGTATTTAAGGTCACATACTTATACACAATGGCTAATCGTGACCGTTACAGTTTTACGGGCGGAGGAAGCCGGAGTACCCAGAGAGAATCACCGAGCATCGACGAGCAGCTGTCAGCTTCTCAACATTCTAACTCTGTACAAGCTCTGCTCAAGCAGGGTACAGCGGTTGAAGACATGTGCACCATCGACGTGCAGTATGCCTTAGTGCACGGCGTCATCGTGCCCCCATGTAGGCAACCGGGATCAAGTGCTTTGCCCGAGGACACAACGCGGGTCGTCCCGGACGTGGGTCGAACTCGGGGCCCCTAGCAAAGAAGTCCAACAGTCTACCACTGAGCTGCCGCTCTCCCTGGTAAGGATAGATATTGCAATTAACTGTTGGTTGGATTTCCGAGAAAGTAAACTGTCCTTACTCAACTCCTTGCATGTTGCTTGTGGATATTCCTGCTGGAGAGTGGGGACAGAATTTCTCTTCCCTAAAAATAGGGATAATTTGGGCTTATTTAATCCAGTTTTCCTCTAGTAAATTGAATGGGTTTTTATCACCAATGGTTTCTCGAATTAAATTTATATGATTTTTTCATCACATCTGGTCATGGCTGCTTTACAGCAGCCATGACTAGATTTGATGAAAAATGTCTTGAAAATACTCAGCGAGTTAAAACCTTTACCTAACATGATCAGAAATTACACTTATCAATAATATTCCTGAATAGTTCAATAATTTAAGTCAATAGTTTCATCTTTTTGCCCCTAAAACATAGCTTATTCTAAAAATTCTTTAGTTTTATTCTGCCGATCATTACACAAGTTCATCATTCGTTCTCCGGAGATCTTATTGTTGCGTCTGACACGTCTCTTTGGTTGCTGACCAATTCTGTGTTGCAAGATTGTGGTAGCTGCAAGAGCATTGTCTTGCTGAAATCCTTCTATAAGAGTCCAGCAGATACTGGGAAGATGTTTGTGCCCAATGAGCTCATTGAATGAATTGTTCAACCCCTCACAAATGTTATTGGTACGGTCTCTTCCTTGTGAAGTAACATCGTGTACATTCCACATTTCAGGAGGACATAGTGGTTTTTCAATCATACAAGTTATTCGAAAAAATGTTAGTTGTGTCGGCGGAAGGCAAAGCGAGCAATGCTAATCACAATACATGAAAGTCGGCTTAAAAGAAAGGGAGAGATACCCAACAACAGAACAGCTTATTAATAAAGCAATACTGCCTACTCCGTTTTTTAGAATGTATAATAAACCAACCCAATGATGTAAAAAATCGGCTTTTTGTCCGGAAATGTCCGAATGGGGAAATGTCCGTTTTTCGATTAAGCAGCATGGGGAAATGTCCGATGAGGAAATATCCGTCCTAAACTGCATGGGGAAATGTCCGATGGGGAAATGTCCGCGTACCAACGAGTTAATGTTGCAAACAAGTTCTGTTTTACTGATATAGCAGGACACAGTAACCGGTGCCCGAGATGTGCGCAGGGACATTACCACGGTCTCACCCCCTCCCAATCATTTGTCATTTCAGATAGGGCGCTAGTGCAATTTTCCAAACATGCTTAAAATTTATCCAAAATTAGGAGTTTTTAGACAAAACGGTACTGAAAGTCCTCCGAATATTGATTGAAAAGTAGTAAAGATCCCTGTATTATTTGTAGTTGGAATTTGTGACCACCGAGGGCCTTGGTTGGATAATTTGTAGAAAAGGGATGGGGTGTACAAATGGAATTCTGCGTCTTAACCCTTTTGCTAACATGAAAAGCAGACGACACTTGCAAAAAAAATTCTTGAATAACTAATTTTTTTCATTTTTTGTCTCAAAAACATAAGTTATGACCCTTCGTTGTAACGAGCTCGACGAGCTCGTTCCAACGGGGGGCCATAACCTATGTTTTTGAGACAAAACATGAAAATATTTTGAAAATTAATTGGCGATTTTTGAGAATAGCGCTGGCCGGTTTTGTTCGTTACGTTGGGTAAAGGGTTAAAACCAATAGTTGGAACATTTTCACTCAATAAGTGTGTGTGTGGGTGGGGAATGGGGGATGCTAATAGGGGTTTCCACTTGTTCAAATTATGTAATGGTAGTGGGAATTTTGCCTACCCACTGGGGAGGAGCGTAAAATTTGAAATCTAGAGGTGGATACCCCTCCCCGTCCGGGGCTCCCACTTAGCAAATACTGGCGTTTGCGACAGTGAAATTGGAGAGTACATGTATACAGACAGGGGTGGTATGCAGCTATATTCGCTGAAACTGGCTAAACTTCTCACACTTTGTGCACAAATTTGTGAAATTTATGTTTCTTCAAAAAATAAAAGCAGACAGATCGAACAGATTGATTAACAGATATTTTCATTCTATAAATGTGCATGAAAATGGTCTTTTAATCCTTTGAATAATCGTTTACTGGAGTGGTATCCTCTTTCTGTTCATTTACAGTGAGATGGGTCTGTCCTATATCAGTACACAGGGCGGATAAAATAGAAACTGCAGTCTGCAGCCGTCTGGCTGCAGACTGCAGTTATTATTTTATCATAAATGCCCCGTGTATAGATCTCTTATAATAAAACAAAAATGTGACGAACTTATGTCTTGGACCGAAAAATCGGTCTTACGTATTCAGAGGGTTAAGATTATCTATTTTCCTGCAAATTTATAGAAGTGAAATTTCAGCATTTTGGACATGAATTTGCTGAAATCGGCAAATTTGCCGAAATTTTTCATCCATGTGTTTTAACTATTGTATAAATTTGACTTTGCACTTGTGTTTTGATCACGATATCGCCATTCACGGGAGCGCGGTGGCTCAGTAGGTAGAGGTGCAGGCTGCAAGCCGAGAGGTCCTCCGTTCAAATCCCACCCGCGGCAACCGCGTTGTGTCCTTGGGCAAGACACTTCATCTCCATTGCCCGCGTGGGGGCACGATGACGCCGTGTACTAAGGCGTACTGCACGTCGATGGTACGCATGTCTTCAACCAATCTAACCCTGCCTGTGCTGCAGTGCGGAGTTACGATGTTGGGGAGCTGGCAGCTGCTCGTCGTTGCTCGGTGGTTCTCTCCGGGTACTCCGGCTTCCTCCACCCGTAAAACTGTCACGGTCATGATTAGCCATTGTGCATAAATATGTGACCTTAAACATCAATAAATAAATAAATACATAAATATCGCCATTCACACAACGGACGTGATAACCGTTACGTAATCCCAGTTTCTTATTCGACATTCGTTATCAACCGATTTTATCGGTTGATAACAAATGACGAATAAGGAATCGAAAGTAATTCTTTAAAATAATAATAATAAACGAGTGTTTACGACCTGTTTCGTTGATTATTGTTTCATGTACAACTATTTCTATCCACCTGATAGCGTATGCGCGAAAAACTAAATTATTTTCTGTTTCCAGTTAACAATAGCTGTCAATGGGAGAAAAGCGTGAAACTTCATTTTTCACCCAAAATTGTTTTTCCATCAAATAGGCGTTCATATAGTCAAATAACTTAGGATGTACTCCTTAAAATAATGTTATTGTAGACAAAGTTCTTCATATTTCCATTTTTGTTTAAAGTTTCTAATTTTAAATGTGTGTATTCCCTTATAAATTAATGAACAAACTTGTCAAAGGCTGACCGGAGTACATTTAAACTTTAAAAAAAAATTAACTTCTTATAGCATGATTTATGCGTTCGTCATTCCGAAGAAAGCAATCTTCAAATTATATGACGGTTTAACCCTTTACCCAACGTAACGGCCAAAACCGGCCAGCGCTATTCTCAAAAATCGCCAATTAATTTTCAAAATATTTTCATTTTTTGTCTCAAAAACATAGGTTATGACCCCACGTTGGAACGAGCTCGTCGAGCTCGTTCCAACGAGGGGTCATAACCTATGTTTTTGAGACAAAAAATGAAAAAAATTAGTTATTCAAGAATTTTTTTTGCAAGTGTCGTCTGCTTTTCATGTTAGGTAAAGGGTTAAAACATATCAACAAAACCACATCATGTGACACCCATTGGAATATTTTTTCAGCTGCTGAATTTGCATATTACGCTAGAGGATTTGGCCGATTCGTTGGGTAAAAGGTTAAGCGTAGGTTTAAACTTCGGGGAAATTTGGAAGTTGAGACTGGTGAACAAAACAAACAACAAAATGGTAGTAGATACAGTATTAATTGAATGCCATAACTCAAAAACATAGGTTATGACCCATCATTGGAACGAGCTCGACGAGCTCGTTCCAATGAGGGGTCATAACCTATGTTTTTGAGACAAAAAATTAAAAAATAATTAAAATTAATAGGCGATTTTTGAGAATAGCGCTGGCCGGTTTTGGCCGTTACGTTGGGTAAAGGGTTAAAAAAAATTTAAAAATGATATTTAAAACAATAAATTTTGATATCGTCTGCGTTGGGTACAGGGTTAACCATATAAGAGTGACGCGTGAGCTAAACATTTATTTTTAAAATATCCTGGTAAGAAGGGGTTTGGTTCTCTTTGTTGTTTTCTTTTCCTCCAACTTTCCGGATTTATATAAATCCCGTGAAAGACTTCCAAATTATCATGCATGTGTTTTTTATTAAAGTACATGTTTTAGTAATATAATGAGACCTGCACATAGTCTAATAGAGACGATTAATAATGTTTTTCTCTAACTTGTTTCAATTCCATCTTAATGCTGGGTGACATTGTTTTATTTGGCATGGGATGTTGATATACAGGTAATAATAATAACACTTTGGCCGGCCGCTGATTTGTCCCGGTTCTCGGGTGAGAAGGCCTTGGTTACCCCTGTACTCCCAACTGCCTCCCTATTCCCACGCTTCTTCTCCTCTCCCAACACTCGGAGACGAACTGTTTGATGACACCCCTTGTCCCATTCTTCCCAGTCTCCCCGATTAGCATATTAACCTTCTCCTTTTAGTCTCTCACTAACCACACGTCCTTCATTCTCCCACCCCACTTCCCCATTATACTCCCAGTGAATCTTATTCTTTTAGACTGGTATTTTGGGCATTCTAAAAAAAAGTGTCCCAGGGTCTCCACCACGCCCACATTACACAGCTGGCACTCCTTTTCACTGTTTTTCCCAATTTTTCCTCTCAGCTCCAGGGACCGCGACCTCAGCTTGAACAACAGTGTCCCTCCGAAGGTGCAATCAAGGAACTCTTCAAAACCAGGCTTCTCTTTATCACGCAGGCCACACAAACACCTCTTTGATTTGAGCCCATCTCGCCAATTAAGCTTACTATCCCTCATGACCCTTTCTCTGACGATTTTTTACCCTGGTATGCCCCAACGTCTCGGTTCGGGATTTCCAATGCGTACTTCTCTATTAGCTCCCTCCCTTGGACCATCCATCCAGTCTTGATATTTGAGTTGAAAATTCTCTGGAATATTACTTTACACCCTCGGCTGTCGGGGAGATTTACCAAATAATTAAGACAACCGAGCTTCAATAAGTCTATCTTGTCCTTGCTCCTCATCAACCCAAGATCACCCATGATTGCTTCTAGTGCAGCGGCATTATTCGACCCCGTTATCCATCGGCCTGCGTCGTTGTGCAGGGTTTCCAAGCTCTTTACAGCCGTCTGGTTTAGGGGTACCATATGTATACTTGGCAGACCCACCATTTCCCAAAAGGTTTTCCCCACGAAAACCTTATTCAAACTGTGTTTCCCTATAAGTTTCATTTGGTTAAGGATTCGCCTCCCCTTCAGAATCGATTTATTTGTGTGTTTTCGGTAGATGCCTCTTCCTGTGATGTTTATATTTACCCCCGATACTTTTTTTTTCTTTTTTTTTCATGCCATACCACTTCTTGTATTTTGGTAGTGCAAATAAATATTCTATTCTATTCTATTCTATTCTATTCTACTCTATTCTATTCTATTCTATTCTATTCTATTCTATTCTATTCTATTCTATTCTACTCGTAGTCACCTGTCTCTCCAACACTAAGAAGTTTCCTGCAACCTTCCGGAATACAGAACTCCACCACTCTCCACCTTCGAGTGAGGTCCACTTTGCGGTCTACAGGTACAACTTTGCTCTTGCTTTCATTAAGTTCGAGTCTCCATTTGCTCCCATATTTCTCAACAGTTCCCAGCATTTTCGCTAGCCCCTCTTCGCTTTCTGACACTAGCACCATGTCGTTGAAAAAATAGTCCTCTTTCTTCAAGTCCCCAACTGCTACCCCCTCGTCGCTAAGCAGAAGTTCATCCCCTAAACCTTTGATGTACAATGCAAAAAGAATTGGCGAAAGGATACACCCCTGATTTAGGCCTATCTCTATAAGCACACGTTTTGTTGTTATGTTACCCAGACTAAGTTCACTCTGTACATCTTTATGTAATGCTTTCAGAATTCCAACAAACTCGCTTCCAAAGCCCAGAGCATCAAGCTTTCGCCACATAACCTCCCTCCATACTCTATCGTATGCCTTTTTAACATCCAAAAAAGCCATAAACATCTTTTTCTTTTTTGCTTTCGCGGATTCTGTGATTTGGGATAGCGTGAAAAGATGGTCAGTGACTCTCCTTCCTTTCCTGAAGCCATTCTGGATGTCTCCCAAAAAAACCTTCTCCTCAATCACCTCCTCTAATCTCCCATACAGGAATTTGCAGAAAACATTTCCAATGTTGCTACTGACAAAGACCCCTTGATAATTATCCAAAATGTCTTTTTCCCCCTTTTGTGAATAAATGTCCATTTGCTTTCTCTCCACTCATTTGGGACCTCTTGTTTTTCTATGGCTAAATTGAATAGGCCAGTTAGGCTTTCCAAGAATTCCTCTCCCCCATTTTTGATTAACCCTTTACCTAACGAATCGCCCGCATCCGCCCGCGTAATATGCAAATTGAGGAGTAGAAAAAATTAAATTTTTCAAAATCTTTCAACAAAACCATATCATGTGACCCCTCATTGGAACGAGCTCGTCGAGCTCGTTCCAATGAGGGGTCACATGATATGGTTTTGTTGAAAGTTTTTGAAAAATGTAAAAAAATTATATTTAAAATAATAAATTTTGATATCGTCTGCGTTATTAGAATTTCATTTAGGGGGTAATTTCCAACGGTTGTTAGAGCAATTAGCTAACGCTGATAATGATAATTTTCGTGGGGAAAACCATTTGGGAAATGGTGGGGCTGCCAAGTATAACATACGGTACGGAAGTGGTACCCCTAAACCAGACGGCCGTAAAGAGCTTGGAAATCCTGCAGAACGATGCAGGCCGATGGATAACGGGGTCGAGTAATGCCGCAGCGCTAGAAGCAATCAGGGGTGAGCTTGGGTGGATGAGGATCAAGGACAGGATAGACCTGTTGAAGCTCGGTTATCCTAATTATTTGGTAAATCTCCCCGACAGCCGATGGTGTAAAGTAATGTTCCTGAGAATTTTCAACTCAAATATCAAAACGGGGTGGATAGTCCAAGTGAGGGAGCTAGTAGAGAACTACTCATTGGAGATCTCGGACCTGGACGTTGGGGCAAACCAGGGTAAAAACATCGTCAGAGAAAGAGTCATGGAGGATTGTAACCGTAATTGGCGAGAGGGGGTCAAATCAAAGAGGTCTTTGGGTGGCCTGCGTGATAAAGAGAAGCCAGGTTTTGAAGAGTACCTTGATGGCACCTTTGGGGGTCACTGTTGTTCAAGCTGAGGTCGCGATCCCTGGAGCTGAGGGAAAAATTGGGAAAGACGGTGAAAGGGAGTGCCAGATGTGTAACTTGGACATGGTGGAGACCCTGGAACACTTTCTTCTAGAATGCCCAAAGTATCAGTCTAAAAGAATGAGATTCACTGGGAGTATAATGGGGAAGTGGGATGGGAGAATGAAGGACATGTGGTTAGGGGGAGACTCACAGGAGAGGGTTAATATGCTAATCGGAGAGATTGGGAAGAATGGGACAAGGGATATCATCAAGCAGTTCGTCTCCGAGTGTTGGGAGGAGAGGAGAAGCGTGGGAATAGGGAGGCAGTTGGGAGTACAGGGGTAATCATGGCCTTCTCGTCCGAGAACCGCGACAAATCAGCGGCTGGCCAAAGTGTTATTATTATTAATGAACAGTAATAGTAATCTTTTGATTGGATGCGTTAAATCAAAATAAAAACAAACATAGAAGGTAAGATTTTTAATCTAATTAATCATTATTCGTAAATGTTTGCTTTTTCATTCTACAGACAAGGGCAAGTTTATTTATTTATGTACTGTTTTAATATTAATAAGTTTTATACCCCGTGAGAGAGCTGAAACTGTATTGTGACTACGGTTTGTAATTTTTGTTGATTGACAGCCAAATACCATCGAATATCTTTTAGGAAAAACAGGGGCCCTGCGAAATACAAAGTGGTGGAATCACACATTTTCGATTCGAATCTCGAATTGAATTGGGTCCATTATTCCGAATCGAATCGGACCTCGAATCGAATCGACCTTCATCGAAGGCATGCATCGATGACGCAGTTAGAATATTGTAGTTCAAAAACAGGAACGGGTGTGAGAATCACCGGTACAGGGCACAGTATAGGGCTTTTTGCTAGCAACAGCTCCTTATCGACATTGGGTGCGCGGTAGCTCGGTGGTTATGGCATTGTACTTCAAACGGAAAGGTCCACGGTTCGATCAATTCTTATACAGATCCCCTGTTTAACTCTTTACCCAACGTAACGGCCAAAACCGGCCAGCGCTATTCTAAAAAATCGCCAATTACTTTTCATTATTTTTTTCATTTTTTGTCTCAAAAACATAGGTTATGACCCCTCGTTGGAACGAGCTCGTCGAGCTCGTTCCAACGAGGGGTCATAACCTATGTTTTTGAGACACAAAATGAAAAAAATTAGTTATTCAAGAATTATTTTTGCAAGTGTCGTCTGCTTTTCATGTTAGGTAAAGGGTTAAAGAAAACCAAATACTCAATGTTGATGACTTGTTTAGGCTACATGCACTACTGTTCGTGTTTGACTGGCAGAACGGCAGATTACCGGTGTCTTTCAATGATATATTTAAAATTACTGACAATCCATCTGGTAGGAGAACAAGACAATCGGGCCCCCTATACATACAAAAAACACGGACCCAAACTCTGGATAAATTTCCTTTATACTCCTTCCCGAAACTATGGAATGCTCTGGACGACACAACTCGTAATATTAGCGACAGAACCATGCTTAATAACAACTTAACTTCCACATTCATTTCCTCATATTCCAGTTATGTCAGCTGCAACAATCCCGACTGCCCCGATTGCACTTCGTAACTTCGTAAATTTGGAAATTGTCTAAGTCATGGTCCGCGTCTAAATCTGGAATCCTCGTCTTGTGCAACCAGTCGCGCTTCCTCCTTACAGCGGTGCTATGTAAATACCATATGGATACAATTAAGAACTTGCAAACAAAAGTCTAAACAAATAAACCATAACATTCGACATCCTACGATGATGATGCAGCTAACGTAGACACCACGCCCAAATATCAAGACCAACCTCTTTGTCGCAGTCTAAACGATACGAACTTCACGATGGGACTTGTTGCCGCCCTCGGGTGTTATGATAAATAGTGGAGGAAGTCCTATAGGCAGGTTGCTTCTCGCCTACCTTGAAGCACCGTCCTTTCGCTGGCGAAAATGAAGCACCAATACTCTAATCCCAGAAAAGTAATGATTCGATCGTCATTCTCCATCACGTGTCACATAATTGGCTCTCAGTTCATTCTTTCAGTCACAGTCTGTTTGCAATCACCCCATCTTCTTCCAGGGGTTGGCAGGTAGACAGCCAATCTGGCTATGTCACTTTTCATGGCATACTTCTCATTACATTTGTGCAATGTGTGTATTTGTAACCATTTTACATGTATGTGTACCGTGAATAAAGAATCTGAATCTGAATCCCCGCCAGGGGTAACTGCGTTTTGTCCTTGGCAATCTCGATGGCCAATTGGGGGCACAGTGGCACTGTATTCTAAGGCGAACCTCACGTCGATGTTGCACTTGTCACCAACCAAGGGGAGTCTGACAGTTTCTTATCGTTGCTGTGTGGTTCTCTCCGGCTTCCTCGACCCGTGACATTGATCGACGGGAGGTGACCCTAGCTGTTGAAAGTGTCGTTAAACCCAGTGTATACATGAACAAATGAATAAATAATTAATCCCGATTGCCCACCTGGAGCACGGTGGCGCTGTTTGATAAGACGGACTGCATGCTGATGATGAGTTTGTGTTCAACCAATGCTAACCCTGCTTATGCGAAGTTAGTACGCTAGGGAGTGTGACACTTGCTCGCTGTTGCTCGGTAGTTCTCTCCGACTTCCTCCACCGTAAAACTGTCCGACACGTGGTGACCCTGTCTGTCGAAATAAATAAATAAATAAATAAATAAATAAATAAATAAATAAATAAATAAATAAATAAATAAATTCGATGACATTGTTTGGAAATTTTCTTTAAACGATGGTATTGACAAGTGATACTGAAATTAGCATGGGTGAAGATGCTATTTATGTTAATATATATAGCGGAAATTCTATTCAGACTTCATTTTCAGTATTATTTATGTCAGTTTCCATCTGAACTGTATGTTTGTGAGACGACATAGATGACGGATACCAAGCTATATTCCTGTGAAAATATTCAAAAGGAAACGAATAATGAAATTTTAAAGGCCATTTTGTGAATAGCGCTCGCCACTTTTTGCAGTTACGTTAGGTAAGGGGTTATGGAAATGGTTTAGTGCAGTTTGTGTTTGATCAATCATACACATTTTGCAAGATTGCAGCGAGGTGGAATAATGCGACAGAACACAACTGGAGTGGAATACGATGGAGTGGAAGCAACGCCCCGAGTTGGGAGTTTTTCAGTTGAAAGATATGAAAAACTGCAACAACAGTTGTTGATTCCTGTCTTCAGGGGAGCGGACTTGATCCAAATATTGCTACACAAGGTTTTCCACTGAATTAACCCTTTACCTAACGTAACGACCAAAACCGGCCAGCGCTATTCTGAAAAATCGCCAATTAATTTTCATTATTTTTTTCATTTTTTGTCTCAAAAACATAGGTTATGACCCCTCGTTGGAACGATCTCGTCGAGCTCGTTCCAACGAGGGGTCATAACCTATGTTTTTGAGACAAAAAATGAAAAAAATTAGTTATTCAAGAATTATTATTTTTGCAAGTGTCGTCTGCTTTTCAGGTTAGGTAAAGGGTTAAATTAAAGGTCGCCAACCATTCACAACGAAAATTAATGTTTCTGTTATCTATATAATTACATTCATTTCAAGAAAATAGAGACGTTTGCTGTGCAAATTCGAAAAAAATTATTCTCGGTACGTACTGTAAACGTGCCTTCTGTGACTATAACGTCCACTGTCAGTACTAAGACAGAACACACTGAGGGTGGAATGAGGGGGGGGGGGGCTGTAATCAACGACCTGAGTTGGGCTGAATCACGTGAAAAATAAACGAAAAACTCTAACAGGGTCGTTGAATTGGTCCCACGGGACCAATTCCTTTTAGACCAACTCCCACAAGGTCAATTCCCAAAAGACCAATTCCCAAAAGACCCATTCCCATTAGACCAACTGCTATGTTCTACTTTCACCCCTTTACATAACATGAAAAGCAGACGACACTTGCAAAAAAAATTCTTGAATAACTAATTTAATTAAAAAAATAATTAAAATTAATTGGCGATTTTTGAGAACAGCGCTGGTCGGTTTTGGCCGTTACGTTTGGTAAAGAGTAAAAATAATTTTATATCAATAATTTGATATATTTATAAATATTTATAAAAATATTTAATGTTATTGATATCTTATAGATGTTGGGCTGATTTTTCATAACAATTGTCATAGTATTAACCACACACTTTCAAAGGATGTGATTCTTTTTATCGTTTTGTGGTTAACAGATGTTGGGCTGATTTTCATATCAAAACAAGCACAATTCTTTGTTTTTTATCATTTTCTTTAAACGATGGTATTGATAAGTTTGTGATTGCTGCTATCTATAAACCACTCCTGGCCACTTGGTGTGGCCAAGAGTGGTTTATAGATAGCAGCAATCACAAAATTTCAAATAATGTGATTCTTTTTATTGTTAACCCTTCACCTAACATGAAAAGCAGACGACACTTGAAAACAAAATTCATGCAATAACTATTTTTTTTCATTTTTTGACTCAAAAACATAGGTTATGACCTCTCATTAGAACGAGCTCGTTCCAATGAGAGGTCATAACCTATGTTTTTGAGACAAAAAATAAAAAATAATGAAACTTATTTGGCGATTTTTGTGAATAGCCCCAGATGGTTTTGGCCATTACGTTGGGTAAAAGGCTAAAGTTAGTAGATGTAGGGTTAGGGGGTGAATGCAGAAACACTCTAAAATCAACTGGGTTAAAAATCAACACAAATCAAGTGGTTTGGGTAAAAATGAACTCAATTGGATTCATATTCACTCAACCTAGTTGATTTGGGTTGTTTTCACCCAATTGCTCTTTGAGTGTAATTTACTGATTTTGGTGTTTCAAGGATTATGGTATAGGTGCATCTTCCCACGTCATGTGTATCAAAGAAATGTCATGTTATAAATCTATATTTTTTGTATTTGGAGAATTGTGAAATTGAAGTAAATAGGATGAGAAATTGAAGTAAAATGATATATGTTTTGAGCTGTGCTGAAATGATATAAACCTATATGTTTGTATATGTTATGCATATAAAGATGTTTTTTATCAAATAAAAATAAAGTTCTTTTCAGTAAATAAATGTTCTCATAATTATTCTTAAACAACCCTTAATCATTAACAGTAAATAGTTGGTCTAAGGGGAATTGGTCTTTTGGGAATTGGCCTATTGGGAGTTGGTCTGAAGGGAATTGGTCCAGTGGGATTCCCATTCCTGATTCTAGTCGTTGATTCCTATTCCCATCTCCAGTACTCTGCCTGAGTTGTGTTCTGTATTTTTTCCACGATTAAGCCTTTAGAAATTGATGGTATATTCCATTCCAGTTCAGTGCCATCAACTGGAAGAGTCTACATTCGTTACTTGGGGGGAAACCTTTCAAAAAGTGCATCCTCGAGGCTGCACGTTGTAAATCTGTACTGGACTACCATACAAATTCACATAGCATCTATTTTATGAATTCAGGTTGTATCACGACCTCAGACCGGAAAAGCGATCTTTCGGGTTCAAAGGGTTTAACTTGAAATAAGTGAATGGAGCGGACATTTTTAAAGAGCAAATATCACATTCGGCGGTTTGTTTTCTTTGTTGTTTATTGCTGTTTTGTGTCGAAGCATTTCCTTCCGGTAGCTGCGTAATTGCCAATCACATGCATCGTTATGTGATGTTCTTACTATCGAACTCCTTTCTCGATGTCTGTATTGTATCGTGTGCAAACTCCCAGATAGGTTATGGCAATGTTTTTCATTACGTCAGCAATAAATATCACACCATTTGGCAACCTGTTTCTTGACGTTGTAACTACCTTGTGGTGGCTTTCCTGTTGTTTCGAGGCAAGTCTTGGCTATTCTACAGACAGTCAAAACTTGTATAGAAAACTGCTATTGCATTTAGAAGTTTCTCCAGCGACAACATTCTGAAGCACATGTTTTATTACACTACAAATGGTCAAATTGAGTCAGAAGATGGCCGTTAATGGCAACGACTTTTTACTTGGCGTTGTGTAAACATCGAGAAAACGTCGCGGCAACGCAATTCGTCGGCTGAGTGCTAGAATGTTCTATGTCCCATAGGGGACATAGAACATTCTAGCACTCAGGCGACGAATTGTCTTGCACGAGGCAACAACTTCTCATTCAACGTTTGCAAGGTAGTGGTGGGCACGTAGTGGCTCTACACAAACTTCCCACAACTAACACCATTACAGTAACGTTATATGCAAGATGGGTACTCGATTATCCCTTCCCAAACCCACCCTGCCGTCGCTTCAAAACTCGGACCATATGTTTAACCTTTGAAACACGGTGGATGCTTCCATGTCGGTCCAATGGCAGCAATTGGAAGGACCCATATTTATTATTTGGGTAGTCCAATCATTATTGACAGCACGTTGAAAATATGCATTGCTTTACCCCACACAGCAGACATCCTGCTTCATGAAGTTACGACGTATCATGTTTCTGGGCCGAAAAACTAGCGGAGAGTATGGAATTCTTCTCGCCGGAAGCTATGGCGTATTATGGGGCATTGACATCAAATAAGAGGATACTTGACTAATGAAGAGTGACGTTTTACTGATTATCCATCCTTTATAAAATGATCAACAAATTGCGATAGATCCTCATTGTGACATTTGTATTGATGACATATGAATTATGGATGAAACGTTAGCGTTCTCTGATGCTGTCACACCTGGTATTCATCAACATTGGATACCTAAGGCTTAATTTCGCAACATATTAACCCTTTGAACTCCAAGTGGTATCTTCCATATCAGTTCAATGGAATGCAAGGGGAAGAGTCCATAATCTTTACTTGGGGGTAGACCAATTAATATTGATTGGTCTACACCACACCTTCACTCAAATGTCAACCTACTTAATGAAATTATTAAGTATCATGTTACTGTGCCGGAAAAGCGGCCTCTGGGGTTCAAAGGGTTACTATGATGATCATTATGTTTTGTCAGCAACATTCTGCGCCGATCACATTCGGAGCTATTCGAACACGCTCTGATTGCTTTTTCAGATCTCTCGATGAACACAAAGAGAACCCGGCTGCCCTTGCAAACTCGTGCAGGTATTGAACGAATTCAACATAATACTGGGGGGAATCTAACAACTTGACAGGGAGGCCGGATTCCAGGCCGGATTTCACTACTACACATGGTGTAGTGACCTTAACGCCAATAAATAAAACAATAAAATAACCACCACATCACCGAAGGCGATGCTACAATAACCAAGACTGAAAAAATAAGAATGGTCATTAACCCTTTACCTAACGTAACGGACAAAACCGGCCAGCGCTATTCTCAAAAATCGCCTATTAATTTTCATTATTTTTTTCATTTTTTGTCTCAAAAACATAGGTTATGACCCCTCGTTGGAACGAGCTCGTCGAGCTCGTTCCAACGAGGGGTCATAACCTATGTTTTTGAGACAAAAAATGAAAAAAATAGTTATTCAAGAATTAATTTTGCAAGTGTCGTCTACTTTTCATGTTAGGTAAAGGGTTAACTTTGCAAGGCTTCGCTTTCCCTTTACCCTTTCCTCTTCTGTCCCTGTCTTATATGAGCCAGTGCAAAATATTTATAAAGTTATTAGGGTAGAAAGGGACAAACAATGTTACTTGTGCACATTAAAATATAATTCAGGATAATAAATAAATAAATAAATAAATAAATAAATAAATAAATAAATAAATAAATAAATAAAGTACAGCCGTCGTGGACTGATCGTAATCCACGCGCGGGCAGTGATGTCCACGCATGCGTTTACCAGGTAATCAGCGGCTGGCCAAAGTGTTATTAGGTAATAATGAAAGTGTCATTGACACTGTAGCTCAACTTGTGTAAGACATGTACATGTATAGTATGTGACACAGCAATGACACACATCTAGGTAATGACCTGATAACACAGGTACATATAAACTATTGTAACGGTCTGTACATAAATGCTGACCGCAGCCTGTAACAAATGTATAGGTAAAGTATTGTAAATGTGAGCGGCAGTTAGATGCTAAACTAGAAAAGTAATCTTTGAGTCCAAGAGTGGGTCTGACTGAACCCCAAAATATTTGTTCTCATAGCACAGTGATAACAAAGGCAACCAAAACACTCGTTCCTGTCCCAAGGTGATAACAAAGGTACCCAAGAAGTTTCGTGAAGATCGGTTCATAAATACAGCTTCTAGCCCAAGCCGTATTGACATGTGGACTTACTGTGTGTAAGTAGCACTGAATAAATCAAAGTTCATCTAACTTGCATAATTTCTGCACCCCGTATTATATGTGATGTATTCCATATTACTAAACACTTAATCAAAAATTTATTCAAATCAGAACCTTCATATAGAAGTTCTATACAAAAAAATGATTGTACCTAATTTTGATACAAAATGGCCGCCGGCAGCCATCTTGAATTTCGGACCGCACCCAAACACACTCGCTCTCGTCCCAAGGTGATAACAAAGGTACCAAAGAAGTTTCGTAAAGATTGGTTCATAAATACAGCCCCTAGCCCGAGCCGTATTGACATGTGTACTTACTGTGTATAAGTAGCACTGAAGACATCAAAGTCCATCTAATTTGCATAATGTCTGCACGAGAAAAAAAACCCGTATTATATGTGATGTATTCGATGTTACTAAACATTCATACAAAAATTTATTCAAATCAGAAGTTCTGTACAAAAAACGGATTGCACTAATTGTGGTACAAAATGGCTGCCGGTGGCAATCCTGAATTTCGGACCGCACCCAAAAACATTCGTTCTCGTCCCACGGTGATAACAAAGGAACACAAGAAGTTCCGTAAAGATCGGTTCATAAATACGGCCTCTAGCCTGAGCCGTATAAACGTTGTGTACAGAAAACTAATTGGACCTAATTTTGGTACAAAATGGCCACTGGTAGCCATCTTGAATTTTGGACCGCATCCTGAAACACTCGTTCTCGTTCCAAGGTGATAGCAAAGGTACCCAAGAAGTTTCGTGGAGATCGGTTCGTAAATACAGCCCCTAGCCCGAGCCGTATTGACATGTGTACTTACTGTGTGTAAGTAACAGTGAAAAAAATCAAAAGTTCATCTAATTTGCAGAATTTCTGCATGAGAGAAAAACCCGTATTATATGTGATGTATTCCATGTTACTAAACATTCAGGCAAACATTTATTCGAATCAGAACTTACATACAGAAGTTCTGTACAAAAAACTGATTGCACTAACTAAGGTACAAATTTGCTGGTGGTAGCCATCTAGAATTTCCGACCGCACCCAAAAACACCCGTTCTCGTCCCACGGTGATAACAAAGGTACCCAAAAAGTTTCGTAAAGATCGGTTCATAAATACGGCCTCTAGCCCGAGCCGTATTGAATTGTTGATGGACGGACAGACGGACGACGGGCCATGGCATAACCTCAAATTTGACTACGTGAAAGTTGAGCTAAAAATCAGCAGCAGCAAATTTTTAAGTAATGAAGCACCAGGTTGTACCCAGTGCTTTATTAATTAATTTTTTGATGATTATTCGTGTAATTAGTTTTTGGAATCTAATGTTTTTGCATCCGTGGAAATATTGCTAATAAATAAATAAATAAATTTTTCCTGTATATTTTCTTAGCTGAATGATTAAAACTCAAATCTCGAGAATCATTTTCGAATTATGAAGACCAATGTTATTTCTTTCTAAAAAAAAAAGTTGGGATGTGCTTTGTTATATCATTCCATAAGCTTATTTGTCGGTGATGGGGGTGTCGACCTGGTCAGCAGTAAAGAGACCCTCACCCCTTTACAAAGCAGAAAAACACCACTATGCTCATAAGAGTACTAAGTCACGGGAATTACATTTTACAACACTTGTTTATCGTTCCATTGCGGCGCCATGATCTCTGTTTTTGAAGGAAGAAAATGAAACGTTCAGTTTATTCAAGAAATAAGTGTTTTCGTTTAATCGTGGTAGAGTTGAAAAAGTTAAGCTGTTCTTTCGAATGGGATCGTGCTTTTGCACGACTCCCTACAGCGAATGGGCTGGAGCATAGTGGATCAGTGGTTAGAGCATTAGAATTTAAACCGAAAGGTCGATGGTTCAATCCTGACATACGGTAACTACGTTGTGTCCTTGGGCAAAGGTTTTAATCCTGATTGCCCATGTGGAGGACACGGTGGTACTGTGTACTAAGGCATACTGCACGTCCATGGTGCACCTGCTTTCAACCGCTATTAACTCGGCTTGTGAAGAGTTAGTTAGTAGGAGAGTCTGACATTTGCACGCCGCTGCTCGGTAAGTCTCTGCGGGTACTCTGGCTTCCTCTACCTGTAAAGCTGTCCTGCAAGATGCGACTATGGCTGTTGAAAATGTCGTTAAACCTCGGTAAATAAACACAGTGGCGGACCCAGGATTCTGGATTTGCGGGGGTGCCATATTTCAGTCGTGGGTTATAATGTGAAGTATCACTCGATCATAGCCGGGTGTGCCTGAATCCGCCCATGACTCAAGCAAATGGACGCATATCTTTTGAAACTTAGTGGAGGCAATTGTATTGGATCAAATTAGCAATGATCACCGCCACTGATTTGTTGTGACGAATGATAGTCGACTACTGAAATTCCTTTTCATCAACAACCCCGCTTGCTCTATATTCTGCTTTTCGTGGCGTCAAGATATCCCGATATTGATAGCGGGGCCAGTGGTGAAGACCGAATTATATTTTTATATCAGTGGGGCGTGGGTGATTACTTCATTCTTCTTCACGCCTAATCCACATGCAAGCATTACCGGGGGATCACGTAAACGTAAACTTGAGTGCAAAATATGATAGTTGCTTCGGGGGAGCGTACGTTTTTATAAGGGAAGAGAAGCTGGAAAAACACAAAATATAGGGTTTTTTCTGCTGTGCGGTATGCAACTTTTTATATAGTATGTTGTCCATTTCCCCTTGGGCATGGCCGTATCCGGTTGGATGGGGTGCTCCCTCTCCCGGTATTGAGCTTCGCCTATGTTTTGTAACTTAATTTGTATTCACAGCCACCGAGACCAAGGATACAGTGGATAATACACTGAGGCGGACAGGACGTATGGTCGACCAGGAAATTTCCCGGTGGACCCCGCTATATATGCGAAAATTTATTCAGCCCAACACCTGTTGCACCTGGTGATGCACGGAATTTCGTGAAAATTACCAAATGGCTAAATGGGTCTGACTATCGGTTCATCGAAATGCTCTCTATGTGGACAGCCAGTGGCTGTCCACATAGAGCGCAATTCTATATACTTGCAGTCTAGTAAGTAATTGTTGATCAGATGCAAGGAAACAACGCTCTTCCGGTTCGAAAAATCAAAATTGCCTTCCATTGAGCCAAATTTTAGTCGACCCGATGAGTCCTCCTCCCCCCCCCCCCCCACCCCCCCCCCGGTGCATCATTTTTGCCAAATGAGCGACGATGATACAGAAATGCCATCAAAATACCCTCTATGCGGACTGCCATGTGGAAGGAAGCAGCGTTCTTTCAGCTCGAAATATCAAAAGTTTGTCCAGGTTCGAACCCCCTTGGTACAACTCTCGGAAACGTTTCTTGGCCCAGTCCACCCCTGATAATAGGTCCCCGATGCGTACAGGTATAGCTCCCGTAGCGAGGCCCCTGTTGTAAATTGGCTTCCAGTCTTCAAAATTTGAATGAGCCTACACAAAATTGTGGGAATAATAATAATTCTTTTGGCTTGAAAATACCATAGGGTACAAATTAGCGATTAGGTGGCCACATTAACCTTCCTTTTTCCAAATTTCCCTTGGTGCTTGGCCGAACTTGCTGTCAGGCGTGTCGGACAATACTTCGCGTCATGACTCTCGATTGAAATGGGATGACTCCCCCACCCCCACCCCCCAAATCCTGGGCTCCTCATTGGTTAGTATATGCCGTCAAGATTAGACAATGTGCAGAAATATCTGACCCCGAACACCAATAAATAAATAAATAAATTGGTAAGCAAATGCTCCGCGCACTCAACATCATGTTGTCATGTTTATTTCACCAAGGAAACAGGTTCTATCGATAGATAGGCTTTTTTCACCTGATTCCGAAAACTTTTTTGCGCTTTGACTAATGCGAGTTACTTCCGGATGGTATGAGGATTCTTTTTTTCAGAGCGAGCGTTGGTTTACATTGTGATGCTATTGAATTGCTTTGCCAAAACAGCGATCATACTAATGGCGAAACCACTGCTTGTCAAAGTTGTTAACGTGCGTCACAGTATAGTTGAATGTACTTGAACATCTGCACCCTAACGACCCATTTGGTTAAATTTTCACTGATGGTGCGTTTTCTTTTTCAAGGACCGAGGATGAACGACAACCATTGTCGGTTGGGTATCATATCCCCTGGTGAGCGATATACGAGGTTCACTACTGACTCCTACGCCATTTTTATTGCAAGTGTTATTAATCTAAGGAGTCTCCTCACATACATCAACTATTATTACTGTTATACCGTGTGTAATTATGTTAACTGTTGCTGTTATATTATTCTATAGTCTAATGTATACGCGTAACATAATTTCCTCGAATAAATATTGTTTAACCCTTTACTTAACTTGAAAAGCAGACGACACTTGCAAAAAAAAATTCTTGAATAACTATGTTTTTTCATTTTTGTACCGAAAACATAGGTTGACCCCTCGTTGGAACGAGCTCGACGAGCTCGTTCCAACGAGGGGTCATAACCTATGTTTTTGAGACAAAAAATGAAAAAAATAATGAAAATTAATTGGCGATTTTTGAGAATAGCGTTGGCCGGTTTTTGCCGTTACGTTGGGTAAAGGGTTAAACTAGAGTTGTTACCGGTCATGTAGTCGCTTTGTGTTATGTACAGTGCACACGCCGGTGTCGATCGTTGTATCAAATCAACTGTCATGCACATTTTTTCTCAGGGAAGAACAAATTGCACAAACCACCACCACCAACCACCCTGACTGGTATGGGTTGATGGAGAGGGTCCCTGGGTATTCTCTTCAAGGAAAAAGTTTAAAATGCGCCATCCAGTCGAGTCACAATATTAACAATACTGCAAATACCAACCGAAAATGCTTGTCCAAGAAAGATAACTCACTTTCCGATAGACGTCACTGAACACACATGCGCCAGATCTCAATTGACCGAACGCGACACCGAAGACATTGGCGAAAAACAATTTCTTTGAGGTACTGAGTTAACGTGTTTAGGGTAAAAAAGGGCTTCTATATGGTTAGAGTCGGGCTGAGGGTGGGGCGATGTAAATGCGTCCGTATTTGATTTAATCAACTTTACTTTTGAATTGCCAAAGTGGATGTTGAATGCAAAAACCAAGGTGGAAAAGGCTAAGGTTAAAACGAGCACATTCAGGATAGAAAAGGCAATGAGTAAGGATGGACAAAATAAAACGGTAAATAGAACTCTATACCCTTCAATCTCAAATTTCGGATCGAATCAAATCAGGGAGAGGAATTCGAATCGATTCGAATCTTGACCCTTTGAAAACGAAAGACCGCTTTTCCGGACCGGACCGTGATCGTAATATAACCTGACTTCTTTAGTAGATAGTTGCTCAGTTGCATTCGGTGAATTTTTATGGTAGACTAATCAAGATTTTCAACGTGCAGCCCCAGGGCTGCACGTTGAAAATATTGATTGGTCTTCCCCTAAGTAATGAATATAGACTCTTCCAATTGATGAAACTGAACTGCGTGGAAGATACCACTAGTGTTCAAAGCGTTAAATATAAAGATTGTCCATCTTCACTGAAGTACTGACTGGAGTAATAGTCAATTCCAAGGGTGGGTAATAGTGAGATAGCTTATGCAGCATTTTTCTCGGCTCGGTTTACCTTCAAAAAGAAATTGTGTGAAAAGTCAGTTTTCTATTCTGAAAATACGGTGCTGGAGAGAACTGAAAAATGCCAAGAGCGATATTTTATATTCCCTCAATGTATTTCAAAACTCGTCAACTGTAAAACTGTCAAATTAATCGGAAATGTATGAAGGCTCAGGTGAAATGTTTTTATATTGCTTGAGGGGACAATATCTGTCATTTTATTGAACGGTACGCGCACCTGTTATACCATTTTGAATATTCCGAAAATTCAAGTTCCAGAAAATTTCCTTTTCCCCAAAGCGATGTTCATTAACATATTCAGTAAATTAAAGGGACAGATATTTTTTGTTAATGTCATGTTGAATGAGGGGAACGACTTGCCATGTGAGTGGTTTACACCAAAATACCCCTGTGGCTTGTGTTTGGAGAAAATGGAAGAATATTCAGTTACCCCATTACTCAACGAATCGGCCGCATGTGCCTGCGTAAGTTACAAATTCAGCTGTTGAAAAAATTGTTTTTTGCAAAAACTTTCAATAAAACCACATCATGTGACATCCTTCATTGGAACGAGCTCGTCTCCAATGAGGGGGTCACATGATATGGTTTTGTCAAAATTATTTGAAAAAGTTGAAAAAATAATATTTAAAACAATAAAATTGATATCGTGTGCTGTGGATAAAGGGTTAAAAATTAGAAATAAAAACGTAATTTCATTAAATTTTCTTCGATGAACTTCTTAATGAATTTGAAGCTAAAATCTTACAAACGTTCCGGGGATGTAGGAACCGGGGACAAATACACAAGGGGCATGTGCCTCTCTAATTGTTTTCAGAAAGAGAAAGGGAGAGAGAGAGATTGGGAACAAAACTTTGGCCATTCTTTTGTAGTCAGTAAAAGACCCCTTGATATAGCTTCTCCTTAGGTGTGCTAACCAAAAAGGGAGATCATTTTCTCAGGAGACATTTGGAACAATGTAAATGGTTGGGAATCAGGTTGTCTCTAATTGGGTACCCCTGTGCCAACATGGTATTATTATCTGTGGAGTACTTCGTCAAGCGACCCTCTCTTGCCTCTTACTCTTCTCGTTTTATCACTCACAGAAATATGTATGACATTTTCCAAAAGTCTCCTGTCTTCTCTGACTGCTTGACGAAGTCGGCAGATTTAAATGGGGTACTGTCGTTTTACTACAACACTTAGAAAACAAGACAAACAATCGCACAGGGGCGTTATAAAATAAGCCCATTGCTCTAAAATCAAATGTGCAAGCTGCCTTGTCAGCATTTGTCTAAAAGGTTCACTTTATTCGGATGTCATGTATGCAGAATTTTATTTATTTGTTTTTGTCCAGCATATGAAGAGAACGTTATCCTCAGAGCTTAGAGTATCGTTACGTGTATAAGAAGAAAAGTCAATGTACAAAATCGTGCCCTTCAATATTCAAAAGGTATTCAAAGGTATTCATTATACACAGGGAAACATTATACAAAATGAAAAGCAGACGACACCTGCGAACAAAATTCTTGAATAACTATTTTTTCTATTTTTTGTCTCTAAAACATAGGTTATGATCCCTCGTTGGAACGAGCTCGTTCCAAAGGGGGGTCATAACCTATGTTTTTGAGACAAAAAATGAAATATAATGAAAATTAATTGGCGATTTTTGTGAATAGCGCTGGCTATTGACCGTTACGTTGGGGATAAGGGTTAAGATCACAACACAGGTGAGGATTCGAACTCTACAGCTTTCAGTCGCAGATCTCTCATTGGAGTTTTGGGCTAAATAGACAGTAGTTCACTGCTCGGATTCGAGTACGACTTTTACCATCGAGTGGGTCGCGCGGAGGATTATTTCACGAGGCGTTAGCCGAATGAAATAATCCGCGCGGCCCACAAGAGGATAAAATCGTACTCGAATCCGAGCAGTGAACTGTAGTATTTATTTTGTTTTCTCCTTATTTGTTTCCCCCAAACAACCCTTTATAATCGATTTAACTCAATCGATTTGTAAACAATAAAAAAATAGTCCGTCTTTGCTGAGAATGGAATACGATGCTGGGAGTGGAATACCATTTTTGGCGAGTGGGAGTAGGAATACAATTTGTTTTGTGGAAGAAAAACGAATGAAAATAGAATCACTGTATTAATTTTCTCTTTCTACAGATTGCAACATATTGTGAACCGAAGGAGAGCCAATAAATAGACTTGTATTCCCAAGTCAACTCAGAAGCTTAAGCCTGACCACATCAAGGTGAGACCTACTCAAATGCTTGCAATTTTTCCTGTTTTTCTTCGTGTTCTTTTTCGGTTAAAATTTTGACCGATGCGACACTGTGTCTCTCCCTTGGGGATTTGCAACGATAGCAGACAATTTTCGTCATTGGAAGAGACTTACAGAGATGTTAGCTCCCCTTAATTTAGCACTAATGGTATGGGAATTTCATATAAAAATTTCGAAATGTTAGCGAATTTGTATCATCCATGTCATGTGTGCATTTATTTATTTATTTTTATTTATTTATTGGTGTTTAAGGTCGCATATTCCTGCACATGGCTAATCATGACCACGACAGTTTTACGGGTGGAGGAAGATAAAGTACCCGGTGAGAACCACCTAGCAACGGCGAGCAACTGTCAGCTCCCCAACATACTAACTCCATACAAGCAGGGTTAGCATTGGTTGAAGACAGGTGCACCATCAGCGTGGGCAATGGGGGTGAAGTGTCTTGCCCAAGGACACAACGCGATTGCCACAGGTGGGATTCGAACCGAGGACCTCTCAGTTTGCAGCCTGCACCTCTACCTACTGAGCCAAAGCGCCTGTCCATGTGTACATCATTTCACAAACGTAAGGCATTTGCCTGTAAAATAGTATAAAAATTCAGAAGCTGGATTTTTTACAATTTTTTAGCCCAATCAGTTTGAAAGTCTAACTATTATTTTCTGTTTAAACTCATTCAAAAATAAGAAAATGACACCATCTGTTAATGTTCTGTAACTCTCTTTTTTGTTCATAATATCAACAGGGTGCGCATCGTAACATATAATATAGACACTATCCTTTCCATTAATATAATAGTCTGGGAGGTAAGACTTGCTAATTTCTTTCCTGGGAAGAATAAAAACTTGCAAATTGATGTAAAAACACATTTCCTGAACAAAGAGCTAAAGTGGACAGTTACTTAGTTGCTTCTAATTGGCTTATCATTAAAAAGCCAAGTTTCCTTTTGTTACTTTTAATAAACGAAAACAACAGACAGCTCCTGGAGCTGTCTGTTGTTTTCGTTTATTAAAAGTAACAAAATGGAAGTTTGCTTTATGTTTTCCTGATGTCATAGGTGTTTTTCAACAATTGCATGCCTCTTAATTGGACTTTCCTCGCCTGTCTAATAATTTAAGTCGAGATAACTTATCAAAAGTCGATCTTCATGACGAGATAAGTCAGGGATGTCTGCACCCGATGGAATATGAATTGAAACGGGCCCCAGTCGGGTAGCGATTCTACCCAATGGGGTGGAGAACAGCCTAATACAAATGACTCACGGTTTTATTTACTGACTGGGGTGACACGTAAAGCTGTATAATAAAAGTATATCTCTTTTCAGCTCTGTGTGCAGTTGTGTTCAGTTCGCAATAAAAATTCGAACATTCACTTGATGACGTCAAATTCTCGAACAGTAAAAAATTACTATGTGCGGAAATTACGGTTCATCTTGTTCATACAAAAATGAAAAATACAATTTATCTTTAAAAAAAAATGAAAATACAACAAGTACAATAAAGAAAGCAATTAAAACAAAATATAAGCCTTCATCACTTTTTCAACTATGATAGGGAGATTTTGCCCAACTTTGCGGGACTTTCTGTTCAGGAAGCATTTTGTCCACGCAACATCCGGAAGATAAGAATACTTTTCTTATCGTGGGCTTCCTAAAATCACAAGAACAAAAAGGACTGAAACCTCAAAACGACAGAGTGATCGTATCTCTCAACGAAAATTTTCAATTGTTTGAAATACAGTGACGTCCCAAACTGAAAGCAAATGGCAATGCATATCAGCTGTCATCCCACGTTGAAAAAAAAGAATGAATCTGTCTCAAAAACAGGTGTGATGGCGAATCGCCGTGACACCTGTTTTTGATTCTCTTGATCCACATGCCACAATTTTCATTATTTTATTTTATTTTTGCGTTTCGTTTTGACTCTCTCCAAGCCTCTACAGTCATGGATATTGCGACTTTTTCTCAATTAAAATAAAAACTGATGCCACCGGGTTGATTCAGGGGCTTTCCAGCCCTCCCCCCCCCCTCCCCATTGGGAAACATAGCCCCCCCCCCCCCCTCCACCCCGACGGGGAACTCTTCGCGCCAACCCTGTTATATAAGTTTATTGAGTTCATCCGTTCTGATAAAACTATTTATAGCCTCTTTCACTTAACGTGCTAAAGAATACTTCAGCTATACCGTTTGTTAGAAGTTTCTGACCAATCACTGAGGTGAATGGAAACATGTTTGGGGTTGCAATTGTTTACCGGGCAAATGTGATGTTATTGTTGAATAAGTTTAAATGTTTCTTTTTTTCAAATAAGAAATTTTGTCTTTAGCTGATTCTTATATTATTCCCAATGGCACGTTGGCGTTGTTGGATAAGGCAGATACGGAGAATAGGCAACCTGACCAGCCCTTTCAAACTGTCAACCCATCCTCAAAACTAACTCATTTTCACACGGTTTCAGAGAAGACTGTTCAAAAAATCATAATGTCTTCACCATCAAAAACTTGTGATCTGGATCCGATACCAACTACACTCCTTAAAACATCTCTTCCCGTACTCATTGGCAGCATTACAGAAATTGTTAACAACTCAGTGAGTTCTGGCTATCTACAGCCTAGTCTGAAAACAGCTCTTGTTACCCCACTTCTTAAAAAAACATCTCTTGATCCCACAATGCTGAAAAATTATCGCCCGGTCTCGAATCTTCCTTTTATCTCCAAGATTATAGAAAAAGTCATTGCACAACAACTGCGTGCGCATTTGGACGATAATTGTTTACTTGACCCTAAGCAGTCTGCATATAGACCTGGTTATTCAACAGAGACTGCCCTTCTCTCAGTCCAAAATGCGGTTTTGGAATCTATTGACAACAAAAAAGGTGTTGCGTTGGTGCTACTTGACCTTTCAGCCGCATTCGACACGATTGACCATGAAATTCTTTTTGAACGACTTTCTCAGCTAGGAATAGAAGGATCAGCACTAGATTGGTTTCGATCTTATTTGAGTAACCGAACCCAGTGTGTTACCGTTGATGGCAACAAATCTGAAATAGCCTCACTTGAATTTGGGGTACCCCAGGGTTCCGTTCTCGGCCCAATTTTATTCACCCTTTATATGCAGCCTCTGGGCGCCATTATTCGCTCACACGGTATTGAGTGCATCTTTTACGCTGATGACTCCCAGTTATATGTAGAATTTAACCCCATTGATTATGAAGATACAGCCACACAGTTTATGCGTCTCGAAAACTGTATTAAGGAAGTGAGAGCATTTATGCTACAAAACAAACTTAAATTAAATGACGAAAAAACTGAGCTGATAGTATTTTCCTCAAGATTCAGACCCGCACCAGACACTCTGCCACGGCTCATGGTTGGTGATGTAGTGATTAATCCGTCAACTAAGGTTCGGAATTTAGGTGTCTATTTCGACAGACACCTAACTATGGCTGATCATATTACCAAAATATGTCAGTCTGCCAACTGGTACCTCCGTAAACTGGGTCGCTCTCGAAAAATTTTGACGAAGAAGGCTGCAGTGTGCCTGGTGCATGCATTTATCACATCACGCTTAGATTATTGCAACTCATTGTTGTATGGGCTTCCAGGCAAGCAGATACAAAGGTTGCAACAAATACAGAACACAGCTGCCCGTATTGTCTCACTGACGAAGCGGCGCCAACACATAACTCCAGTCCTGAAAGATCTTCATTGGCTTCCTATTTCATCACGGATTCAGTTCAAGGTCTTACTTTTTGCACACAGGGCTCGCTGCTGTGATCTGACCCCGGCTTATATAAGCGACCTAGTGGTTCCGTATGAGCCTAAACGCACGTTAAGGTCTTCTATGCATGACTTGCTTGAAGAGACTACCTGCAACTTGGTATCATATGGTGGCCGCTCCTTCTCTCATAGTGCACCTAGGCTTTTCAATGAGCTACCCATTTCAGTGCGACAGACTGCGCCAAGTGCTTTCAAATCGGTACTGAAAACCTATCTTTTTGGTAAACCATACTCGGAGTGATTTCCGCGTAGCACTATGCAAATCTACAGTACAGAAGTACTGTCACATGTAACCATGATTTTTCTTGTAAAGCGCCATGGAACTTTTTATTATTGTGAAATGAGCGCTATATAAATATCTATTATTATTATTATTGTAATATAACAGACCGGCTGATGACATTTCATTTCGGATGATGTGTGATTGCATGGACTTGACCAAGTTCTGTTAAATTTTTACTAAAAGCCTCTGGAAAATCCTTTATCGGATCCATATAATCACATATACATGTAAGCCTAATTAAAAATGAGTCGCTGCACTCCAAAATCATTTGGGTTAAAAATAAACCCACATCAACTGGTTGAGTGAATATGAACCCAATCGGGTTCATATTCACTCAACCCAGTTGTTATGGGGTTATGGATTAATTTTTAACCCAACTGATTGTTTTGATTGTCTGTAGTATCGTGAAACAGGTCCAGATAATGTAATGGTCTGCACAAATTCAAACCTTGCATTCGTCGCGAAATAATGATGTAACGGGCTATAAATCACGAACGTATATTTAATCACGAATGAGCAGACAAACGAACGAGCTAATAAACACTTTTCCCACTGTTCACCATACTGCGGAAGCGTATTAGGGACATGATAAAAAATAATTCTCAGACCCAGAAAGCTGAAATTTCGACTTTTAATCTCGAAATTTCGACATAAAATCTCGAAATTTCGACTTAAAATCTCGAAAGTTCGACTTTTTATCTCGAAATTTCGACTTGAAATCTCGAAATTTTGACTTTTTATCTCGGAATTTCGACTTAAAATCTCGAAATTTCGACTTAAAATCTCGAAATTTCGACTTTTTATCTCGCTAGGTATGCACGTGATCTTTTGTTCAGTAGCAGTGTGCGATAGATTCCGATACACCAGGTTCTGAGTTCTAACAAATTCTCGCCTAACCGACAAGACAGGAATGCTGCCTACCCTACCCCCGACCCTTCAGAGTTCCGTTAACTCATTTTTCAATAAAATCCAATACTTGAGGTTCATTGAAGACTTCCCACATGAGCCTTGGAAATCTTCCCTATCGCGCCATTGTAGCCCACAGAGGTTCACTGAAGACTACCACATGACATGCCCCTGGATGTCTTCCCCATCCCGCCATTATACATCACAAAAAGGGCGATACATTCAAATAATATCAATGCACACATGCGTCTCCCACCCTCGGATAAGTAATGCTGTATCAGCCCTACCCCCACCCCAGTTCCAGAAAGTGCTGCCCAGTAAATATCACTGGAGTATTTATTTATTGGTGTTTAAGGTCACATATTTCTGCACAATGGGTAATCGTGACCGCAACATGGAGATAAAGTCAAGTTTAGTCAATCGTTTATACCCATTTTAGACTACTTCCACCGAAGCATTGATGAATGGCTCCTATATGTTAACATTAAAAGAGAGTTTGTTTACAACAGTAAACGAGTACTAAGCACTACTTCACGCCCCGGGTTACCCACGGTGAACCACAGGAGTAGCGTACCCTTACGAAGATGTGCTGCCCAGTAAATATCAATGGGGTATTTTCTCTTTACGAAGAGGCGCTACTTTTTACTCAGTACACTATCGAAATATTACAGAAGAAAAATAAAAAACGAGAATCAAAACGAGACACATGCCACCCAAGTGAAGTGTCATTGTGTGGATAAACAACAAATACGCCCCCCCCCCCCCCCCCACTCCCCTCCGACTCCTCCACACCAGACCACCACCTAGTTAAATTATAGGGGATGCACTGCCAGAAGTGTATTCTGTAAGTGTTTGAGCAGCGCACTGGGTAAAACTGATATTTATTGGGCAGCACTTTCCGAGGGTGGGAGAAGCATGTACGCACTAAGATCATTTCGATGTATTTTGCCGTAAACTTTAGGAAGCTGTGTATCGGGTGTATTGCATTCTTATTTACCGTTAGCGAAAGGACTGGCAAATTCGATGTATAAAACTGGACATTTTATGGGCGTGGACTGTTGTACTCTTCTGGAAAAAACAATATACCGATTGGAGGGCCATGATTGCTTTATTTTTTACTGGGGTTTAACGACACTTCTAACAGACAGGGGAGCGTCATGAATGGTTGAAAAAGGAGGCAGTGACCGCCCAGGGGCGGGGGGGGGGGCATTCATGTCCGTTCGATAGGGTGAGAAATTGTTAGAAATCAGAAAGTCGGTGTATCATTATATTCACTCTAATGCATAAAAAGGGAATCATTCTATTCGTCTTAGCGAGTCAACACATTGTGGTCGTGGCTGTGCGCGCACGTGTGTGTGTGGGGGGGGGGGGGGGGGGGGGTCGCACATTTATTCACTTCTGGACAAGACAGGTATAGGGAAGGTATATAGCCAACAATTTACATACCTGAAAGGGTATACGTATTTAGTTATTGGTATGGAGGTTACAGTTTTCAAAATTATGAGTGCTTCCCTCTGGGTGCGGGCTTATCCTTTTGGATATCGATGTTTGTTTTCGGGAGAAGTTTGTTTGTATTTAACCACATTTTCAACAGCCTTGGTGACATCGTGTTGGGCAGTTTAACGGTGGGAGGAAGCCAGAGAGAATAATCGTGCAGCGGCGAGCAACTGACAGACTCTCGAACTTACTAATTCTGCACAAGCAACATTAGCTGCGGTTGAAAGCAAGTGAATCATCGACGTGCACGCCTTTGAACACAATGTCTCAGTGTCCCACATGACGAGATAAAGTGTTTTTATCCAAAGCAGTTACCTCTGATCAGGATCGAACTGTCGATCTTTCGGTTTAAAGTGCAATGCTCTAAACATTTCGTCACCGCTCTCCTCATCGGGGGAGGGCGTTGCGTCGGGATGCGCCTGTTATATTACATGTTGTAAGGGGTTAACCCTTTACCTAACATGAAAAGCAGACGACACTTGCAAAAAAAATTCTTGAATAACTAATTTTTTTCATTTTTTGTCTCAAAAACATAGGTTATGACCCCTCGTTGGAACGAGCTCAACGAGCTCGTTCCAACGAGGGGTCATAACCTATGTTTTTGAGACAAAAAATAAAAAAAATAATGAAAATTAATTGGCGATTTTAGAGAATAGCGCTGGCCGGTTTTGGCCGTTACGTTGGGTAAAGGGTTAAGATAATGGATTTTTTACTCTTCGAAATTTAGCATACGCTTATATAAATCTCGACAAATGGAATTTTACTCGTGAGTGGAAATAACTTTATCTCTGGGTGCAGGGTGGGGGACAGAGAGGGGGGGGTTAATGTTGACGGCAATGTGTTAAGTGAACAAGTGTTCGTTTCAAATATTTCGATGGCCCTGATAAGGGCCGTCGTATGGATGAACCAAGCGGTCCATTGAAGCTTGCCAGTGTTTGGAGCTTTGAACTTTAAACCGAGAGGTTCACCGATTGATCATGACTAGCGGTATCGGAATTGTGCCCTTTGGTAAGGAACTGAATCCCGATTGCCCACGTGATGGCATGGTGTCGCTGTGTACTAAGGCGCACTGTGTATACGTCTAAGGCGCACTTGCCTTCTTAAAGCAATGATGACTCTATGCAGAGTTAGTACGTTGGGGAGTCTGACAGTTGCTCGCCGCTGCTCGGTGGTTTTCTCCGGCTTCAGTCACCCGTAAAATTGCCAGACATGAGGTGACCCTGGCTGATCGTAAATAACGTTAAACCGCTATAAAAATAATTCAAGCTTGCAGTTATTCCAACACCAAAACCAGGCACAGGGATAGGATCTTAAAATCCCCTCCCCCCGACATGGTGGGTCGAGAAGTAAATATTCCGACAGTGTCCCCGGATCGCTGACCATCGGTACGAACTTGAATCCATACTCAATATTTTTAGTAGTATACGATCCCCATTACCCGGAGCTTTTCCGGTGTTAAATTCCCATAGGAAAGAGAGCCATTGCCGGTGTAACTTTTGCCGGTGCAAAACTTCGGCCCTATCCAGCTAGATCCGGCAAGCAGTGTACGTACTATATACTATAAAGTGGGTTATAAGTTACGTTTTTGATGCAAAAAATGAAAAAAAAATTGAAGGGCGAGTTTTATGAATAGAGCCGGTCGTTACTTAATGCCAAGGGTTAAAGTAAAGTCATATCCGAAACTGAAATAAAACTCGAAAAATAGTTGGTCTGTGAAAAAATGATCTCTGTACAAGATGTTGTCACTCAGATCTGAATGTTGGCAGCGCGCGTTGACTGACAAACCTGCTCACATTAGGTTGACTGTACATTTATTTAATATTTTTTTATTATTTCAGATGATGTGGATAGTGTCGGCAGTGATAATTGCGTCATGTGTCTCTGGTGGTATATTTTGTCAAACAGACACAGAATCTAGAGTTGACGGTCTTGAAGCAACTGTAAATGCACTCTCCCGACAGATGATGTTACAACAATTGTTTCTCGAGGAAAAAATACGCAGCGACGGATGCTCTGGTCTTAAACAAGTACGCCACAACAGGGATGGTACACGCCCATATTTTTCCGAGACTCACACGCTGAATTCTGTTGCTTCTATTCATGACCATAGTAACAACATTCGCACAATAGGAATGGGAGAGTTCATTGGTGTTTTGAATGGAATTGAGTTTCGAACGAGACACAATGATTACAGACTTTTCATGCCGTCTACGTCAACTAAAGACTATCACGACAAGGAGCCCATTCCATTCCCAGATGTTCCACCAAGCGTTCTGAATAAAACTACTGTAGAGGAACAAATTGCTGAAATGCGAGAGTACTTTCGTGCGTGGAGCTTACAGCGACTTAGTATCAGAGATTTCAGGCCTTACTTCAAAGCTGTTTTGTGTTATTTGGAGGGAGCTTGGACGACTGAAACTGAAAGTTTAGATGAACCGTTTGACAGTGATCGTCACCATATAGATGCCAATAGCTGGTTTGATTTACAAGAAAAAATTCGTTACACTTCGATGACAGGTACAAAGGATAATAATGAGAATTACGCTTTCTTACCGACAACGATAGTCAACGTGACAGACGGCATTCCACATTTCGCACAATGGAATTATCGAATTATGTGCCACCCTATAAAAAGGACGATCTGGCTGAACAGACTTAAGGTGGCTGATGACCTTTCGGCAAGAATGGCACGTCAAGATACTCTTGAAGAATTGAAAACAACCAGAGCGGCTCGTTTTCGAGTAAACGGACGTAATTCCCGTTATGATAAAGAATCGCAATATTCCAATGGATTAATTGACGATATAATGTACGAAATTCCAGGAAAAGATAACTATATGGGGAGAATAAGAGAGACGTCTTTTGATCTTCTCGCATACAAGGCCAATAGAAACCAAATCTTGAATGCAGCGAGATACCATAGGGTGTTCAAAATATCTGAATCGGGAGCAATGGGGTTGAGAAAGAGACACAGAGGATTTAAAGATGAGAGCTTATTTGTTGCGTTGAATAAACAACCAAATGTTTCTCCGTTCTCAGTTACGGACTGCGATCGCAAAAATGGGCAGAAGGTGTGTAAGACATTTGAAAGTAGGGTGTCATACGCAGTCCCTATGGAAATAATATTCATGACACCTTTACTTCAGTGGAACCCATATGGCATCGAATACAAGGAAGGTGGCCTCAGAAACACTGTGACTGCAGATGGACGGAATGGCGGCTTACAATTTGATACCGCGTGGAATGGAACTCACAGCACACGTTATTATCGAACGCCTGTAGAGTTTTTCCAGGGTTCTGAAGTTGATACTGACCCGGCTGATACAGTAAAGGGCGTAGCTGGCGTATTGGATCCAACTGAAACTGTCCGGAATGTAGTCGCTTCAGGAACACGAATATTTTTACCCAACATTAATGGAATTGGATCTCTCAGAACAAGATACCCTATAATGCCGATACATGGTGAAGGCACATCTGTCTGGAAGGAACTCGATGCTGTAAAAGAGATACTGATGAAGCAAAATACATACAACAGCCTGATGTACGAGTCAACGGCTGGCATTGGAGGTGGATGGGAGGAGGTTGGATCGGTACATCTAGAAATCGCCGACACAGTGCGAAATCCACCCGGGCATCACCATCACGATGTTTTTGTAGCGGCCAGTGACCTGGAAGCGATCAGACGAACACAAACTAAAACACTGAAGGCTTTGTCAACGACAGCTCTCAATCATCAACATATGATAGAAATTGCTTACGATCCCATTAAAGACAGGTATTACATAAAGACTTGTGACGGAAAGGCACAGTGCATGGACGGGCATCCACCGAATTTGATTATTCGTGGCTGAAATCGCCCTTTTAATCTATTGGAATCCTTCATATGAATCAAACACTGATAAGACACGTGAATGTATGTGAACTCTTTTTAACCCTTTACCTAACATGAAAAGCAGACGACACTTGCAAACAAATTTCTTGAATAATCTATTGTTTTTTTTATTTTTTGTCTCAAAAACATAGGTTATGACCCCTTTGTGGAACGAGCTCGAAAATAATGGACTAGGGTTTGTTTTCCCGATTTTGTGGCGACTTGTTTGACATTGTTTGCCACGGAGAACAAAAGAAAAAACAACAAGTCCTCACAATGACGGCTAAACAAGACTGGGAATGTTAAGGTGCAAAATATAAGTAATAGAATTTTGTTTATTTTGAAATTCCCACCTCTGATATTCCTGAAATTCAAATTAAATATACACAAATTATACATCAAGCTGAAGGTTAGGATGTATAGTACACGAAACATATATGTAATCAGCGCATAGTGTTGACAACAGCCACATCTGATTCCTGGAAGTCTGCTGCCGTATTCGTACCAGAACTGATGATACAATAATATTTCCGGAGAACAATTTGTGGTCAAATGTGCTTCGTTCCAATGAGTGGTCAAATAATATGATTTTGTTATTTTTAAATTTGAAAAAACAAAAATTAAAATAATAAATTTTGATATCGTCTGCGTTGGATAAAATGTTAATCAAGTTATTGGAGTTGAGAATTGTAATCTATCGCCACCATTATGTTTATGTACAAAATGTTTTACCGGAGTCTCGCTCTTGTTCCTGAGTCTTTTTCTTGACTCGTCGAGGTATGGCTTCCATACTTCCAAAAGTAAAATTAATCTTCTAAAGTCCAAATTTCAATCGGACCATATTAAATTATTTAAAGAACATATACACAATGATAATAAGAGCATAGGAAAAAACAAACTTAGGACTTATCGACTATTCAAAGTAGATTATCAAATGGAACTGCATCTCCTTCACACTTCTTCCATTGAAGCTAGAAACAATTTCACGCGTTACGCATCAGCAACCATAAACTGTGGATCGAACGTGGAAGGCATTTACAACCTCCTCGTCTGATGGACCACAAAATATGCAAAGCTTGTACAATGGGGGTAGGTGGAATCGGAATGGCATTTCGTAATGGAATGTTCGTTTTATGCACCATTGAGAGAAAAAAATATTTCGCGCAATTTCTGACGAAAATATTGACTCCCCTCTAATGGATACAATGGACAATATTAAAGTAATAATAACTAATGACAAATCCAGTGCTATGCAATGTTATTTGTAACATGGTCCAGCTCTTCCTTCACAATAGGGGCTAATCTGTAATATGATTTATGTATGTCATATGGAGTTAGAGTGTTTTATGATTCTGTTTATGTTAATTTTGTGTGTACATAGCAATCTGCCTTTGTTGTGGTGTATTTGCTGAATAAATCTTATCTTATCTTATCTTATCTAAGTATGTATGATGTCAATTGGTACGAGATTTCTATAGGACGTTTACTTATCGTAATAAAAAAATCCCCGTAATACACTTCAACATCATGTAAAATCGTTATCCTGAGTTAATTCCATCATTCACAGTTACAAAATGATGAAACATCGAAAACTGATCCTTTCTGCATAAGATCTGATTTAATGTTAGGAGGGTGCGAATTGCTCAAAGTTCTCAGCTTGAGCATTTGTTAAGCACATATTCAATTCCCAGAATAATATCAAATAATAATAATAACCTGATAATTCTATCATAAATGTGTTGGCATTTCAGCCACTAGAATCAATTTTATGCCCCCTTTCATGGTTTCATTTTCAAAAATCTTCTTGGTTGTGAATTTCCAACTGGGGAGGGACCTGTAGGGGGTTCCCCCTCCCGGTCCCTCTCCTAGTTGGAAATCCAATACCCTAAATCCCACAATCGAAAACCTAGAGCCACGTACCTGACTGTGATACAACATTTTGGAAACATAATGGTGATCCTATATATTTACAGGTAATCATTTCATGTCAAAATAAGGAGAGTAAAATAATAATGTAAGCCAACCTAAGTTTATTAAGATGTGCTGTTAGGGGAACTACAGCTATCACATACGAATGGTAAGGAGAAGTGGTTTGAGAATGTGCAGGTTATTTTTTATTTAGGTTTAACGACATTTTAATAGCCAAGGTCATTTCGTATCGGTGACAGTTTTACGGGTGGAGAAAGCCGGGGTACCCGTAGAGAACCACCGAGCTAGTGCGAGCTCCCCACAATCGTAACTCCACACTGCAGCACAGGCAGGGTTAGATTGGTTGAAGACATGCGCACCATCGACGTGCAGTACGCCTTAGTACACGGCGTCATCGTGCCCCCATGTGGACAATCAGGGTTAAGTGCCTTGCACAAGGACACAACGCGGGTGTCCGAATCGATCGCTCAGGTGATCACTCATCCAAGGATTAACCGGGCTGGACGTTGCTTAACTTCGGTGATCGGACGAGAACCGGTTACCGCAACTCCATCGCGCCCCATTTCGTCATATCAATAAACGTTATGGAAATAATCATTAAGATGTCTGGGGCGCAGTGGCTGAGTGGTTAGAGCACTGAACTTCAAACCGAATGGTCAATCTTTCGATCCTGATCAACGGTAACTGTGTTTTTTCCTTGGACAACTTCAACAAGACACTTAATCCTGATTGTCCACGAGGGGGCGCGGTTGCGCTATGAACTAAGGCATACTGCTCGTCGATGGTGCACTGCTTTCAACCACTGCTAATTCTCCCTTTGCAGTGTTAGTATGTTGGGGAGTTCGACAGTTGCTCGCCGTTGTTCAGTGGTTCTCCACGGGTACAGCAGCTTTCTCCACTCACACAACTCTCTGACATGATGTGTGTGACTCTGGCTGTTGAATGTTCCGTTAAACACCAATATAACAAAAACAAACAAAACTGAAAAACCGCTGTGTCAGTGCCTGTTAAAACACAATTAACCCTTTACCTAACATGAAAAGCAGACGACACTTGCAAAACAAATGCTTGAATAACTATTGTTTTTCATTTTCTGTCTCAAAAACATAGGTTAAGACCCCTCGTTGGAATGAATTCGACGAGTCATAACCTATGTTTCTGAGACAAAAAAAATTGAAAAATAATTGGCGATTTTTTTAGAACAGCGCTGGCCGGTTTTTTGCGTTACGTTGGGTAAAGGGTTAACAGTGATGGAATAACTTGTATGATAATCGTATGATAGATTTGCAGCACACCTCCAGGCCTGCGACCATTTTACGTTCAGGAAGGCATATCAAGTAAGCTGAAATTAATGAATGAGGACAAAATACTGCATCAATTAAGATCAAGGAAATAATATCGTGGTGTCTCTTTTAGGGAAGATTGTAGCTTGAGGGTCTTCAATGAGAGGAGGAGGGGGGATCAGTTAGATTTGTAACTGGGTTTGGAGCCCCAGCACGACATGGTAGGCATGTACCAAGAGCCGCAGATCGTGTTTGGGGGAACGTTCGAGTAGGGGTATCACACTCTCGATGTGGGGGCCGGGGAAATATTTTAATTTTTGAACAGCTAAGATGCATTCTGTGGACTCTCTCTGGCTTAAATCTAGTCATTTTATCCGCAAGAGAAATGCATTTCCCCAGATAGGTCCAAGAGTTTACCCTTACACTGACCAGGCTACACGAGAACTATAAACTGATAGCTATTCAGCCAATACCTACTCCTTTCAATCACATGTTCAACCATTTACCAAACACAGCTTTTTTAAAAAATAAATTAAATTTCACATTTTTCGAAAACAATTCTCACAATGTTTCAATAACACCATACAAATATGGATATCATTAGAACCGGCTTGGTGAGCCGGTTCTAATGATATCCATATTTGTATGGTTTTATTGAGACATTTGTAAGATATTTTAGATCGTGGTAGATGTATTCTGGTTAATTTCCTGGCCGTTTTGGTCGCTATGTTAGATAAAGGGTTAAATGTGAAACAAGACTCTTTCAATTCTGTACACGCTGCGGAGTAGAGAACATTTGAATGGGCGAAGTTTTTTTTCAAATTCGATTCGATTCTAAATCGTCCCGATGATTTGATTAGATTCGAGTCGCGCCGATTCAGACATTTTCCAATCGAAAATCCTACCAGGTGTCACGCCTGAGTTCTTCCTCTTACACCAGGTCTCCTCTCGGCGCATGACGTCACCTTAAAGGAACGATCAGCAGATCTTTGTTATTGTCTTGAAACTGTTTGCTGTCAAATTGGGATGAATATTGCGCAGTAAAATGTCACGTAGCATATAAGTAGTAGGAGATGTATGAAACGGCCCTCATTGGGAGGATCTCATGGAGGATCTCACATGTGGTGTCATAGTCACGTGACCCAGTGGCGCCATGTTTGGTTGCCATGGTAACCCACTTGAGCGGCCATCTTGTGACGTCATCCCCATAGTGATACGCGGTGTTAGTATCAAAGGGTTAAATAATTCTGCATGACCACGGATAATCAGAAATTGTGCCAAACAAATGTCAGATGCGATGCAAGTAATCCTCTTTTAACTGGTAGAGTGCTGGAAGCCCATATTTGGGCTTTATTCTGAAGTACCAGTACCACAGCTTGAAGGCTCACATTCAGTGGATGTGCTTTGTATTATCTTTGAAGTGATATTATTTAGTCTGTGAGGGTTTGCCTTATTACAATTTATGGGAGAGTGCCCATAGGCACTCTCCCATAAATTGTAACAAGGCAAAGACCTGTGTTGCAGTTGTGATGGCCAAAAATAGTTTAGCACTCTACCAGTTAATAATACTTAACTTTCAGTTGCTGTTACGTATCCTATTTTTTGAGGCAATCTGCCTTGTTTTTGCTCATTTAAACTGTTCTACATTTTACATTCTATGTCCAGCTATCGTGATTTCCCGCTGGTTGAATTACCTCTGGGGCAATTTGAGAAGTCACTCGGCTGCAGCGTTTCTCTTGTGCTTGAAATATTCAACATTGACCACTTGAATTAGTTATCAATCAGCCACTTTGTTAAAAATGGGGGCAACGGTGATTCACTAACTCATCTGAGCATCAGGCACCGATATGTATGCAACTGGATTGCTGTAACGCTCACGGATCTCACACAGAGAGGTGTACCGCCAGTGCCACCATGGGAGGATGAGGCGGGTAATTGTTGTTATAAACAGACAGTGCTCAACAACAACAAAATTATAGAGCTTTCAATTTTCCGTCGCCCTGCAATCACCGACTGGTTTTTATAGAATATCCGTTGAAAATCCGTTGCATACCACGTCGATGTAAAAGAAATGTTTACAACATAGTTTAGTAATTATTGACAAAAACAAGAGCTGATATTAGAAAGTTGATGCCGTCTTTCTAGTTTCCGTGTTAGGCTCCTGTTTGATGACGTGAAAGCTATTAAGTTGTAACAGTTTTCACGTTATCACTGTCTCTCATGTGAGGAGTTACGGGTTTTGTTAACCAGATGTCACATTCAAGAGTGGAGAATGAATTGCAATGTTATTTGCAGCCATTCTGGCAATTCCTTTGTTTTGCGACCAGTGGTATCGGACGATCACTTTGCCTCGTAATGGTCACAACGGAAACCATTTGGACAGGATCACACAGTTCCAACCATCCACTCGTGACTCATCAGCTCCTACCAACTGACAGTTCTTTATAGTCTTCATCGCTTATGAACCCAGGGTCCCAGACAACCTTTGGCTTTCAGGATCACAAAGAAGTAACCTTTATCTAAGCTTACTCGGGGTTCTACACTATGAAATCATTTGGGTTAAAAATTCACCCAAATCAAATGGGTTGAGTGAATACGAACCCAATTGGGTTCATATTCACTCAACCCAGTTCATATGAGTTGATTCTTAACCCAACAAATTTTAGGTTGTAGACATCCGACTCCTAGATTGTGTCAAGGTGATAGCTTAATCTTACGGTCTTGCAGTGTCTGTATGATGAGCTCCTAAAAACATATTTGTCACTTAAACAGACCAGCACAAAGAATTCATGCGCTGCTAATTAAATGTTATGGCCATAATGAGCTGTCTGGTAATAGATTAAAGGAAGTAACAGACCAGTGGTCTTGGCCAGTCATTATCTATGTAATTATGTCCAGTTAAAAAGTAATTGTTGTAAAAACAGTACATCCCACAGATTATGAGCACACACCCAGATCACGCATCTGGTCTGTCACCGCTTGTCAACATATACCGAGAAAAGACAATTTTAAATTAAGACAGTTCTATAGCGGCTAAGTTCAAGAGAAGCAATTAAAGTGGGAATTAATGTCCTTGCGATCGATTAAGAGTCAGGGAATTTCTCGAAAATTGCACTCCAATCTCAAGGCGTAGAGGACTGTGGGTCGTAGGCGAGGAGGTGGGGATAACCCATGCTATAGGTTAGAGGAGGTGCCGCATCGGTCCGAAAGTATAGGCACGTTGTAATGTATGGGGAGCCACAGAGCTTATATTTAGAACTGGAACAGTCGTGGCCCAAGCCGGTCGCCATATACGAGTGTACGATCAGAATAGTAAGTACGAGCTCCGGGAGCTCAGCAATACTGGCATTCAGGTAGATGGTATTACCTCTGATAGAAGGTAAGCCATACGTAAACAGGTAGGATTTGCATGTATGAGCATTATTCTGAGACAAATGGAGGGTGGGAGTGGGAGTGGGGGGGGGGGGTTAACCGCTAAGTGGCGACCGATTGAAAAGCATCCAGTCAAGTGACGATACATTAGTGACCGTGCGACGGCAGCGGAAGAGTGACATTCCGTCACATATAAGAGCAAAGGTGTCTGGTGAAGTGACAATACGTCAGTGGCCGTGCGGTGATATAGTGAATTTCCAGTTGTATGTTCGTGACAATGCTACCAGAGCCCAGAGACACTATGTTGAGCCGAGAGGACCAAACACCATTGACAAGGAAGAACCAACCAGCGACAACAGAGGACGTGGTCCCTCAGAGTGACTCCAAAACTGTTTGGGTGGGTTGTGATTGACGTTTGTGTTTCATTCATTGGATTTTATTATGTTACAACTTAATATATTTTTTCTCTTTGTATTAAAATTGTTAATTTCAGTGAACCCCTGTTGATTTATGCTCTTTGAGGAAAGGTCATTGACCCATTCAGGATAAGAACCACCCCAAAAAAAAAAAAAGAAACGGGCGGGTTCGTCACGGTGAGATCTGCGTTCACGCTCGGATCCAGGCACCAGTCCTTGAGTTTTGGCTAAATACACGGCGTGAATCTATTTTCCCCAGCAATGACCAAACCCCGGTTTCCGAATCTGGCGAGGCTAACACCAGGATTGTCCTAAAAGGTAACAATTTAATAGTTCAAAATCAACAGGATTACTCAATGACAATTTTAATACATGCTTCAGTTATAATGTTCATGCAGGTTGCCGAAATGAAGTTATGATAGTTTTCATAAGTTGGGGAGGGGTTAATCTTTGATTAAATTACGGTAGCCTTCAATTCGATCGGCGAATTGAAAATAACGGTGGTGGAAATTTTCGGGTAATAATACAACGTGATGTAGATTAGGGAATAATTAACCCTTTAGGTCAAAAATATTTTTGTATGAAATGTTTGGTGATAAATTTCAAAAAATGGATACCCCAAGCTTGGAATAGTTGATTAGTACGGAAGAGCGGTTGGGCTTCGCGGACATTGAATTGCAAAACAATTGTGAAAGATGAGCAAAAGCGTGTTGCGAAAGAAATGGCCGGAGAGTTAGGGCATCAGGTTACTTTGAAGCGCGAGAAGGCTGCGTTACGGGTAGCCGAACGCGAGAAAGAGGTTGAAAAGGCCGGAAGAGAAGCTACGTTAGAGCAAGAAAGAGCTGGAAGAGAGCTTGAAAGGAGAAAGAGAGAGGCAGCACTAAGAGCTGCAGAGCGAGAGAAAGGGATTCAGGTTGAGCGCAAAAGAGCTGAAAGGTCACGTGTGGAAGCCGAAAGAGTGCGTGAGACAGCGGAAAGGCAACAAGAGAGAGAGATGGTAATTTTGAGGGCTCGGGCGGCGTTATACGAAGGTAATGGTAGACAGGGTGGAGAAAGTCCCAGGGGAAACGTGAAGGCACCTTACCCCAGTTACCAAGTTCAATGAACAGACTGACGACAGTGAAGCTTACTTCCAGGGGTTTAAAAGGTTTGCTTTGAGTCTGGGTTGGTCTGATGACGCTTGGGGAGTCAGTCCAAGCCCGCTGCTGACGGGCAAATCGCTACAAGTGTATGTGAGCATGCCCCCTGGCCAAGCTAATAACTACGGTGAGCTAAAAAAGGGCTATCCTCAAGAGGTACCGGCTCAGCGAGGAGGGGATCAGCAGGTCGAAGTTTAGAGAATGTAAGGCCGAGAAGGGTGAAAGTGTGTACCAGGTTGTGTCAAGGGCCACAAGATATTTCGACAGGTGGGTCGAACTATCAGGAATTGAAGAGTCATTTCCCTCCCTGAGGGACCTACTTATCGGGGAGCAATTTATGTCATCGTGGGCCCAAGAGATGGAATTGTTCGTTAAGGAGAGGAAGCCGGGTAGTGTGGAGGAAATGACTAGAATGGCCGAGCAGTATTTGGAGGCTCGTAGTGGAGGTTTGACCCAAGGTAGGCCGGGCAGGAATGTGGATAACGGGGTTGCAAATGGCCCCCGTGAGAACCCAACACTCTAGCTCGGGCAATGTCCGAGTCAACCCTTCCAGGTCGGGAGTCAAGGAGTTAACTTGTTACATTTGTGACAAGAAGGGGCATCTGGCTCGGGACTGTTGGCGGAAGGCTATGTCGGGGAGACCAAACGGGGACCCAGCAAAGAATTGGAGGAGGAACCCGTCCACGAAAATCTGGAGAAACAGCAATAATGCCAATCAGTCCTCTGGGAAGAGACGGGGGCGGGGAGCAGCTTAGGTTGGAAGGGGGAGGAACGATCCCTATAATTCCGATAAGGAAAAAGGAGGGATGCCGGTATATCCGGGTTATGTGAGGCGAGAGGCAGTCCGGGAGCTTCTAGACACAGGGTGTAGTAGCGTGGCTGTCAAGCGGGCTGTTGTTAGTGATGAACAACTGACTGGACACGACCACGTGTGTGTGTGCTCATAGGTGGGTCGGTAAGGAGGTTCCTCCTTGCAAGGGTGAGGGTGGACACCCTATTCGAAGTGGAATGTGTATGGAAGCGCCCATCTATGGCCTGGTAGTAGGCAACATACCCGGGGCAAGTACCGAGCTCAACAAGGCATGCTCGGGAACGGACTCACCCAATGAGGCTTCAGCGGTAGTTATCCGAGCACAAGCCGGGAGGGAAAAGTGACCAGTAAAGCCCCTCAAAATATCTGGGGAGACAGTTGAAGAGGTCCACATGGAAAACCTCCTGGAAGCCCAAAGGGAGGACCCCACACTGAAGAAGGTTTGGGAGTTAGCCAAAAGTAGTGATTCAATAGCTAAGAGGTGTTACGACCGATATATCATGAGGGTGGACAAGGGGGTGCTTCAACGGGTGTTTGAAGAACACAAAGCTGGATCGAATAGCGAGGTGATGCAAACCATGGTTCCGCAGAAGTATCTGAAGCAAGTGATGACATTAGCGCATGAACCGCTAGTGGGAGGGCACTTGGGGTCGAGAAAGTCGCTCGGACCGAATCACGACCAGTTTCCATTGACCTGGCATCATAGGGGATGTCACGAGATTTTGTCAGCCGCGCGACGTATGCCAAAAGACTGTGCCCAAAGGTAGCGTCCCCAGGGTTCCGCTGAGGGAAATGTAGGGATCTGCGAATCACACATTTTTTCGAATCGAATCTTGTCTCTGATATCGATATCGAATCGAATCTCGAATCGAATCTTAATAGACAAGTTATTTCGTATTGCACTACCCCAAACGGAAGTTACGATATACACTGTGATGACCTTTACAAGACTGACTGACACCTTAAACACCAATAAATAAATATTCCCTGTAGCTCCGTCGCTGAAACAACTAGGCATATTATCCTTAGTTTTAGTTTTTGAAGGCTTAACTTGTTACTATTCACGTTCTTAAGAACGTGAATAGTTACAAGTTAAGCCTTCAAAAACTATTTATTTATTTATTTATTTATTTATTTATTTATTTATTTATTTATTTATTAGGGTTTAACGACACGTTAACATCCAAGGTCATAGCGTGTTGGTGACAGTTTTACGGGTGGAGTAAGCCGGAGTAGCCGGAGTAGCCGGTGAGAACCATCGAGTAACGACGAGCAGCCGCCAGCTCCCCAACATCGTAACTCCGCTCTGCAGCACAGGCAGGGTTAGACTGGTTGAAGACATGCGCACCATCGACGTGCAGTACGCCTTAGTACAAGGCGGCATCGTGCCCCCAAGTGGACAATCGGGGTGAAGTGCCCTGTCTAAGGACACAACGCGGGAGTCCGAATCGATCGCTCAGACGGCCACCCAACCAATTCAAAAACTAAAACTATGGATAATGTTCTAGGCAAAATTCACAACTCACCAAGCAATTAACCATTGTCAATTAATCAACTAAATATGAATTGAGCCTACACGAATGAGTTGTCAAATGTCAATTTTATCAAATTTTTGCAGGAAATGTAACAAATTGAAGTTTGAGAGATTCGAAAAGGATCAAATCTTGAGATTGATTCGGGATCGATCTCGAAGCAGACGTATGGTATCGATATCGAATCGAATCTGAAATATTCGCTGGACACTAGGGAAATGCCTCTGATGAACGAACCGTTTGACAGGACAGGAGTGGACTTAATAGATCCGATTAAACCAGAGTCGGAGAATGGGAATAGGTATATCCTAACCGTGATGGAATATGCCACAAGGTAATTGCTAATCCCAAAATAGACACAGAGCGCGTGGCTGAAGCCTTGCTGGATGTGTTCAGAAGGTTGGGTTTTCCGAAGGAGATTGTGATGGACTAGGGGTAGGTGACAACCTATCAGAGGAGTTGAGTCACCGGGGGTTTTCTGGAGGAATTCAGCGATATGTTTTCTGAGAGCTCAAGGACCATGGACCCCCGAGGAGCACAAAATCGAGCTCACTAGTGCCGAGCCGGTGCGGGTAAAACCTTACCCCATCCCATACACAAAGAGGGTGGAAGTGAGGGAATAAGTGAAGAAGATGTTGGACGCGTGGGTCTTCGAACATTCCAATTCCATTTACAGTTCTCCCGTGGTATTAGTTAAGAAGAAGGACGGAGGGGTGCGATTTTGTCTTAATTTTAGGCGACTTAACGGGATAAGTTTGACAGAGAGCCTACGGGAAACATGGATGACCTGTTGACAGTGCTACAGGGCCGAAGATAGACATATGAAAGCATTTACGACACCGGGCGCCGTTACCAGTTTCGTAAGCTCCCACTTGGGATCAGTAGCGAGTGTATCCACCACGTGCCCTGATGACATTCTGAACCCTCCTCCTAATGCTACCAGTGAGCCTTCTGATACAGTTCAGAGGCAACTGCTGCCATTCCTCATGCAATGCAGCTTCCAAACCGGGCAAATACGGGCAAATTCCATACAGGCGAATCCCTTGCTTGCACATGACGTCCAAGGAAGTCCCAGATATGTTCTAAAGGATTCAAGTCGGGGCTCATTGCAGGCTAAGGTACTACAAGGTAGTGTTGTAATAGCGTTGTTCTGAAGGAATGATCTCACAGCATGGGAACTATGTGGCCTTGCATTGTCGACCATGAATACAGGGCAAGTAGACAACGGGTGGTTGTCAAAATGAGGCACGACAGCCGGGTTGAGAATGTGCCGAATGAACTGATGGCAATTGAGATTCCCACGTAAGTCATAATATCAAATTTACAATCACGAGAGAGGCATCCCCAAATCATTGCTGATCCTCCACTCTAAGGAACGGTAGGTATGATGTTCCTGGGTACGTAAGCAGTATTTCTATCCCTCCACACTCGCATGCGACCATCTTTGTGGTGAAGCAGGAACCTACTCTTGTCTGACTAATGGACTCTCCTCCACGTCCCGAGATGCCAATGCTGTCGTGGCATATACCACTCCAAACGTCATCTTTGATGCTGATCGGACAGAGCTGGACGCTTGATGACCCTTCTGGGCCTCATGCCCAGTGCTTTAAGATGGTTTCGGACAGTTCTGTTGCAGAAACGCCTGTTGGGAAACCAAAGACGTTTCAAAACCCTACTTGAAGCAAAGGGGTCACGCCTAACGACTCCGATCTTGCCAAGGTCATTTGGTCGGTCCTTAACATCGTTGGTTTGTTGATGTTTTCGGTCAAGTCTGCTGATGACAGAATGGCTATAGCCACATTGCCTTCCAATAGCTCTGAATGACATACCTGTTGCATGCATGCCAACGATTTGCCATCTTAGTGCCCCTGGCAGTCTCCTCCTTGCCATGTCAACATTTATTGATAAAAGAAGAGACAAATTCTCTTTTTATACCCAGATATTGCATGTGGATGATCGCGTTTTTGTGACATTTGTGGGAAGCATGCTTCACGGGGACGAGGGGGTGTGTTTGGGGCACGCTCATGTTTCACTAGATGAAATGAAACTGCAAGAAATAGCAACATTAAAACATAATAATCAGTAACAGCAACTTCCCTGTCATGAAACAGTTCAGGTGGTGCTTAATTAAGTTCTACGTGTATATGTAGTAATTTCATATTTTATCTGGGATACATTCTTTGGTTAGTAGTATGTTAATGTCTTTCCAAAATTCCATCCAGCAACAAATAAGGCATTTGAAAGTCACATTTTTCAGCCTAAAATTAAATATTTATTCAAAATATTATTATTGAAATATGTATTCAATGGCGGGGATTCCAACCCACGCCGAGGGAGTTTTCTTCGGTACCAACCGCCTAGCGAAATTATACTGAACCATAACTGAGAGAAATATGTATTGTTTATAACATTTTTGTTAGGTTATTGAGATGGGCAGTTTTCAAATTTCATATCGGTTCCGGTTTCGATTTCATTCAAAGAGTCGGGTTTTCAGTTTCGGTTTTAATTGTACAGGCATAACAATACATTGCATTGCATTTGCATATCAGAATATGTATTTGGCGCCAGTCACTGTCACATGGACTCCCTTTCCAGGACAACGCACCTGTGTAATAGCCTATACCAGTGTTCTGATTTCCTGAGCACAATGTATTTGCATAAATTATCTCAAGAGTTTCAAGTATGCGAAAAATGATTTTTACCATGAGTCTGTTGCAAAATTAAAACACCCCCCCCCCCCCCTCCCCCAAATACCTGTGTTTAGGGTAGTTGAGAACATGGTATATAATTTCTTTGGGTAGGAATAGGAGATTTCTTAAGGGCAGTTTGAACAGACAAAAACAGTTGAACTTGTCAGGCCGTGCAAGCAGGGAATGAATGAGTTGTACAACTTTAGAGTTATTTCCCCTAGACTGAAAATATTTCACAGCACTGCACAGCATTCGAAAAATAAGCAAGCAGATTAAAACAACGTCTTCATCGTGAGCTCATTTCATTTTTTGAATTAAAACTATAGCTCCTGGGGCCATGCGCAGCTGGTAAAAGGTATGAAAATGTATACCCATCTTGTACATTCTGTTGACTTAATCGTACACTTAACCCTTTACCCACCGTAACGGCCAAAACCAACCAGCGCTATTTTCAAAAATCGCCAATTAATTTTCTGTATTTTTAGCTGCGACTAGCAGCTCTATAAGTGTCTAATGAAAACTAATTCTGCCTCTAATGAAAACTAATTCTGCCTTCTTCTTTTAAGCAGGTACACAGAAGATGCTTTTTGACCAGCACCCCAATAACCGCTAAGGACAGTCCAACCGTTACAGAAACGGTAACCCCCATGGTTCCTGTACATCCTCCGCGCCATCCCTAAAAGTGGTCGACCACTTTAGGGGAGGCGAGCGTTGGTCCTGCGTCCCGCCTCTGCCCCTTTTTGTAAGCGCATTGCGCATCTTTTTGTCCCAACCCAATAGGATTACAAATGCAGGCCTGCCCCGAACCAGGGAAGTTCGGGTCTTCTTCTTGGTGGTCCCCGAAAGGGGTCGTTGTTGTTTTCCTTCAAAGAGTCCAACCAAACAGAGACAGCCTGAGGCAGATTATACTTGCCAGTGATGGTCATCACTCAACATCACTCAAAATCATCTTCGAAGTGGCAGACTATACTTGCCCGAAAATCCAGATCGACTGCACCCTCGGGGAGAGGTAGTACCTTTGTGAGAGGACCCAACCTCTCACACTGGTCCTCACCCGAGGGTTCAACCGACATCAGCCAAGAGACCATCACGACGCAACTGGTGACACCTGCCGAGTACCTGAAACCGTTCCTCCTTCATCACGCCTAGACATGTGAGAACTAATCATCTACAGTCACTGAGGGTCGAAAGGGGCTTGTCCCCCATACCGTCCCTGCGCGCCTTCGGCGCGCGATACCATTCCTTTCCTTCCTCTATAAGTGGCAATATCGGTCTGTCGGTCTGTCTGTCGGTCGGTCGGTCGGTCGGTCGGTCGGTCGGTCGGTCGGTCTGTCGGTCTGTCGGTCGGTCGGTCGGTCGGTCGGTCGGTCGGTCGGTCGGTCGGTCGGTCGGTCGGTCGGTCGGTCGGTCGGTCGGTCGGTCGGTCGGTCGGTCGGTCGGTCGGTCGGTCGGTCGGTCGGTCGGTCGGTCGATCTGTGACCAACGAGTTTCAAATGATTGAAATTGATTGAAACGGGGGAGGAAGAAACAAAGGCATGCTTACAGGCAGTTGTGGGAGTCCGTTACATGACTTTTTGCGAAGAGAGAGTTAGGATGTCTCAAGAGCTAGTCTTGTGGCTGCATGTTTACCACTGCACGTTTAGTGCGAGACATTCGGTGGGTCCGACATAGTGTGTATGTGGGGAGGGTGGTACCCCTCCATACTCTTAGAGTATGCGGTCACGGCTCTCTGCACGCTGAGTATATGGGCAGAGATTTGTTATAGATTGTGGTCCATGTTTTGGACACTCATATGGGTGGACTTCCACCCGTGGAGTTATATAACTTTTCACTGCTTATGAAAATGGATTGCGCTCCATCAGCTGTAGGCTGAGCTTAGGTACGGATTACTTATTTAGCGCATGATACAGCGTGTTGTTTGTGGTTTTTGAGTAACTGCTGTGTGTGAGAATACGTGTTTCACTAATTGGGTGCAGTTCGAATATACTATGTGTACACTGTTTTATTGGTGAGATCGAATCAGTATTTGGTATGCGTGAAGGTCGATGGCACTGGTGGAGGACCAAAGGTGGATGGCTTAGCTACCCGTTTCCTCCATTCACCCCTAGACCTCGCTCTGAGGCTCATCTATAATTGCATGCTATACTGTTCAATGCATGTGCTTTACATGATACGACGCCGAGGCCGTCAGTGTTTCCAATAAAATGATCTGGCCCTATTTTTAGCGTGTAAGGACGTATCAGTGTCGGCGCGCAGTATTAAATATGGCCGTACCAAAAGGCTCATCAGCATGTGTGTGCTGTAGTGTTGGAGGTAATGTGCTTTCCAACTATTAGGCTGAGTACACTGCCTGAGTAATTAATTGTCGACATTTCAAAGGATATTGTCGATAGATTGAGAGCAAGTGTGCAGTGTACGCTATTATTTGTCAGTTCGTGCCCTTTATTTGCACTTAATTTGTGCTGAAAAATCATGTGGGTGGATTTCCACTTATTGGTATTATATAACCCTTTATTGCCATTAAGAACAGATTAGGCTGTATCAGATGTCAGCACCCTTATTTAAGGGTTATTTATTTGACTATTGGCTGCTTTATCGAGGAGCTTGGCTGCTTTGTCGACGAGCTTGATTGCGTAAGCGTAGCGTTTGGCTGTTTTATAGAAGAGCTTCGCTTATTCATAATTTGAACAGCTCACCTATCATATTTGGAAGAGTTTGATAGGTACCGGTATGAAGTCTATCATTCATACTATTTTATCGTTGTCAGGATGTTTGACAAGATAGGCTTGTGTATGTACAGTTGTGTTTTGCTAACCGACCACTATATTTTGTATTTTCTCGTTCAGTTGGTTCCGTAGAAGTCACTTGGAATCAACATGGAGATGTTGCCTTTCTCATAGTCAGTCGGGTGGTTTTTGACCTAGCTCCCCTTGAGCATTTGGACTGAAGGAGTCCGGGGGAGGCATGTTTCTATGTTAGTCCATTACTGTGTGAGGTGGACTTTTGTATTTGTTTCAGTGAGTTAGAATGTAGAGACCCATGTTGGGGGAAAGGAAATCTCGTGGTATTTGCCCGGCAGAGCCGCTGGTATTCCTTCTAATATGGAAGAGTTTACACATCGTCAAGTTTCCAAATTAGGGCATGTAAACTGGTTCCTAAATGCCATTACTCCAATCGTAACACAATCGAACCGATAACCAGTCACATGACTATGAAATCAAGCTAACCTTAACAAGCCAATCAGCGTACAAAACTCATTCACGTGGTACTAACTGACTGAGGAAGAAAGAAGAAGAAACATCTCCCTGTCGCCATTTTGATTGTTAAAACAACTCGTTTTCCATCACTGCTAACTGATAGACTGATTACACAGAATCATCAAATATCTCGCTAATTCATTATAATTGGCTTATTAATAGATAGGTGTCGCTTCGTTTTATATCTGCACGTGCATACATTCAAGATTTTATAACGGATCTTTCTTTTCAGCGTGAGTTTATCCTACCCACTTTGATTTTAGAAAATAAACTTCTCGAGTCTGTTTTCTATGATTACAAATCCTCTGCTTTTAGCACGAGGTGACTTCCACGTATTGCGCGAGACGATTCCTCCACAACTAATGTGCGAGATGAGATTCCTCCGCAACTACTGTGCGAAACGATTCCTCCACAACCATTGTGCGAGATGAAATTTAAAAAACAATACCTCGGCATAATTCCAGGGTACCCACCGGATACAAATCCTCTGCTTTTAGCACGAGGTGACTTCCACGTATTGCGTGAGACGATTCCTCCACAACTAATGTGCGAGTTGAGATTCCTCCGCAACTACTGTGCGAAACGATTCCTCCACAACCATTGTGCGAGATGAACTTTAGAAAACAAAACCTCAACATAATTCCGGGGTACCCACCCGAGTGCTAATAGCTGATAAAACCATACCTACATCAGCCTTGCACGTAGTGTAAACAAAACCTACGGCTTGTATCAACTTCTCTACACGCTGATAACAGCTGTTTGAACGATCCACTGTTCGTGACAATTTCACAAGCTGATCTAATCATATCAGTTATATACGTAGCGTAGCCTCAAAGTCTACATAATACACCATTCTTAACACACTGATTCCAGTCGTGTACACGGTCTTCTTAGAGACTGAATTGATTAGCAGAGAGTAAAAGCACAAGGCTATTCTCTTCTATAAACATAATGACTGAGTGAGCCTAATCCACGCTCTGTAGTACCACTCGCCCTCTGTAGTGTAAAATCGCACTTCAGTACAGCTTCAACAAGCTGCTTGTCACTACAGACAACAGAACAGTCGAAATATTTCTCAAGCGCATACACGCTATAATAACTGACCACAACATAACTCCAAGTGGTCCATGTAAACACAATCTAAACACGAAATCTTATGTATTTGATTATTTGATAAGACCTTACGTTCGAAACTATAGTCATACCAGCGGCTCTGCCGGGCAAATACTACGATATTTCCTTTCCCCCAACATGGGACTCTACATTCTAACTCACTGAAACAAATACAAAAGTCCACCTCATACAGTAATGGACAAACATAGAAACATGCCTCCCCTGGACTCCTTCAGTCCAAATGCTCAAGGGGAGCTAGGTCAAAAACCATCCGACTGACTATGAGAAAGGCAGCATCTCCATGTTGATTCCAAGTGACTTCTACGGAACCAACTGAATGAGAAAATACAAAATATAGTGGTCGGTTAGCAAAACACAACTGTATATACACAAGCCTATCTTGTCAAACATTCTGACAACGATAAAATAGTATGAATGATAGACATCATACCGGTATCTATCAAACTCTTCCAAATATGATAGGTGAGCTATTAAAATTATGAATAAGCGAAGCTCTTCTATAAAACAGCCAAACGCTACGCTTACGCAATCAAGCTCGTCGACAAAGCAGCCAAGCTCCTCGATAAAGCAGCCAATAGTCAAATAAATAACCCTTAAATAAGGGTGCTGACATCTGATACAGCCTAATCTGTTCTTGATGGCAATAAAGGGTTATATAATCCCAATGAGTGGAAATCCACCCACATGATTTTTCAGCACAAATAAAGGGCACGAACTGACAAATAATACCATACACTGCGCACTTGCTCTCAATCTATCGAAAATATCATTTGAAATGTCGACAATTAATTGCTCAGGCAATGTACTCAGCCTAATAGCTGGAAAGCACATTACCTCCAACAATACAGTACACACATGCTGATGTGCCTTTTGGTACGGCCATATTTAATACTGCGCGCCGACACTGATACGACCTTACACGCTAAAAATAGGGCCAGATCATTTTACTGGAAACACTGACGGCCTCGGTGTCGTATCATGGAAAGCACATGCATTCAACAATATAGCATGCAATTATAGATGAGCCTTACAGCGA